>CM046882.1:279584089-280784089 GCA_025667525.1 Glebionis coronaria | reverse complement strand
TTGCTCCTTTGCCGCCGGCCACCATAAACCACAAGGACAAACCAGACGAATTTTCTTGTTGATTATTTACGTGTACGTGATCGTGTTCATAACCTTTTTCCTTTTCACGCGTTCGGTAAATTAAACACTCCTTTTTCTTTTAATTCTTTATGAATTCATGTTTATTATTTAATTAATCTTAAATAAAAGTGATTAAAAACATGGGGATTAATTAAATATTGGATTAAGGGGTGTTTGGTTCGGCTTTGGGTTAGCCGATACACAACCGAGACCCCCAAGGGGCCTCGACTTGTTTGATCTGACGCCACCGAGACCCACAAGGGGCTCGGTTTGGGCTGTTGTTCGGGCGCAGCAAGGGAAAAACCCCCGACCACATGTCAGGGGTGTGTTTTGGTTTGGACCGAGAGCCAACCAAGACCTTAGGGTCTCGATGGGGTTCTTTTGGGCTGACAGTGGGAACCGAAAAAAAGCAGGGGGAACCGGTCCACAACCGGTGTGAACCGGCTGAACCACCGATGTCAACCGGGGCTCGGCAGTGGGAACCGCAAGCGACCAGTGGCAACCGGCTAGCCTGTCTAGCCACTGGTAGGGCTGTTTGGCTCGGCATATATGTGGGACCAAGTTTCGGGCTCGGGTTAATTTTTAAAACACGGGTTCGGGTCTCGGGTAAATTATTAAAATCAGAAAAGCAAGTTAATTAAATCAAATACTAGACTTTTAACTTAATTAATTTCATGAATTAAGTTAAATATTAAATCAATATTACATGTATAACCTAAAGTATTTAACTTAGCTTAATTTAATTAAAACATGTATTTTTAATTAAGTTCCATATAACGTATAGTTTAATTAATTAACCAGTTATTTAATTAATAAGCTATAACTATGACTTGTATTATATTATTTGAACTTTAAATATTAATTATAATACAGCTTAAATCTAACTATGGAAACTTACTATTTTTGGAAACTTTCTATTTTTAGAAACCTACTATTTATGGAAACTTGCTATTTTTAGACGGTTACTTAGTATTAGAATACATGTATTATAATACACTAATACATGAATACACAATAGAACATCAGTATAACTACAGTTAACACATTAAACAGTAAAACATGACAGAATACGTATAACAAGCTAATAACATGGGGAACCAGTAAAACACATGTAATTCAGACAACTCATACACGTCCATATTTCTTATGTAGTGTTATCCGTCGAGGCGGATTAGTCTTTATCGTTTTCATTAGCTTCTACTGGACATATGGTACGGATTTCCCGTCCTTCAGTAAGGACAATCTCTTCCTTCATTAGGATTTCCCGTATGCAGCCAACTATTTTCACCAGTAGTTACAGACTAAATGCTTATGTTTATTAGTTACCTTAGCCATATACATGCATGATCAGTTTCACCTAGTTGTGGAGGTACCATAACCATAACACTAGAGGCACTAGTGTTATGACTTCACCACGACGGAGTGATAGCTCGTGGCGTCTCTTTGTGTTATTTGGTCATTTTATTTATTATATTATCATGTGGGGCGTATGGGTGCATCCTAGTTACATGTTTCAGTCAGGATTTCATGGTGAATGTGTTATGTGCCTTGCATCCTTCACAAGGAGTTGATCCCTCCTACCCACTTACCAATTAATTAGAGGCATCACCTCTAATTTGCATGACGAGGTCACCCCTCTAAGTATCCATGCACGTTGTTGACCTCATGACCTATATTGGCTTTTGGTACATTAACTAATACACATTTTCATAAGTAACATAAGCTAAGCTTTCAGAACTAAAACCAGTTAACATGACAAACAACTAGGTTTTGCAAGACTTACTCATTTCCGCTGCCATTCATGCTTTATACTCTTTATGTGTTTCCATATTCTATGTTTCCATGCTTTATTGTATATCCGTGCACTGAGCGTCATGCTCAGCAGTCTACTTTTCCATGTTCCCACACGGCAGGTACCCAAGGACGCAAGTAGGAACTCCAGAGTATGTGCATTCGGATTGGAAGCTATCCGGCCTCTTTTACCTTATGCATTTATTCCTACTTTATCATAGTTTACTTCATTTGGACATTTTTTAGTCCTTCCATTTACTGTACTTAATATTGCTTGTGTGTGAGTTACTAGACTACCGATGTTTTATTCCGGTATTCCTATTTATGGTCATGAATGTTTAGACATTTACCTTGCATGCTTTGATGACACGCCATAATTTACTGTAGCATTCTATCCTAACAAATGTGGTGTTACACATTTTCTTTCACTCTTCATCAAAAATTTTGTTTGAACATCCATGTACTTTCACCCACCATTAAATGAGAGTCCTTTTTTCCTCCTCTCCTTCTCCTTGTCCAGCGTATACAACCCTTCTCCCCATGGTTTCTTCCCAAATTCAAACTTGTAATCCCATGATAATTAAGTTATTCGAAAGAATAGTACACTTTTCTTCCATAATCTACCATAGCGAAACCCCAAACCGTTTTCCCTCTTCCCCAACAATGAGCTAATCCCCACACTAGTTACAATGTAACTATGGACTAACCAAACCCTAAAAAGTCTTAAATAAGTCCTAACTAAGTTATTCTCAACCCTAATTCACTTACTCTTCCCTATAAAAACAACCCATAACCTCACTAAAACAAACACACACAAAGCAAAATCACTATAGAAAAACATTGAACCTCCATGGTAACTAGCTCACGACAGCAGTAAACAACAAGTTTTGGGTTGATTTTAAGCAAGCAAGATTGTTGGATAGTTGATCATTTGTTCAATTCCTTCTTCTTCAAATTATCTTAGGACCCTTTGTAATTCCTTATACCTTGTTTCATCTCACATTGGTTGATAAAACACTTGCTATAAACTTTAAAAACTAAAGATCCAACAAACTAATTCATGGGTTAGGGTAATAGGTGTGTTTATAAATGAACAAAGTTATGGGTTTGCTAACTAAAAATGATATTACAAGACCAAGGTTGTAGTCTTGGTGATGACCTAAACAATTTGAATAACTAATCAAACCAATACAAGGCTAGATAGAGGGACGGAAACATGTAAAGACCAAGAACCTTTGTTTGTAGTCTTGGCGTAAATTGGGTAGTGTAAATATGAACCAATGTTATGATTTTATGTGAGAAACTAGAGTATGAACAACCTAGGAATGAATATATGAACAACTTGGATTTTGAACATATGTTATTTGTATGACGTTTAGTGATATTGTGTGAAATTTGCATGAAGTTATGATAGGACGTCTTCTTAAGCCAAACATCAATGACCTTACTAGTATCGTCGTGTACATATAAAAGTTTAAGAACACATATGATCGGCAAGAAATTGGTTTACATGTGTACTAGGGCTATGAGAAATCTAAGCTTACATGTATATTAGGGTTTGCATGAGAAGAAAGGTTTGAATGAATACTTAAAGAGTTTTGTGGACAAATGGTCAATGAATATGTATGTATCTAATAAGTGTGTTTATCCTTTTACCACTTAAAACAAGAACGATCACGTAATAATTTGAACACGTAAAAGCTACGCGTTTCCCCGTGGGCTTCCTTTAGGCCGCGACTACATAAGAGACAAGGGAGAAGATTGGCTTTGGCCCATAACCCATATTAACCCATGTAAATAATAAAACACATGAAACCTTTTCATAATTTAGGTTTTACAGAAAAGTTGTCTCTTGCCTCCTTCTTGCTCCTTTGCCGCCAGCCACCATAAACCACAAGGACAAACCGGACGAATTTTCTTGTTGATTATTTACGTGTACGTGATCGTGTTCATAACCTTTTTCCTTTTCAGGCGTTCGGTAAATTAAACACTCCCTTTTATTTTTATTTCTTTATGAATTCATGTTAATTATTTAATTAATCATAAATACAAGTGATTAAAAACATGGGGATTAATTAAATATTGGATTAAGGGGTGTTTGGTTCGGCTTTGGGTTAGCCGAGACACAACCGAGACCCCCAAGGGGCCTCGAATTGTTTGATCCGACGCCACCGAGACACACAAGGGGCTCGGTTTGGGCTGTTGTTCGGGCGCAGCAAGGGAAAAACCCCCGACCGCATGTCGGGGGTGTGTTTTGGTTTGGACCGAGAGCCAACCGAGACCTTAGGTTCTCGGTGAGGTTCTTTTGGGCTGACAGTGGTAACCGAAAAAAGCAGGGGGAACTGGTCCACTACCGGTGTGAACCGGCTGAACCACCGGTGTCAACCGGGGCTCGGCAGTGGGAACCGCAAGCGACCAGTGGCAACCGGCTAGCCGGTCTAGCCACTGGTAGGGTTGTTTGGCTCGACTTATATGTGGGACCAAGTTTCGGGCTCAGGTTAATTTTGAAAACACAGGTTCGGGTCTCGGGTAAATTATTAAAATCAGAAAAGCATGTTAATTAAATTAAATACTAGACTTTTAATTTAATTAGTTTAATGACTTAATTTAAATATTAAATTAATATTACATGTATACCCTAAAGTATTTAACTTAGCTTAATTTAATTAAAACATGTATTTTTAATTAAATTCCATATAACGTATAGTTTAATTAATTAACCAGTTATTTAATTAATAAGCTATAATCATGACTTATATTATATTATATGAACTTAATTATTATTTATAATACAGCTTAATTCTAACTATGGAAACTTACTATTTTTGGAAACTTTCTATTTTTAGAAACCTACTATTTATGCAAACCTGCTATTATTAGAAAGTTACTTAGTATTACAATACAAGTATTATAATACACTAATACATGAATAATACACAGTAGAACATCAGTATAACTACAGTTAACACATTAAACAGTAAAACATGACAGAATACGTATAACAAGCTAATAACACGGGAAAACAGTAAAACACATGTAATTCAAACAACTCATACACGTCCATATTTCTTATGTAGTGTTATCCGTCGAGGCGGATTAGTCTTCATCGTTTTCATTAGCTTCTACTGGACATAAGGTACGGATTTCCCGTCCTTCAGTAAGGACAATCTCTTCCTTCATTAGGATTTCCCGTATGCAGTCAACTGTTTTCCCCAGTAGTTACAGATTAAATGCTTATGTTTATTAGTTACCTTAGCCATATACATACATGATCAGTTTTACCTAGTTATGGAGGTACCATAACCATAACACTAGAGGCACTAGTGTTATGACTTCACCACGGCAGAGTGATAGCTCGTGGCGTCTCTTTGTGTTATTTTGCCATTTTATTTATTATATTATCGTGTGGGGTGTATGGGTGCATCCTAGTTACATGTTTCAGTCAGGATTTCATGGTGAATGTGGTATGTGTCTTGCATCCTTCATAAGGAATTGATCCCTCCTACCCACTTACCAATTAATTAGAGGCATCACCTCTAATTTGCATGACGAGGTCACCCCTCTAAGTATCCATGCATGTTGTTGACCTCATGACCTATATTGGCTTTTGGTACATTAACTAATACATATTTTCATAAGTAACATAAGCTATGTTTTCAGAACAAAAACCAGTTAACATGACAAAAACTAGGTTTTCTAGGACTTATTCATTTTTGCTGCCATTCATGCTTTATACTCTTTATGTGTTTCCATATTCTATGTTTCCATGCTTTATTGTATATCCATGCACTGAGCGTTATGCTCAGCAGTCTACTTTTCCATGTTCCCACACGGTAGGTACCCAAGGACGCAAGTAGGAACTCCAGAGTATGTGCATTCGGATTGGAAGCTATCCAGCCTCTTTTACCTTATGCATTTATCCCTACTTTATCATAATTTACTTCATTTAGACATTTTTTAGTCCTTCCATTTACTGTACTTAGTATTGCTTGTGTGTGAGTTACTAGACTATCGATGTTTTATTATGGTATTTTTATTTATGGTCATGAATGTTTAGACATTTACCTTGCATGCTTTAATGACGCGCCATAATTTACTGTAGCATTCTATCCTAACAAATGGGGTGTTACACATTTTCTTTCACTCTTCCTCACAAATTTTGTTTGAACATCCATGTAATTTCACCCACCATTAAATGAGAGTCCTTTTTTCCTCCTCTCCTTCTCCTTGTACAGCGTATACAACCCTTCTCCCCATGGGTTTTCCCAAATTCAAACTTGTAATCCCATGATAATTAAGTTAGTCGAAAGAATAGAACACTTTTCTTCCATAATCTTCCATACCGAAACCCCAAACCGTTTTCCCTCTTCCCCAACAATGAGCTAATCCCCACACTAGTTACAATGTAACTATGGACTAACCAAACCCTAAAAAGTCTTAACTAAATCCTAACTAAGTTATTCTCAACCCTAAGTCACTTACTCTTGCCTATAAAAACAACTCATAACCTCATTAAAACAAACACATACAAAGCAAAATCACTATAGAAAAACATTTAACCTCCACGGTATCTAGCTCACGACAACAGTAAACAACAAGTTTTAGGTTGATTTTAAGAAAGCAAGATTATTGGATAGTTGATCATTAGTTCTATTCCTTCTTCTTCAAATTATCTTAGGACCCTTTGTAAGTCCTTATACCTTTTTTCATCTCACATTGGTTGATAAAACACTTGCTATAAACTTTAAAAACTAAAGATCCAACAAACTAATTCATGGGTTTATGTAATGGGTGTGTTTATAAATGAACAAAGTTATGGGTTTGCTAACTAAAAATGATATCACAAGAACAAGGTTGTAGTCTTGGTGATGACCTAAACAATTTGAATAAGTAAGCAAACCAATACAAGGCTAGGTAGATGGACGGAAACATGTAAAGACCAAGAACCTTTGTTTGTAGTCTTGGCGTAAATTGGGTAGTGTAAGTATGAACCAATGTTATGATTGTATGTGAGAAACTAGAGTATGAACCACACTTGCTAACAACCTCGGAATGAATGTATGAACAACTTGGATTTTGAACATATGTTATGCGCTTGTATGACGTTTAGTGATATTGTGTGAAATTTGCATGAACTTATGATAGGATGTCTTCTTAAGCCAAACATCAATGACCTTACTAGTATCTTCGTGTGCATATAAAAAAGTAAGAACACATATAATCGGCAAGAAATTGGCTTACATGTGTACTAGGGCTATGAGAAATCTAAGCTTACATGTATATTAGGGTTTGCATGAGAAGAAAGGTTTGAATGAATACTTAAAGAGTGTTATGGACAAATGGTCAGTGAATATGTATGCATCTAATAAGTTTGTTTATCCTTTTACTACTTAAAACAAGAAAAAACAAACCAAAATGTGTATTTAATATCGTAAAATTCAGAATTACGCGTGGTTTTGTGTTTTTGTGTGAAATAGGTACAAATGATCATAAATGAAGAAAACACGGGATTTCATGGACTTTTATCAAAGAAAATACGAAGAAAAAGTCAAAGTCAAAGTAAAAGGACCAAAAGTGCCAAAGTTTGGAAGTCAAAGGGCCTAAATGGAAGATTTATTGAAGACAAGGACCAAAAATGCAAAAGTTTGAATGATCAAGGACTAGAAACGAAGATTTATGGAAGATATATGCTAAAGAACAAAGTTTGGAATTTACAAGGACTAAATTTGCCAATCTCCAAAGTTCAAGGGCTGAAGTTAAAGTTTTCTATGCATAATAAAGTTTGGAAAGTATTTAATACAAGTTGCCAAAGCTTTATAACTCTAAGGGTGTAATCAGCGAAAAGTCAAAAGAAACAAGTTAGTGGATGCCAGCTGGACGAATCAGATGTGCTCTTTCCATGACACACGGATCACCAACGTGGCAGCCCTTTTTCAGAGAAAAGAGCAAACCAGAGCAAGCCACATATTTGTGTTTCTTTAGCCAGCTTCAACAAAACCTAGAGAACGAAAACCGGCGAAACCGGCACATATTTGTGTTTCTTTGGCAGCCCTTGTTTTCTTGTTTCATGTGTGTACGTACCAAGATCACGAAAACCGGCGAAACCGGCACGAGTTTTAAGAAAAGATCGACAAAGCAATACCAAGCTTGTTTTTAGCAGATTTCATCATTTATGGAGATTTAAAGGCGTGTGGGTCCCACAATTTCTTATTAGGCCCAAAAAGCCCAAAAGAGGAAATAAGTTTTCATTTTTGAGCAAAAGGGCCATTATAGCCCAAACCGGATATAACTAAAAACGGATTGAGATAAATTTGTGTTACAAGCCCAATTCACTTGACATTGTGTTATGAGACTGTGGGCTTTAAACCCATTTGGTTAAATAAGGTTAAATAGACGTGCAAGTTACAAAAGTTTTTTTTATTCGGTCAAACCTTTCTATTCACCCATACATCACATAAACTTTCGATACAACCTATGCTCCCTTTTCTTCTTCCCCACTCCCAAAAATGAACCAGACACTTACTATTCCTCCAAACCCTAATCAACTATGATTTAATAAATTTTCCAAATAAATTGGGGCTTTTGTTCACACGTGTGATTCACACGAGGGGGAATTAAATCCCCCATTTTTTCGGAGGTAGAATATGGAGGAGTGCAAGAGACGTGGCAAAGTTTTACTGGACAAGACAACTCATTATTCCCAATCTACCAATGAAGAGTGGCCACATCAGCAATCAGAGTAGCACAACTAGCACAACGGATGCCACGTTGGCGATCCGTGTTCTAGTTGGCTCATCTCAACCCTTGGATGAAAACAAACAAGAGAGAGAAGACAAATAAGATAGATTGGATGGCTAGGATCGTTTCTTCATCACCAACAACCTCACCCCAGCACCTCTCTTGAGCCTATAAATAGCTCTATTTTTCAGTGTAATTTTTATCCCTCTTTTTACTTTAATGTTATAATGTTATTTTGTAGTTAGGATTTGTAATCTTCTATTTCTTAATTATTGTAAGGTTGATTTGATTAAATAAAATTGATTTCCAGTTTTATGATTTTCTCTTATCACGTTTTATTTAACTGTCGAAATTTAATTGCAATTTGCTAATATTACAAAATAATGTTATAATTGAATATTGGTCATTTTAGCTTAAATAATAGCTATAGTGAATGATTAGAAGTAAAGTAGGGAATATACTTAATCCTACTGATTAAGTTCAATAAATATATCTGTTGGATCGATTGTATGTTTGGTTCGAGTGACTGGTTCGTAAGTTTCATGGTGGGATGTGTTGATGTTTCGAGTTGATATTCGTGCTTTGAATGGTTTTGATTGGTGTCGTTTTGTAAAAGGAAGCGCAGCGCTTACCTTCTACTTCAACGGTTAACTTCAATACAAGGTCAAGCACGTTTTATTTTCTGCATATTTTAGCTTAAATAAGTCAATTAGTTATTTGCTGAGTATGATTGAGATGGATTATGAGTGAGTTTTATTTTTGCTGTTATTTTAGTCTGTTTTAATGAAAAGATGATCATTGAATCTGTTTATATTTAGTCTGTTATATCTTTCTATGTGCTTTTGATGTTCAATTTTATCTAAACTGTTTGTATGCCTAGTTTGATTTAAACTGATATTTGGTTTGTAATGCATTCTATAAGTTTGCCCTGTTCTCATAATTCTGTTAAGAGTAGTATTTGCTAAGGTATTTTCATAAATTGAAATTGCTGAAAGTACTAGCTGCGTAGTTCAGTCTTGATTACTATATTCTAGTGGACAACTTTCACTGGGTCTTTTTTGTTTAATTTTGTTTAAAAGTTCTTTTGGATTTGAAAGTAGAACTTGCAATGCGATGAAAAGTTTCTGGTGTACAAATAATGATTCGAAGTTTAAGAAGGGTTTTGGATTTGTTAAACTGATAAGAGTCTTTGAGAAAAATCTGAATAGTCTGGTGGTTAATTTAGTACTAAGTTTGCCTGTTTTGTTATACTGAGTTTTTTATTTTATCTAGTATTATATCTGATCTTTACATTGTGTTATTGTTTTAATTTTGTTGCTAAATATATAAGATTTATTGAATTTGATTGTTTGTGCAACTGTATTTGATTTGAATTTATTCTAGTTTCCTTTCTTGTGATTAATGTAATGGGTTAAGAGTTTTAATTTGTTGCTGTACTGGTTTCCGTTAGATTTTGATGTGTCAAAATTGATATAGTAGAAGTTATTTGTACTATTTATCCAAAAAATAAATATCACAAAAATTTGTTCCACTCCTGTGGTTCGAATCCGACACCTCTCGGTTATATGACCCAGGCTCTAACCAACTGAGCTGGGTCATTTTCTTGTAATAAGTATAACAAACAGCTTTGATATTACGTCCTTTCTTGTAGCTGTCAGCTTTAGTTATATTTAGCATCTTACTTTTACTTTTATTCTATTTAATTTTCTTTATTAAGAGTTTACAAATAAATAAATAAAAACAAATATATATATATATATATATATATATATATATATATATATATATATATATATATAATGTTTTTATTAATTTTAAATGTTTAATTAGTTTTCAAATAATTAGATTTTTATTATTTTAGATTTAAATAAGAATGGTTTTAAAAATAGATTTTGTTTAATAGAAAGTAAAGTAGATTTTAAATAGATTTTTAAATAGTGTAAAAGTAAATTTACTTTAATAATTAAGTTTTAATTTGATAGTTTAAATTTTTAATAGTTTTAATTTTTAAGTAATTGTTTTTAGATTAAAATAATTTGGGGTTTACGATTCATGCACTTTAGGATAAAATTAGGATTTAAATTTGTAGAATTTACTTGTAGTTTAAAAACCGAAAACCAGTTCGAATCAATTGTCCAAATCAAAGCAAAACGTCTCAAATTCATAAGATCTTCGTGTACAACGAACTTGGTTCACCCACGTGTTTAATTGAATCCGTCTTTGGTAATTTTAGACTATTACTTTTTCCTAAAGGTAATTTTCTAATTTAGCCTATAATGTATCTAATTATCACTATACTATCACGATCACATCAAAAAATTTGGCGCCGCTGCCGGGGATCTTTTGTACGATTCGTTTTTGTGGAGATTTGTTGATCGTTGATTTGAAGACCCTTTCCGTCCTCGGAAAGTTTTGTTATTTTTCTATTATTATAGTATGTATCGTTTTTCTCGTTTTTTGTGATTAATATATTGTATTACGTAGAACAATAAATCTACCTACTTTCCAAATAAGACCTTACTTGGGATTTCATCACCTAGCTATTGTAGTCGAATACAAAACAAAAATAAAAGGCAAAATAGATAAATACTAATAAGAAGTTTGAACTCGATTTATACAAACTATAAGGTGGGTATAAGGCGACGAGCTATAAAAGGCCGTCTAAGGAAAAATGTTTTTAAGTGCTTTGTGCCACCTCGTTTCCCCGCTTGCTTCTGCGTATATTGAGAGGGACGACCTATTATTGGTGTGCCGACTCAAGTAGTATTAAATTTTATTTTTGTAGTTTACTTATTGAACCTCGAGACGTTTAGGTTTTCACCTATCGTTTCAAAGTCGACCAAGGGTAATTTACATCCATAGTAGTTATCCTTATTCCTTGTTTTTATCGATCATTTTTTATTGAGCAATACCAAATACAAAACAAAAATAATCTTCTTCTTGTCTAATTTCTTTTCTTCAATCCTCTAAATTCTCGTCATTATAGTGTATGCAATTACGTTCTTCTAGACTTGTGATTGATTTTAATAGGCTTGAAAATATTCCTCGTAGAAATAGAAATCGTCAACAACCAATAATGGAACCCGAGCTTCCACCTATTGTTGTAGAGATGGCCGATAACCGAACAATGGAGCAATTGCTCCGTGCACCCACCGAAGGGTATGGGGAAGCAATCGTTGTGCCGGCTATTTTGGCGGATCATTATGAGATTAAGACGGGTCTTTTATCACTCATCCATGCCGACCATTTTCGTGGCAATGAGACCGATAACCCGCATTCTCACATTCGGAATTTTCTTCGAATTACCTCGACTCTCAAGTTTAGAGATGTGCTGAATGACGCGATTAAGCTCATGCTTTTTTCGTACTCGCTCGAGGGTAATGCTAGGATTTGGTATGAGAAAGAACCACCGGGTTCGATCTTAACATGGGATGATTTAGTGTCTAAGTTCATGAATTATTTCTTTCCACCATCTAAAACAACACACTTTAAAAACGAGATCACTAGATTTGAACAAAAAGTGCATGAATCGTTTCGGGTTGCTTGGGAAAGATTTAAAGATTTGTTAAGAAAATGTCCATACCACGGTTTCTCGGAATTGCATCAAATAAATACTTTTTATAATGGATTTAATATGATTGAACAAGATTCGTTAAATGCCGCCGCGGGTGGTAATCTCTTAAGAAAAACTCCGATAGACGCGTGGTGTATAATTGAGAATAAATCTAGATCACAATATTCACAAAACACACCGAGTGCTTCCAATGTGAATTCGTCTAATATCGAGATTGCTAGATTGGACTCTAAGATTGACATGATTTTGAATGAGCTTAGGAAGAATCCTCATGGATAGATTAATATGGTTGAGAATGTTTGTGTATCATGTGGTGGAGCACATCCTAATTATGCTTGTTTAACCACGGGGTTTGAACAAGCTAGTTCTTTTTCCGCGACGGGAACTTATAGCTCCAACGGTCAAGTTCCTCGTCAAAATCATGTTGCCCCACCGGGTTTTCCACAGGTTCAAAATAGGTACAACAATGGAAATAATGGGAATAATTTTAACCGTGGTAACCAAGGGAATTACAATCAAGGAAATGGGTTTAATGCTAATCAAAACAATCAAGGTTTTCAAAGCAATAACCAAAATGAGTTGTCAAGCTATATCAAGTCAAATGAGGCAAATTTGAAGGCTTTTCAAAACAACATTCAAGGGGAAATTAATACCTTGAAACTCGATTTTCAAAATACAATTAAAGGGCAAAATAACAAGATTGAGCTTAATCAACAAAGGCTAGAGCAAAGTCAAAATCGTATGCAACAAAGTTTGGAACAAAGTCAAAATAAATTGCTTTCGATGTTTGAGGTATTTATGTCTAAACCATCATCTTCTTTGGGTTGCTTACCTAGTAACCATTCCAAACCCGAAGGGAGAGCTTAAGGCCATAACCGTTTATGATGATTGTGATAATTTAGAAGAAGTTGAAGTGATTGAGTTTAATCCTCCACCTAAGGAAACTTTTCTAGATGTCACCAAGGCTACTTTAAATGTGATTAGTACCTCGGTTTTCTTTGATTTCTTTCCCGAGAAATATAAAGATCCGGGTCAATTCTTGATACCTTGTGTTTTCAATGAGCTTGGGGTATGCAAAGCTCTAGCCGATCTAGGAGCTAGCATTAACTTAATGCCCCTAGCCCTTTGGAAAACTATTGACTATGCACCACTTAGTACCACTCGAATGATCATTGAGCTTGCTAATGGTACCACCACCCGTCCGGTTGGTATAGCGGAAAATGTCATTGTTAAAGTGGGAAAGTTTTTATACTTAGTCGATTTCGCTATAGTTGATTATGAGACCAATCCTCGTGTGCCTATTATTTTAGGACGTCCATTTTTGTGCACGGCTCATGTTCAAGTTGATATGAGGAAAGAAGAGATTAAATTGTTTTATGGAGATAAAAGTATTATTTTTAAACCGGAAAAGATTCTAAGATTTGTTTCTAAGAAAGTGGTAAGTGTAAAACTTGTTGAGACTATTGAAAGTAATAAGAAAGCTCTTTTTGATAAAGGTGTTTTTCCAATTTTGGAAACCTCATTTTGTGATAAAGAAAAGTTAAATTCAAAGGAAGAAGCTTGCTTTGTTGAATCATGTTGTAACCTTTCCTCATCTCCACTCACTCCACACGAGGATGATAGTTTTAAGATTGAAAACCAAATTGATGAATACCTAAGTGCGCCATTTGATGCTAGTGAGTTTAATAGTGATAATTTTGATCCCGAGATTGATATTTCTTTAATTGAACAATCTTTGAAAATGGACTCATTTTCACTCTCTTCGAAGGATCAAATTGATGTTCCTAAGGCACAATCTTCCGTTGAAGAGCCTTTGATTCCTAACTTCACACCGAGTGAGGTTAGTGACTATTCATGTGATAAGTTCATCGATGAACTTTTTGCTATCATTGATCCACTTCCACGGGGAAGTGAAGACGTTTTCGATCTCGAGATCGAGCGTGATTCTCGTGTTTTACCTACCATTCTCAAGGAATTCTCCGATGAATTTACTTCGAATAAGAATGATGATCTTGTATCCGAGTGTGACACACTTGATACTTTGTCGGATATTTCTTGTGATGACAAGATTGATGACACTTTTGTGACCTACTCAAATCCTCTCTTTGAAGCTTCAATGAACAATAACCCATTGTTTCAAGAGGATTTTGAGAGCATCATACCTCCTACATCTCACAACCTTTGTGATGATGAGCTTCTCTTGAAGGAGGTTGATGAGTTTCTCTATATAGACATTCCTTCGGAATTTGAGGACGAGTCTAATGACGGTGATGAAGATTCTTGGCTTGATCACCCGATTTATGATGATGATAATGTTGACCTAGAGGAAGAAATTACTTTTGCTCCAATTATCCTTCCCACTCGCTTTGATCTTAATGTACGGGTTTTTCATGCGACTCATTTTGAGTACCATAACCCCTTTATTCATATTCCTAAGAGTGATAAGGTCGACAAAGTCATGCAAGTTAATACAACTAGTGTTGAGACTTTTATACCAACATTACCATGTGCTTCATATGATTTTGGATTAGCATGGGGGGACGACACCGTGTTATCTATTCCTTTCTCTCCCGAGGACGAGATCTTTGACCCCAGAATCGTTGATTTAGGGAAATCTCGGCCTTTCACCGATGCAATAATTGAAAGACTTTTTTAATCATCTTGGTGCGAGTTTATCTCAGGGAGCATGCTATATTCATTCCAATATCTGTGACTTCTATCTGTTTTTAGAGATTTGTGTTGGAGTTTCATCCTTTTGTTTGTCATCCGACAACGAGGATGAGATCTTTCACCCCGGTATCGCACTTTATCTTGGATTTTATTCCATTATGCCGGATCTTCAAACTTTCTCTAAGGACCAATGAATGCGGGGATCGAGTCGAGCTCATGACTCGGTTAACAAAAGCAAGGTGCCTTGTGGGGGAGTCCCATACATTCTATCTTCTTTATATTTTCTAACAGTCATAAGGCTTGATCTTTCAAGCTCGTGCTCGTGTTTTGTTGTGTTGTGAATCTTAGGTATGACCCTAATATTTGAAGACTCTCGTGTTTGGTTTTTGCCGGTCCACTTGATCTTCCATTCTTTGAATGCCAAAAAGGGGTACACTCTATATCCTTTGATTTTTATCGACTAACGTATTATCTTGAGGCGTAATTAATAAACGGCTTACAGATTTGCGTGCTCTTTCCATGTTAGGATTTTGCATTAGACTCTTCGTGTTTTAGCAAGGGGGTGTTACTCTTGAGCTAAGAAACATTGAGGACAATGTTTGGTTTTAGCATGGGGGAGTCAATCGATATAGTCGCTTGCAATTGCCTTTGTCGTGTCTAAACGTAATTATTTTTCTCATTTTTCATAAAAAAATTAAATTTTTAGTGTTGTTTTTAAGTTTTAATAAATAAAATAAGTGCTTTTGACACAAATGTAGGCTTTCCGTTGGTGAAAATAAAAATAGTTTTTGACTCGACTCGGTTTTTTACCTTAGCTTTTCCTTAACGTATTTGAATTAAGTTTTGCTAGGCTTTTATATTGGGAGCTTTAAAACAGGAAAGTCTTAATTCATTTGGGTTAAGAACAAGAACTTTTCGCAAGTTCCTATAATTGATCCTAGAAAGTCGTTTATCAAGGGAACTTTAAAACGAAAATTCTAAAACTTGAATAAGTATACGAAGATGCAAGATCCTATAAATGACTTGAAAACCCAAAACATTGATTTAATAGGCTAAGTATCCATTGATTTCACATTTTTGAAATTGTACAATATGGAGAACAAGAGATGATAGAGTTCAATCATAAGTTTCCTAGGTTAATTCTTCTTTGTGCAAGTATTTTTGTGTTTGATTTAATCTCCTCGTATTTATTTTCCACACTTGAATAATAATTGCTTAATAAATGAAGTTTTTAGCGGTTTAGGCTTGATATCTTAACTCGTAACTCCTTATTTTTCTTCCCTTGTAATTAAAGTGAGAACACATTAAGGGTGTAAGCGTCATGGACTTTTGATCATGGGATTGCGGAAATTTGGCTTACTATAAATATCATATTAATAAAGAATAATAAATAAAAACATGTTCTCTAGGAGCCTTCGGGTGGGAGTCATGTAGCACTAACCTTGTCATTAGAGCCTTAGGGTGTATGGCGAGGGGACGTGTTGAATAAAAATTGCTTCATCATCATGAGCCATAAGGTGGGATGGTGATGTCAAATCCCTTATTTTTGTCCAAGGAGCCTTCAGGTGTGGATTTTAAATAAGGAGCACAATTGCATCTTAAAGAGCCGCAAGGTGATATGATGTAGTTGTTGCTAACTCCATTAATAAGGTCATAATTGACTTTGGAGGTTTTATTTTTGCTTTTAAGTAACCATATTAGCCAAATTTCAGGTCCGGGATTAATCCCTCAAATCGTGTTAAGTTATCCTTGATGTGGGCTTTCTTTTGTGACAACGATTTTTTAAGTCGAGGTTAGGTTTTGAGTGTTGAGTTTACACCGTTTTTGCCTTCATTTTTGGACTAATAAATATTAAATAAAGTCAAATGAGTTGGTTTAATTTTGGGGCTTATGATTGACAATGATCTTGTTTTTACACTTGGCATGGAAAAGTGAAAAGTCGGGGACGATGAATCTATTTGAGTTTTATGATCCTAAAAGTTATTTTTCAAATAGTGAAAGAAATACATTATGTCTTTGCAAAATAATGTTTCAAAAGTTGAATAAAAGTGTAGTTAGTGTTTTATTTTATCATTGCGTGAGGACACGACAATTGCTTAGCAAGGGGGAATTTGATATGAGTTAAATTACTCATATCATTTGTATCTAGAAACAAACAATAAATGCATAAATATCATGAATATTGTATTGTATTTTCTTGTTTTCTTGTTTCATGTGTGTAGGTACCAAGATCACGAAAACCGGCGAAACTGGCACGAGTTTGAAGAAAAGATCGACAAAGCCAATACCAAGCTCGTTTTTAGCGGATTTCATCATTTATGGAGATTTAAAGGCTTGTGGGTCCTACAATTTTTTATTGGGCCCAAAAAGCCCAAAAGAGGAAATAAGTTTTCATTTTTGAGCAAAAGGGCCATTATAGCCCAAACCTGATATAACTAAAAACGCATTGAGATAAATTTGGGCTTTAAACCCATTTGGTTAAAAAAGGTTAAATAGACGTGCAAGTTACAAACGTTTTTTTACTCGGTCAAACCGTTTTATTCACCCATACATCACATAAACTTTCGATACAACCTATGCTCACTTTTCTTCTTCCCCACTCCCAAAATAACTAGACGCTTACTATTCCTCCAAACCCTAATCAACTATGATTTAATAAATTGTCCAAATAAATTGGGACTTTTGTTCACACGTGTGATTCACACGAGGGGGAATTAAATCCCCTATTTTTTCGGAGGTAGAAGATGGAGGAGTGCAAGAGACGTGGCAAGGTTTTACTGGACAAGACAACTCATTATACCCAATCTACCAATGAAGAGTGGCCACATCAGCAATCAAAGTAGCACAACTAGCACAACGGATGCCACGTTGGCGATCCGTGTGCTAGTTGGCTCATCTCAACCCTTGGATGAAAAAAACAAGAGAGAGAAGACAAATAAGATGGATTGGATGGCTAGGATCGTTTCTTCATCACCAACAACCTCACCACAGCACCTCTCTTGAGCCTATAAATAGCTCCATTTTTCTGTGTAATTTTTATCCCTCTTTTTACTTTAATGTTATAATGTTATTTTGTAGTTAGGATTTGTAATCTTCTATTTCTTAAGTATTGTAAGGTTAATTTGATTTAATAAAATTGATTTCCAGTTTTATGATTTTCTCTTATCACGTTTTATTTAACTGTCGAAATTTAATTGCAATTTGCTAATCTTACAAAATAATGTTATAATTGAATATTGTTCATTTTAGCTTAAATAATAGCTATAGTGAATGATTAGAAGTGAAGTAGGGAATATACTTAATCCTAATTATTAAGTTCAATAAATATATCTGTTGGATCGATTGTATGTTTGGTTCGAGTTACTGGTTCGTAAGTTTCATGGTGGGATGTGATGATGTTTCGAGCTACTATTCGTGCTTTGAATGGTTTTGATTGGTGTCGCTTTGTAAAAGGAAGTGCAGGGCTTACCTTCTACTTCAACGGTTAACTTCAATACAAGGTCAAGCACGTTTTATTTTCTGCATATTTTAGCTTAAATAAGTCAATTAGTTATTTGCTGAGTATGATTGAGATGGATTATGAGTGAGTTTTATTTTTGCTGTTATTTTAGTCTGTTTTAATGAACAGATGATCATTGAATCTGTTTATATTTAGTCTGTTATATCTTTCTATGTGCTTTTGATGTTCAATTTTATCTAAACTGTTTGTATGCCTAGTTTGATTTAAACTGATATTTGGTTTGTAATGCATTCTATAAGTTTGCCCTGTTCTCATGATTCTGTTAAGAGTAGTATTTGCTAAGGTATTTTCCTGAATTGAAATTGCTGAAAGTACTAGCTGCGTAGTTCAGTCTTGATTACTATATTCTAGTGGACAACTTTCACTGGGTCTTTTCTGTTTAATTTTGTTAAAAAGTTCTTTTAGATTTGAAAGTAGAACTTGCAATGCTTAATTCTGATGAAACATTTCTGATGTACAAATAATGATTCGAAGTTTAAGAAGGGTTTTGGATTTGTTAAACTGATAAGAGTCTTTGAGAAAAATCTGAATAGTCTGATGGTTAATTTACTACTAAGTTTTCCTGTTTTGTTATACTGAGTTTTTTATTTTATCTAGTATGATATCTGATCTTTACATTGTGTTACTGTTTTAATTTTGTTACTAAATATATAAGATTTATTGAATTTGATTGTTTGTGCAACTGTATTTGCTTTGAATTTATTCTAGTTTCCTTTTTAGTGATTAATGTAATGGGTTAAGAGTTTTAATTCGTTGCTGTACTGGTTTCCATTAGATTTTGCTGTGTCAAAATTGATACAGTAGAAGTTATTTGTACTATTTATCCAAAAAATAAATATCACAAAAATTTGTTCCACTCCTGTGGTTCGAACCCGAGACCTCTCGGTTATATGACCCAGGCACTAACCAACTGAGCTGGGTCATTTTCTTGTAATAAGTATAACAAACAACTTTGATATTACGTCCTTTCTTGTAGCTGTCAGCTTTAGTTATATTTAGCATCTTACTTTTACTTTTATTCTATTTAATTTTCTTTATTAAGAGTTTACAAATACATAAATAATAACATATATATATATATATATATATATATATATATATATATATATATATATATATATATATATATATATATATATATATATATATATATATATATATATATATATAATTAATAATGTTTTTATTAATTTTAAAAGTTTAATTAGTTTTCAAATAATTAGATTTTTATTATTTTAAATTTAAATAAAAATGGTTTTAAAAATAGATTTTGTTTAATAGAAAGTAAAGTAGATTTTAAATAGATTTTTAAATAGTGTAAAAGTAAATTTACTTTAATAATTAAGTTTTAATTTGATAGTTTTAAATTTTAATAGTTTTAATTTTTAAGTAATTGTTTTTAGATTAAAATAATTTGGGGTTTACGATTCATGCACTTTAGGATAAAATTAGGATTTAAATTTGTAGAATTTAATTGTTGTTTAAAAACCGAAAACCAATTCGAATCAATTGTCCAAATCAAAGCAAAACGTCTCAAATTCATAAGATCTTCGTGTACAACAAACTTGGTCACCCACGTGTTTAATTGAATCCGTCTTTGGTAATGTTAGACTATTAGTTTTTCCTAAAGGTAATTTTCTAATGTACCCTATAACGTATCTAATTATCACTATACTATCACGATCACATCACTAACAATCTCCCATACAAATATAGTTGTATTTAGTCCTTCAAATATCCATCAGAGTTGCGGAAGACTTTAACTTTTAGTATGAACATGTGAAGACGACTTCGGTTAGTACACATCTACGCCACCATCTTGATATGCAACAACATATATAGACACGGACGAAATGGCTTTGAATATTTCACCCTAACTCGGTAGAGTTTTACCTCCGGTCGGTGAATACCGTTGGACGATATTTGATACCGTACCTGTGATCGGGTAGATTCGATTAAGAACATCCTTGACAGGGTTTCCTGGTGGTAGTAGCCAGATCTCTTTACTCGACTGTCTCAAACCAGACTGCGAATGTAACGAGTGAATCATTAGGATAAATTATCCGTCTGATTAGAGTCGTCGATTCAGACTTCCTGGAACAAGTTTGATTCAATAAGAATCACACCATTAATACTTTCTAGTTTGTCACAAGCTTGATTCATAGACAATCTTGCGAGTCACCTACCGCATTGTTGTTTGATGTTGACAGTGGAAGGATTTCCATTCGTCACTGTGAGCACTCAAGAGTGTCACTCTGAATGTTCTGGCAAGATCACACGAATTTTGCGAAGAAACCTGGAATCAAGTTTGAACCAATTAAGAATCCAAACTTAGTTGCATTCCAGTTCTCACAAGTTTGATTCGTGTAGTATCGCACAAGTTACCTACCATGAGCTTGTTTGATGCTGGCTCAAGCAGGATTTCCATCTTCATTGTGAATTGTATCACTAAGATGTTTTGGCAATATCACATGGATAATGCGTAGGACTCAATTGTGTCCTAATGAGATCATAGATTGATCTCTTTTTGGATCTAGACTCGATAAGTACATTTTAGTAGTCGGAGGCTGGAGCAGACTGCCACCTTTTCAATATTAACTAACTCGAAGTGAGAAAGTCAATAGATACGTGTTGATCTCCGTGACAATGAGACAACGTTCTTTTGAGAGAAACTCGAATGGCTGGGGAAGGGTTGTGCATTGCATCACTTGGTATATGACGACTTGTCTTCAATAGATGTATTGACCCAGTTTCTGCCTAGGTTGCATTGGATATTCAATACCTTCAATGCTTACCAATACGTCATCACTAGCACCTTGTTGTGATTGTTCCAGTGCTAACATATGTAATTGGTCCGCATTCAGCTTCATTCCATTCCATCTTTCCCAAGGACAACTATTTCTAGCTATGGAATGTCCTTGGGTAGATCCCTCCGGTTCTGGTTGGATCATATGACTTAGTTTCCTATCCTAAACCATCTTTTGACTCCATCGTTCCGTCGTGGATAGTAGGTTGTTTTGGGTATAGATCGTAACCATAAACCATTGAAAACCATTCAAAGTGCTTGATAAAAATCAAAACTTTTAACACTTTCAAAGTTTTACATTTCTGAAAAGCTCCCCCTACACACATGCATCGATATATGAAATAGTTTAGCATGTGAAGGAAAGAGTTGCACTTGAGTCTTTAAAATCACATGTTGCGAAATATTACATTTTAATCACATTTTCTCCCCTATCTCTAATATAAAAACATAATATTAGAGATACCAATTGATTAAAATCGGACAATTTTCTAAAATCCGATGGGAGAGAAAGATGTGTGCACGCATGAATCATGGAACATTTAGTCGGGTAGCTCCCCCTCAACAATATATGTGGGTCTTGAGGAAAAAATTTGACAAAATTTTGGAAAAACGACACCGCAAAATATGTTGAGGTACAGAGATGAGATGCATTTTCCGATATAATATATTACATTTGACATTTTCATATAATTTTTGGAATGTGTTGGATACATAAATTTTGATAATATCAGAGACGTACCCAACAACATTAAAAGGAAAAATTTCAAAACACTCCCACTCAAAGATTGATCAAAATAATATATGACATTTTTGAGATATAAAACCTATTTTATGAGGATGGAAGTGTTGAACACACAATTTTGAAAGATTTAGAGAAACATTTTGAGAAATTCTTGAAAAATTGTGTCCAACGGTTTAAAATAGATTCCGATTTACATGAGATCAAAACTTTGAATGTTTTATGACTAGCTCATGACCGAGAAAAATTAATTTCCCGTTTTGAAGGATAAGTTATCATCTGTGATAAAGTTTCCTTAATGGTGAAGTACGAGTTCTAAGCTGACATTAACTTAGAAGTCGTTTTACATGAACTTAAAAATTTGAATGTTTTTATGAGAAGCTCATGACCGAGAAATATGAATTTCTCGTTGAGAAGGATAAGTTATCGTTGGTGATAAACTTTCCTTAGTTGAAGTCCGAGTCCTAAGCTGTGATGCGCTTAGAAGTCATCATGAGAGAATATCAAGCAACTTCATTTGCCAAAACCTCCAAGTCTTTTGGAGTCATATAATTCATACCAAGACGGCCAACGAAATACTGAAACCTATTTTAGGATAGAGCTTTTGTAAACAAGTCTGCTATCTGGTACTCAGTTCTGACAAAGTATAATTCCACGATACCACGTTCCACTTGTTCCTTGATGAAGTGATATCTGACTGCGATGTGCTTGGTACGGGAGTGCTGAATCGGATTGCAAGAGATGGCTATTGTAATAACCTGTACTTTAAAATCAACATTTAGGCCAAGATCTAATCTTATTTCTAATATTTGTACCAATATTTACTACTCGACTTTTATTTGTCATGTTCGTTTGACGAATAATATTTAATTCTCGGCTAACTAGCGAGGTTAAGGCTTTAACGTATCGGATACGTGTCAATTATTTTCATTGGCAAGTCTATGTCTGTCATCGACCGTATATATTCTCATTATGACATAGAAATATTTTCTATTGTCGTCATTTTAATTTCTCGTTTTACGAGCATTTTTCATAATTTGCGTTAAGCCTTTAGGCGTCATTCGTCTATACGACGCGTTAACGTATATTAAATTATAATCCCTCGTTTATTTATTGAAATATAAATGTTCTCCGAACCTCGACGTTTTTAATTTATATTGAGCGTTTATTTTTCTTGTTTTACGCCTAACTTTTAAATTGCGTAATTTTAAAAATATCGGATCTCGTTAATAGCCGCTTTTTCAAATTGTGGGATAAAATCTTATAACACTTCACCGCATATCTTTGTCCATTTTATTTGTTAAATATGTGTCTTATTAAGACATTACCTAGAGACACGTGTCTCATTTGTTTTCCATGTTGATGAACATCTGTTATACTTACATAACCAACAAATGAAAATGCATTTCATTATTTTCTTTCTCTTTGATCTACAATTCACATAACTCGGCCAAACATTTAACCATTTCGATGTTTGCTAATCTCTTGATATACTTTCATTATAAAGACTTCAAATCGTCATATATAGAATAATTGGGGTTGAGATTAAGATGTACTTGGAAGGATTGTTATTGGTTGGGATATATAAGCAAGGATCTCTTTTGGTTGGATCATCCTATTTTTTGTAAGATTTATAACATGTCTTGATATAATTATTTATTTCATGTCATATATTTTATTTTGATCTTCTAATATATCTTAATCTCTGAGATTAATAAAGTAATAGTTTATTTTTGATTTTGGACATTGTATATGAGTTTGAGACATCAAAATGCAAGTTTAACAAGCCTCGATTACAAGTTAGGTTGGGTAAATTGTAGGTCAGTAGCAAAACGTGAGTGTTAGCCATATTCAGTAAATATTGAGACTTGGATAATTATATAGGTTTATAGTCCTTTGTTTTGTGGCGATTTGGCCGGGTCACTCGTCTCGTAACGATACCCGATGAATTATATATGGCCGAAACGATAAAAAGTACCAAATCTGAACATGCTGTATAAACCGACTGTAAACTCTAATAAGAACTCAAAACCATTGAATTAGGTAAAATTATAGATTGTAGATAAAAATATGAGGAACTAGAATCAATTGGATGGTCCACCATTTCTTTATGGTTTGGAAATGGCGACCAAAACGGTGAAAACGAGACTGGCAGCCAAAAACAGCCAATTCTTCTAAGTGATAAAATGGGTAAATGAGGTATAATAAATATAAATTAGGGACAATTAAACTTATAATAAGTAAACTACATAAGTTAGGAATGACTTTGGTAAAAATAACTCATTTATATTATTTACGGGGTAGGAGAAACGGTCTAATTAACGAGACATGTCGTGAACATTGTAAGAATCAGACTATATTAAATTATGGTAAAACGTGACGCTTTTTATAAAAACCGAAGTGGTATGACCCACTTTTCAAGAATTCTAGACTCACTGTATACTGATATTTATATACCCAAGACCCGACCATCTTAAGATATTAAGTCGACAACGTTTGGAGGCGTTTTAGAACCCGTAATGCATATAAAGTGGATTTGGGCCATAAAAGCCCAACTTGTACTTGTAATGGCCATTGGGCCATAATTGGGCCTGAGATTGATAACTAATTTGGAGTATAAAACTGAGTTTGAAAATGGGTTTAAGTTACATAAACTTGTTATGGGCTAGAATGGGCTTAATTATCAAAATGACAAAATATATGGTAACTTGTTATCGAATGTTTTATAAAAAGTTTTATAAAACTTATACAATGATCAAAATTACTAAAGTGAACTATATACATATATGTATGATTTATTTCTCGTCTCGATCCTAAGACGCGTCTCGTCGTGATAGGTCCCGTTCGGTCATATGACGACCGTTGGGCATCTCGTTCTCGAGCAATGAGCGACTGATATCTCGTGAAGTCTTGTATCGACTATTGGATGTTTGTTCCTCGATAAATGTGTGATAGCTATATCAGGTGAGTCTATAGCCTCGCTTTTATATTATCTTGTAAATGATTTTTAATCCGTGAGGGGGAATACATGCTGTTTTATAAAATGAACACAAGTTGTTTTCGGTATGTTGGACCCGAATATGATGATAAATGCCTAAGTACCATTGTCTTATGAAGTCCCTGAATTTCATGAACTGTTAATTACCTTGCGAGGTAAACGCTAATACATATGATAGATCTATTTGGTTTGACAGCCTTATCCTAGGGTATGTATCCTTGTGATCACCTGAGAGGGATATTATGTATAAGAGGTCGCTGGTATATGACAATATTACCTGTTGTAGGGGCGCCGTAAGTGACTCGGTTTGACGTGTTGGTTAACGTTCAGTTGCATGAGCTTAAGGCATTTATCGATATATATATGACTTGTCTGTGTGACAAGCCTGAGATGATTAAAAATAATTGTGTTCAAATGATGATTTGCAAAACCTATAGATTCACTCAACCGTTGTGTTGATGATTTTAAGAATGTATTTCAGGTAATCAAGATGGATAGCAGTGGAGCATGCGAGGAGGGAGTTGGTGCTTACTTGTCTAAAGTTATATTATTTTCCATCCTTTAAAACGAACTAAATGACTTGTATAGTCTTATATGAATCTGATGTGTTGGTAACGATTTTTGGGACTAAACGCTACTCTGATTTAATATATATTGGGATGGGAAACTTTTAGACAATGATGTATACTATTTAACGTCTCTTTTGAGGTCGTTGTCTATGATTGTGTGCGATGTGCTATGAGTAGCGCCCCAATGTGGTTTTCCGCTGCGTGGTAATTTGGGGGTGTTACAAAATGGTAATCAGAGCCACAAGTTATAGAGAACTAGGTCGATTTTGAAAAACCTAAACTATAACTTTTGGTGTGTTTTAAAAAGTTTTAAGCACGTAACTACTCCGCATGGCTCCGGTAAGGCTATTCTTGTATTACTTTATGATTTATTGTGATTATGTGAATCTATGTGTATGTAGGTATGGTAGTATGTATATTTATGAATACACTACGATATTTAAAGGCATTGCACGCGAAGCAATGTTCCTTGAATGATTGTCGTACATTTTATAATAAGGTTTTGTATCGGATTTGGCCTCACCCCAAATCACCGATCTTGATGATTATGTATTATCTGAATACGAGTATGAAACTCATTTGATACTTTGAGTATGTATATATTGTTTCTTAAGCTATCGCATATCGACTTGTTTAAGTTCGATTGTTATTATTGTACCGCGATGTGCTATTTTAGGACATCTCCTTTCGAAACGTAATTGATTGATGTGATATTCGTGTTCCAAGTACTTCTTATGATTTTGAAGAATCATTTATCCGATGTGACATCTTCTATGTAATGCGACGTGTGATTTGATTTTATATGACTACGTTTTATTGGCGAAAAGGAGGATGGCAATGATGGACCTAAGATATATATATCCTAACCAAATATATATAGTTTGGGTACAACAAAGATATGCTCATAGTAGTCATTCGGTTGAGTGACTTAATATCTTGTATCTAAATGGAATGGGACATTTAGATATAGAGATTTAACTCGTCCAACTATGAGTTGTTTAAGGTTGTCTTATTGAAATGGGTTGGGACATTTGAATAAGAAAATTTTAAACCACTAGACCTTAGATTGTTGTGTTTTCCTTATTTAAATGGAATGGGACGTTTGAATACGGAAATCATGATGTAAGTTTGTTAACACCTTGTACTTACTATTTTATGTAATTTGGTATGATATCGTGTTGAGAGGTAGTAATACTTGAGTAGGATGACTTATAATCGTTTTGTTGAAATAGATTGGGACGCCTTTTCATTTGAACAAGAAAGTTATAAGTTCCTGAACCGTAAATTTATAAATTCTTCTACACATGGAAAGGGACGCCTTTCGATGTAGAAAAGGAGTTATAAATGAGTGGGCCCAAGTATGTCTGGCTCGATTTGTGAGTGTTTGGTGTGCGTACGTATTCTTTCAAATCGTGTTTCGTTTGTATGAATCGTTCAGTGTCGTCGTCATTATGATGATCGTCCACGAGTAACCCGTTGGACTTCTCTTGAGTTATGATTTGTTTTGATGGACCATTTCTAATGTGTCTCGATGATCGCGAGCTTTATACGCAGATTGTTAAGAACCGTTGACCGTTCCGAGAATATGAGACTTGTTTAAGCGTCACCAGGATTTATGCGTATACTTGTGGATTGATTAAGGATCGAGTTACCAACGGCAACTTATCGTGGATTTTAAGATCTTGTAATTTTACTTGATACTATCGAAGGGTCACCGAAGACTTTTCTTGATGACGAAACTCTTGGGGGCTAGCATGATGAATTAAACAAAGAATATGATGTATCACCTTGAGGCACTTCCAAAAATTGACGGCTTGTTAATTTTTCGCTTTCAATGGCTTCTCCTTCGAGTTATGTATTATTATTTATTTATAAGGGTTAAAGCTACATTTAAAACGTTCATTCATGGTTTTTATGTATACTCGTTGCTTTGAATTTTGTTCATTTAACATTCGTTAGAAACCTCAACGATGACTTGTCTATTTCTCACCTCTTCGCCATTTAACCAAAGACTATTAAGACGAATTAAGCGCCGGGACGTCGCTTCCTAAAGGGTTCGATGATGTAATAACCTGTACTTTAAAATCAACATTTAGGCCAAGATCTAATCTTATTTCTAATATTTGTACCAATATTTACTACTCGACTTTTATTTGTCATGTTCGTTTGACGAATAATATTTAATTCTCGGCTAACTAGCGAGGTTAAGGCTTTAACGTATCGGATACGTGTCAATTATTTTCATTGGCAAGTCTATGTCTGTCATCGACCGTATATATTCTCATTATGACATAGAAATATTTTCTATTGTCGTCATTTTAATTTCTCGTTTTACGAGCATTTTTCATAATTTGCGTTAAGCCTTTAGGCGTCATTCGTCTATACGACGCGTTAACGTATATTAAATTATAATCCCTCGTTTATTTATTGAAATATAAATGTTCTCCGAACCTCGACGTTTTTAATTTATATTGAGCGTTTATTTTTCTTGTTTTACGCCTAACTTTTAAATTGCGTAATTTTAAAAATATCGGATCTCGTTAATACCCGCTTTTTCAAATTGTGGGATAAAATCTTATAACACTTCACCGCATATCTTTGTCCATTTTATTTGTTAAATATGTGTCTTATTAAGACATTACCTAGAGACACGTGTCTCATTTGTTTTCCATGTTGATGAACATCTGTTATACTTACATAACCAACAAATGAAAATGCATTTCATTATTTTCTTTCTCTTTGATCTACAATTCACATAACTCGGCCAAACATTTAACCATTTCGATGTTTGCTAATCTCTTGATATACTTTCATTATAAAGACTTCAAATCGTCATATATAGAATAATTGGGGTTGAGATTAAGATGTACTTGGAAGGATTGTTATTGGTTGGGATATATAAGCAAGGATCTCTTTTGGTTGGATCATCCTATTTTTTGTAAGATTTATAACATGTCTTGATATAATTATTTATTTCATGTCATATATTTTATTTTGATCTTCTAATATATCTTAATCTCTGAGATTAATAAAGTAATAGTTTATTTTTGATTTTGGACATTGTATATGAGTTTGAGACATCAAAATGCAAGTTTAACAAGCCTCGATTACAAGTTAGGTTGGGTAAATTGTAGGTCAGTAGCAAAACGTGAGTGTTAGCCATATTCAGTAAATTTTGAGACTTGGATAATTATATAGGTTTATAGTCCTTTGTTTTGTGGCGATTTGGCCGGGTCACTCGTCTCGTAACGATACCCGATGAATTATATATGGCCGAAACGATAAAAAGTACCAAATCTGAACATGCTGTATAAACCGACTGTAAACTCTAATAAGAACTCAAAACCATTGAATTAGGTAAAATTATAGATTGTAGATAAAAATATGAGGAACTAGAATCAATTGGATGGTCCACCATTTCTTTATGGTTTGGAAATGGCGACCAAAACGGTGAAAACGAGACTGGCAGCCAAAAACAGCCAATTCTTCTAAGTGATAAAATGGGTAAATGAGGTATAATAAATATAAATTAGGGACAATTAAACTTATAATAAGTAAACTACATAAGTTAGGAATGACTTTGGTAAAAATAACTCATTTATATTATTTACGGGGTAGGAGAAACGGTCTAATTAACGAGACATGTCGTGAACATTGTAAGAATCAGACTATATTAAATTATGGTAAAACGTGACGCTTTTTATAAAAACCGAAGTGGTATGACCCACTTTTCAAGAATTCTAGACTCACTGTATACTGATATTTATATACCCAAGACCCGACCATCTTAAGATATTAAGTCGACAACGTTTGGAGGCGTTTTAGAACCCGTAATGCATATAAAGTGGATTTGGGCCATAAAAGCCCAACTTGTACTTGTAATGGCCATTGGGCCATAATTGGGCCTGAGATTGATAACTAATTTGGAGTATAAAACTGAGTTTGAAAATGGGTTTAAGTTACATAAACTTGTTATGGGCTAGAATGGGCTTAATTATCAAAATGACAAAATATATGGTAACTTGTTATCGAATGTTTTATAAAAAGTTTTATAAAACTTATACAATGATCAAAATTACTAAAGTGAACTATATACATATATGTATGATTTATTTCTCGTCTCGATCCTAAGACGCGTCTCGTCGTGATAGGTCCCGTTCGGTCATATGACGACCGTTGGGCATCTCGTTCTCGAGCAATGAGCGACTGATATCTCGTGAAGTCTTGTATCGACTATTGGATGTTTGTTCCTCGATAAATGTGTGATAGCTATATCAGGTGAGTCTATAGCCTCGCTTTTATATTATCTTGTAAATGATTTTTAATCCGTGAGGGGGAATACATGCTGTTTTATAAAATGAACACAAGTTGTTTTCGGTATGCTGGACCCGAATATGATGATAAATGCCTAAGTACCATTGTCTTATGAAGTCCCTGAATTTCATGAACTGTTAATTACCTTGCGAGGTAAACGCTAATACATATGATAGATCTATTTGGTTTGACAGCCTTATCCTAGGGTATGTATCCTTGTGATCACCTGAGAGGGATATTATGTATAAGAGGTCGCTGGTATATGACAATATTACCTGTTGTAGGGGCGCCGTAAGTGACTCGGTTTGACGTGTTGGTTAACGTTCAGTTGCATGAGCTTAAGGCATTTATCGATATATATATGACTTGTCTGTGTGACAAGCCTGAGATGATTAAAAATAATTGTGTTCAAATGATGATTTGCAAAACCTATAGATTCACTCAACCGTTGTGTTGATGATTTTAAGAATGTATTTCAGGTAATCAAGATGGATAGCAGTGGAGCATGCGAGGAGGGAGTTGGTGCTTACTTGTCTAAAGTTATATTATTTTCCATCCTTTAAAACGAACTAAATGACTTGTATAGTCTTATATGAATCTGATGTGTTGGTAACGATTTTTGGGACTAAACGCTACTCTGATTTAATATATATTGGGATGGGAAACTTTTAGACAATGATGTATACTATTTAACGTCTCTTTTGAGGTCGTTGTCTATGATTGTGTGCGATGTGCTATGAGTAGCGCCCCAATGTGGTTTTCCGCTGCGTGGTAATTTGGGGGTGTTACAGCTATGGCCGACTTTGAGTCACAATACATAGGTATTTTATCAAGGTGGAAGCCATAATCCATGAGTTGAGTTCTCATCCAGAGTACTTGAGCACAACACGCAGATAGAGCCACATATTTTGCTTCAACTGTTGAGAGCGAAGTGCAATCCTGCTTCTTTGACGACCAGCTCACAAGCTTGTCTTCCCCTAGAAATTGTATGCTACCAGAAGTGCTTTTTCGACTATTAAGGCAACCTGCGTGATCAAAATTATAAAAAGCTGTCAGATGAAAACCGGTTTCCCTCGGATACCAGAGTCCCATGTGAAAGGTATTCTTAAGGTACCAAAAGATCCGTTTAACCTCCTTAAGGTGCTTTTCAGTAGGTCTGACATGATATCGGGCACAATAGCATGTGGCATGATGAATATCAGGCCTGCTGGCTGTAAGGTACATAAGAGACCCGATCATACCGCGATATTGCTTTTGATCTACGGGATATGAGTACAAGTCAACATCTAGGGATGTGGTCGACAATGGTGTACCAAAGCGAGCACATGAGGTCATACCATGCTTTTAATGTATCTGTTAAGCAAACTTATCTTGGTTAATAAAGATACCACGTGGGGATTGATGAATCTGGAGGCCCAAAAAGAAATTTATCTCCCGCATCATTGACATTTCAAATTTGTTGTGTATTAATTTTCCAAAACATTTTGAAAGTTTTGGGTTCGTAGAACAAAAAATGATGTCATCAACATAAACTTGCATAAGCAATATGTCATCCCCATATTTATTAATAAAGAGAGTAGGATCAATGGAACCTTTGGAGAATCCTTTGGATACCAAGAAGGTTGATAGTTCATCGTACCACGCCCTTGGAGCTTGTTTGAGTCCATATACTGCCTTCTTGAGACGGTAGACTTTGTCAGGATGAAGAGGATCAACGAACCCTTCCGGCTGATTCACATGTGCTTCTTCCTTCAAATGACCGTTGAGAAAAGCAGTATTAACGTCCATCTGATAAATCGTGAAGCATTTATTTGTAACATAAGAAAGGAATATCGTTACAGCTTCCAAACGAGCAACTGGAGCGAATGATTCATCGAAATCTGCCCTCTCTTGTTGACGATATCCCTTAAACACAAGACGAGATTTGTTTTTGATAATGGTTAGCTCTTCATCTAGTTTGTCTTTCCAGATCCATTTGAAATCTAAAATCGAAATTCCATAGGGTCTGTCGATAAGTTCCCAAACATTTAGGTGTTGAAACTGATGAATTTTGTCTTGCATTGATTCAGTCCATGCATGATCAATCATGGCTTACTTGATGTTTGTAGGTACAGTTGAACACACGATGAGTGCATACATACACACATCGCCATCGGTTTCGAGTTTTCTGCATGTTTGAACCGGTTGTGAAGGATTTCCAATGACTTACTCCAATGGATGATCACGTGTCCAATGGTTAGTGGATGTATATCGTTGGTAGAATGTATGCATGTTGGACGGATCAACATGTTGAGTAGAAGACTCTCCGACTTCGTGTACCGGGGTACCGAATGGGTTGATAAATTCTTCTTCGTCAGTCTGTGCATTGACTGCTTGATTGTTGTCTCCTCCTGCAACATTGACAGTTGGTGAAGTTGGTTGTATGATGGTTTATTGAGTTTGTTGAGTATTCAATGGAATAGTCTCTTGCGCAACGGTTGCTAAAGTAGATGCAGTTGTGTCTTCTTGAATTTGTGCGGGTGCATCAGCAGTATTGACAGCAGAAGGATTTGACACAACTTGATTGTTTCCATAGTAATATTCATCAAACATTGGATCATACAAATCAACCAACTCATTCATTTGTGTCATATCCGTCGAGTATGTTGTAGGAGTACTTTCTTGACGTTCTTGCATGGGATGTACACTGTTTTGTGTAGGTGCCAAATTTGGACATTGAGGTGCGGGACTTGAGCTGTTTGTGATCAAGTACCACTTGTCGCAATTCGTCAAAGTTCACATGAATTGTTTCGACAATAATCTTTGTTCTCTTGTTCTAAACTCGATATCCTTTTGACAATGTAGCATACTCCACAAAAATACATGCATCACCTTTTTCTTTCATCTTGTCGAGGTTCTCACCATCTTTACGAATGTAGCATAAAGATCCAAATACGTGAAAGAATTTAACAGTAGGTTTCCTGCCATTGATGATGTGGTATGGTGTTTTTTCTTTCCTAGGGATTACGAGTGAAAGATTTTGAGTATAACAGGCAGTTACAATTGCTTCAGCCCATAAGAATAGTGGTAACTTTGATGCATAAAGCATTGTTCGAGCTGCCTCAACCAAAGTGTGGTTCCTTCTTTCGAAAACGCCGTTTCGTTCAGGAGTTCGAGGAATATACGTTTGATGTTCGACTCCTTCCTCTTGAAAGTAAGATTGCAAAGTCTTGTTCAAAAATTCAGTACCCCTATCCGTTCTTACGGTTAAAACTTGAGCTTAAAGATTGCGTTGTATCATCTTGAGAAAGTTTTTGAGAACCTCGTGTGTTTCATCTTTGGACCTTAAGAAGAAAGTCCATGTGTATCGAGAGTAATCATCAACAATCACGAGAATATACTTTTTCCAGTTAATACTCTTTACACGCATGGGACCACATAAATCCATGTGGCAGAAGTTCCAATCGTCATTTTGAGCTTGGGGTAGTCTTCGTTTTGAATGACTTTCGTTTTGCTTTCCCCAACTCACAAGAAGAAAAAAGATGATCTTTGACGAATTTCAACTTAGGAAGACCGGTCACAATATCATTCTTCGAAAGCAAGTTGATGGTGGAAAAGTTGAGATGTGATAATCGTTGATGCCATAACCATGCTTGAGATGATGAAGCTTTAGCCATTAAGCAAATTGGATTTGTTGAAGATGTGTCTTGAAGAGTTACTGTGTAGAGATCAGAACCAAGAGAACCTGTAAGAAGGTCATTCCCATCGTAGTCTCTAACATAGCAAGTAGTTTTCCGAAAAGCCACATCCAAATCCGCATCACAAAATTGACCAACCGAGAATAAATTATGATTCAGTCCTCGACGTAATAAACCCATTTTATAGTAATATTCCCTTGAACCAAATCTCCATATCCGAGTATCGGTGCAAACTGATTATTTCCAAACCGTACCGTACCTAGAAACTTCTCCATGGAATTACTAAGAAGCTTGAGATTGCCTGTTATGTGCTTTGTGCACCCGGAGTCCATTATGAATAGAATGATTTCGACGAGTTGCATAAGAATTAGAAGACAATGTAGAGTTTGACAAATGGGAGCCCTTGATAGAAGTGGGTTCCAATATATTAGTAGGCCTAGATTCTAAAGGAAAGCTAACATTCATAGACCCAATTAGAATAGTGGTTATCTTATGTACCCATTTGTATCCGGGTGGTGTAAATCTGGAGTACCCCCGTTTACATGTCCTACTCATGTTCTCATAAAGCTTCTTTAACATGTTTTGTTTACGCGGATTAGTGTATTCTAACGCACTTAGTTTCTTAAGTGGTTGAGCAGTGGATTGGTTCAAAGTTCTTGTGCGTTTTCTAGTACTAGTGGGCACAAGAATAGGCTTCCTAGTTCTAGCATTCACGCCATTATGATTAAAAGCACAAGCATCATGATTGAAATTACGAACACAATTTCCACATTTAACACAAACAAATTTAACATTTGGAGTCTTAACATTCAAACTGTCATTACATGCAGTTACAAACGTTTTATTCTTAGAAAACTTAAAATTCCTACCATGGTCTTCTACTTACATATTCTTCCCTTGACTATTGTTAGGCATGACTCTATCTTGAATTCTAGTGCTCTTAAGTTTTGGACCGCTAACGCTAGTAGTGGGAATTACTCGTGTAGAAGAAAACACACTTTGATTAGTTTTCCTAGTATTCTGAGGTAACCGCGATGTTCCATTTTGAGTGGACCTAATGTTCATCTTATACATTCCAGGTGCTATCACAGTTGTGCTCCTATCAGTTCCCAGCTTAGGAAAAGTCTGTGGGGGTTTTCCCAAAATAGATGATTTAGGGCATTTAACCGCATTCGCTTGACGAACGACGGATGGTTTAACCAATTCAGACTTTCCTTTCATTTTCTCAATGAGTTTTGATAACTCATTGATGGCTATGTCCCTTTCTTGTAGCTGGCTTTTTAATAAATTATTTCGAAACCTTTTTCATTTAATTGACGAACCGAAGAAGATGACAGTTCTTGACACTTTGTATGATTATGAGATTTATCACCTTTTTATAAAGCAAGATCAAGAGAAATGAAGTGTTTCTCAAGTTGGGAAAAACTTTTCGATAGTTTGATGACAATTGCTTTTGCTTTGTTTCTAGCAGTAGCTAGAGGTTTGGTGGATGAGGTTGATGACTTTGAGGAATGAGTAGGTGGTTGTTGACGGTGAAAGGGTTTTGTTGAAGTAGCAGCGACAAAAGCGATAGAGTTAGTATACCGTTCTACCTTTTCAGCCCTTAGTTCATTCACTTCATTCTGATGTTGTTTCAAGATATCATAAAGTTTTTGATAAGAGATAGTCTTGATATCTTCCCTTTGTTTAATCAAAGTCACAAACCTTTGCCATTTGGGTTTGAGTTGAAGTAGAAACTGAACATTGGCATGATGATTAGAGATGGTGCACTAATTTCTGACAAGCTCATTCATCATTTTGTAGAATCTCGAGTAATATGAGTCAATGGATTCACCATCTTCGGATGTGAATTTTCCAAACTCCTAAAGTAGATTAGTCTGGAGATCTTGAACATTGTTCGACTCACCTTGCTTCAATCGATGAATTTCATTCCACATTTCCATAGCATTTGAACATGTATCAACCGTTAATTAGATATCGTTATCAATCCCAATGAGTATGTAGTTAACAGCATCAGCTTAAGCTTGGAGGAGTTTCTTTTTCTCAACAGGGATGTATCGAAAATCTCCATAGCTCGTGTAGTTGATGAAGTACAATCCTCTGCTTGTGTGGTAATGGGTCTGAATTCAAAAACTGGAGGTGGATTATCAAGGCAGTGATGAAGAGCAGTTCGGTTCTCTTTTCCGTTGAGAAATCTAAGAAAACGAGATCTCCACTGAACGTAGCAACTGGCAGTGAGCACAGGTGGATTACCGTTGCCACCTTGTTCCAAACGAATTTGCTTAGTAGTCACATTGCTGATGTTGTTGTTAGACATGGTGAATGCGTGTGAATGGATTAGGATCTTAGTAGATTTTGTTGTGATTAGGTTGTGGTTGAGATTCCGAGAAACTTTGTGAGAAACGCTAACCAGTGTCTTCGTAAGAAACCAAAAATTCTTAAACCAAAAAACTCACATTTTTGAAAATTTTATAACACAAAAAGTCGGAATTTGGTCTTCACAACGAAAGTCAGAATCCAAGAAAATTCGGAATCCACTTTTGTGAACAAGTCAGAATTCACTTTACCTAGTTCAAAAGTCGGAATCCATAATCAGATACACAAGTCGGAATCCTCAATCAGGTACACAAGTCGGAATGTGTGAACCGTAGTATAATCCGGAATGTGTGAACCGTAATGCAATCCGGAATGTGTATTCCGTGGTACAATCCGGAATGTGTGTTCCGTAGTAGAATCCAGAATGTGTGTTCCGTAGTACAATCTGAAATGTGTGTTCCGAAGTACAATCTGGAATGTGTGTCCCGTAGTACAATCCGGAATGTGTGTTCCGTAGTACAATCCGGAATGTGGTTTGCTTGGTAAAATAATTCGGAATCTCCAAAAATCCAAACAGAATTTAGAATTTGAATCTTTAAATGCTATTACAAGTCGGAATCCACTAGCTGCTTAGTAATCCGGAATTCACTTGCTGCATAGTTATCCGGAATCCACTTGCTGAGTAATTCGGAAATGTGTGACAATCTGTCAATTTATGGTTGATATTTTATTCTCAATTATTATTTAAAAACATTATTTTAATGTTACATTATGAACTCACTTATTTTTGGGAAGTAATTTGGATTTACGTCTTGAAGTAGCATCGACTACATCTAAACTGGAGGATTCTACGTTACGTGCTCACGTTTACATACACCGTCTTTGGTGACAGTCCGACATTTCAGAAAATAAATTTGTCCGTGAATATTATTTTGAGATTTTAAATTTGTGCTGGTTCATAAACTCACAAATTTACGAGAAGAGATTAGGACTTACGATTTTAATTTAACGTCCTTTACGACTAAACCGGAAACCTTAGGATTACGTATTTACGTTTTCGAACTCCGTTTTTATGAGACAATTTTTATTAGATTCGTTTTGTGCCGTTGATTCATAATTTATAAAAACGTTTTTCGTAAAACGACCTGAGGGCACGCAAATTGAGGAAACTAGAATCGAGAAATACCCGTAAATTAATGGGGATGAGACAAGTTTACACTTGCCCACCCCCATAACAAGTGGTGGCAAGAAGAGCTAACACCACCCTTTGGTGGCAACCTAACACAAAGTATAGGACACTTGTCCTACACTTTTGACCAAAACCATTTGTAAACTTAAAACCTCTAAAGCTAAACTAGTTACTCATTCTTACATGCAAATCTCACACACAACTCTCTCCTCTCTCCCTATCAACGTCCCATATCACCCAAAAACACCCTATTATATCAAAAATTCAACCATAAATCATATGTATAATTTACATATGATGAAAACCCATTGAAGTTATGAAGATTGGAGGTGATTTTAACAACCAAAAAGGAGTTTATATGGAGATCAAGGGATGATTTTGGAGGAGTCTACAAATACTTGGTGATCCTAGAAGTGGTGTTGATATCTCATAATATTGGTTACCCAAAAGCAAGTCTTGTTCATCCAAAAACTCATCTTTTCATCACTAATGGTGGTATAAAGATTGTTCTTCCTATCCTCTTGTTATTTTGATTATGTAATCTTGTATTTTCTTTATTTATGTATATGTATCTGATGATTAATGATGATTAAAAATATTATGTGGGGATTTGGTGTTGATAGATTTGATAAACATGGTTAAAAAGATGGAAAACCATAGGTAAAATGGTTAAAATCTTGCTTAATGTGATGGCTGTATAAAAACAGTAAGTAACCAAGTTATAAACTGATAAATTTTCATAGTGGAATCCATTTACAGTAAGTGTTAGATGTCATACACATGTGAGAGTTGGCCATGCGATGGAATCATCAAAATGAGGGAGATATGATCAAAACAAGATGAGTGTGCTAATCTGAATAGTCTGTTTTGTAGGGACTGTTAAGGATAGTTAGACATAGAATGGGCAGTATCTATAACTAACTTATTTGTATCACATAATATGAAGTTTATGTCATCCAAAAATGAGCTTCTATCTCATTATAGAACTCAAGATATGATAAAAATGGTGAAGATGAAACTAAAAATCAGATTTTGAAGAATTAATGTTTAATACTATTATATAAGCACTCAAATAATATAGTATAAAATGTGAATTAAAACCCACTAACTTATAAATTTCATTTATATAAATATATATAAGGTTAAATAAATGGAAACTTTATAAAAATGGTAGTTGAATAAGATTTATAAGTTATAAAAACTATAAACATGATTTTTACGACTTTTTCGGCTATTACCGTCAAATTAACGTTTTTCGCCAATTAAAACTTAGACGATCAAACCCGTCTAATGTAAAGTTTTTAAAAGTCATATACTGATATATAAGTACTTAATACAAGTAAAAACCGATAAAACCCGAACTAAATAACATACGGACATTAACGGGCTAAGTTAGCATTATTGGACTAATAATCCAACTAAATGGACTAAACACTTATAAATTTACTTATTGGGCTTAACCCACTTGGGCCCAACATGTAAAGTATAATACTGATAATAAAAGTATAAAATGGATTAATACAAGTTAATGGACTTATAATAGGCTTATTGGACCTAAAACATGTAAATAGGTAAAACTAGTAAACTAGTATAAAAGTTATCAACACATAACACTAAAATGAGTAAATGAGAATGTATAAACCCACTTGATCATCATCATATATATATAAAATCATCATATGTATACATAATTGTTATTTTTATAAAGTCATTGGACAAAAGTCTAAGACGAGTACTATTTGTCTAGGTTTCCGTGATTGAAGCACGTACCGTACGTCCGAATTGCCGATAACCCGCCTTCCCACATCCACGTGAGTTCATTGCCTCACACTCTTTTAAATGTTTTTATGAAATGTTTTATAAATCCGCGAGGGAGATAACATGTCAGTTTTTATAAAATAGGACACTAGTTGTCCCGATTGTTTGTTTATTGATTTGGACCCGAATGATTGTATGACCCGATGAATGATTAAATGACACGATAGATGAAATGAAATGGATTATTAAAGTTAGGTTATGTCACTAAAAGTACCATTAGCATGAATTGTGAACTACCGGGATTTGGTAGACGCTTATGCATATAATAGTACTATTTGGGGACGATCACCCCAGTTCGCGCCTTGACGGTTGATACCCGTCGTGCCACATTGATTGGTAAGCGAATTTATGTATGAGAAGATTTACACAAGCGTGATTATTGTGACGACACGCTAATTTAGATGGGCAAATTGAGTTTCGGGCTAGCTACCCGTTGTTTGTTGTAGTAAGGTAACAATGTCATGCGGCTTATAATAATCCAATTACCAAAATACTGCTATACGCATTGTGTAACACCCCCAAATTTATACAACTCAGTACAGCGGAAGACTAGTTGGTGTTACGGGATAGCACATTACTCACATCATATACAACGCTTAAAAGTCGCGTCGTTTTAATAATAAAGCATTTCCATTCATAAATATCAAAGTTACATAGGTCCCAAGTCATTGTATTTCATACAGGTTTTACAAAGAATTTGAATGGAAATTATTATTTAAGTGCGGGCCATGAATTCTTGTCGTCTTCCCGAGAATTAACTTCAAGTACCTGAGACAAAACATGTTAAAAGAAAAGGTCAGCGATAACGCCGAGTGAATTCATAGAGTTTAATAAAACCATCAATATATAATCGGTAATATAATTATTACCGAAAATCATTTTGTACAAAACCATGTAGTAGGCCATAAAATAGCCAAAGTCATTTTATACAAATCCTCGTCAAAATCATAATATAGGCGTTTGCCTTCAAAATCATTATACGAACCATTGTCGTAAAAATATCATACAATACGTTTTATAACGTTGTATAAAGTTAAATAAAAACCGTTATATGAATATGGTTATATAAAACCAAAACATGAACATAAAATCAATAATAAGACCCTGTATTGCTAGTCGGGCAATATATCGTAATTCGGCGCTTATAGCAGTATTTCATTAATTGGATTATTATAAGCCGCATGACATTGTTACCTTACTACAACAAACAACGGGTAGCTAACCCGACAATCATTTTCCCATCTAAATTAGCGTGTCGTCACAATAATCACGCTTGTGTAAATCTTCTCATACATAAATTCGCTTACCAATCAATGTGGCACGTCGGGGATCAACCGTCAAGGGGCGAACTGGGGTGATCGTCCCCAAATAGTACTATTATATGCATAAGCGTCTACCAAATCCCGGTAGTTCACAAATCATGCTAATGGGACTTTTAGTGACATACCCTAACTTTAATAATCCATTTCATTGCATCTATCGGGTCATTTAATCATTCATCGGGTCATACAATCATTCGGGTCCAAATCAATAAACAAACAATCGGGAAAAATGGTGTCCAATTTATCAAAACTAACATGTTATCTCCCTCGCGGGTTTATAAAACATTTCACAAAAACATTTAAAAGAGTGCGAGGCTATGAACTCACGTTGATGTGGGAAAGCGGGTTATCGGTAATTCGGATGTACTGTACGTGCTTCAATCACGGAAACCTAGACAAATAATACTCGTCTTAGACTTTTGTCCAACGACTTTATCAAAATAACAATTATGTATACATATGATGATTATATATATATGATGATGATCAAGTGGGTTTATACATTTTTTACTCATTCATTATAGTGTTTATGTGTTGGTAACATTTTTATACTAGTTTTACTAGTTTTACTTATTTACATGTTTTAGGTCCAATACTTTATATTAGTCCAATTTAAACTTTTATTATCATTATTATACTTTTCATGTTGGGCCCAAGTGGGTTAAGCCCAATAAGTAAATTTATAAGTGTTTTACCAAATTATTCGGGTTTATTGTCCATTAAGGCTACTTTGGCCCGTTAATGTCTATAAGTTGTAAAGCTCGGGTTTTATCGGTTTTTACTTGTTATATATGTTTATATATCAGTATGTGAGTTTAAAAAAGTTCACATTAGACGGGTCCAACCGTCTAAGTTTTATTTAACAAAAACGTTAATCTTTCGGTTTTAGCCGAAAAGACGTAAAACTTAGTATATAGTTTTTATAACTAATAAAACTTACCAAACTACCATTTTTATATAATGTCCATTTATTTATCCTTATGCATTTTTATATAAATTAAATATATATAAGTTAGTGGTTTTAATTCACATTTTATACTATATTTATTTGAGTGCTTATATAATAATATTAAACTTTAATTTCACAAAATCAGTCCTAAAAATCTAGTTTACTAAAATGATCATATCTAGAGTTCTACATGGATATATAACCCATTTTTACCACAGAAACTACATGATATGTGCTTCATTTTATTTCTTTATAGCTACTGATGAATCAACATCTAAATATTTTAATAAATTCGTCCAAAACAGTGTAGGCAGATTTGCACTCTAAACTTGTTTTGATCATATCTCACTCATTTTGATGATTCCATTGCATGGCCAACTCTCACATGTGTATAACACCTAATACTTACTGTATATTGATTCCACTTTACCATTTTATCAGTTTATCATTTGGTTACTGACTGTTTTTATACAGCTATCATATTTAGCAAGATTTTAACCATTTTACATGTGGTTTTCCATCTTTTTACCCATGTTTATCAACACCAAATCCACACATAATATTTTTATCATCATTCATCATCATATACATATACATAAATAAAGAAAATACAAGATTACATAATCAAAATAACAAGAGGATAAGAAGAACAATCTTTATACCACCATTAGTGATGAAAAGATGAGGTTTTTGATGAACAAGACTTGGTTCTTGTTATCAAATCTTCAACTTTAGCAAGGAAACTTCTTGGGTCCTTTGGATAGATGAACATATTCATGAAATGAGCCCTTTAACCTCATGAAAACTCCTTTTTCATAGGTTATGATCACCTCCAATCTTCATATCTTCAAAGGATTTCCATCATATGTAAATTATACATATGATTTATGGCTAGATTTTTGGTTCATGGTGGTGTTTGATGGTGATATATGGACGAATTTTAGAGATAGGAGAGGAGAGAATGAGAGTGGTATTGCATGTGATGTGTGTGAGAAATGGTTTAAGTGTTTAATTAGTGGTTTTGCTAGTTAGTTTGTTTGTGTAAGTAGCTAGGACAAGTGTCCTAGCTTACTTAGTAAGCTTTGACACATCTTAGATGTGTTGGTGGATACTTGTGGCCATCCCATGTGTGGGGGTGGGACAAGTTTTTCTAGTCTCATCTCCATTTAATTACGGGTACTCCTCGATTATAGTTTCCTCGATTTGCGTGCCCTCGGGTCGTTTTACGAAAAACGTTTTTATAAATTATGAATCAATGGCACAAAACAAATCTAATAAAAATTGTCTCATAAAAAACGGAGTTCGAAAACATAAATACGTAATCCTAAGGTTTCCGGTTTAGTCGTAAAGGACGTTAAATTATAATCGTAAGTCCTAATCTCTTCTCGTAAATTTGTGAGTTTATGAACCAACACAAATTTAAAATCTCAAAATAATATTCACGGATAAATTTATTTTCTGAAATGTCGGACTGTCACCAAAACGGTGTATGTAAAAGTAAGCACGTAACGTAGAATCCTCCGGTTTAAACGTAGTCGATGCTACTTCAAGACGTAAATCCAAATTTCTTCCCAAAAATAAGTGAGTTCATAATATAACATTAGAATAATGTTTTTAAATAATACTTGAGAATAAAATATCAACCATAAATTTACGGATTGTCACAGCATTTACCCCTAAACAGGATCTTTGTCCTCAAAGATCAGGTTATATTACTACTCGCTTCTTATAGAGTTAAAGCCATGTGGGTATTTCCTCCACATCCGATCTTTTCTCATAAGTGTAATCCATTACGATATGCGAGTTTCATCAAACATAACTACGGGAATAAGATCAGGCTTAATGTTGACTTACTTTCTCTATCCATGATGTTCACGGGTTTTTGATGAATGCAACTTTTCGCCGATCTAAACTTCATCAAGAAGAATTCAGATTTTCACTTGATAGACATTTTATCAAGTTAGATATACGAAACATAATTCACGCAGCTCTTGAAGTCCTAGGGTAGATCCAGCTTATATGCCTTTCAAACCAATCTTTTTACATCTCAATGGTCCCATATAACGAGGACTTATATCCCATGATCTTTCAGATCCTCAATTCATTTTTCCATGGTTAAAATTTTTGGCATAACTTCGCTATCCATCTGGCACTTCAAGATCTACATTTCATAACTTTCTGCCCACTACCGACGGTCAATAATCAGATCCTAATTTCAACAATCATTTCAGGTCTCGCGGGTCGAGTATTTTCTAAGGTTAGGTTCGCCATCATAGGAAACCTTAAACCTAAAAGACATGTCCAACTCAAAGTGAGTGTATGTCGGATGTCTTCATCCCAACTCCTGCTTACAGATGCTCTAATATATATCCTCACAAGATTCGATCTTGATCCTAATACGATAATTATCAATGATAATCTTCTCCAAAGGAAAACGATTTTATAGTTTATTACCAAAGGTCAATCATTCAAACATAGAATAACACTTATAGTATTTTGTATCGTTACTTTACCTCGTCCCTTCGATTGGGGTGGTACACAGTACTCTCATCAAGATTCGTTCTCAATGACTTCTGAGCAAATCTCTAGAAATTCGATGAGAAGCGAGGATCTTGATAGAGATGATCGATACGGGCACACCATGTTTACACAACTCCTTTAAATACAAAAGAGTCAATTTCTTCATCAAGAATCTATCATTAACAGGAATGATATTAGCAGATTTGGTCAGTCTGTCGACGATGACCCAAATCGAATCAAATTCAGATGATGACCTTTGCAATAGCTAGACGTTTACTAATGTATGAGGCAATGTCTGCCTTCATAATTTGCCATCAGTACAGCTTCTTCTGATAATGATACATTAAATCAGAAATGACAAGAATAGAATACTTATACTTACAAGATTCCAACATGACTACATCTCAAAATCTCCATATTTAGGCAACCATAAGTGGCCTTCTATCCATTTAACGTCATTGGTTTCTCAATTCTAATGGTTCACATTAGCCGCGAACCCCTTCATTATTTATATTATCCTTCTTACAAGCATTGTTTATTTTTATATTGTTCGACAATTTATTTTGCACCTTTATTATTAAGGAACATAATCCTAATTGATTCTTTATCCTTTCTATATTATGTGTCAGTATCTACATTCATCTTCCTTGATGAAATAAATATCATGTCCACAATTTACTCAGAAATTATTCCTTCATATTTTCTAAGTCTTAGTTCTATCTCAACTATTATTTTTATCAGTTTTGCTCAATCCGACGTTTAAAGCGTCGATAATTACTACAAGTAAATTAACAATAAATATTAAGTTTTTATGAAACGTAAACGTTAAAAGTTTAAATTCTTAGTTCGACCAATTATAGTAAAATTTTCAAAACAAATTTGAATTTAATTAACACGATTTTTGTTGATTTATCGAAAATAATTAATAAGATTCGTAAATGTTTGAAAAATCTTTGGTTATACTTTGGTCAAAAATTTCTTAGTTGAAAAGCAAAAATTGTTATTTCAAATTTCAAGTCATGGTTTAACGGTTTCCTCAATCTCTCTTAGGTTGTCTTGAGGTATACACGAACATTTACCCCTAAACAGGAGTTTAGTTAAATGTTCTGGGTATAAGGGAATAATCCCTCAAAAGTTCTTTTCGATAAACATTTGTCAAAACACATTTTCACTTTCTTTTTGGTAAAACCATAAGTCTTAATGGCTCTAATTTTTGAAAAGTCAATATAGATCCCATTATCTTATTAATCACATGGTCAAATCATGTAAAGGATTAAGTCTTAAATCACATGTTAATTATTCAAGGTACATGTTTTTATTGTTCAGCCAATTCAGGGCAATCTATAAATAAATATTAACTCATTCTTATTCTTATAAACAAACAAATGGTCCTTAATGATCACAAGCATGAATTTATCAAATTACAGCCTACACACGTGATTCACCAATTTTATGAATGCTACATGTGTATTAGTCAATCCAAACGACATCACGTGAAACTCATAATGTTCATTACAAGTACCGGATGTAGTGATTGGAATACATAATCTTTTTTGCGGATGCAGAGTTGATGATAACCATGCTGTGAATCAAATTCCTGAATATACGCTAGAACCTTGTAAATGATCGAACAATCTATCATATTGGGTAGTGGATATAGATATTAATCGTCAATTTACCTAGTTCACGGTAATCCAACAAATATAAGGAATGATAATACCATAGCTCTTCATGATGACGAGCTTAGTAAAATAAAAGCTTTCTCCGGCAACTCTCTCAGTTGTAAGGTAATTCCTTTTAATTCAGACAGTGCTGACGTACAGTGCACACGCCACCAGTGCAGCATCGAAAATATAATCAATACCAAATTTAACTTGCCTTAATGGCGAAAGTCTAGGTAATTCACCAGCAATTACCTCCTAAAGTTTCAGATAACATAAACATCTTTTAATACATTTATTTTAAGTTCTTTCTAGATTATAATATTTATGACTAATTTACAACCATTCACGGTATAATTTCAAGTCTAAATGCAGGATATGGTCATCCATCAAGAATTATTTAGATCACCTTTGATAATCAACATCTTATCATTTAGGGGAATTCTACTTGAGTTCCCATCAATTAAGACAATGTCGTCATGTCATAATCAATCAATCCATTCTACTGGCACTATCAACTTTCTAGTTTCATTACCATTGATAAGATGTGAACTTCTCAAAAGACCAATAATAACTCATAATCCTTCACAATTCAAGGATATATGGAGACATAACTAACCTAAAAAGATTAAGGTCAACGCATAATCTACGCGAGAGAACTTCAAATCAGATACAGACGAAAACATTAATGAATATGAGCATATCCATGTTTTCCTAATTTGAGTAAGCATTCGAAAGCTCCTCGGATCATTACCCAGGTCATTCAAATGAAATCTAATTCAAAAGAAATGATAGGAACGTTGATACATCCAGTCGGGTATCAACATTCGGTAATCAGATACTTTTCCTAAGAATCTCACTACGGGAGAATTGGACAAGAAAGAATTGTCAATTGTCAATAAGACAATTTCCATAGATGAGTAAATTCGACTCAGAAGAATAAATAGTACGGGCACATAAGTAGGTGTCCCTAACACTATGTCCCTATTTTCCACTTCTTGTAGATCTCATAAAATTTTATCTTTCACACTCTTCAAAGAAAATTTACTGTTTATGAATGATTTCATGGTGACTACTAATCAGCCTTGCATGGTCCATTCCAAATTGTATGTAGGCGCGCAACTATATATAATTTCAAGATTAACGATGCAATACTCAGTTCGTCAAAATTTTATCATCATGTTTATAATAAAAACATTTTCATGCTTAATTCTTAAATAAGAATCAAAAATAACTTTACAAAGGTTTTCTTTGTTATGGAAACTATTAAGTTTCCCAAGGTATTTCATAATCAACTTTATTTCAATAATGATTATTTGTAAGTCTCACTTTAAATAATCCATATGGTGATGAAAATTCAATTTTCTCAAAGGATATTGTTTTATCTTATAAAAACAATTAGTGATCTTCAAAGGAGTGATGAAAAGTTGTTCACCAAGAACTAACTACAATATAATAGGAAATGAGCTTAGCCAAATAATCATGAGGTTCATGACCTTGATGGCACTCAAAAAGAATAATCCACAACGTAACTCAATTCGAGATGAGTACTTGTTCAATGGTTGCATCACTAATGCGAGCATTAGGATGAAGCAAGAAAATATAGATATCATCGATACATGTAGAATTTAGCAATCAAAGGTAGTCTTTTTCATTAATCACAAACAAGTCAAAATTGTACCGTAACACATTATGTGTCACTATGTCATACAATTCCAAGAACTCATCCTACCAACTAATGTCTCAGTTAAGTTAGGGATTATTTTTAAAAGATACCACAATGAATACTAGTCTACAAGAGTCATTAGGTGTTCCACATGTCCCGAAAGAACCATCGGTCCCAATTCAGAAGAAGATTTCATCAATTTATTTATTGGTCACTGGGCATTCTCATTAGTGGACAATGGCCTAGGAACAACCATTAACACGAACTAACAATAATTTAAAACCTTATAATTCAATCACAGAACTTAACGACTTCCTCTTAACAATTTCATATTCCATAAAAGTTAAATTTTACTTTATGCAAGTTTTAATTAACTTATACTCAATGCGACATCCTACCTCATTTTCCAATACTTTCAACCTTATTCATAAAACTTAAAAGGGTAATAAAAGCTCGATATGAACAACACTTAATTTCCAATCCTATAGCTCTTACAACAATAGTTATCAAATGAGTCACTAACATGATATGACTCACACATTAAATTAGACTTCTCGGAAAGGTACTAGTGGCATGAGGCTTTTGGGTAATGGTTCCATTGACAGCCTCAAGTGTAACATTCACCCTTTCGATTTCAAGTTTAAGAATTGGATGGCAACGAATCAGATGACATCTTTCTAGGTGGTAATGGTTTTGTCCAACTCCACTCTATAAGTAAAGATCGTCATGACATCGATATCAGATTTAATCTCGCCAATTCTGTTTCAATATCACAATCAACTAATATCAACATTTCTACGAATATCAGCCATTTTGTTGGGATCATAAACATCCACAACTTGGTTTAGATCTATGATAGCTAGAATTCCTACGGGAATAGCTTCGATTGATTTTCTAGGGAAGTTAGGGTTTCTTGTGACATATGATAGGTGTGAAAACACCCATCCTTTTACCACTTATTTCTTGATAAAACAAGACCAAAACGCGTATTTAATGTCATTTGTTTTGAATTATGCGTGGTTTGTGTGTTTGTTGTGTTTTCAGAGCCAACCGGATAAATATTGGAGAAAACATGGGATTGCACGGGTTTTATCAAGTAAAAAGACGAAAAGACGAAGTCTATAGTCCAAGAGATGCAAAAGATTTGAAGTCAATGGGCCTATTTGAAGATTTGTCTAAGAAAAGGACCAAAGACGGAAGATTTACCTATGTCGAAGAAACTCAAGTCTATTAAATGAAGAAATTAAAAGACGAGTTGAATTTATTCGTCGACAAATCCCGAATCGAAATCGAAAACGTCAACTTTTCTGAAAAGACGAGAAGACAAAAAGAAAGGGAGAAAGCCCACTCACTAACCAAGGGAGAAGCCTATAAATACTCCTCCCATTCAGAAATTTCAACAAGTTTTTCTTTCTGTTACACTTTTCCTATTTCGTAGGAAGAAAACCATCTCCCTTAAGGAGTGGTTTTCATCTTTCTTTGATTTCTTCCAATCTTGTAAGTTTAATCTTTCCACTTTGTTTGTTGAATCCTAAATCCTTAATACAAGTTTACTTTTAATCTTTCCATAATCTTGTTCTTCATCTCTTTGTGATTCATAAGTTTTTAAAGTTTCATTTTATTGGTTTGATCATCATAAGTAAGTGGGTTTTGCGATTTTGTGGTCTTGGATTGTTGTTTACCTTAGGTAAATGATTAGTGGTGAAATTGGTTTAAGTTTTGATTAAAAACTTGGTGGAATTTTGAGTAAAATCGTATGTAAAAGATTCCCCTGTTCTTCGTTGTTTTTTTTTACTGTTCTTGCCAGATTCCGAATAGGGGTTTGTAACTTTACTGTTTATTCGGAGTTTTCATTATTCCGGGTCAAGGTTGTATTTTTTTGGTTACTCGGAATACCAATTATTCCGAGTAGAGCTTGATTTCATTGTCTATTCGGAATAATTATTATTCCGCATAGGGCTTCTCTCACAAACATTCCACGTAAGAGCTAGTATTCCGCATAGTATTTCCTTTCAAATATTCCGAATAGAGTTTTCTTTCTAAAAACATTCCGAATAGGGGTATTTTGTCATTATTCCGCACAGCTTTCTTATCAAAATTATTCCGCATAGGCTTTTTATCAAAGATTCCGCATAGCTTTCTTTTCAAATACTCCGCATGGGGATCTTTTCCAAATATTCCGCGTAGGGGCATTATTCCGAGTAGACATTAATATTCCGCATAGAGTTCTCTCCAAAATATTCCGCATAGAGTAATTATTCAGTATAGCCGTTTTATTCCGAGTAGGAGGCATTTATTCCGCATAACCCTATCATTCCGCATAAGCACAATTTATTCCGGATAGAGATTTATTCCGAGTAAGAGCAAATATTCCGAATAGCCATTATTCCGAATAAGGTAAATTTCCAGTTTTAATTTCCAGTTTTCCAGTTTTAAATTTTAGTTTTATTTAAATTCCAGTTTTATTCTCAGTAATTGCTTTTAGTTTAATTTTATTATTTCTAGCATTTATCATTTTAGTAGATTTAGACCAAAGCTCCCCCTTTTTAGTTACCATTTACAACGATTCCACTTTTGACCGTGATCAATTCGAGAAGATACCGAGAACGAAACAACGACATATATCAATTGGGTACGAGCAATGCAAAGAAAGATCTTGCAAGCAAAACCTTTTTATTAACCAACCCAAAAGTCAGGTATTAAAATGGCGCCGCTGCCGGCTCTTTTCGTAAGGATCAACGGTTTTTTGTGAGAAAAATTGGATTTTGGGATCCGTTCTTTCGGGAACGTTATTTTCAAGCACAAAAATTTTCAAAAAACCCATAAAAATATAAAATTTTCAAAAATACAAAAACATTAAAAAACCTATAAAAACCAAAAATATTTTCTCTTGCATTTTCTTTTTAGTGTATGCGTACTCGATCAACGTCTTATTCAGAACCCGAGACTCTCGAACAATTAGACATGGCCGGTGTACACAACAACAACAATAATAATCCACCCCTCCCAAACAACAACAATAATAATCCACCCCACCAAAACATGAATAATCCACCCTTACCCGACCTACGCACCATGGAGGAGCTATGTCAACCCACGATGAACGGACGTGGAGGCCCGATTGCGCTGATGCATGTCACGGCTCAGGAGTTTTTGTTGAAGCATCACATGATCCAACAAGTGCAAACTAACCCGTTTCGCGGAATTCCGGATGATGATGCCAACAAACACCTCGACAAATTCATTACCATCACCCAAAGCATGAAGTCCCCCGGTGTTTCTATGGATGACCCTCGCCTTCAACTCTTTGCCCACTTGCTTTCTCACCATGCCGAAAAATGGTTTGACCGTCTCCCAAAGAACTCTGTTCATACTTGGGACGACATGACTCAACGCTTTTTGTCGCGCTACTTCCCACCATCCATGGTCACGAGCCTTCGTACCAAATTAGTGGATTCATGCAAGACAATGATGAATCGCTCTTTGATGCTTGTGAACGATACAATGATTTGATCGACCGTTGTCCAAATCACAATATGCTCCCCGTCACTCTCATTGACACTTTCTACAATGGTCTTACTTTTCGTGATCGTGACACGATCAACACCGCCGCCGGTGGTACTTTTATGAAAAGGAGACCGGAGGAGTGTAGAGAGTTGATTGAAAACATGACTACTCACCACAAGAATTGGGATTCATCCGCATCCTCAAGATCTAACTCGAGAGTCAATGTTTCTTCAACTACTTCCAATCCCGAGATGACTGAAATTTCTCGACAACTCGCTGAGATGAACAAGAATTTCATGACCATGGCTACAAACCACTTTCAACAAGCTAAAGCCGTTGCTATTTCTTGTGACACATGTGGTGGTCCTCATTCTTATACTGATTGTCCTTCTACCCAAGGCAATTTTTCTAAAAACGTTAACGCAGCATACGGTACTTATCCCACGGGAGGCTATCAAGCTCGCCCTCAAGGAGACCGTAGCTTGCTAAGTTATCGTTCAAACAATTATCTTGCTCCACCCGGTTTCCCTCCTTCAAACCAAAACCAACAACAAAGCTATAACCGAAACAACCAATCCAAACCTCGTGCTACCAATCAATATCAATCCCAAAGAAACCCATACCCGACTCAAGGAAATTCTCAAGCTTACCAAGCTCCACCTCTCAATCAACCGATGGTATTGAATCAAGACGTCGAGACGTTCATGAAGACTAATCGAGAGATGGTGACGAATCTTCAGTGTCAATTTGTCAACTTGAAGAATGACATGGCGAAATAAGGGAGCGATATTCGAGCCGAGCTAAGGAATGACATGGCAAAACAAAGCAATGAAATTCGTGCAGACATCAGAGACTCTTTCAGCACTCAAGCGCTTAACATTCCTGATATGATTGGTTCGCTCATCCAAGGTAATCAACCCTCTTCTTCGGGTACTCTTTCGAGTAACACCGTTACGAATCCAAGAGGGGAGATGAAAGCAATCACTACTCGTAGTGGAAAAGGTTATACGGAACCCGAGCTTCCTACACCTCCACCAGTGATTGTGAACAAGGAAAAAGAGCAACTTTCCTCACCTCCTTCACCTTCTATCCCCATTTCCCCACCACCCGTGGTTGTGAGTGATCCTACACCCCTAAAGCCTTCTTCTTCATCCAATATACCTTACCCTTCAAGGTTGAGGAAAGAGAAGAAAAAGAGCAAGGATGATATTCAGGTTTCAAACTTTCTCAAAATGTTTAAACAATTGAATTTTAACATCTCCTTTGTCGAGGCTCTCGCTCACGTGCCTAAATACGCTAAGATGTTTAAAGATCTTCTAAGTGACAAGGAGAAGCTTCTTGACATTGCTCAGACCCAACTTAATGAGAATTTCTTAGCCGTTCTCTTAAGGAAATTGCCCACCAAACTTGGTGATCCGGGTCGCTTCTTGATTCCTTGCAATTTCCCGGGAGTAGAGAATTGCATGGCCCTAGCTGATCTAGGTGCCAATATAAACTTAATGCCTTTAAGTGTTTGGAAGCAATTATCTCTCCCCGAGCTAGTCCCCACCAAAATGACTTTGGAATTAGCTAACCGTACGGTTGCTTATCCAGTGGGGATAGCTAAAGATGTCTTCGTTGGCGTTGACAAATCCACCTTCTCGGCGGATTTTGTTGTCGTTGACTACGAGATGGATCCTCGTGTTCCATTAATCGTTGGACGTCCCTTCTTGAGGACCGGTCGCACTCTCATTGATGTAGCCGCGGGCGAAATAATCATGAGAGTTGGTGACGATAAAATTGTCTTCAACATGGGTAAGATTTCTAAGCAACCTTATTCGTATGAGAGTGTTAATGCTATTGATGTTCTCGATGAGGTTTGTGAAGAACATTTTCATGATGCTTGCAAAAGTACTCTGTCTTCTCTACCCAATGTTGAGACCGTTGCCTCAATTGCTTCGGCATTGACTCCTTTTGAAGAAAGTGACTTGGATGATTTCGAAGCTAGCTTGGGTCCTCTCGATATTAAGTATGATGATTCTTCCACTAATTGGGATGAAGACATTCATACTATTGAGAAACTTCTCAATGAAGACCCGTTTCCTCTTCCCTCTCCTAAAGAGGTGACTAATGATGATCCATCGTTAGTTACACCATCTATTGAGGATCCTCCTACTCTTGAGCTTAAGGACCTACCTCCTCATCTAGAGTACGTTTTTCTTGAAGACAACGAGAAGTTACCGGTCATCATCGCGAAGGACCTGAAAGAAGAAGAAAAAGCCCGACTTATCGCCGTATTGAAGAAGCATAAAAGAGCTATCGCTTGGAAAATCTCTGACATTCGCGGAATTGATCCTCACTTTTGCACACATAAAATTCTCATGGAGGACGACTTTAAGCCCACAATTCAAAGCCAACGAAGGGTGAATCCTAAAATCCATGAAGTCATCAAAAAAGAGGTTATCAAACTTCTTGATGCGGGTATGATTTACCCTATTTCGGATTCACCATGCGTTAGTCCAGTCCATTGTGTGCCTAAGAAAGGCGGAATCACCGTTGTGCCCAATCAAAACAACGAGTTGATTCCTACCCGTCTCGTTACTGGGTGGAGAGTTTGTATAGACTACCGCAAGCTCAATGATGCCACGAGAAAGGATCATTTCCCTCTACCTTTTATGGACCAAATGCTTGAACGTTTAGCGGGTAATGAATATAACTGCTTTCTTGATGGTTTCTCCGGTTATATCCAAATACCCATCGATCCCCAAGATCAAGAGAAGACAACATTCACTTGTCCCTATGGCACATTTGCCTACAAAAGAATGCCTTTTGGCTTATGCAATGCCCCCGGGACGTTCTAAAGGTGCATGTTGGCTATCTTCCATGACATGGTTGAGCAAACCATGGAAGTCTTCATGGATGATTTCTCGGTGTTTGGGGATTCCTTCTCTTCTTGCCTTGCCAATTTAGAACGTATGCTTAAGCGGTGCGAAGACACTCACCTTGTTCTGAATTGGGAAAAATGCCATTTTATGGTAAAAGAAGGCATTGTGCTAGGACACAAAATCTCTAAGGCCGGTCTTGAAGTCGACCGTGCTAAAGTGGATGTCATAGCCAAATTACCTCCACCTTCAACCGTGAAGGGTGTGAGAAGTTTTCTGGGTCATGCGGGCTTCTATCGTCGATTCATTCAGGATTTCTCTAAAATCGCTCGCCCGATGACCTACCTCTTGGAAAAAGATACTCCTTTTATCTTTTCTAAAGAGTGTATCGAAGCCTTCAATCTTCTTAAGGATAAGCTAACTAAGGCACCGGTCTTGGTTACCCCTAATTGGGAGCTACCCTTTGAATTGATGTGCGATGCTAGCGACTTTGCTATTGGTGCAGTTTTGGGACAAAGGATCAACAAACACTTCCAACCAATCCACTATGCTAGCAAAACAATGACGGGGGCTCAATTGCATTATACGACAACCGAAAAAGAGCTTTTAGCTGTTGTCTATGCTTTTGAAAAATTTCGCCCCTATCTTGTTTTATCCACCACAATCGTATACACGGACCATTCCGCGTTAAAGTACTTGATGACTAAACACGACTCTAAGCCAAGACTTCTCCGTTTGGTTTTACTCCTTGAAGAATTCAACATTGAAATTCGTGACAAGAAGGGTGCCAAAAACCTAGCCGCGGATCATCTGAGTCGACTTGAGGATCCATATCAAGGGGATCATCCGAACAAAGAGATCAATGACTCTTTTCCCCTTGAGACCTTAATGTATATAAATCTCAATCTTGATGACACCCCGTGGTTTACCGATATTGCAAACTACTTAGCGGGTGGTGTTCTCATCAAAGGGTTAACATCCCAACAAAAGAAGAAGTTCTTGAGCGACGTTAAGACTTACTTTTGGGATGACCCTTTTCTATTCAAACAATGCGCTGACTTGATTATTCGCCGATGTGTTGACGGACCGACCGCTTTGGACATTCTCCAGGCTTGCCACAAAGGACCCATCGGTGGTCACTTTGGTCCCAACTACATCGCCAAAAAAGTGTTTGATTCGGGATTCTATTGGCCCACCATTTTTCGTGATGCTCACGAGATGGTTAAGCATTGTGATGCTTGCCAAAAACAAGGCACGATCACACATAAAGATGAGATGCCTCAAAATTTCATACAAGAATGTGAAATATTTGATGTATGGGGCATCGACTTTATGGGGCCATTCCCTTCTTCTAAAGGCAACAAATACATCCTCGTCGCTGTCGACTACGTTTCTAAATGGGTTGAACCCAAAGCTTTACCTACTAACGACGCGAGGGTGGTTTGTAATCTCTTGAAACAACTGTTTGCTTGATTCGGTGTTCCTCGTGCTATTATCAGTGACCGCGGGACTCATTTTTGCAACGATCAATTTGCAAGAGTCATGGCTAAGTATGGTGTCAATCACCGTCTTTCCACCGATTTTCATCCTCAAACTAACGGTCAAGCCGAGATATCCAACCTTGGATTGAAGAGAAATTTGGAACGTACTGTGGGAGAGCATCGTGCCTTGTGGGCCGATAAACTTGATGATTGATGAGATGGCATTTATACATGATCTCATCATTCTTTTCGGGCTTTAAATGCATAAAATGTCATAAAAATACCATATATATGCTTGTGTTTGTTTACTTGTGTATTTTAGATATGGATATCGTGAAAAAGACAAAAGATCACAAGTTACAAGGAAAAACGGACACGAGAAACGAAGCCGTACAAAGAACCGGGCCCTAATCATGGAAATTTCAACAAATACCCTTGAAGACTTGAAGACAAACAAGATTGATCCTCATTTATTGAAGAAATGACACTTAAAACCCTTGTATATTCATAATTACAAGTTTGGTCCCTTAAGTTTGTCAAAATTACACAAAAGGTCCTTCAACTTTGAAGAAATGGCAAGATTAATCCCTCAACAAATCAAAATTGCCAATAATGGTCCCTCATGAAGTCAAAGTTACAATGAAGACCTTTGAAGATCAACAATGTCCAAGATCAGTCCTTGAAATATCTCAAAATGGCAAATATAACCCTTGAAACACTTTTTATAAAGTTTTGTGCCAAAATTGCCAAGTGATGAAAGTTGTTACATTGGGCGCTGATAGAAGTTTGCTTACAAATGCAAAAAGAAAAGAAAAGGAAGGACTGAAAGTGAGCAAATGAAACATTCAAACAAGTATTTGCGCCAAACACTTCTCCAATCCACCAAAAACGGATCAAAAAGAGTACTATTCACTTTTACCAGCCCAGATTTTACACCACTTAAATCAAAGGGTAAAATGAAATTACCTTGGCACACGTTTGATTCACCTCACCTTAATCTCATCCCAACCTTAAAACACTCACTCCCACTCACCAAATGGCCCCACCACCAAAACCGTTTCACCATCATGTGACAACTTCCTCACCAAGGATTTCCACGTGTCAAGATCAACAGCCCACATCATTTGCTTCATCACAAAGCTATTATAAACGGTTTGGATGCATATTGGACAGCTCACATCAAGAAAACGTCTAGAAGACTTAGGGCATTTAGGGAATTTCACTTCTAGGGTTTATCAAAATAGTGTTAGCCAGGCATTTGCCTATAAAAGGAGACCTCAACATGTGAGAGTCCCTTTGTTCCAGATTTTAGCTTTTAATCTTTGTAATTCCTTTTTATGAAATAAAGTTTGAATTTCTTAAAATTTTGAGTTCTAATCTGTTATTTATAAAAGTTTGGTGTTTGAGAAGCTAAAATCTGAGTTCCATTATCTTGTTTGAAGGTTTTTGAGGCAAGGTTTTAAGTGATAAAGCTTGTGCATCAAAAATCAGAAAGTTGGTGTTCTTTTTTATCTCACTTTGTGGTTTGTTCATCTTAGCAGCATTGGAAGCTGGTACTTGTTTTGCTAGTACCTCAGCTCAAACAATCCAGGGCCTGGATGTAGGTCTTGGAGGTTTGCACCTTCTTCCCTTTTCATTTTCTCTTTAAGTTTCTGATTATTTGTGATTTTTGTGGATTATTGCTTGAATCTGTGTTATTGTGGTTGATTATTGTTGATTTGGCTTTGTTTGATGTTAATGAGGTGTTACTGATCTGATTTGTGGGTTGAATCTTCATAAGCCTTTGAAAATTTGTGAAAATAAGTTTTAAAAGGGTGTTTGGGATTACTGCATAAGTTGGATTTGAGGTTTGTTAAGTGCTTGTGTGTTGTATGCAAGTATTGGTATCTGTTATTTGGGAGCATATGTTCATCTGTTTGCAGGTTTTGAGGCTTTGAACACATTGATTCATAGATTGGCTATAAAATCTTCATAACTTGGTAAAATTGGCTAGGATTTTGAGGACACCTAGATCTAAGCATAGGTTAAGGGTAACAAGTGCTAAATCATAGTTAATCACACCAGGGTAGAAGGATTTGAGGCTTGAAATTGGATCAAGTGTCAAGTATATCAGCAAACTGTTTCTGCATATTGTTCTTTGTTCATCAGTAACATTTTGTGCTTTGATCTTGCTATTTACTTTGATTCAGTGTTTGATTCTTGTTGCTTTGTGTTCATTGTTAGTTTATATAGCTTGTGTATGCATCTGGTTAAGTTTGGTTGGCTTATTTTGCTTAAATCTGCTTATTAAGTGCTTAACTGCTTATTTGCATATCTGGAGCATATCTGTGGACTGTTTGGCTTATTGTGGCTTATTGTGTGGATCATTTTGTGATTTTATTGTTGCTATTGACTCCTTGTGGTTCACTGATCACAAGGGTGCCTTTGTTTCCAATTGAATCAAACCAGAACTCTCAAATAAGCTTGGTCAATTAGTCAAAGCAGTGGGAACTCCTTTCCCCTGCTGATTGCCACTGCTAGTGCAATTTTGGTGTCAGCTTATCAATAAGCTATAATAGCTTATTTTAACCAGCAACAACTTTGTTTTTTTAATAAGTGCTCATATTTTGACCCATTTGTTCATCCTGGAGCATTTGGGTGGTTGACTTTTAGGTTTGACTAGAAAACCAAGTCCTTTGACTTTTACATAAGTTCATTTGTGCTTATTCTGGCTTATTTCTTGTGCTTATTGGATTTTTGTTGATTGATATTGCTTATTGAGTCCATTTGAAAGCTTTTGCAAGTTGAATCAGCCTTTGAGGTGCATTATTTCTCAAAAACGACTATTTTGTCGTTTTGTGAATTTTTGCTTTTCTATTTTCTGGCTTATTGAGTTAGCTTATTGGAAATGTCTTTTGACAGATCTCTTAAGTATCCAAAAAGAGGGTTGTGTGTCAAATTAGAGCTTATGGCATTAGCTTATGGCTTAATGGGCTGAAAAGCCCAATAAGAATAAGCTTGGTGTTCAATAAGCTGTGATAAGCACATTTTCAGCTTTTGGGCCTTTAGAGTTTTGTTCTTAGAATTGAATTTTAAGTCAAATAGGGCTTTTCAAAGTCAATTGGGCCAAGTTTGACTTTTTGGGCCCAAAAGCCCATTTGTGTTGACTGAATTTGGATTTGGCCCATTTGAGGGCCCATTAGGGGTATTTTGGTAATTTCACTTTGATTTTCTGATTATTTAGGTTAAAATAAACTAGTTTGTAAGTTTTTAGAATTTTTTATAATCTTTGGATTTTTAATAGTATTTTATTATTATTTTAATATTATTTTTCAAATTTCACTTTTTCCAACTTTTTACATTTTTCTTAGGTTAATTACATTAAAATAGGAATTTAGCAACTTTTAGAATAATTTTATCACTTTTAGATTAATTTTTATAATTATTTTAAGTTTTAATAGTTTTTAAATCATTTTTAATAGTTTTTATTAGTTTTAAAATTTCTAAAAATAGTTTTTAATCATTTTAGGTCATTTTTGAGTTTTAACAATTGAAAAATCTTTATTTGGGCTTTTTGATAATTTATTTGATTTTTAGGGCTTTAATTAGCATTTAAAAATTGAATATTTAATTATTTAAAAGGTTTGAAAAAGTTTTGATCATTGGTAAACTCTTAGTTTATTATTTTTGATTTTTGGTAAATTTTTGGTGATTTTTAGAATTTATTTTTATTTTGGTGATTTTTAAGGTTCTACCTTTTAACTTTCTAGTAGTGATTTTGTGTTTTATTTTTATTTTTACGTCTTCGTCATTTTCTCTTCTAATCCCCTTCTAAACCAAATATTAATCTCAAATCTTGTACAAGTTTTTCACAACACATATACCTCCTTGGGAAACGAACTTTCATACCATTAAGGGTCATTAGTGTTGATTTTCCTAAATCATCACTCGATACTTACCGCTTTTACGCCTTTTTCCTAAAAGGTCGTATTTTACCACAATCACTTTGGCGCCGCTGCCGGGGAGGTGTGTCGTGATTAATTTGCATTGTTGTTTTTAATATTAACCATATAGTATGTGTATTAGTAGAACCCTACTAATACGTATTATCGGTTTTCTTGGTTTTTCTTGTACAAATATTATTAATATATTGTATTAAGTATCACAATAAATTTACAATATCTCCAAAAGTGTGAAAACACAACCTTAATTGGGATTTGATCTCCTAATTATTGTATTCGAATCTCAAACAAAAAGAAAAAGGCAAAAATAGATAAATACTTTCGTGAAGCTCGATTTTGAAAAATACAAACTATAAGGTGGGTATAAGGCGGGTATTATAAAATATACCCTAAGGAAAAAGGCTCTTAAGTGCTTCGCGCCGCCTCGTTTCCCCGCTTGCTTGTGAGTATTTTGAGATTGAAGGCTAATCGAGGGTTTTGCCGCCCAAAGTATTATTACGTATAATATATTTGCTTGGTTTCTTTGTGATTAAACCCTCTTGAACAATTTGGTTTTCACCAAAGTTCTAAAGTCATTCGAAGGCGTTCACTCCACGTGATCGTTTTCATTCCTTTGAGGCTTCTTTAATCAAGAGTTTGATTCGAGGAGAGATTTTGTAGATTGTTGTCTACGAAGATACACCAAAATCCAAAAAAATTAAATATCATCAAAAACACAAAAAAAAAAATTTCAAAATTCACAAAACACCCAAAAAGAATTTTCTTTGCTCACCTCCCATTCTTCGTGAAGTTTATGATCACTCGTAATCAAGCAAAACAAGCTCGTAAACGACTTCAAAAGCAAGCCAATCAAGAGACGTTGATTGTTGAAGAACCTCCAATTGTTGAACCTATTGTAGAACAAGAAGTCGTCATGGCTAATCGTACTATGATGGAGTTGCTACAAGCACCCACCGAGGGTTTTGGAGAGGCTATTGTGATTCCCGCCATCCTTGCGGAGAATTTCGAGATTAAGACGGGTTTAATGTCAATGTTGCAAGCAAATAAGTTTAGAGGTCACCAGAAAGACAACCCGCATTACCATATTAGGAATTTCAACCGTCTCACCGCCACTAGCAAATTTAAGGATGTTCCACATGACGCCATTAAGATGATGTTGTTTCCATACTCGTTGGATGGACCCGCAAAAATTTGGCTCGAGAAAGAACCGCCAAATTCGATTTTGACATGGGCCGATCTCGTTTCTAAGTTTGTGAACAAGTTTTTTCCACCATCTAAAACAACACACTTGAAAAATGAGATTTCACGATTTGTGCAAAGAAATAATGAAAGTTTTTCAATGGCATGGGAACGCTTTAAAGAAATGTTACATGAATGTCCAGACCATGATTTTACGGAATTGCATCAAGTGGATACTTTTTATAGTGGGCTTAATGATCATGAACGAGATTATTTGAATGCCGCCGCGGGTGGTAATTTTTTGTGCAAGACGACAAATGAGGCTTTACAAATCATTGAAAATAGATCTAAGGTTTATAACCCTCGTAACACACCGAGTGTTGCCAATATGGGTTCGTCATCTTCGTCACAATCGTCTCGTAGCATTAACGCCTTACATGATGAAGCTAATGAGGAAAATCGGTTTTTTGATAGATTTGCTAATCTAATGTCCCATTGGAAGGCTCAAGAAGCTTCCAATTCCGCTTCGGTTAAAGCGGTTGCTAAGAGTTGTTTATCTTGTGGAGGAGCTCATGATCTTTCCGAGTGCATTACCGCGGATGGTAACACTTCGAGTGCTTATGTAGCAACAGGAACTTACAACCAAAACGGTCAAGGTTCCCGTCCAAATCAAGCTCCACCAAACCAAAATGTTAACAATTATCGAAACAACAACCAAGGTAATTACCAAGGCAACACACGCAATTACAACAAGGGGAATTATCAAAGTGGGAATGGACAAATCTCTAATCAAAACCAAAACCGTGATTTTCAAAACACTACGCAAGGTTTTCAAAATGCTCACACTAAAAATTTTCAAGGAGAATTTTTGGATTATGCTAAAGCAAATGATGCTAAATTTGATAACATGCAACGTAAGATGATTAGCTTAAGATCCGAGTTGAAAAACGAGCTAAAAAATGAACTTGCTAATGAACTTAAAACTCATGCAAACAAAATGGAAGGAAATGTCCAACGTCTACAACAAAACCAACAAAATATGGAATTAGGACAACATGAGATTAAGCAAGAGTTATTAAAAGCGGATGCTAGGCAATCAAAATTTGAGGACCGAATGGCTAAGATGTTTGAAGCAATCATGTGTAAGCCCTCTTCTTCGGGTGGTCTTCCTAGTGATACCATTAACAACCCGAAGGGAGAAATGAAGGTTATTACTACACGAAGTGGTAAAACTTTCAAGGAACCAATCTCTCGTCCAAGTACTTCTACGGAGAAGGAAATCGAGAAAGAACCCGAGGTGATGGTCGAAAAGGAGCACATTACAATCCCACAAAGTACCGCTCATACCACACCTACGGTTGAACCAATACCAATTGTGGAACCCGAGTTTCCAAGGCCGTTGCCTAATGACCAACCCACACCACCTTTACATTACCCTTCGAGACGTAACAAAGAGAAAGCACAAGAACGGAACAATTATCAATTTGAGCTATTTATGAAAATGTTTCGTGATATGCATTTTAACATAAGTTTTGCCGACGCTCTTATCATGATGCCTCGATTCGCCGCAAACTTCAAAAGTATGCTAAACAACAAAGAGAAGTTACGACAATCGTCTAGTTGTTCATCGGTTTTTCTTAGCCGCATACCACAAAAAGTCGGTGATCCCGGTAAATTTTTGATTCCGTGTGCTATTCAAGATATGGAGGAATGCTACGCCTTGGCCGATCTTGGTGCTAGTATTAATTTAATGTCTCTTGAGATTTTCAAATCACTTTCACTTCCGGCTCTTACTCCTTCGAACATGTCTATCGAGATGGCCGATCATTCTACGATTTTGGCATGTGGAGTAGCCGAGGACGTTTTCGTTAAAGTCGGAAAGTTTTACTATCCCGTTGACTTTATCGTTGTAGACATTCCTATCGATCGAAAAGTTCCTCTCATTTTGGGTCGTTCATTTTTGGATACATCAAGAGCACTTATCGATGTTCATGCTCGAAAAATCACCCTTCGTTTCAATGAGGAAGAACTTGTCATCAATGCAACACAAAACTCCAATCTTTCTCATGTCTATTCTATTGCAACTTTAAACCATGGTGATTCAACCAATGTCGTTTGCAAAGAATTTTCACCAAGAGTTTTAGGAAATGTCGCCAAAAACAATTTACCATTTCCTCCGCCGGTGGAGGTTATGAGTGTAAAGCCTACAAAGAAGAAACCGTCAATACTTGAATCGAAAAATCCTTCACATTCATTCTTGAAAAGTGTTGATAAGTTGCCGGTTTCTACGGAAGATCTTTCGGATGATGAATATGTTGACCCCGATGGGGAGGTTTTCTTCGTCGATAAACGTTTTGAGAACTTGCCACCACCAAAACCAAAACGGTTTCAAAATGTGAGAATTTTTAGTGTGACTAACATCGTCTTAGAAACACCAAACATTTTCGACATAATCAAAAAGGGTTTTCATAAGGAGAGTTTAAAAGATAAAAAAGGAAAAGATTTTAAATGTGATTTAATTGATTTTTCTACAAATCTAACTCCGTCATCACCACGTGTTTTGAGTGCTACAAGCTCGTCTACTCCTTTTGACGATGCTTTGTGTGGTTCTAGTATGGGGGAAGCCCCTTATGTTCCCTCATACTTGTCCACCGAAGACGAGATATTCGATCCCGGAATTTCATGTAAAGGGAGATCTCGGTCTTCCACCGATGCAATAAACGGAAACTATATCTATTTGCTTGGTGCGAGTCTACCTCGAGTAGCTCAAACGTTTGTCTTACCAATTGTCTCACCCTTCTATTTCTCATCTATTTTCTTCAAACTCTTTGAGTTTATGGCACATGTTGAAGTGGCGTTAATTTGCTTTTCCAATGAAAACGAGAACGCCATTTTCGACCCCGGTATTTTGCATCATTTAAGGACCTAGTCCTTAATACCGGTTGCTTTTTGGGCCTTGTTTATCATGTAAGCCCCACCAAAAAAATGACCATACCATGTTTTTCCCTAAATGTTCACATTTTGAGGGGATCGAGTCGAGCTCATGACTCGGTAATAAAAAACGAGGTGCCTCGTGGGGGAGATCCCATGCTTATCTTTCATGCTCACTATTCACTAATAAGGGGACTTGTACCCTTTCAACTCATTGTCTCGTGGTTGTTTGTGATTGTGTTATCTAGATCATCATCATCATCATCTTCGATTGAAGACTCTCGTGTTCGTTTACGTGAGCCTCCATCGTTCGTTTGAAGAAGCTTTTCACGAATCCATGACATATCCTTTATTGTTCTAACAATTATTTTTTAGCATACTTAATAAACGGCTTTAGATGTATTGTTAATCACCCTTTCCATGCTAGATCCTAAGCATTCGACTCTTCGTCTCTAGTATGGGGGTGCTCCACCTTTAGACTCGAAACATTGAGGACAATGTTTACTTTTAGTATGGGGGGGGGGGGGGGGGTGAATAGGTACTTGCTTTGCTACGCCCTCACGCTTTCCAACTTTCAATGTTTTATTTTGCTAATAAGGCTAAAAATGGCCAAATTTTAAAATTTTTCTTAGTTTTCATAAGTGTTTTTAAGACACGAATGTATATTTTCCGTTGGGTAGAATAAGAGTTAATTTTTGACTTGATGGGCATTTGGAGCCATTTACATTCCTTAACCCGCTCAATTCAAGTTTTGCTAGACTTTTATATAGGGAGCTTTAAAACGCGAAAGTCTTTATTCATTCGGGTTAAGAACAAGAACTTTTCGCAAGTTCCTATAATTGATTCTAGAAAGTCACTTATCAAGGGAACTTTAAAACGCATTCTCTAAACTTGAAAAAGTCCAAGAAAGTGCAAGATCCTATAGGTGGCTTGAAAACCCAAAACTTTGATTTGATATAGTCTTAATGAAAGCTAATCCAAATTTGGCTTAATTTTGACTTGCATGGCTAAGTATTCACGAGTCTCTTTAATTAGAGGTCTTTATATAGTGAAGAACGAGAAATGATAGAGTTAGACAAGTGATCATGCTAAACGTAGAACATGAATGTGTTCTTTCAAAAACTCATATATTTTTAATTGTGGCTTTTTCTTCCCATAAGATCAATGCATTAGGAATAAATCATAATTGCAATAAGTAAGGTCGTACGATTTGAAAGGTTACTTAGCCTCTAGCGCAAGATCGTTTAAAAGTTGCTCGGGGTTGAATAGAGTTCATAGCCAAGGCATAACTTATTGAAGCGGGACGCGAAGATTGGCGATTATCCAAAAAGGCCCTAACAAGGCATGAGGAGCTCTATTTTTGCTAAAAGATCCAAAGATGATGTGAAGTATCATTATTCCTAAATCAATATGAAGGATCGAGACACACGACGAGAAGCAATTACTCCCCTAAAGATCATGGAGAAAGTCTATCCAAAAAGACCCTAACAAGGTATGAGGATAAATATATCCAAGTCCGAAAAGGAGGCGGATCGTTGTATATCAAAATCCAAAGTAAAGATTGAAGAAAAATGATGAAGTCGTGGTCCAATATGAAGAATCTCTCAAAAATGTCAAGTGAAGAAATTCCAAATATATGAAGAGCAGACCATAATTTCAAGAACGTCTTCCCAAGATTTGAAGTATGAAGTACATGCCAAATATCGGTCCGAGAAAGGTCTCAAATCGTGAAACGAGTTATGCCAAGATATGAACTTAAGGAGATACACGAGAAGCCGTTTTAAAAGATTTTGTCCTTCGGCTAACTATTGATCAAATCGTGCTACTTTGCTTTCAGACTAATAACTACTCAAATAAGTCAATATGAATCACTTGTGATCCATGACAAATAGATAAAAAATGCTAGTAACCCATTTCCTTTTATAATAACTAGGATTGCGGGGAGAAAAAGTATTACACAATTTGGACGTATGGGTAGTGTTAGCATTGTGACTTGTACCAACAATGATCTTGTTTTTGCACTTAGCATGGAATGTATGACAATCAAGGATGACGAAGTTTACTCTAAGGGATATTTACTTGTCTCTATTCTTTGACCCTAAAAGTCACTTTTTGTGATGAAAATCATACATTATGTCTTTACACATCATCGTAGTATGTTTTACTCTTCAATAAAGGTGAATAAAATTGAACTTTGGTGATGCTTAGATACTTTATTCTAGCATTGCGTGAGGGCACGGCAATGGCTTAGTATGGGGGAGTGATGAGATGGCATTTATACATGATCTCATCGTTCTTTTCGGGCTTTAAATGCATAAAATGTCATAAAAATACCATATATATGCTTGTGTTTGTTTACTTGTGTATTTTAGGTATGGATATCGTGAAAAAGACAAAAGATCACAAGTTACAAGGAAAAACGGACACGAGAAACGAAGCCGTACAAAGAACCGGGCCCTAATCATGGAAATTTCAACAAATACCCTTGAAGACTTGAAGACAAACAAGATTGATCCTCATTTATTGAAGAAATGACACTTAAAACCCTTGTATATTCATAATTACAAGTTTGGTCCCTTAAGTTTGTCAAAATTACACAAAAGGTCCTTCAACTTTGAAGAAATGGCAAGATTAGTCCCTCAACAAATCAAAATTTCCAATAATGGTCCCTCATGAAGTCAAAGTTACAATGAAGACCTTTGAAGATCAACAATGTCCAAGATCAGTCCTTGAAATATCTCAAAATGGCAAATATAACCCTTGAAACACTTTTTATAAAGTTTTGTGCCAAAATTGCCAAGTGATGAAAGTTGTTACAAGTTAAATTGGGCGCTGATAGAAGTTTGCTTACAAATGCAAAAAGAAAAGAAAAGGAAGGACTGAAAGTGAGCAAATGAAACATTCAAACAAGTATTTGCGCCAAACACTTCTCCAATCCACCAAAAACGGATCAAAAAGAGTACTATTCACTTTTACCAGCCCAGATTTTACACCACTTAAATCAAAGGGTAAAATGAAATTACCTTGGCACACGTTTGATTCACCTCACCTTAATCTCATCCCAACCTTAAAACACTCACTCCCACTCACCAAATGGCCCCACCACCAAAACCGTTTTACCATCATGTGACAACTTCCTCACCAAGGATTGCCACGTGTCAAGATCAACAGCCCACATCATTTGCTTCATCACAAAGCTATTATAAACGGTTTGGATGCATTTTGGACAGCTCACATCAAGAAAACGTCTAGAAGACTTAGGGCATTTAGGGAATTTCACTTCTAGGGTTTATGAATAGTGTTAGCCAGGCATTTGCCTATAAAAGGAGACTTCAACATGTGAGAGTCCCTTTGTTCCAGATTTTAGCTTTTAATCTTTGTAATTCCTTTTTATGAAATAAAGTTTGAAATCTTAAAATTTTGAGTTATAATCTGTTATTTATAAAAGTTTGGTGTTTGAGAAGCTAAAATCTGAGTTCCATTATCTTGTTTGAAGGTTTTTGAGGCAAGGTTTTAAGTGATAAAGCTTGTGCATCAAAAATCAGAAAGTTGGTGTTATTTTTGATCTCACTTTGTGGTTTGTTCATCTTAGCAGCATTGGAAGCTGGTACTTGTTTTGCTAGTACCTCAGCTCAAACAATCCAGGGCCTGGATGTAGGTCTTGGAGGTTTGCACCTTCTTCCCTTTTCATTTTCTCTTTAAGTTTCTGATTATTTGTGATTTTTGTGGATTATTGCTTGAATCTGTGTTATTGTGGTTGATTATTGTTGATTTGGGTTTGTTTGATGTTAATGAGGTGTTACTGATCTGATTTGTGGGTTGAATCTTCATAAGCCTTTGAAAATTTGTGAAAATAAGTTTTAAAAGGGTGTTTGGGATTACTGCATAAGTTGGATTTGAGGTTTGTTAAGTGCTTGTGTGTTGTATGCAAGTATTGGTATCGGTTATTTGGGAGCATATGTTCATCTGTTTGCAGGTTTTGAGGCTTTGAACACATTGATTCATAGATTGGCTATAAAATCTTCATAACTTGGTAAAATTGGCTAGGATTTTGAGGACACCTAGATCTAAGCATAGGTTAAGGGTAACAAGTGCTAAATCATAGTTAATCACACCAGGGTAGAAGGATTTGAGGCTTGAAATTGGATCAAGTGTCAAGTATATCAGCAAACTGTTTCTGCATATTGTTCTTTGTTCATCAGTAACATTTTGTGCTTTGATCTTGCTATTTACTTTGATTCAGTGTTTGATTCTTGTTGCTTTGTGTTCATTGTTAGTTTATATAGCTTGTGTATGCATCTGGTTAAGTTTGGTTGGCTTATTTTGCTTAAATCTGCTTATTAAGTGCTTAACTGCTTATTTGCATATCTGGAGCATATCTGTGGACTGTTTGGCTTATTGTGGCTTATTGTGTGGATCATTTTGTGATTTTATTGTTGCTATTGACTCCTTGTGGTTCACTGATCACAAGGGTGCCTTTGTTTCCAATTGAATCAAACCAGAACTCTCAAATAAGCTTGGTCAATTAGTCAAAGCAGTGGGAACTCCTTTCCCCTGCTGATTGCCACTGCTAGTGCAATTTTGGTGTCAGCTTATCAATAAGCTATAATAGCTTATTTTAACCAGCAACAATTTTGTGTTTTTAATAGGTGCTCATATTTTGACCCATTTGTTCATCCTGGAGCATTTGGGTGGTTGACTTTTAGGTTTGACTAGAAAACCAAGTCCTTTGACTTTTACATAAGTTCATTTGTGCTTATTCTGGCTTATTTCTTGTGCTTATTGGATTTTTGTTGATTGATATTGCTTATTGAGTCCATTTGAAAGCTTTAGCAAGTTGAATCAGCCTTTGAGGTGCATTATTTCTCAAAAACGACTATTTTGTCGTTTTGTGAATTTTTGATTTTCTATTTTCTGGCTTATTGAGTTAGCTTATTGGAAATTTCTTTTGACAGATCTCTTAAGTATCCAAAAAGAGGGTTGTGTTCAAATTAGAGCTTATGGCATTAGCTTATGGCTTAATGGGCTGAAAAGCCCAATAAGAATAAGCTTGCTGTTCAATAAGCTGTGATAAGCACATTTTCAGCTTTTGGGCCTTTAGAGTTTTGTTCTTAGAATTGAATTTAAGTCAGATAGGGCTTTTCCAAGTCAATTGGGCCAAGTTTGACTTTTTGGGCCCAAAAGCCCATTTGTGTTGACTGAATTTGGATTTGGCCCATTTGAGGGCCCATTAGGGGTATTTTGGTAATTTCACTTTGATTTTCTGATTATTTAGGTTAAAATAAACTAGTTTGCAAGTTTTTAGAATTTTTTATAATATTTGGATTTTTAATAGTATTTTATTATTATTTTAATATTATTTTTCAAATTTCACTTTTTCCAACTTTTTACATTTTTCTTAGGTTAATTACATTAAAATAGGAATTTAGCAACTTTTAGAATAATTTTATCACTTTTAGATTAATTTTTATAATTATTTAAAGTTTTAATAGTTTTTAAATCATTTTTAATAGTTTTTATTAGTTTTAAAATTTATAAAAATAGTTTTTAATCATTTTAGGTCATTTTTGAGGTTTAACAATTGAAAAATCTTTATTTGGGCTTTTTGATAATTTATTTGATTTTTAGGGCTTTAATTAGCATTTAAAAATTGAATATTTAATTATTTAAAAGGTTTGAAAAAGTTTTGATCATTGGTAAACTCTTAGTTCATTATTTTTGATTTTTGGTAAATTTTAGAATTTATTTTTATTTTGGTGATTTTTAAGGTTCTACGTTTTAACTTTCTAGTAGCGATTTTGTGTTTTATTTTTATTTTTACGTCTTCGTCATTTTCTCTTCTAATCCCCTTCTAAACCAAATATTAATCTCAAATCTTGTACAAGTTTTTCACAACACATACACCTCCTTGGGAAACGAACTTTCATACCATTAAGGGTCATTAGTGTTGATTTTCCTAAATCATCACTCGATACTTACCGCTTTTACGCCTTTTTCCTAAAAGGTCGTATTTTACCACAATCAATGATGCTCTGTGGGCTTTCCGTACCGCCTATAAGACACCGATTGTTTGTACACCTTATCGTCTTGTGTACGGGAAAGCCTGCCACCTCCCCATCGAGCTGGAACATAAGGCATACTGGGCCTTGAAGTGGGCTAACTTCGACATCAACAAAGCCGGTGATCTTCGCAAGATTCAACTCAACGAGCTACAAGAATTGAGGAATCAATCTTACGAGAACTCATTGATCTACAAGGAGAAGACCAAGATTATCCACGATGCTAAAATCAAGAACCGAGAGTTCCACGTTGGTGATCAAGTCTTACTCTTTAACTCTCGGTTGAAGATCTTCTCAGGCAAGTTAAAGAGCCGCTGGTCTGGTCTATTCACCGTCGCCAATGTTTTTCCCTGTGGCACCATTGAGCTTTCTCAGCCAAATGGGCCCAACTTTAAGGTGAATGTCCAGCGTTTGAAATTGTACTTTGGTGAGGACATCTCTCATGAGATGATTTCATCCCTCACCACGTTTCCCTTGAATTAGTTCAGGACCGAGTCAGGCTCGCGACTCGGTAAACAAAAACAAGCGCTCCTCGGGAGGCAACCCGAGTATCTATCCCCCTTTCCCGTTGTTCATCCTAAGTGTAGGGGGAGCTATATAGGTTGCTTGTATTTGGATGGTGATGTGATTACAGGGATAAGTGCACTCTTGGAATCTTTGAAGAACCGTGCTCCCATGTTATCCGCAATACCGGTTCTATCTCTCAAATATCGTGATTCAATTATCTTCATACTCACATTTGAAATTGATCACTTTAGTCGTCTCTTCCTTAGCTTGATTTAACCAACGTGCACAATGTCATAAGTGTAGGGGAGATTTTTCCCACATGCTTAAACATTGAGGACAATGTTTATCTTAAGTGTAGGGGAGACTTCTATCGAAGTTTTAAGTGGACTTTTCCATGAAAATACCTTCATTTAACCGAAAAATCATCTTTTTCAGCATTTTTCAAATTTTTAATTAACTTTGGCCAATTAGTCATAATTTTTAAATTTTTATTTTTGCTTTCATATGTATATATCCCGCAATAAAGTCAAATATATTAATAAAGTGGGTCGCTAGTTTTGAAATCTTTGACATATTAGGCCCGTTGCGATTATTTTGACTCAACCCGAATAGACTTATTCAAGTTTATTCTAGCTAGTATCCTTAACCATGTAGATCTTAATTGGTTTATTAGGCTAAGAATCCACGAGTCTCATTACTTGAGATTTTAAATTATGGAGGACGAGAAATGATAGAGTAAATTATAAGTCGGTATTCTTGCACAAGCTCACTTGGTGTAATTATTTGCCTATTCTCCCGTCGCTTGCTAATAATTTATCTGCAATAAGTAAGGTCGTACGATTTGAAAGGTTACTTAGCTTCTAGCCCAAGATCGTTTAAAAGTTGCTCGGTAATGATAAGAGTTCATAGCCAAGGCATAACTTATGAAGCGTGGGGCGAAGATTGGCGAGTCCAAAAAGGCCATAACAAGGCATGAGGATTCCATTTTATTGCTAAAGATCCAAGGTGATGTGAAAAGCATTATTCCCAAAATCGATATGAAGGATCAAGATTCACGACGAAAAGCAATCAACTCCCATAAAGATCATGGAGAAGTCTATCCGAAAAGACCCTAACAAGGTATGAGGATAAATAGATCCAAGTCCGAAAAGGAGGCGGATCGTTGTATCTCAAAATCCTAATTAGAGATTGAAGAAATAATCATGAAGTCGTGGTCAACAAAGTTGGAGTACCCCTCAAAAGTCTCCAAGTGAAGAAACTCTATTAACGAAGAGAAGATCATTATCTCAAGAACGTCTCTCAAGATATGAAGTATGAAGTACATGCCAAATATCGACCCGAGAAAGGTCTCAAATCGTGAACCGAGTTATGCCAAGATATGAACTTTTTGATATCCCGAGAAGCAGTTTTAAGAGATTTTGTCCTTTAGCTAACTATTAATCAAATCATCCTACTTTGCTTTCAGCCTAAATAAACTATCGAAATAAGTCCAAAAATGCATCTTCATGATCATTCTAAGACAAAAATAAAATATAAGAGATACACCTAGGAATAAGGGAGTTTAAGTATATAATTAAGCCATGTGTGTAAGTGTTTGAATTGCTAACTTATAATAACAATGATCTCGTTTTTGAGCTTAGTTTGGGGAACGTGAAACTTGAGGGTGATAAATCTTCGCAGCACCAAAGCCCTAACGTAAGTCCTTGATCTCTTGGCAAGTTATTTCCATGTAGCTATTTTCAAGTGAAAATGGTTTTCTATCCTTTAGTTTATTTTAAAGTTTTAATTTCTCTTAGTACTTTAATTTTTGTTTAGTAGTATATTAATAAGGCCAAGGTTGATTGATTATGAGAAAAATATAAATTTGCTTTATCACTAAGCATTGCATGAGGGCATGGCAATGGTTAAGTGTAGGGGATTTGATAGGTGTGAAAACACCCATCCTCTGACCACTTATTTCTTGCTAAAACAAGACCAAAACACGTATTTAATGTCATTTGTTTGGAATTATGCGTGGTTTGTGTGTTTGTTGTGTTTTTAGAGCCAACCGGATAAATATTGGAGAAAACATTGGATTACACGGGTTTTATCGAGGAAAAATACGAAAAGACGAAGTCTATAGTCCAAGAGATGCAAAAGATTTGAAGTCAATGGGCCTATTTGAAGATTTATCGAAGAAAAGGACCAAAGACGGAAGATTTACCTATGTTGAAGAAACTCAAGTCTATTAAATGAAGAAATTAAAAGACGAGTTGAATTTATTCGTCGACAAATCCAGAATCGAAATCGAAAACGTCAACTTTTCTGAAAAGACGAGAAGACAAAAAGAAAGGGAGAAAGCCCACTCACCAACCAAGGGAGAAGCCTATAAATACTCCTCCCATTCAGAAATTTCAACAAGTTTTTCTTTCTGTTACACTTTTCCTATTTCGTAGGAAGAAAACCATCTCCCTTAAGGAGTGGTTTTCATCTTTCTTTGATTTCTTCCAATCTTGTAAGTTTAATCTTTCCACTTTGTTTGTTGAATCCTAAATCATTAATACAAGTTTACTTTTAATCTTTCCATAATCTTGTTCTTCATCTCTTTGTGATTCATAAGTTTTTAATGTTTAATTTTATTGGTTTGATCATCATAATTAAGTGGGTTTTGCGATTTTGAGGTCTTGGATTGTTGTTTACCTTAGGTAAATGATTAGTGGTGAAATTGGTTTAAGTTTTGTTTAAAAACTTGGTGGAATTTTGAGTAAAATCATATGTAAAAGATTCCCCTGTTCTTCGTTGTTTTTTTACTGTTCTTGCCAGATTCCGAATAGGGGTTTGTAACTTTACTGTTGATTCGGAGTTTTCATTATTCCGGGTCAAGGTTGTATTTTTTTGGTTACTCGGAATACCAATTATTCCGAGTAGAGCTTGATTTCATTGTCTATTCGGAATAATTATTATTCCGCATAGGGCTTCTCTCACAAACATTCCGCGTAAGAGCTAGTATTCCGCATAGTATTTCCTTTCAAATATTCCGAATAGAGTTTTCTGTCTAAAAACATTCCGAATAGGGGTATTTTGTCATTATTCTGCATAGCTTTCTTATCAAAATTATTCTGCATAGGCTTTTTATCAAAGATTCCGCATAGCTTTCTTTTCAAATATTCCGCATGGGGATCTTTTCCAAATATTCCGCGTAGGGGCATTATTCTGAGTAGACATTAATATTCCACATAGAGTTCTCTCCAAAATATTACGCATAGAGTAATTATTCAGTATACCGTTTTATTCCGAGTAGGAGGCATTTATTCCGCATAACCCTATCATTCCGCATAAGCACAATTTATTCCGGGTAAAGATTTATTCCGAGTATGAGCAAATATTCTGGATAGCCATTATTCCGAATAAGGTAAATTTCCAGTTTTCCAGTTTTAAATTTTAGTTTTATTTAAATTCCAGTTTTATTCTCAGTAATTGCTTTTAGTTTAATTTTATTATTTCTAGCATTTATCATTTTAGTAGATTTAGACCAAAGCTCCCCCTTTTTAGTTAGCATTTACAACGATTCCACTTTTGACCGTGATCAATTTGAGAAGATACCGAGAACGAAACAACGACATATATCAATTGGGTACGAGCAATGCAAAGAAAGATCTTGCAAGCAAAACCTTTTTATTAACCAACCCAAAAGTCAGGTATTAACAATCTACGTCGTATAAATACCTCGTATAAATATCAAAATAATCATCAAACAATCATGTAATCAAATTACAACAAATATATATAATCCAAGTTATATATATATATATATATATATATATATATATATATATATATATATATATATATATATATATATATATATATATATATATATATATATATATATATATATATATATATATATATATATTAAAATAACACTTCTCAGTCTGGCCTTGTCGATAACTCGGGAATTCTTTGGCACCGTTATAGTCAAAAGATTTTTAGACATTTTTAGAAAAATGTTTATAGTTAAAAGATTTTGAAATGTTTTATTCAAAACCCTGGTTTTAAAAATCTTCTGTTCTCTATAACGAGAGCTCTGGTACCAAAGTGTAACACCCCAAATTTATACAACTCAGTACAACGGAAGACTAGTTGGTGTTACGGGATAGCACATTACTCACATCATAGACAACGCTTAAAAGTCGCGTCGTTTTAATAATAAAGCATTTCCATTCATAAATATCAAAGTTACATAGGTCCCAAGTCATTGTATTTCATACAGGTTTTACAAAGAATTTGAATGGAAATTATTATTTAAGTGCGGGCCATGAATTCTTGTCGTCTTCCCAAGAATTACCTTCAAGTACCTGAGACAAAACATGTTAAAAGAAAAGGTCAGCGATAACTCCGAGTGAATTCATAGAGTTTAATAAAACCATCAATATATAATCGGTAATATAATTATTACCGAAAATCATTTTGTACAAATCCATGTAGTAGGCCATAAAATAGCCAAAGTCATTTTATACAAATCCTCGTCAAAATCATAATATAGGCGTTTGCCTTCAAAATCATTATACGAACCATTGTCGTAAAAATATCATACAATATGTTTTATAACGTTGTATAAAGTTAAATAAAAACCGTTATATGAATATGGTTATTTAAAACCAAAATGCTAATGCAAGTGATGCCTAAAAACATTATTAGTGTTAACTAATCTTTCTTAGTTTTGATCACAACAAACCATACAACACATTTAGTGTAAAACACAAAATGAATTATTTAACTAACATTATCATCAAGGTAATAATCTTATCACTAACCTTTCTTAATCATACTTAGTGATCATCAAAATGATTATCCTTAAAACTCACTTTTGTTAATATGACAAAAGACTTTTTAATAAACTTTCTTTTTTAGAAAATGTTTTATTAAAATGGAAAATGAAAATTTGAAAATAGCATATTCCAAATGCTGTTAGAATATCCTTTGAAGGTTTCAAATACCTCAGATATTCCCACCCCACTAAAAGACAAAAAACGGAGCGGAGTCTAGTGGCGGTACCTTAAGTACCTACGCGGTTCCTTAGCGATAAGGTACCGCGGGGTGAGATAAGGTACCGCGCACAGCTAGCCGTTATAGATCCGTTATACTTTGTCTCCTTTAAATAGTGGGTCAAATCTCATTTTCCAGTAAGCCTCTTAGACGTTTTTTCTCAGCCCTCTTTCTATTTTCTATAGCATAATCATTAGTAAATGATCACTTAAATTGTTAAGGATGTTTACATATGATTATCCTCTTGATCCCCTCCTTTACCTTGTCCAATGAGAAGATCACTCACTCACTAGTGTTGTGATAAAGATGAATCTATGAGCTAGTCATATTCATCATGATACCCTTTTTGTTTTAGTTCAATCCAATGTATTTATGAATACTTGGACTAGTTGTGTTCATCTAAGTTATTTGTGGATACTTGGATTTGTTGTGTACATCCATTGCATATGTGTTTGCTTGGATTTGTGTTGTGTAAATTCAAGCTACATGTGTGTACTTGGATAAGTCTAGTTGAGTTGTAATAGATTTGATTAGGAGTTCTCACTAAACTATAAAGTGATGTGGTTGTGTCTTGTGAGTTCTCACTAAACTTAAAAGTGATTAACAGTTGTGTTGTGTGAAGTTCTCACTTAGCTTCAAAGTGAAGAGTCGTGAAGATTGGTTCTAGCTTTCGATTAGAACTCGACATCTAGCCTTGTGTCGTAAAATGGTGAAGTAGGCAACGTCGTGAAGATTGGTTCTACCTTAAGATTAGAACCCGACATCTAGCCTTGTGTCGTTAAATTGTGAAGTAAACAACGTCGTGTAGATTGGTCCTAGCTAAAGATTAGGTCTCGACATTTAGCTTAGTGTCGGAAAATAATGTAAGCAACGATGTAAGGTTTTCTCCGCCGAGAAGGGAGTTTGTGGATATAGTGGAAATCTCGAGTAGGTGTACTCGAGGAGTGGAGTAGAAACGAGGATAGAACCTCGTTGTCGAACCACTATAAATCTTGGTGTCTTCCCACTAGGTTGTCTCCTTCCTTAATCTTTACTTATTTCATTATCATTATACTTACCTATTATCTTTGCTAGTGCATTTGAATTGAACCTAATCATTATGCAACTTAGCCTCAAGTAAAAGATAGTTTTGATACAAACCAAATTGAAAGTAATTTTAATTTGGTCACCAATCGAAGAGAAACTATTCAACCCCCTTCTAGTTTCTACAATTGGTATCAGAGCGATGGTCACTCAAGATCTTTAAAGTATATTGTACTTTGAAACTTGGATCGATCCATTGTCTCCTCAAATTAGAAGGTCTAGTTGTACTAAAGTTTCTCTTTGGTCAAAACTATGTTTTCTTTGAAAATAGGTATTTTAATTGATAATATTGCATCGCACTTAAGATTATTAGCCTTTATGCATTTTAGATATACTCTTGAAATGTATCTACTAGTTTGCATCTTGCTTTGTGTAGGTACTCATGAAGATCAATCACTTAATTGGTTGTGGATTGAGTTACTTGCACTTATAGAAGAATCATCTTCATTGATCTTTAACATCTTTGAATGATGATACCAAGACGATTGGGAATGATACTAGTCCCTGAAGAATTAGTACTCATCATAGTCATTGATTGGGCATAGCACTTATCCCTTCATGGATTGCTCTTTGTGGCCAAGGTACGCTTTCGTTCTTCCACACGCCTTTTGATCATTCTTTTGATCATTACTTGACTATGTGCTTGTTCTTGGCATCCTTGCCTTGACATTTATTTGTGGTTTATGTTTCTTTTCTTTTATCCTCTCAAACCTTCATTGCTTGGATACTTGACTCACTATGGTGATGTAGAGTGAGTTAGTAGAAGCTTAAAGTATCAAGCATGATTTCCATGGTTTGCACCCATACGGTTAGTAGGCCCTTTATGGGAGAGAAAGTGAATTAATACCTTGCTCATATTTTGGTTTAAACTAAGACTATTATTGAAAGTGATTTTAGTCTATACTTGAATAATTGCTTTGTGCTTATTCATTACCAAAGCCGTTTAACGTTTCGTCGGAAAGGCACGTCTTAAACCACTATATATGACACAAGCTCTTCGTTACTACTATTTGAAGATTGTCATTAATCCCTTGAGCATTGGTCCTTGTCTTGATTCACTTCCCTTGACTTCTCTCTACTTAGTCGTTTTGCTACGAGTAGTCGTTTGTCCGTTTCGGTTCTTTTCGATCTCGATTTAACTCGTAATCCTTCGTTAAGGCATATTGCTTAGTGTTATGATGATCCAATGATATTCTAAAAGGCTCATGATATAATTTTAAGTTTTTTTAGAAAAAATTGGTTTTTAAAATTTGGCTTTTTTCATAGATAAAAACCTGCCTCTGTAGGCGGTTCCTTATCTCTGCGGCTCAAACCCGCGGTTCCTTATCGATAAGGTACCGCGGGCAGAACCTTGAGTCAGAGCGCCAATTTGATTATTTTATTCTTTTTCAAACCAAACCCTCTCTCTCTCAAAAACACACAGCCGACGGTTTACCCTTTTTCCACCATTGTTGAAGCTTCGAAAACCTTCAATCACCCAAATTAATTGATTCCAAGTTGTGGGTTTCACTCATCCTTCATCTAACATCAATTAATTGTAAGTATTTTCTTTCAATTTCATCTATTTTGTTCTAGGGTTCATCCTTTCATAATTAGGGATTTTTAAAATTGAAATTGAATTAAAACCTTAATAGGAATGTGGGTTGACATGGTTATTTTACTATGATTCCTTAGGTTCATATTCATTAAGATTTCACTAAAACCCACTTGTAGAACAAATCTGAATTTATGCTAAATGATTTTGGTTGAATGATGGATTTGAGATGAACCCATGAACAAGTAGGTAATGACATTGTTAATGCTTACCTAAAAACCTTGTTTTGAAAAACCAATGTTCTAATCCATTGTTGATCTAGCATAGATCATGTGTTCTTGGTTAATGATGAAATAGACACATTGTGAACATGAGAATGCTATGGATTCAATCCTATGTTTGTCAAGAAATTGATATAACACATTCTCATATTTTTATCTTTAATTTTTACTTTTCATATGAGTGATTGGAGAAATATTGTCTTGTGTTTATTTAGGTACTAATCATGCCTTCACAATACCAAAAGGATCATCAACTCACCAAACAATATATGCCTAACCTATCTGACTTTTGTCACTCAACTCACCTTGCCCATACTTTTTCCTCTCTTCAATCTTGTTGCTTTCATGAGGGTAGAGTTGTCTAAAAAGATATCAAGGATTATGTCTACATCAAGTCCATGTTTGAAAACAATGGATTTGGTTGTTTGTTGAACATTAAGGAAGACATTTACCCTCGATTCCTATTGGAGTTCTTTAGCACATACTCCGTCATTGAAAACAATGATGGAATATTTGTTAGGTTCATCTTGAAAGATCAACTCATTCAATACTCTCTAGAAGTGTTTGGTCAAATTCTTGATGTCCCATTTGTAGGCACTTGTCGCTTCACGGATAAATGGAAGCTTAGTGCTCTCCTTGAATCCTACAATTGTCCTCCAAATGATCATGAGGAAATTGATCTTGACTTCATTGTCGACATTGTCTCCAAAAAGCGTAATCGAGCCGTTAAGAGAAGCCTTCATACTAAGGTACGTTCGGTGAAACGTCATGAGGTTCTCTTGAGCGACCTTAATGAAAATATGGTTCAATGGACCAATATCCTTAGGGAAAATGTGTTTTGTCTTGGTGGAAACCGGGATCATGTTCCGGCGTGTTTAGTGCATATGTTATATTGCATCTTTACCAACACCAAGTACAATTTGGCATATTTTATCGCTCAACGAATCAATTATGCTATTCACAAGGCTAAAACAAACCTCCCTTACGCAATGCTTCTCACTCGCCTTTTTAAAAGGGTTGGCCGTGATTTTCCAAATCTTGATCTTTCTCAGTTTCAACCGGTCAAACGTGTCATGCTACCTATTCAAGAGGTATATAAGATAAAGACAAGATCTGATCATAAATTCGACCAACTAGAGTTCAATGATGAGGACATGGACATGCCAACAAGTGATGGTGATGGCATTGGCACAAGTGCTCCCATTGACTCTTCGAGTTCTTCTCACCACTCCACAAACTCATTCGTGGATGGTTTAGATGACATTGCTTCCCCTCCCTACCATTCCTCTAGTGAAGTTCCTAGTAATCTCAATTTAGAGGAACTTTACCGTCAAAATCTTCGAACCCAAGGTGATCTGCATGAACACCGGATTGAGTCAAGAAAGGGAATCAAGTATTTGGGAAAAATGATCAAGGATTTAGGCAAGAAAAGGAGGTGAAGACTTTGAGTTGCGTCAAAGTTTGGTTATCATTTGCAGCTTAAACATTTGCTTATTAAAACTTTGGTTTAGTTGTTTATTAACTTATGTTACATCTTTGGATTATTATTTATTTTGATCCTAAATGTTGCTCATGCAATGATGTTTGTGATTTACATAGCTTTGTACATGCCTTATGATAGTTAGCTTATTAGATTATTATCTGTAGTTAACTTTGGCTTGTGAATCTTTGTGAATCTTTTGGGAAAAATCTGGGTTTATCAAAATTTGGGATGAGAAACTTTTGAATGCCCTCTGGTCGCGGTTCCATATCGACCCGCAGATCCTTATCGATAAGGAACCGCGGGTCCTAGATAAGGAACCGCCGGTCACTGTGCACGACAACATCTTTGCTTTACACTGTTTTCTTAAATCTGTGTAAACCTTGCATGATTTTCAGTAATAAACTGCACATTTCCTAAACTAGGTTACCTAAATTCATTATTCACCTATAATGATTTTAACCCATTACTAGTTTGGATCATCCCCTCACCCATTTAAACCCACCTTGTTTGCCATGTTCTTCACACATCAAACATACTTCCCTAAACCTTAAACCACCCTAAACAACCATGGTATGTACCAAAACCTCAAACACTTCCAAGACCTCCACCCCAAGGAAAACACTCAAAATAAGGATTAAGGTAGCCAAGCCTAACTCCTCACCTTTCCACACACCTAAGAATGAGATGGCTCCTATCCTCATTTCTTCATCACCTTCCCCACCTCTTGCACCATGCAAGACATCATCCACCCATGGTACTAACTACTCCATTGGTTCTACCTCCTCTTCATTCAACTTAAGAATGAATGAGCTCTCTTCACCCTTCACTCCAAGTGCACCCTTGGATGTGACCACACAACCCCAACCAATCGAAAGCATTCCTTTTGTGAATGACTTTGATGACACTTTGGTGACTTCACCATTTACCCCTCACAACTCACCCATTTCACCAACCTTGGATAATTTACCTCCACACTCACCCATTTCCCCTTTAGGGAACATGCCTCCACTCTCACCAACATCACCCTTGGAGAATATGCCTCCTCCACCTCCACCCAACTCAAACATTCCAATTTTGGGTGTTCCACTTTCCCTCCTTTTGGGTGATCCACACTATGGGTTTCAACAAACTCATGGGCCTAGTTGTCCATGTTGTCTTTACAACCACTACATCATCCATAACCTAAGGATGGATATGTATGGGCTACATAGGAGGTTGCAAGAGTTCTTGCTTGCCTTGTTCTCCATGCCTCCTCCTAGGAGATGAATGATAGAGTTTTCTTAATAAGAGTTTTTAACAAAACCAAGCAAAAGAAAACTACTTATCTAGATTTAATGTTAAGCTAGCTATGTATTAGTTAGTTTTTTATTTGTCTTTGTACTTGCTTCCTTAATGAATGTTTCATGTTGTTGATCTATGGATTTAGCTTTGTGTGTTTCTATCCTTTTGTGCACACTAATCAACTTTAATTTGAAATTAAAATTGAACCTAAATATATCACAACCTCTAAACTTGACTAAAATTGGTTCAAAATGATATCTATATTATTTTGTCACCCTTTGTCAAGACATTCTTTGTGAATGTGTTGCTTTATGCACCCTAGCATATTTTGGTGCTAATAGAGGTAAAATTCCAAGATTTGCAACTTTTTGAAAAAGTCTTAGTTTTTCCCAAAACCCAGGAAAAACATGGTTTCAAGTCCACTGGACGCGGTTCCTTAAAGTCCCGCGGTTCCTTAGCGATATGGAACCGCCAGTCCCTATAAGGTACCGCGGACAGTAAGTGGCTTTTGACGAATTTTTGGTCAAAACTTTTAAAACCCTATACCCTGTCAAGATTCCTTGTTTACTCAAATTGACTAAACATTCCTTGACACTACACATTTTGTATTTAAATTCTTACCTTGATTACATTTTACTTATACCCCAACCTTGAGATTTCATTCTCACACCTTCCCAACCTTGAGATTTCATTCTCACACCTTCCCAACCTTGAGAATTCATTCTCACATAACCTTGAGAATTCATTCTCACACTCTCACAATGCCTAACTCCTACATTCCTAACCTTGACATTTCTTTGTCACAACCCCACTCACCCAAAGCTTCCTCATCCAAGCTTTCAAAGAAACCGAAAATCTCGGTTCGACCTATTTGGGTTAAGAAGAATGAACCATCTTCGTCCAAACCACCCAAAAACCCTACCTTCTCTCCAATAAAGTATTGGAATGAGACTTACACAATAAACCCCATCACCGGAGCAAAAGAAAATATTCCCCCACCACCACAATCCTTCGATACCCCTCAAATCAATGACCTTTCAACCTTCCCAAACCTCACAAGGCATTGTGAAAACATTCCCAAACCCATTATCCCACCACCACCAAACCCTAAGTTTGATGCCATACCCCCATCAAACGATTTTGTGTTGCATCATGGATCCTCGTGTGCTTGTTGTCGATTTCAACAAATTGAACTTGCTCATGTGTATGAGAAGTTAAATTTTCTTGAATTCCTCCTCACTCGACCTCCTATTCAAGTTTTCATTCCGGTGGATAAAACATCGAATGATGCATCGTCGTCTTTTTAGTCTTTTATTTTTTTTAAGCAATCTTGGAAAATATCACTATTAGACTAGCTTATGCTTAGTGGTTTATTTTCCATGTTTATTGCTTTTAGATACTCATATTGTGTGTATGACTATCTTCTTTGTTGTGTCTTTTTTTTATGTAACCTTTGTGTTGTTTGTGTGCTTTTTCATTTGTTCTATTTTGAGTTGATCATGGTTAATTTTTACAATTGCTTATGGGTAATTCCATCAATTCTAAGCTTTAACCCATTGACAAGCTTATCATCTTCATTGGATTGAAGTTTGATTTTGTCAAATACCTCTTTGGACGTACTTAGCAAAACACTTGCTTCTAATTTGAGATTTCTTCTCTCTCTCCTTCTCAAGTTACTTAGTAGGTAGTGATCATATATACATTGGTGTTTCTTTCCTTTCTACTAACCTTTGTGTAGCATGTCACCTTAGCTCACAAACTTGGTGCCCTAAGCAAGGGGGAGCAACCACCAAGGGGGAGCTACTAGCAAAGTTCGATGTTCTTCAAAGACTTCTGCTAACCTTTTTGCTACGACAAAGGGGGAGAAATGATAGTGATAAACTAGTTAATAATTCCATATTTTATGTTTCTACGTAAATGTGTTTATCGTTTATCGTAATCAAAAAGGGGGAGATTTTTAATGCAAGTGATGCCTAAAAACATTATTAGTGTTAACTAATCTTTCTTAGTTTTGATCACAACAAACCATACAACACATTTAGTGTAAAACACAAAAAGAATTATTTAACTAACATTATCATCAAGGTAATAATCATATCACTAACCTTTCTTAATCATACTTAGTGATCATCAAAATGATTATCCTTAAAACTCACTTTTGTTAATATGACAAAAGATTTTTTAATAAACTTTCTTTTTTAGAAAATGTTTTATTAAAATGGAAAATGAAAATTTGAAAATAGCATATTCCAAATACTGTTAGAATATCCTTTGAAGGTTTCAAATACCTCAGATATTCCCACCCCACTAAAAGACAAAAAACGCAGCGGAGTCTAGTGGCGGTACCTTAAGTACCTACGCGGTTCCTTAGCGATAAGGTACCGCGGGGTGAGATAAGGTACCGCGCATAGCTAGCCGTTATAGATCCGTTATACTTTGTCTCCTTTAAATAGTGGGTCAAATCTCATTTTCCAGTAAGCCTCTTGGACGTTTTTCTCAGCCCTCTTTCTATTTTCTATAGCATAATCATAGGTAAATGATCACTTAAATTGTTAAGGATGATTACATATGATTATCCTCTTGATCCCCTCCTTTACCTTGTCCAATGAGAAGATCACTCACTCACTAGTGTTGTGTTAAAGATGAATCTATGAGCTAGTCATATTCATCATGATACCCTTTTTGTTTTAGGTCAATCCAATGTATTTATGAATACTTGGACTAGTTGTGTTCATCCAAGTTATTTGTGGATACTTGGATTTGTTGGGTACATCCATTGCATATGTGTTTGCTTGGATTTGTGTTGTGTAAATTCAAGCTACATGTGTGTACTTGGATAAGTCTAGTTGAGTTGTAATAGATTTGATTAGGAGTTCTCACTAAACTATAAAGTGATGTGGTTGTGTCTTGTGAGTTCTCACTAAACTTAAAAGTGATTAGTAGTTGTGTTGTGTGAAGTTCTCACTTAGCTTCAAAGTGAAGAGTCGTGAAGATTGGTTCTAGCTTTCGATTAGAACTCGACATCTAGCCTTGTGTCGTAAAATGGTGAAGTAGGCAACGTCGTGAAGATTGGTTCTACCTTAAGATTAGAACCCGACATCTAGCCTTGTGTCGTTAAATTGTGAAGTAGGCAACGTCGTGTAGATTGGTCCTAGCTAAAGATTAGGTCTCGACATTTGGCTTAGTGTCGGAAAATAATGTTAGCAACGATGTAAGGTTTTCTCCGCCGAGAAGGGAGCTTGTGGATATAGCGGAAATCTCGAGTAGGTGTACTCGAGGAGTGGAGTAGAAACGAGGATAGAGCCTCTTTGTCGAACCACTATAAATCTTGGTGTCTTCCCACTAGGTTGTCTCCTTCCTTAATCTTTACTTATTTCATTATCATTATATTTACCTATTATCTTTGCTAGTGCATTTGAATTGAACCTAATCATTATGCAACTTAGCCTCAAGTAAAAGATAGTTTTGATACAAACCAAATTGAAAGTAATTTTAATTTGGTCACCAATCGAAGAGTAACTATTCAACCCCCCCTTCTAGTTTCTACACAAAACATGAACATAAAATCAATAATAAGACCCCGTATTGCTAGTCGGGCAATATATCGTAATTCGGTGTTTATAGCAATATTTCGTTAATTGGATTATTATAAGCCGCATGACATTGTTACCTTACTACAACAAACAATGGGTAGCTAACCCGACAATCATTTGCCCATCTAAATTAGCGTGTCGTCACAATAATCACGCTTGTGTAAATCTTCTCATACATAAATTCGCTTACCAATCAATGTGGCACGACGGGGATAAACTGTCAAGGCGCGAACTAGGGTGATCGTCCCCAAATAGTACTATTATATGCATAAGCGTCTACCAAATCCCGGTAGTTAACAATTCATGCTAATGGGACTTTTAGTGACATAACCTAACTTCAATACTCCATTTCATTTCATCTATCGGGTCATTTAATCATTCATCGGGTCATACAATCATTCGGGTCCAAATCAATAAACAAACAATCGGGACAAATGGTGTCCAATTTATCAAAACTAACATGTTATCTCCCTCGCGGGTTTATAAAACATTTCACAAAAACATTTAAAAGAGTGTGAGGCTATGAACTCACGTTGATGTGGGAAAGCGGGTTATCGGCAATTCGGATGTACGGTACGTGCTTCAATCACGGAAACCTAGACAAATAATACTCGTCTTAGAATTTTGTCCAATGAATTTATCAAAATAACAATTATGTATACATATGATGATTTTATATATATTACGATGATCAAGTGGGTTTATACATTGTTTACTCATTCATTATAGTGTTTATGTGTTGGTAACATTTTTATACTAGTTTTACTAGTTTTACTTATTTACATGTTTTAGGTCCAATACTTTATATTAGTCCAATTACACTTTTATTATCAGTATTATACTTTTCATGTTGGGCCCAAGTGGGTTAAGCCCAATAAGTAAGTTTATAAGTGTTTTACCAAATTAGTCGGGTTTATTGTCCATTAAGGCTACTTTGGCCCGTTAATGTCTATATGTTGTAAAGCTCGGGTTTTATCGGTTTTTACTTGTTGTATATGTTTATATATCAGTATGTGAGTTTATAAAAGTTTACATTAGACGGGTCCAACCGTCTAAGTTTTATTTAACAAAAACGCTAATCTTTCAGTTTTAGCCGAAAAGACGTAAAACTTAGTATATAGTTTTTATAATTTATAAAACTTACCAAACTACCATTTTTATATAATGTCCATTTATTTATCCTTATGAATTTTTATATAAATTAAATATATATAAGTTAGTGGTTTTAATTCACATTTTATACTATATTTATTTGAGTGCTTATATAATAATATTAAACTTTAATTTCACAAAATCAGTCCTAAAAATCTAGTTTAGTAAAATGATCATATCTAGAGTTCTACATGGAGATAGAACCCCAAATTTTTATCACCGAAACTAAATGATATTTGATTCATTTTATTTCTTTATAGCTACTGATGAATCAACCTCTAAATATTTTAATAAATTCGTCCAAAACAGTGTAGGCATATTTGCACTCTAAACTTGTTTTGATCATATCTCACTCATTTTGATGATTCCATTGCATGTCCAACTCTCACATGTGTATAACACCTAATACTTACTGTATATTAATTCCACTTTACCATTTTATCAGTTTATCATTTGGTTACTTACTGTGTTTATACAGCCATCATATTTAGCCAGATTTTAACCATTTTACATGTGGTTTTCCATCTTTTTACCCATGTTTATCAACACCAAATCCTCACATAATTTTTTTATCATCATTCATCATCATATACATATACATAAATAAAGAAAATACAAGATTAAATAATCAAAATAACAAGAGGATAGGAAGAATCTTTATACCACCATTAGTGATGAAAAGATGAGGTTTTTGATGAACAAGACTTGGTTCTTGTTATCAAATCTTCAACTTTAGCAAGGAAACTTCTTGGGTCCTTTGGATAGATGAACATATCCATGAAATCAGCCCTTTAACCTCATGAAAACTCCTTTTTCATAGGTTATGATCACCTCAAATCTTCATATCTTCAAAGGGTTTCCATCATATGTAAATTATACATATGATTTTTATGGCTAGATTTTTGGTTCATGGTGGTGTTTGATGGTGATATATAGATGAATTTTAGAGAGAGGATATGAGAGAATGAGAGTGGTATTGCATGTGATGTGTGTGAGAATGGTTTAAGTGTTTAGTTAGTGGTTTTGCTAGTTAGTTTGTTTGTGTAAGTAGCTAGGACAAGTGTCCTAGCTTACTTAGTAAGCTTTGACACATCTTAGATGTGTTGGTGGATACTTTTGAGAAGTTCACATCTTATCGACGGCAATAAAACTGAAAAGTTGATAGTGCCAGTAGAATGGATTGATTGATTATGACATGACGACATTGTCTTAATTGATGGGAACTCGAATAGAATTCCCCTAAATGATAAGATGTTGATTATCAAAAGTGATCTAAATAATTCTTGATGGGTAAACATATCCTGCATTTAGACTTGAAATTATACCATGAATGGTTATGAACTAGTTATAGATCCTATAATCTAGAAAGAACTTAAAGAAAATTTATTAAAAGATGTTTCCGTTATCTGAAACTTTAGGAGGTATTTGTTGGTGAATTACCTAGACTTTCGCCATTAAGGCAAGTTGAAATTGGTATTGATTATATTCCCGGTGTTGCACATGTGGCATGTGCACTGTACGTCAGCACCATCTGAATTAAAGGAATTACCGTACAATGAAGAGAGTTGTCGGAGAAAGATTTTATTCTACCGAGCTCGTCATCATGAAGAGATATGGTATTATCATTCCTTATATTTGTTGGATTACCGTGAACTAGGTAAATTGACGATAAAAATCTATATCCACTGGCCAAGATGATAGATTGTTCGATCATTTACAATGTTCTAGCGTATATTCGAAAATTTGATTCACGACATGGTTATCATCAACTTCGCGTCCGCGAAAAGATTATCTATTCCATTTACTACATCCAGAACTTGTGATGAACATTATGAGTTTCACGTGATGTCGTTTGGATGGACTAATACCCATGTAGCATCCATAAATTTGGTGAATCTCGTGTGTAGGCTGTAATTTGATAAATTCATGCTTGTGATCATTAAGGACCATTTGTTTGTTTGTAAGAATAAGAATGAGTTAATAATTATTTGTAGAATGCCCTGAGTCGGTCGAGTAGTGAAAACCTGTACCTTGAATATTTAACATGTGAATAAAGGATTAATCCTTTACAGTATTTGACCGTTTGATTAATAAATAATGGAATCTATATTGACTTTTTAAAGATTAGAGCCATTTAAGACTTTAGGTTTTACCAAAAAGAAAGTGCAAATATGTTTTGACAAATGTTTTAACAAAGGATTTTTAAGGAATCATTCCTTATAACTAAATCATTTAATTAAACTCCTGTTTAGGGGTAAATGTTTGTGCATACCTCAAAACAACCCAAAACGGATTGAGGAAAACATTTAAACCATGACTTGAAATTTGAAGAGACAAATTTTGCTTTTCAACTAAGAAAATTTTGACCAAAGTGTAAATAAAGAACTTTTCGAACATTTACGAATCTTATTAGTTATTTCTGATAAATCAACAAAAATCTTGTTAATTAAATTCAAATTTATTTTGAACACTTTTATAAAATTGGTCGAACTAAGAAAATTTAAAACTTTTATGTTTACATTTCATAAAATTAATTAATTATTATTTAATTACTTGTAATAATTATCGAAGCTTTAGACGCCGGATTGAGCAAAACTGATAAAAATGATAGATGAGACAAAATTAAGACTTATAAAATATGAAGAAAGAATTTCTGAGTGATTTGTGGACATGATAATTATATCATCAGGAGAGGTGAATTTATATACCGACGCATTATGTAAAAAACGATAAAGAACCAATTAGGATGTGTTCCTCAAAAATGACTGTGCAAAATAAATTGCCGAGCAATTTAAAATATAGCTGATACTTGTAAAAAGGATAATATAGATTAAAAAAGGGGTTCGCGACTAATGTGAACCATTAAAATTGATAAGTCGATGGCATTAAATGGTTTTAAAGACCACTTGTGGTTGCCTAAATTTGGAGATTTTGAGATTTAGTTATGTTGGAATCTTATAAGTTTAAGTATTCTATTTACATCAATCCTGATCTAATGTATCTTTATCTGAAGAAGTTGTACTAATGGAAAAATTATGAAGGCAGACATCGCCTCATACATTAGTAAACGTCTAACTATTGCAAAGGTCATCATCTGAATTTGATTCGATTTGGGTCATTGTCGACAGACTGACCAAATCTGCTAATATCATTCCTGTTAATGATAGATTCTTGATGAAGAAATTGACTCTTTTGTATTTAAAGAAGTTGTGTAAACATAGTGTGCCTGTATCGATCATCTCTATCAAGATCCTCGCTCCGCATTAAATTTCTAGAGATTTGCTCAGAAGTCATTGAGAACGAATCTTGATGAGAGTACTGTGTACCACCCCAATCGAAGGGACGAGGTAAAGTAACGATACAAAATACTAGAAGTGCTGTTTTATGCTTGAATGATTGACCTTTGGTAATAAACCGTATAATCATTTTCCTTTGGAGAGATTATCATTGATAATTATCGTATTAGGATCAAGATCGAATCTTGTGAGGATATATATTACTGCATCTGTAAGCAGGAGTTGGGATGAAGACACCCGACATACACCCATTGTGAGTTGGACATGTCTTTTAGGTTTAAGGTTTCCTATGATGGCGAACCTAACCTTACAAAATACTCGACCCGCAAGACCTGAAATAATTGTTGAAATTAGGATCTGATTATTGACTGCCGGTAGTGGGCAGAAGGTTATGTGAATATAAAATGTAGATCTTGAAGTGCCAGATGGGTAGCGAAGTTATGCCAAAACTTTTAACCATGGAAAAATGAATTGATGATCTGAAAGATCATGGGATATAAGTCCCCGTTGTATGGGACCATTGAGATGATGTAAAAGATTGGTTCTAAAGGCATATAAGCTGGTTCTACCCTAGGACTTCAAGAGCTGCGTGAATTACAATTCGTATATCGAACTTGATAAAATGTCTATCAAGTGAGGATCTGGTCACTTCTTGATGAAGTTTAGATCGGCGAAAAGTTGCATTCATCAAAAACCCGTGAACATCATGGATAGAGAAAGTAAGTCAACATTAAGCCTGATCTTATTCCCGTAGTTATGTTTGATGAAACTCGCGTATTGTAATGGATTACACTTGTGAGAAAAGACCGAATATGGAGGAAATACCCACATAGCTTAAACTCTATAAGAAGCGAGTAGTAAGATAAGATGATCTTTGAGGACAAAGATCCTGTTTAGGGGTAAATGCTGTGACAATCCGTCAATTTATGGTTGATATTTTATTCTCAAGTATTATTTAAAAACATTCTTTTAATGTTACATTATGAACTCACTTATTTTTGGGAAGTAATTTGGATTTACGTCTTAAAGTAGCATCGACTACATCTAAACTGGAGGATTCTACGTTACGTGCTCACGTTTACATACACCGTCTTTGGTGACAGTCTGACATTTCAGAAAATAAATTTGTCCGTCAATATTATTTTGAGATTTTAAATTTGTGCTGGTTCATAAACTCACAAATTTACGATAAGAGATTAGGACTTACGATTTTAATTTAACGTCCTTTACGACTAAACCGGAAACCTTAGGATTACGTATTTACGTTTTCGAACTCCGTTTTTGATGAGACAATTTTTATTAGATTTGTTTTGTGCCGTTGATTCATAATTTATAAAAACGTTTTTCGTAAAACGACCCGAGGGCACGCAAATCGAGGAAACTAGAATCGAGGAATACCCGTAAACTAATGGGGATGAGACAAGTTTACACATGCCCACCCCCATAACTTGTGGTGGCAAGAAGAGCTAACACCACCCTTTGGTGGCAAGCTAACACACAAGTATAGGACACTTGTCCTACACTTTTGACCAAAACCATTTGTAAACTTAAAACCACTAAAGCTAAACTAGTTACTCATTCTTACATGCAAATCTCACACACAACTCTCTCCTCTCTCCCTATGAACGTCCCATATCACCCAAAAACACCCCATTAGATCAAAAATTCAACCATAAATCATATGTATAATTTACATATGATGAAAACCTATTGAAGTTATGAACATTGGAGGTGATTTTAACAACCAAAAAGGAGTTTATATGGAGATCAAGGGATGATTTTAGAGGAGTCTACAAATACTTGGTGATCCTAGAAGTGGTGTTGATATCTCATAAGATTGGTTACCCAAAACCAAGTCTTGTTCATCCAAAAACTCATCTTTTCATCACTAATGGTGGTATAAAGATTGTTCTTCATATCCTCTTGTTATTTTGATTATGTAATCTTGTATTTTCTTTATTTATGTATATGTATATGATTATTAATGATGATTAAGTATATTATGTGGGGATTTGATGTTGATAGATTTGATAAACATGGTTAAAAAGATGGAAAACCATAGGTAAAATGGTTAAAATCTTGCTTAATGTGATGGCTGTATAAAAACAGTAAGTAACCAAGTTATGAACTGATAAAATTGCATGGTGGAATCCATTTACAGTAAGTGTTAGATGTCATACACATGTGAGAGTTGGCCATGTAATGGAATCATCAAAATGAGTGAGATATGATCAAAACAAGATGAGTGTGCTAATCTGAATAGTCTCTTTTGTAGGGACTGTTAAGGATAGTTAGACATGGAATGGGCAGTAGCTATAACTAACTTATTTGTAGAACATAATATGAAGTTTATGCCATCCAAAAATGAGCTTCTATCTCATTATAGAACTCAGGATATGATAAAAATGGTGAAGATGAAACTAAAAATCAGATTTTGAAGAATTAATATTTAATACTATTATATAAGCACTCAAATAGTATAGTATAAAATATGAATTAAAACCCACTAACTTATAAATTTCATTTATATAAATATGTATAAGGTTAAATAATTGACACTTTATAAAAATGATAGTTGAATAAGATTTATAAGTTATAAAAACTATAAACATGATTTTTACGACTTTTTCGGCTATTACCGTAAAATTAACGTTTTTCGCCAATTAAAACTTAGACGATCAAACCCGTCTAATGTAAAGTTTTTAAAAGTCATATACTGATATATAAGTACTTAATACAAGTAAAAACCGATAAAACCCGAACTATATAACATACGGACATTAACGGGCTAAGTTAGCATTATTGGACTAATAATCCAACTAAATGGACTAAACACTTATAAATTTACTTATTGCGCTTAACCCACTTGGGCCCAACATGTAAAGTATAATACTGATAATAAAAGTATAAAATGGATTAATACAAGTTAATGGACTTATAATAGGCTTATTGGACCTAAAACATGTAAATAGGTAAAACTAGTAAACTAGTATAAAAGTTATCAACACATAACACTAAAATGAGTAAATGAGAATGTATAAACCCACTTGATCATCATCATATATATAAAATCATCATATGTATACATAATTGTTATTTTTATAAAGTCATTGGACAAAAGTCTAAGACGAGTATTATTTGTCTAGGTTTCCGTGATTGAAGCACGTACCGTACGTCCGAATTGCCGATAACCCGCCTTCCCACATCCACGTGAGTTCATAGCCTCGCACTCTTTTAAATGTTTTATGAAATGTTTTATAAACCCGCGAGGGAGATAACATGTTAATTTTTATAAAATAGGACACTAGTTGTCCCGATTGTTTGTTTATTGATTTGGACCCGAATGATTGTATGACCCGATGAATGATTAAATGACCCGATAGATGAAATGAAATGGATTATTATAGTTAGGTTATGTCACTAAAATTCCCATTAGCATGAATTGTGAACTACCGAGATTTGGTAGACGCTTATGCATATAATAGTAATATTTGGGGACGATCACCCCAGTTCGCGCCTGACGGTTGATCCCCGTCGTGCCACATTGATTGGTAAGCGAATTTATGTATGAGAAGATTTACACAAGCGTGATTATTGTGACGAAACACTAATTTAGATGGGCAAATTGAGTTTCGGGCTAGCTACCCGTTGTTTGTTGTAGTAAGGTAACAATGTCATGCGGCTTATAATAATCCAATTAACAAAATACTGCTATACGCATTGAATTACAATGAATTGCCTGACTAGCAATACAGGGTCTTATTATTGATTTTATGTTCGTGTTTTGGTTTTTCATAACCATATTCCTATAACGGTTTTTATATAACTCTATACAACGTTATAAAACGTATTGTATGATGTTTTTAACGACAATGGTTTGTATAACGATTTTGAAGGCGAAAGCCTATATTATGATTTTGACGAGGTTTTGTATTAAATGTTTTTGGCCTATTTTATGGCCTACTACAAGGATTTTTACAAAATGATTTTCGGTAATAATTTTATACCGATGTTATATTGATGGATTTCATTAAACTCTATGAATTCACTCGGCGTTTTCGCTGACCTTTTCTTTTAACATGTTTTATCTCAAGTACTTGAAGGTAATTCTCGGGAAGACAACAAGAATTCATGGCCCGCACTTAAATAACAATTTCCATTCAAATCTTTTGTAAACTTGTATGAAATACTATGACTTGGGACCTATGTAACTTTGATATTTATGAATGGAAATGCTTTATTATTAAACGACGCGATTTTTATGCGTTGTTTATGATGTGAGTAATGTGCTATCCCGTAGCACCAACGAGTCTTCCGCTGTATTGAATTGTGTAAATTTGGGGGTGTTACAAAATGAATTTGGAATTCGGAATCCGGATTATAAATCTTCAATAGATGTCAGAATATAAGCCAAGACCTAAACAGAATTCGGAATATATTTCAACACAAGTCGGAATATCAATTTTGCAACACAATTCGGAATATGACTGTAAATAATTCAGAAAATGAGTATTTTGAACAATTTTGAATATGTGTGATTTGAACAATTCGGTATATTATAAACCCTTTGATTCCGACTTAGTAAACCCCTTTATTCCGAATAGTTTAAACCCTTTGATTCCGCATTCTACCAAAAATATCAACACTTGAAATTCGAATTTTTACCCAATAATCAAGCCAAAACTACCAATTTTTACATGAAAATCACCAACATGAATATCACAAATCCCTACAACGACAATGTAGGCAATTTGTAAGAAAGATTTAGGGTGAAAAACACGAAATTGTTTGAGACAAAATGATTTGATGATAAAATCACAAGAATAAAAAACAATAACCACAAATCTTCAATCACCTATCCACTATAGGCTCTTGATACCAAATGTTAATCCCACTTCAATCCATAACACAATATTAAGATGATATTTAGAGAGAGAAATAGATGAAGGTAGAGAGATAAAGTAGAGAGAATGGAAGGTTAATCTTTTCTAGAGAGAGAAAATGAATGTTAACCAACACCCTCTTCCACACATGGAAGAGGGTATATATACCCATGAGCTTGGTGGGATCATGGGCTTATTTCTTTGGCTGGTCTTGGTTCTTTGGGCATAGAGCCCCTAACTTATACAATATTAGCTTAAAGACCAAGCCCGGTTAACCAGACTAACCTATTACAATACAAGAACATTTTACGACTAAGATGACCTATTACATTCTTGTTCGAATATATGAAATATAGGGCTAACACTAAGTACTTAAGTGCTTCGCGCCACCTCATTCCCCCCCCCCCCCCCCGTTTACTTGTGATTATTTGCAGAAGAAAGGCTAATCGAGGGTTTTGCCACCCAAGTAGTATTAAGTATATATTTTCTTGTAGTATTTTAATATCCAACCTCGAGAGGGATAATCCCTTCTCTTTCAAAGTCAACAAGGGAAATCCCCTTACTCCTCTGTTTTAGTTGTATGCGCACTCACGCGCATACACACATACCAAGTGGTGTACCTAATTCTTCTAATTCTTCCAAAAAGAAGAAGAAGAACAAAAAGACCGTCAATCAAGCCGATCCCGAGAATCGAGCTTTCGACACTACGATGGCAATGGATAATCAACCTATGATTGATATCTTGCAGTCTCACGTTGAGGGAAATGATGACGCAATTGTGATGCCCGCTATTGGAGAGAATAATTTTGAACATGAAACGGGTTTTATTCAAATGGTTTCCGTTACGCCATTTTTAGGCCGTACACATGATGACCCGCATGCTAATATTAAGAGGTTTTTACATTTGGCCAATACCGTTAAGTCGAATGGGTGCCACAAGAGGCAATTAGTTTGCTACTCTTTCTTTTCTCCCCTAAGGGACAAGCCCGGATTTGGCTTGATAAGGAACCACCACAAAGTATCACCACATGGGTGGATTCAGAGACCAAGTTCAGTAACTACTTCTTTCCACCATCCCGTACCATCGCCTTAAGAAATGACATCATTTCCTTTGAACAAAAATATGAGGAAACATTTAGTGAGTCTTGGGATAGATTTAAGGAGCTTTTAAGAAAGTATCCTCAACATGGTTTTACTAAAGTTCATCAAATTAATACTTTTTACAATAGATTAACTTTGAATGACCAAGACTTACTAAATAGTGCTTCAGGGGGAAATATTCTAGTAAAATAAATGAACGATGCTTGGGACATTATTGAAAATAAAGCCAAAGTTCAAACTAAGAGCATAAGGGCTAATATGGCTAGTGCTAGTGGAGGGGATAATGAGGTTAACAATCAAATTAAAGAACTTGCTACAATTGTTAAACATATTGCTTTAAGAGTTGATAACCGTTTATTCCTTTGGTTGGATCTATATTTTGTTAAGAACTAGTATAGTAGTTTGTAATCAAACTAAAACACTTTAGGAACTCTTACTCAAGCTAAATAAGTTATGCGGAATCTAACTTATAAAGCACAGAAGAACATAATTACTTTTAACTATTCGATTCTCTTATTAATCGACTTGAATGAGGTACATGAATAACATCGTACTTATGTTCCTTTTATAGAGTAAGGAACCCTAGAAACCTTATAATATTCTATAAAGATAACTATATCACAGATGATATATTATCAATATACTAACTATTTAAGTATATCACATAAGATATACTCTAACTATAACTATGAAATTTCTTATACAAAGATTTATTCGTCCTAATCAATAAAGCAGTACTTACTTTATAAGTAGCAGTACTTACTATCTATCGCGTTAACACTAATGGTACTTGAAAGATAACAAACAGTAATTCAATAACACTAACGGTACTTGACACTTAACAAATAATTCCCAACAATCCTCCCCTAAACAAGAATGATAACTTGTTGTCTTCTTGTTTCTCTTTGAACTGAATGTATATAAATTACATGTCTTCAGTCTTCTCTACAACCTTGGATTGATCTTGGTAATTTTATATTTGTATCCAACTGAATGTAGCCAAACACTTCAAAGTAGATCTTCTTCTGATAAGATAACCTTCAAACATCATGAACATCATCTTTGTCTTCAAACTATGATCTTCTTGTGTCTTGTGAACATTCATTTTTCTTTGCAGCAACAGTAATTGTCTTATTGAATTAAATATATAAACACTGAATCATGAACTCCTGTCTTGATTTGATGAGACAAATCCTTCTAAATATTTTTAATACTTCTTTGCTTGCAACTTCATAACTGAAATAAAACAGTTAACAACAAAAACCAATTTGTATTGGCTTCATGATTTTTATCTAATCATCAGCTATCAACGGATTTGATGTATTCATTACCAGTTAGCCATACCCTCTGGAATAGCCAATACTTTATTCATAAAGGATAAGGTGTATTGATAACCCTACAATTTTTGGTAAATTTTCAACCATCAACGGATTTGATTAAGTCTTTACCTAGTACCGTTTGTCTAGGACTAGCCAACTCTTTTTCTCGAAACAAGGTGAGTTAGAACCATATAGTTTTTAGCAAACTACCATCTTTCAACAGATTTGAGAAGTCTTTACCACAAACCGTTTGCTTATGGACTATCCAGTTCTTATGTGTGTTAGACATGGTAAACTAAGAACCATTTGTGAAGTGTGACTGAATGTCAAACACTTAAGGCTCTTTCTCAACTTCTTCCTTTTGCTTCAAATCCTGGATTTGTTGTTTAACCAATCTGATCAACTCAAAAGCACCAACATATTCTTCTACGACCTCCAATTGTTGTTCCAAAATTCTTTCCAATAATCTTCAATCAAATAGATATCTCTTTTCTTGTAGCCTATTGTAAGTAACATCATCTATATCCAAAATATGCAGTCCACATGATCTATAATATCTCTAGTAACTAGGAACCTGATTCTCTAATACTTTCAACATATTCTGATCACAGTTGTGTGGTTCATACATGAAGAATAATTTATCGTATAATAGTGATACCTCAGTTTTACCTGCCCTGGCCTCTTGAAATAACCTGAAAAGATCTTGAATATCTTGTCTGTCAAGAATATGAAGAATGTCTTCCAAAAGTCTTAACATTCTTGTTGTGCCATCAGCTCTTTCCAGTCCTTGATCCATAGTGTATATCCATCTATCAATAGATGACCTCTTTCCAAAAATCTCTGTATCAATACATTGATCTTCAAAGTTTACTATCTTCAAGTACTTTTTCAAGCTCTCATCATCATCACTATCTTCTGTTGTTGACTTAGTCTTTTTCTTAGCTTCTAGCTTCTTCTTTGTTGATCTTTTCCTCTTAACACGCTTGGAGATTCATTTAGATTCCATTGAATCTTCTTCAAAGTTTGTATGTACCGTTCCTTCAGCATGTATTGTTGACAATGTATGTACTGCTTGTACATTTTCAATCTTATCAACATCTTGAGCCTTATCTCCTTTATTCATTCTTTGAGCAGTCTCTGTTTCTTTTGAACTCACCTTCTCCTTTCTATTTTTACTCACATATGTACTCTTGCTAGGTGGAGATATGTTTGTAGGTTCAGCATTACTTGACTCAAATCTAGGAGCACTTCCAAATTTCCTTTGTTGTTGCAGATATCTTCTAGCTTCTTCAACATCTATCCTATCTGCTTTAGATCCAATCTCAACAAAATTCAATTCAGCTCTTTTGTGTTGTTGATACAAAGCCTTGATTTCTTCAAAAATATTCTTGACCACTTGAGAATGAGTGAAATGATTAACTTTCTTGAGCAAAGTCATCGTTTGATTCCTAATCTGCATGGTAGTTGGAGGCTTAATCTTTTCTCTTTTTATTTTCTCAGCAAAATCTTTGTTTCTCCCTTACCAGATCATCAATCAATTTTTCTTTCTCTTCTTCATCATAAGCATCCCTTTCTTCAGCTATTAATGAGTCTGCAAGAAGCTCACTTGCTTGTAATTCAGCTTGAATCCTATCATATTCTCGTAGGTTCCATTATTGTTGTATTCTCTTAGCCTCTAGCAGTTGCTGCTTTGCTGCAAGTTCCTCTTGCAATTATTCTTCAAGAATTTGGGCTTGCATTCTGAAAGAATACTCCTCATCATGGTCTAGTTGATTAAATCTCTACACGACTTTGCTGATATCATCATCTGAATCACTTTCATTTTCAGATTCTGATTGTAATTGCTTCTTTCCCTAATCCTTTGGAGTAATCTTTGGTAAATTCTTCTTCAGCTTGGAAGGTCTTTCCTCATCATCTTGTTGTTGAATAACAATACCTTTAGTAGGATAAAAAGCTTGAACTTTCTTACCTTTATTTTGATCCTTTTTGGCAAGAACTTCTTGTTGTGTCTTCTTCTCAAGCTCTGCTTGTTTTGCTTTTTCAACTGAACTCTTTTCTCTTAAATCAAGCAGTATTTGGGCTAAAGTCTCATCCTCTCCAAAAGGAGTTTGACTTTCTAGTGAAGGTTGATCACCAGCGGTACTTACAATCGGCTTAGTTGGCTTAGCAGTACTTGGGTCTTCAACAATGTCAGTAGTACTTCTAGTCGGCTTAGTTGGCTTAGCAGTACTTGGGTCTTCAACAACGTTGACTTCACCAGTATAAGACATACTTGTTTCTTCAATCACAAGAGTATCTCCAGATACCTTTTCTTCCATTGAAGTTATCTTCTCAACTTGTAACTCCTCAGTCTTGTCTAATCCATAGCTCACTCTTGATCTTAATAGTACTTGTAAAGACTGTTTCTTGTGAAACCAGAATTGTCTTTGCGGTGGAGTTGAAGATATAGGAAATTGAACATTAATCTCCTCTAGCTTCTCATAGAAACTACTCCAATTCACTTCAAGTTGTGGTGATTGAGGTTGTGGCTCTGGCTGAGTTACCAACATTTCTTCAAGTAGTGGTTCCTCATGAGTAGGTTTTGGTTCTTCTTGTTGAAGCTCAATATTAGTAGGTTCTTCCACACCAGTCTCTAAACCATTGCCATCTTCATAATTTCCAATGACATCATCATCCAATTCAAAATTGATGTCATTTCCAGAGAACCTTGTTTGAATATCAAAAGAAGGTTGTGGTTCTTCATCATTCCTCCCCTGTTTGGTTGCATTTAGTTTCCTTTTCTTACGGTTTCTGAATCTTTGCTTCTTAAGAGACCTAAGGAGATACCTTGTTCCTTAACTGGATTAGGCTGGCATCTAATTCAGCAATTTTCTTGTCTTGAACAAGCTTTTCTTTTTGCAACACCTGTACCTGCTTGGACAAGCTAGTGCACAAAGCAATTAAATTTGTAACATTCACCACCTTTGGTGCTTGTGCTTGTGGTGAACCACTAGCAACAATGGAAGCAGCAGGTGTATGGATCATCTCATCAGTATTTGGTTGAATACCAATATTGTGAGAAGAAAATTGAGAATCTTCTAAGAAATGGGAACTCTGGTTAGAAGGAATTTGCTGAGAAGCACTAGCATTTCTAGGTTCCTCCTCTTGGTTGGCAAGTTGGGCTAACATATGAGCAAATAATGGTGTAACAGTTCCTATGAAGGCATTGTCTTGTTTGGTCAAGAAAGAGAAATTTCTCTTTGTGAATTTAGGAACATCTCATCTATTTTTTAGTTCTGGTAGGTTAGGTATTTCGTCATTAACTAAGGTCTTAATGAATCTAGGATACATTAAAAACTTCTTAGCACCTTTCAAATTCCTAGTCATATGCCTTCAAGAATTAATCTTGAAAAATTGAAAACTCTGTTATTTGCTAGACAAATACCAGTTGATGCTATTGCATTAGGAATTTGATCAAAAGAAGTACTTTTGGAGCTTAAAAAATGAATAATGGCATGAAAAAGCAATTTCTATTGTGGTGAAAACAAAGCTTTAAAGAAAGTAAGACTTTCCCTACCACCCTCATAACCCATGGCTGCAAGGCCATCATGTATTTCTGTGTTATTAAGCATACTAAGTCCATTTTCATCATTTAGTCTCAAACTTTCCCTTAGTAGTACCTCAGTTACATAGATATTTCTATGATTTACCCTACCCTTAATGCAAGGTTGATCAAAGCGTGTACTCAATACAACAGTATTCCAAAATTGTTTGTGATACCCTAGAACCGAGGTCACTAACATTACCCTAAATTACGCTAATTTTTGAATTTTTTTAATAAATTTTAATTGCTATATATTTTAGTATTTTGGGTGAAACCGATGTTCGAGGTTATAATTTTGATGATTGACGATTTAAGAAGGACGATGACGAATACGATTCCGATGGATGCCCAAATTTCTATAATTATTGACTTTTTATCGATAATGTAATTTTTCGAGAGTTTTACTTACGGTTCGTGTTAAGTCGAGTCGGGTGAGTTTTATTGCTTTCCGGGTACATTTAAAGTATCCCAAAAGTATTTTGGAGTGTTTGGGATAATTTCCGACTCCCGTAAAATTTTCTAAAATGACTAGTGAGTCAATCCCGCAAAGTTTTGGTGTCGTTTTTGCTTAAGGCCAAAAGAATTCTAATATTGCACCTAGGTCCTTCCCATTTCACAAAAGGGGACAAACACCACACACACTAAACACTTTACAAAAAAAAAATCAAACACCCCTCTCCCTTGTGTTCTTAGGCCGACGGCCAAACACCAAAAACCACCACCACACCATTTTTTTTTTGAGTTTTGATCCATTCTAATCATAGACCACCTTCTAAAACCATCTAGTAAGTGTTAATCCATGTTCATTTCACACATGCATTAACAAAAATTCTTCCAAAAATTTCAAGATTTTTCAAATTCGTTTTTGATGTTAATTGGGCATTTGCATGTTTAATTCATGCTAAAAGGATGCTAGAACACCAAACAAATCAACCAAAATTAATTTGGTTGGTGGGTTTTGATCACCCAAACCCCACGGCTCAATGGGGGGTGTTTAGGGATCATGGTGGTTCATGTTTTGAGCTTGATTCTATGTTTAATATCATGTTTTTAGATGTTGTAGATGGGTACATTTACTTGCATGTTTGTTTTTAGGATTTTAGTTTTATGAGGTTGATGATCAATAGGGGTTAGGGACTGAAAACATTGTTTGGTTGTGATTAGGGATGCTTAGGATGATGTCTAGTGATGATAAATGGGTTTGGAAACGAGCGTTAGTGTGATTTTGGTATGGTTGATTTTAGGCAGAAAGTTTAAGGCATTTTCATAAAAATTATTTTGAAAACAGGTCTTGTGGATAGGATAGATTTGTAGAGCATTTTCTTAGCTTCGATTTGGTATAAGGTAGAGCTTACGACTCCTAATGAGTCAAAAGTTACGACGTTTTGAAATTCGAGTACCGGGAGATGAAAACCGTCATAATCCGAAATTATGCTTGGTTTTAGGTCAAATCCCGGGGACTATAAGTCTAGTTTGGTAAATGGTCAAGGGCTGAATTTTGGTGTAAAACCTGCACATTTGAGTCTATTGTAGGACTTAGGTGTCAAATGGGTCAATGGAGTGTTTTAAACGGGTCAAATGAGTCCGACTTGGTCAAAGTACAATTTCAGTCCGAAAAACGTAGTTTTTGGAAAAGTGTTGAGTAACGGGTCGTAGAAGTAAAAAATTTTGTTGGGATTAAATATGTGTTTTCTACAGGTCTTATAGTATTTTTTAGAATTTTGTCAAATTTTATAAAGATGGTTAAGTATGGTAAAGCAGCCCGTACTTTTGGTAAGTATCGGTGAAAATGAATAAAAATGGATAACGTTAATAATAAGGACAAATGGTATGAAACGAGTAACGCTTGTCGTTTTGTTTTGGCGTGAGTTGTAATTGTCACAAGTGACTAGTATTTATGTATTTTATACAGTACCATAAGGTTTTAAAATGAGATTACTCATTACGCGTTATTTGGTTTGATAGGTGTTGATTTACCCAGGCATCCGTATCGTCGTCAGTGACCGTCTCTCGAACTATCGACTACTTGTTATATAAGGTGTGAATTTATAGCCTCGCTTATTATTATTTCAAACTGTTTTACCCGCGATGGAAATGCATGCTAGTTTTTAAAATGAACATATGTCATGAATGATTGTTGGACCCGAATGTTGCCTTTGAAATTGTGTTGAGTACCTAGTTGCAAAGTCCCTAAATTCATGAACTATTAACTATTGTTTAGTCCTAGCGTGGATTAGAAATAGCCGCTTATACAAAGTGATAGTACTATGGGGTTGACTACCCTATCCGAGACGAGGGCTAGTACGTTGATACCCCCTGCGGACGGATAATTTGTGATAAGAGATAAGGTATAATTGCAACTGATGCCTTAGTAGGGGCCTTGGTTTCATCTGAATCACGCCGGTAATTATTACGCGGGTGATTGAGTTAACGGTTTAGTGTCATGAGCTTAAACACAATTGCCAGTATCTTGAATATAGATTGTTTGATCGACAAGTCTATGAATGATCGTGAATGGTTTTTATTTCACATATGTTCAAAATGAATTATAAAACCTATGAATTCCACTCAACGTTTTCGTTGACCAAATTTAGCATGTGTTTCAGGTAACCGCTGAAGTGTAGGATGGAGCGTGCATGGGATGGATGTTGTGTGTATGGCTTGGAGTCTGCTTGTTTTTCCTCCCGTTACTACTTAAACATTTTTAACCTTAATGTCATGTTGTTGTGAAAACTGTAACTTTTGGGTTGAGATTCATGGGGACCAAAAACGCAAAACTCTGTTGTATCAATTGGGGTTAGAAAAACCGTAGACATGTATCTTTTAACAATTTTTAATTTAAGTTTTAACTTGACGTCTCTTTGGAGTCGTTCGATATATCTTGTGTGCGATGGTAACTGCCTAGCACCCAGATGTTGTAGTTCCGCTGCGTATAGCATTTGGTGGGGTGTTAGAGATTGGTAATCAGAGCCATGAGTTATAGAGAACTAGGTCGTTTTGAAAATCCTAAACTATAACTTTTGGTGTCGTAAGAAATTGTCCAAGCACACACAACTATCCTGCATGGCTCCGGTAAGGTTTATTTTTGTATTCATGGCATTTGACGTATACTTTTGAGTTGAAGTATATATGTGGGTAATTATTACGTAAGTATTGAAATTACTATATGTAAACGCTGAAATTATACGTGGAATATCCGGCACCGTAATTTTTGTATTAATCATGCATGAGCATCATATTATTGCATTTTGGGCATATGTACCACCTTTGCATTGCATTTGCATGCATGTATTTATAAATATTGTATAGTTATCTTACGTACCCTCCTAAATTCTCTGTTATTGCAGGAATGGCCGAGGTACCGCCTAATGGTAATGGAAACGATTACGTTGTAGGTCACGAAGGGGGTCCGTTTCCTCCGAACCCGCCAGATAATGACAATGGATGGATCGCTCCAGAAGAAGAAATAGGGCCGGAAAATGACAATGATGAAAGTGAGGTGGACAACTTCAGTATCAGTAGTGATGAGAGTGAGGATTCTGAGGAAGAGCCCGAGGAACTGATGGATGATGGTATTCCCGAGAATGCTGTAGGTCAGACCGAACCTGATTTATTTCAATCTCCAAATTCGCCAAAGGGTTATGAAGTGCCTCCGACCGATCGATATGAGCAGCAACCCTTTAGTCGCCCGATGGACAATTGTAAGGACTATTTGAGGATAGTGCCAGGATTTGTTCGAGTAAGTAATGGGAGTGGTGCAGAGTCCAACAATTTATCAAAATCACAATCTGTTCTTGAGAATATCGCAAGGGTCTACTTTCCGAGACCAAGACACTACTAGGATCCCGAGGGTCGTTTGAGAAGGATGGATAGGTTGATGTATGAGCGCTTTGTGGTTGAGACCAGGGTAATTAAGAGGTTTGATAAGAATGAAAGGGCACACCAAGGACTGTTGGAAAGGACTTCAAGAATTGAGTATGATGGAAATGCAAACAAAAGTGATATCAACAGTCTAAGATCGATGATCGCGAACTTGAGCGCCAGCCTTGACCGTGTTAGGGAAGATCAAGTGAGATTGTCTAGGATGCAGAGTTGGGAGCATCGAGTGAGAGCATCATTGCCCCCAGATTGGAGATTTGTGGACGATTTGGAAATGGAAGCTAATGACTTCATGATCCAGCCACCTACCAGAGGTGCTTGTATCACTGTGGGAAATCATGTAGCGGTTGAGTGTGGGTCTACGTCGGGGACGAAAAAGGAGACTGAATGTGGGCCGAACGACAAAGGAAAGAGAAAAATGGATGATGTGGACGAGGATGATAGCGGTGAGGAACCCGCGGAAGATGATGATGAACCGCCATCCAAGAGGCCGTGTGGATCACCACATGCCTAGTTGCTTGTCTTGTATTTTATCTTTGATAGTTGTAATAGAACTATTTTAGACTTTTGTATGATGGCATTATGACGAAAAACTTGAGGACTTAAGTTTTATGGTGAATGATTGTAGTGGCAATACTTGTCACAATTTTGGTTGATTATCAATACAATCCATGTTTACCTTTCATGATCTGTGATATGTCTTAAATTTGATCTTTTGTGATGTGAATTGATGAATATTAGTAACTTTGTAGTGATGTGTCGTTGTATTTATATTATGTCTTGAAAGAGAAATCTATCTTAATCTTGATGTGTATACTTACATTGTTTTTCTATTCTCCCTGTCTTTGTAGAAAGGTATATTTGATAACGCACCATGCCTCCAAAACTAACCGCAACCCGTGTGAACACGATGATTCAGGAAGCCATTGCGAATGCGCTAGAAGCAGACCGAGCATGAAGGAATCCAGACCAGGGCAGAAATGCGGGGAGACAGCAAGCCCCAAGAGAGTGTACTTACTCTAGTTTCATAAAATGTGGTCCCACGCAATTTCGTGGAACTGGTGGAGCTCTAGAACTCAGGAGATGGTTAGAAAAGGTTGAAAGTACTTTCGAGATTAGTGGTTGCTCAGAAGCGAACAAGGTTAAGTTTGCGGCTGGTACATTTCTTGACGATGCATTGAGTTGGTAGAACACCCAAGTAGCCACTGTTGGATTGGCAGTAGCGAATGCAAGAACATGGACTGCAACTAAAGCTCTTTTGACCAAGAAGTTCTGTCCGTAGGAGGAGTTAGGTCAATTAGAAGATGAGTTGAGACACCTGACTTTGAAAAACAATGATATCACTGCTTACACCAGGAGGTTTAATGAACTAAGCCTTTTGTGTCCAGACACTTTTGCCGATGATACCAAGAAGATGAAACAGTACATCAAAGGTCTATCCAGTAATATCAAGGGTGAGACGACTTCGTCTAAACCTGGGTCGTTTGATGAAGCGGTCCAGATGGCTCACGCGTTGATGGATGTCAAACTCCAAGACAAGAAGAACTTCATTGCTGAAGGAAATAAGAGGAAGTGGGAAGCGGCACAGAGCAACCAATCCCAGGGTCAAAGCCGAGGTGGAAACCGAAACAACAATGGTCAGAACCGCAATCAATAGTTTAACCAGCGAAGGAATGAAGGGATGAGAGCTGTGACAAACCCCAGAGGGGCGAAGGTGAATCCCCACTGTGGTAGATGCAACTTGTATCACGTAGGGCATTGCCCGCCTGCGTGCGGCAAATGTGGAAAAGCGGGTCACAGGATGTCTGATTGCCGAACAAGAGGGGTAGCCACTGGGGCGAATGCTACCAGAGTGATGGTTTGTTTTGGATGTGGAGAGAGAGGCCATAAGCAAGGGAATTGCCCGAAGGCAGGAAAGAAGCAAGGAGGTAACAATGCTGCTACCGTGTATCAAGTAGGGACGGCTGATAAACCACAGGGTCCTAACGTGGTTACCGATACGTTTTTGCTAGACGCTTGTTATGCTAGTGTTTTGTTTGATTCTGGATCCGACAAGAGTTTTGTAGATGTTAAGTTTAGTCGTCATATCGATAGAAAACCGGTGTTGTTAGCAACTAGTTATAACGTTGAGTTAGCCGATGGGAAAATTGTTAGTACGAATTCTATACTGAAGGGGTGTACCCTGAAGTTAGGAAATTACGCTTTTAAAATCGACTTGATGCCTATAGAGCTAGGATCGTTTGACGTGATTGTGGGAATGGATTGGCTAATGGCGCACAGTGCTGTGATCGTCTGTGGCGAGAGATTAGTTCAGATCCCGTTGAGGAATAAAGTCTTGACTGTGAAGGGGGATGAGTGCACTTCTCTTTTGAAAGTGATTTCTTGTTTGAAAATGATGAAGTATGTAGAGAGTGGATGCGATGTGTTTTTGGCACAAGTTTCGAGTGATGGCGATTTAGAGGCGAGGATTGAAGAGGTACCTGTTATCTGCGAATATCCGGAAGTTTTTCCAGACGAGCTGCCGGGTTTACCACCCACCCGTGAGGTCTAGTTTCGAATTGATTTGGTGCCAGGAGCTGCGCCGGTTGCGCGTGCACCCTATCGATTAGCACCATCCGAGTTAAAGGAGTTATCGGATCAACTGAAGGAATTGATGGATAAAGGATTTATTAGGCCGAGCTCATCACCATGGGGAGCGCCAGTGTTGTTTGTGAAGAAGAAAGATGGTTCATTTCGGATGTGTATTGACTATAGAGAACTCAACAAGCTGACGGTTAAGAATCGGTATCCATTGCCGAGGATTGACGATTTGTTTGATCAATTACAAGGTTCCAGTGTATACTCAAAGATCGATTTAAGATCAGGGTATCATCAACTACGTGTAAGAGAGGAGGATATTCCTGTAACTGCCTTTCGTACGCGGTAAGGACACTTTGAATTTCGAGTGATGCCGTTTGGGTTGACAAACGCGCCTGCTGTATTCATGGACCTTATGAATCGCGTATGTAAGCCGTATCTAGATAAGATTGTTATTGTTTTCATCGATGATATTCTTATTTACTCTAAGAGTAAGGAGGAGCACGAGAAGCACCTGAGAAAGATATTGGATCTGCTGAAGAAAGAGAAGCTGTATGCGAAGTTCTCGAAGTGTGAGTTTTGGTTAGAATCCGTGCAATTCCTTGGTCACGTGATTGATAGCAAAGGAGTTCGCGTGGATCCTGCCAAGGTCGAAGCGATCAGGGAATGGTCGGCACCGACAACGCCGACTGAAGTTCGATAATTCCTTGGTTTAGCTGGGTATTATCGGAGGTTCAATAGGGTGTATGATGGGGAGATGAGGAAGAATTCGCTTTCAAAACGCTCAAGGACAAGTTATGTTCCGCACCGATATTGTCATTACCTGAAGGAACCGAAGACTTTGTAGTGTATTGTGACGCATCTCGTAAAGGTTACAGAGCGGTATTGATGCAGCGAGAAAAGGTGAAAGCTTACGCGTCGAGACAACTGAGGAAGAATGAGGAGAACTACACGACGCACGATTTGGAATTAGGAGCTGTAGTTTTTGCGTTGAAGTTGTGGAGACATTATTTGTATGGGACGAAGTGTGTTGTGTTTACTGACCACAAGAGTTTGCAACACATTTTAGATCAAAAGGAGTTGAACATGCGACAGAGACGATGGGTAGAATTACTGAGTGACAATGACTGTGAAATTCGCTACCATCCTGGCAAGGCGAATGTTGTAGCGGATGCACTTAGTAGGAAGGAACGAGAGAAACCTTTGAGAGTCAGAGCTTTGGTGATGACTGAGAGCGTTGATTTAACCGAAACTATACTGAAGGCTCAAGAGAGGGGATTAATGAAAGGGAATGTTGATGCTGAGAACTTGGGAAGAATGTTGAAACCTCTTTTTGTGATTAGGTCAGACGGATTGAGATATTTCGAGAAAAATATCTTCTAATGAATCAACAAACTTTTCAGATTTTGTAAAATATCTTCTAATGAATCAACAAACTTTTCAGATTTTGACTTAGCAGTACTTGCAGATGAGGTACCGCTAGGTGTAGTATGTACTGCTGAGTATTGTGATTCAATAGATTATTCTCTTGAATGCTTATTAGCAGATTTAGCATTCTTTTCTTGATCTTGAAGCCTCTGAAGCTCATGGGAGGCATGATCATCAGTTTATGGCAGAGTTTGCTTCTTGGGAGTAGCAGTCATGTGAGTAACTACATAGATGTGAACATCATCATGAGAATCAAAGGAAGAAGATTCTCCTTGAGTACCTAACTTAGTTGTACCTGACTCCTCACATGTATTGTTAGTTTGACAATATTTTTGCACATAATAGTAATCCATGGAATTAGTTAGATAATCTAAATCAAACATCCAAGCATAACCTATTCCTAGGACATTGGGTTTATTCTCTAAGAAATTAACATGGGCATTTTCTTCATCCTTTTTAGATCCCAAATTGTAAACACTATATGCTTACTTGGCAATGAATATCCTATATGATATCCTAGATCAGATTTTCCATCAAACCTCCCTAAATGATCGAGTATTTAGTATAGACACATGACACCCAAAAGATCTTAAATGACTTATGGTTGGCTTAATACCAGTCAAAAGTTCATAAGGTGTTTTGTTTTAAGGCTTGGTCACTAAGACTCTATTTAACACATAACATGCAGTATTGATTGCTTCTGCCCAAAATGTATTTGGCAAAAGAGAATCAGCTAGCATAGTTCTAGCAGCCTCAATTAGTGTCCTATTCTTCCTTTCAGCTACTCCATTTTGTTGTGGAGTCTTAGGATTACTAAATTATCTCTTAATGCCTTTAGACCTACAAAATTCATCAAATTCAACATTCTTGAATTATGTCCCATTATATGTCCTAATGATTAAGACTTATTTAGTGAACTACTTTTAAACTAAGGTGATAAAATCCTTAAGTAATTCATTGGTTTCACTCTTAAGAGCTAAAAAGAAAACCCAACTGAATCTACTATAATCATCAGTTATGACTAGACAAAAGGTCTTATGACTAATGCTTCTTATAGAAACTGGACCAAACAAATCCATATGCAAAAGTTGCAAAGGCTTTGTAACAATGTTGATAGTCTTGGTCTTACAAGAGGTTCTATGTTGTTTACCTTTTTGACAAGCAGCACATGTGAAATCATTTTGAAAAGATTTGTTAGGTAACCCTCTAACCAAATTTCTATTTACTAATTTGTTAAGATTCTTGAAATTCACATGACCTAACCTCCTATGCCATAAGTTAGACTCATCATTAGAAGCCTTAGCTAGCAAACATGTAATACCACCTGTTGGAGTAATAGTATGAAGATTAATGGTGTACATGTTTTCTTGCCTGGGTACCTTAAGCAGTATGATATGAGTAATTACACTCACAAATTTTTTGATGTGTGGGAAACGTGTCGGTGTATTTAATGTAATACGTTATAGAGCAAATAGTAGAAAATTACCTTTAGGAAAAAGTAATAATCTAAAATTAGCAAAAGACGTATTAATTAACACGAGAGTGATCCAGGTTCGTTGTACACGAAGAAATTGTGAATTTGAGATTTCCTTTTGATTAGGACAATTTATTTGAATGGTTTTGGTTTTTATCTAAAAATCCTATGTTTTAATTAAAGTGCATGAATCGCTAAATTAAAGCTACAAGACGAAATTTATATCTATATATATTTTTTAATTTTTTTTATTTTATTTAAACTAATAATTTTTTACCAAATTTAAATAAACAATTATTATTAAAAGCAATTATATAGTTGTTAAACTTTAAAACTAGAAAATGAATGAAAAATGTTTATTTCTATTAGGACAATTCATAAACAGCATATAATAATATATAAACGTATTACAATAACAAGTAGGGAAGCTAAGAAACTGCCAAATTTACAAAAGAGACCATAAACGGTACAACGGACATGTAGCGGTACATGGAACATACTCGGTACTTGGATTTGTGCTAGCGATACTTGGATTCATAACGGTACATCACAATTTTGACCAGTTCATGTATTCCACTATCATTATAACCTCTTTTATCTTATTCTATCACCCTACAATCATATCAAAAACACAAAAACATATACTATACAATAAAAATTAGCATAAAAATTGTACAGTTATTACCTCCCCTCAACTTATGCAGCATTCTATTGGTTGAGCTTACCAATATGTGTCACCAAGAATTCAAATCTTTTTGCATCAAATGCCTTGGTCAACAAATCAGCTACATTGTTGTCTGTATGAATCTTCAAGACATGAATAAGCTTCTTGTCATAGGCATCTTTGATGAAGTGATGTGTTATTTCAATATGCTTGATCTTGGAGTGAAAGACTGGATTCTTGACAATGCATATAGTACTTTCATTATCAATGTAAATTTTGGTGTTTATGAGGTTGAAACCATAATCTAACAATTGATTCTGAATCCAATGTACTTGTCCACAGCAATGAGCAGCAGCTACATATTCAGCTTCAATTGTAGAAGTAGCAACAATTGTTTGCTTCTTACACTGCCATGATATGAGTCTTCTGCCTAGGAATTGACAACCTCCTGTTATGGATTTTCTATTATGATTAGCTCCAGCATAATCACTGTCTGAGTAATCTTCCAATTCAATGGTTGAATCTCTAGGATACAATAATCCTAAATTAGGTTGACTTTTAAGATACTTAAAAATCCTCTTCACAGCATGTAGATGTGACACCTTTGGATTAACTTGGAACCTTGAACAGACACATACAACAAACCTGTATAGATGAATATCAACATTTTCACAATGTTCATCTTTTGATAAAGACTTCTTAGCTATAAAAGGTGTGCTTGTACTCCTTGAATCCATACAAGAAAACATCTTCAAGATTTCAGCAACATATTTATCTTGACTGATAAATATTCCATCTTTCCTTTGTTTCACCTGTATTCCCAAAAAGAAAGTAAGTTATCCCATAGAACTCATCTGAAATCTTCCTTTCATCAAAGCCTCAAACTCTTCACACCATGATTTCTTGGTTGAATAAAACATAATGTCATCAACATAGACTTGCACTAGAATGATATCCTTAGCATTCTTTTTGATTAATAGAGTTTTGTCAATGGTCCTTCTCTTATATCCATGTTCTAATAGAAATTTGGATAAAGTGGCATACCAAGCCCTTGGAGCTTGATGTAGACCATAAAGTTCTTTGATAACTTTGTAGACTCTGTTGGGGAACTTAGGATCCACAAAACCTAGAGGTTGTGAAACATATACCTCTTTTGAAATAGTACCATAAAGAAAGGCACTTTTCACATCCATCTGATAGACTATAAAACCCATATATGATGCAAAGGCAAAAAATAACCTTATGGCTTCTATCCTTGCCACTGGTGCAAAAACCTCATCATAGTATATCCCTTCTTCCTGTCTATAGCCTTGAGCAACAAGCCTTGCCTTGTTTCTCACAACAACTCCTCTTTCATCCTTCTTGTTCTTGAAAATACATCTATTATCAATAACTCTTTTACCTGAGGGAAGATCCACAAGAATCCAAACCTTTTGTAGCTCAAATTGTGTTAATTCTTCTTGCATGGCATCTACCCAGCTTTCTTCATCAAGAGCTTGAGAAATATTCTTGGGCTCTACTTGTGATAAGAAACAGGCAACCAAATAATGATGAGTATCTTTATGATTTGTTCTCTACTAATGTTTGACATAACTCACAAGTGCATGAGTTTCAGTATTGGTTTGAAGTTTTCTTCTGGTTTGCACAGCAGACTTGGGAATTCCAATGATCTGACTAGTAGGATGGTTGTTATCGACTTTATGAGTGGGAATAGAATTGACTGGAATTTCAGTTTCAAAATTATTGAAATCAGTTACTTCACCCTGCTCATCAGAGGAAGCTTTGGAGAAGATTCCTTCAACTGGACTAGCATAAATGTCTTCATCATCCATATCTTGTAGAATATCTTCTAATGAATCAACAAACTTTTCAGATTTTGACTTAGCAGTACTTGCAGATGAGGTACCGCTATGTGTAGTATGTACTGCTGAGTATTGTGATTCAATAGATTATTCTCTTGAATGCTTATTAGCAGATTTAGCATTCTTTTCTTGATCTTGAAGCCTCTGAAGCTCATGGGAGGCATGATCATCAGTTTATGGCAGAGTTTGCTTCTTGGGAGTAGCAGTCATGTGAGTAACTACATAGATGTGAACATCATCATGAGAATCTAAGGAAGAAGATTCTCCTTGAGTACCTAACTTAGTTGTACCAGACTCCTCACATGTATTGTTAGTTTGACAATATTTTTGCACATAATAGTAATCCATGGAATTAGTTAGATAATCTAAATCAAACATCCAAGCATAACCTATTCCTAGGACATTGGGTTTATTCTCTAAGAAATTAACATGGGCATTTTCTTCATCCTTTTTAGATCCCAAATTGTAAACACTATATGCTTACTTGGCAATGAATATCCTATATGATATCCTAGATCAGATTTTCCATCAAACCTCCCTAAATGATCGAGTATTTAGTATAGACACATGACACCCAAAAGATCTTAAATGACTTATGGTTGGCTTAATACCAGTCAAAAGTTCATAAGGTGTTTTGTTTTAAGGTTTGGTCACTAAGACTCTATTTAACACATAACATGCAGTATTGATTGCTTCTGCCCAAAATGTATTTGGCAAAAGAAAATCAGCTAGCATAGTTCTAGCAGCCTCAATTAGTGTCCTATTCTTCCTTTCAGCTACTCCATTTTGTTGTGGAGTCTTAGGATTACTAAATTATCTCTTAATGCCTTTAGACCTACAAAATTCATCAAATTCAACATTCTTGAATTATGTCCCATTATATGTCCTAATGATTAAGACTTATTTAGTGAACTACTTTTAAACTAAGGTGATAAAATCCTTAAGTAATTCATTGGTTTCACTCTTAAGAGCTAAAAAGAAAACCCAACTGAATCTACTATAATCATCAGTTATGACTAGACAAAAGGTCTTATGACTAATGCTTCTTATAGAAACTGGACCAAACAAATCCATATGCAAAAGTTGCAAAGGCTTTGTAACAATGTTGACAGTCTTGGTCTTAAAAGAGGTTCTATGTTGTTTACCTTTTTGACAAGCAGCACATGTGAAATCATTTTGAAAAGATTTGTTAGGTAACCCTCTAACCAAATTTCTATTTACTAATTTGTTAAGATTCTTGAAATTCACATGACCTAACCTCCTATGCTATAAGTTAGACTCATCATTAGAAGCCTTAGCTAGCAAACATGTAATACCACCTGTTGGAGTAATAGTATGAAGATTAATGGTGTACATGTTTTCTTGCCTGGGTACCTTAAGCAGTATGATATGAGTAATTACACTCACAAATTTTTTGATGTGTGGGAAACGTGTCGGTGTATTTAATGTAATACGTTATAGAGCAAATAGTAGAAAATTACCTTTAGGAAAAAGTAATAATCTAAAATTAGCAAATGACGTATTAATTAACACGAGAGTGATCCCGGTTCGTTGTACACGAAGAAATTGTGAATTTGAGATTTCCTTTTGATTAGGACAATTTATTTGAATGGTTTTGGTTTTTATCTAAAAATCCTACGTTTTAATTAAAGTGCATGAATCGCTAAATTAAAGCTACAAGACGAAATTTATATCTATATATTTTTTTAATTTTTTTTATTTTATTTAAACTAATAATTTTTTACCAAATTTAAATAAACAATTATTATTAAAAGCAATTATATAGTTGTTAAACTTTAAAACTAGAAAATGAATGAAAAACGTTTATTTCTATTAGGACAATTCATAAACAGCATATAATAATATATAAACGTATTACAATAACAAGTAGGGAAGCTAGACCAGTTGGCTGGGTTACATGTGTGATGAACAAGAGGTCATAGGTTCGAATCCTGTTGGAGACAATTTTTTTTTGAAATTATTTTTTGGAAGACAGATTTGAATTTTTAACCAAATGTTCCCTTAAAATTTAGTAGACAGTGAGTGATAAACATTACCAAATACCCAAGTTCGCACAGTAGTGCATGCAAACAACAAATAGAAACTCAGTGCAAACAAGTTTTCACCCCAAATGTTACAACAGACCAGATGGAATAACTGATCCAGATCCCTGATCTCATTTATTTAAACTGATCCTATACACAGCTAAGATAAAAGCATAATCCAGCAGATAAAACTAATTATAACAACAAAATCACAAATTCAGCAGTAAACTATAATAATTTAAATTTCAGCAAGAGTGACAAAGATGACAGTCACAAGATTTAAATAAGATTTAAATTGAAAATCATTCCAGCAGAAACTTAGATTATATCAGCAACAATTTAATGAAAACACTAGACAGATTCAAATCACACTTTAGAAAACTAAGGCAATTCAAGCAAGTTCTAACTTCAAATTATACACGAGCAGATTTCACTAACTAAACAGAAAATGTAAAACTGAGCTTAACCTAGACATCCGAAGTTAGATTGTTGATGTATAAGGTCAGCGTTGAGCTGCCTCAATCGTCAAGAACCAGATCATAACTGATCTACTATTGAACCTTCAAGACCTGCATTACTTTTCAGAATATGGAAAACTTCTTGATCTACTCTTTAGTGAACTATCGAACATTCAGCAATTTGTAAACCTATAATGTGAAAGAATCTAACAGGAACTTGTTATAGCTCGTAAGCCATGAGCTTATGAACTGACAAACAAACTTAATAAAAGAAACTTATTCTAACCAAACTCAACAGATTTTAACTCAAATAAAAAATAAGTATTACAACACTTATTCAGGCTCCTTTAAATTGATTTAAAACCAACGGTCCTCATTACTGAATGCTATCAAATCAACCCTTCTCAACTTAATTAACTGAATTAGACCGAGACTCCTATTATACCTAATAAATTTCCACTCAGCAACATAAACTCGTAAACCGACTTCAGAAATTACATTTAACCATTTACTAATACACTTTTATCTCATAGTTACACAACAATCATAAAACAAGTATGATCGATCCACAATTAAACTCGTATACATTTAAAACCATCCTATACTCTTCAATCATCTAGTTACAAGATTTCATCAAACCCAGATAATATTTTTCAAAGCAGATTAAGCAAACTTCAATATAACTGTAGTAACCCGAACTTTAAAATCAACATTTAGACCGAGTTCTAATACTCTTTCTAATATTCGGATCAATATTTATTACTCGACTTTTATTTATCATGTTTCTTCAATGATTAATCGGCTAACCGGCGAGGTTAAGGTTGTAACGTATCGAATACGTGTCATTAATGATTTATTTACAAAGTATGTGTCCACCATCGACCGTAAATATTCTCATAATAACATAGAAATATTATCTATTGTCTTTGTTTTATTTATCATTTTATCAGCATTATTAGTAATTTATATTAAACCATATAGTGTCATTCGTTTAGATGACGTGTTAACCTTTTATTAAATCATAAGCCCTCATTTATATATATATATCGAAATACAAATGTTCTCCGAATGTCTACATTTTTATTTTATATTGAGCATTTACTTTTCGTGGTTTAGCGCGTATCTTTCAAATCGTGTAACTTTTAAAATATCGGGCTTCGATAATACCCGCTTTTACAAATTATGAGGCAAGATTTTATAAAAATCTCACTCACTATATCATGTACACGTCTTAATCATGAGATGTACACGTCCCACACTCACATAAACACATTTATCAACTAATATGTCGGTTGTAATGATAAGTGTCAAGTCATTGTACATGTTCTTTCATTTTACATCTCAAATCAACTCAACTATCTCTATTTTCTTTCTTGACGTATACACCTAGTACCAAAACACATATGATTTTACTAGTTTCATTTATTAACATGATGGTCTTGTATGGTTCATGATATAAGCTTTTATTCTTGGTTGATTTCTCTAAATCTAAGATTCGTCAAAGTGTTATTGTGATTTTTAAGGGCTGAAGTTTATGAGTATATACATACGGCTTCATCTTAGTAAAAATGTATTTGAGTAGTTGAAAGATCAGCTTATGTGTGAATCAACGTCTTTGTGAAGTGACAACGGTTGGCGGTATGTAACTACATGACATGTTAGTTCATATGTCGGGAAAGAAGATAGTGCAACTGTTCATGTTTGAATTCGAGTACGAGTTATGTGCTCATGCTTGCCGATATTCATGTGTGTCTTGTTGATATCGGTTTGTTTTCGGTTAATAAACTTGGTTACGTACAAGTTTATACATGATGAGAAGATGTTCATGTTTGGAGTCCCAAGTCGATAGGCCAAATATTCGATGAGTTCATATCCCGTAAGGCGTTATGGTATCGTTTATTAGACTTTGTGTCTTGGTTCGAGCTCGGGCTGATTGTGCTTTGTTAGTAATCGTGTTTATGTTTATTGTTATGTATTTAGTCTTTATTAGCCTAAGTCGTGTCTAGGGGATAGTTATCGAGTTTCCTAAATATCCTATAGTAATAAAGGTCGGTTGATGATGTCGCAGCCCAACCCGACCCGTAGGACTATGTATTAGTCGGTTCCCCCTCATCTCTATAAAAGGAGGTGAGGGGGAACGAGATTCACAACGCATTCTTTATCAATAAACTAATCGGGAAGATTAGGGATTCGTACCTTGTGTCACTTTTCTGTCGATATGCTTCTTTGATCGTGTTATCCGCATCTAGTTAACCAGGTTGTAGTGAACGAATCACTACAAGTGGTATCAGAGCTTTGGTTCAAAGTCTCGCTGGTTTGCTAGGATCGATCGGGTGCAGCAGATCGACAGGAAAGGGTTCTTCTCACTTCTTCTCGAATAGCGATCGGTGAAAGGGTTTTTTTTGTTTTTTTTCAGTTTTTGAAGATCGAAGGTTCGGTGGTGGTGATGTATGTTGCTGCCATTGTTAAACAAGAAGAAAGAAGAGGATAGGAAAAAAAGGGTTGTTGTTGTTTTTTTTTACAAAAAGTCAACGACAAACTTCAAAGGGTTTTGGTTGGGCCAGATATTTTGGACTAACAATTTATTATTGTTGGGCCAAGGGTTAGTTAGTTTGGTTTATTGGGCCCAGTCTAATACATGTATATTGGGGTTGCACCAATTTGAATACTAATTTTTATTTGGTTTATTACAAGATAAAAAGGGTAGTATTACTTTGAAGGGATATTACACAAGGGGACTTCGTAATTCGTGATTGTGAGGGTTAATATCACAAGGTTTAGCGAATTATCGAAGGGACTTTGTTAATTTGTGATTGTGAGGGTTTATCACAAGGTTTAGCAAATTAATAAAGGGATAAAGAAGCGTTCAAGACTTGTCGAGGTTGCAAGATTTTTTAGGTTATTAGAGATCGGTTTGCAAAATTAAAAGTACGACAAGGGTTACTTCAAAAGGCGTCGGGTACTTTCTTGATTCAAGGATTGTCGATTTATTGGATAGGTTATTTCCAAGGTTCAGTCGATATTTGAGTAAGGAAGGGTTTTACTTTTGAAGGGTTACTTGGTTTGATCGATTACTAAGATTTTTATCTTAGGGTTATATCGATAAAGCAAGGGTGTTTTACACACAGGATACTTTGCTAGATCGTGTTTTTGTGTAGGTAAATTCACAAAAGGTTAAGCGGTTAGCAAAGGGTTAAAATAGGATGACGCTGAGCAAATTTGACATCGAGAAATTCGATGGGAAGAATGACTTTAGGTTATGGCAGGTAAGGATGAAGGCTTTGCTGGAACATCCGGAATTAGATGCAGCATTGGAAGAATTACCCGCCACCACAATAGTGGCTTACGATAACGTCATTCAGAAATAGGCTTACAGCGCATTGATCTTGTGTTTAGATGATCGGGTCCTACGAGAGATCACCAAGGAGACGACTGTAGCGGGGATTTGGAAAAAGTTAGAGACTTTATACATGACAAAGTCTTTAGCTAATCGTTTGTACTTGAAGAAAAAGTTATATACTTTTCAAATGCATCAAGGTAAGAGTCAGTCTGAACATATTAATGAGTTTCATAAGCTCGTGGGTGACTTAGCGGCTATAGATACTGCTATATCGGATGAGGATCAGGCATTATTATTACTCACATCTTTACCATCGTCTTACGATAATCTCGTGGAGACTTTGCTATATGGTCGGGATACTTTGAAGCTAGAAGACGTGCTCGCGACACTTAACTCTAGGGAACTTTAGAAGATGACGGAAGCAAAAGGTGATGGTGGTGAAGGGTTGTATGTGAGGGAGAGATCTAATCAGAGAGATATGGAGCAGGGTGAAAATTGTGACAATCCGTCAATTTATGGTTAATATTTTATTCTCAAATATTATTTGAAAATATTATTTTAATGTTATATTATGAACTCACTTATTTTTGGGAAGAAATTTGGATTTACGTCTGGAAGTAGCATCGACTACGTCTAAACTGGAGGATTCTACGTTACGTGCTCACGTTTACATACACCGTTTTGGTGACAGTCCGACATTTCAGAAAATAAATTTGTCCGTGAATATTATTTTGATATTTTAAATTTGTGTTGGTTCATAAACTCACAAATTTACGAGAAGAGATTAGGACTTACGATTTTAATTTAACGTCCTTTACGACTAAACCGGAAATCTTAGGATTACGTATTTACGTTTTCGAACTCCGTTTTTGATGAGACAATTTTTATTAGATTCGTTTTGTGCCATTGATTCATAATTTATAAAAACGTTTTTCGTAAAACGACCCGAGGGCACACAAATCGAGGAAACTAGAATCGAGGAGTACCCGTAATTAAATGGGGATGAGACAAGTGGGACACTTGCCCCACCCCCACTATAACCGGCCACAACACTATAACACACCATTTGATGTGTCAAAGTGTTAGCTTAATACTAACACTTGTCATTTTAGCTTACAATGTAAGCCTTCCACCAACAAAACCACCTCAAACTTTCCATTAGCTTTCATTTCTCCATGCAAAACAAGCTACAACCTCTCCTCCCTTCTCTCCTAGTGCCGTCCAACATCCACCATCAAACACCCTATTCATACAAAATTTTAACCATAAACATTTGTTATAATTAACATATGTTAATCTCCATTCAAAAAGATGAAGATTGGTGCAAGTTATAACATCCAAGGAGGAGTTTCTATGGAGTCTTAGGGCTGATTTTTCACAAGGAGTTCTTGAAGAATGGTGGTCTTGAAGATGGCCTTGATTTATCACAAGCTGTGTGGTCAAAATCCATGTTTTGATCACAACCTACATCATCATGGTGGTATAAAGATAGTTGATGTAGTCTTTTTTGTACCCTTTAGGAAAAGGATGACAAAATAGTGGTAAGCGTTAAGTGTCGGTTTAGGAAAACCGAGCACTAATGACCCTTAAGAAAAGTGAGTTCGTTCTCTCGAGGAGGCTAGTGTGTTGTGTAATGAATTGATTTTGATTGATGATTTTATTAAGAAGAAAAGAGAAGAGAAAATGACGAAGACGAAAAAAATAAAAATTAACAAAAACTACTACTAGAAAGTTAAGACGTAGAAACGTAAAAAAACACAAAAATTAAAATTTTAACCTAAAAATTCCTAAAAATTACTAAAATACCACAATAAAATTCTAAGAGTTTACAAAAAATCCAAACTTGCTAAAACCTTTTAATTACTTAAATAATGACTTTTTAATGCTAATTAAAGCCCTAAAAATCACTTTTAAATATTAAAAAGCCCTAAACAAGATTTTATAGTTTGTAAACCTCAAAAAATACCTAATTAAGCTAAAAACTATTTTTAAAAAATTTTAAAACCAAATTAAACTATTTTTAAACTCCTAAAAACTATTAAAATCTATTAAATCTTAAATTAATTCTAGAAAATAAATGAAAAGCCTAAAAATTAATTGGAAAGTTACAAAGTTCCTAATTTAATGTCTATAATCTAGGAAAAATGAAAAAAAAGTTAAAAATTAAACTTTGAATTTTTTCTAATAAAATAATATTAAAATAATCTAAAAAATTAAAAGTTTATAAATAAATTCTAAAAAATTTATTAAAATCCTAAATAATATAACTAGGAGAAAAATGAAAATTAAAGTTCCTAAAACCTTTTTATTAATTATATATTAATTTTTAAAGTTGTTAAAAAACCCTAAAATCAAATAAAACTAAAAATAAGACTTTTTGAAAACTTTATGATATGTAAACCTCAAATATATAAATTAAAACCTAAAAACTATTTTTTTTGGATTTTTAAAATACTTTTTACTATTTTTAATTTACTTTCTAAAAATAAATCTAAAAATAATCCTAATAAATAAATAAATAAAGGGAAAAATAATATTTTTAAACAGAAAAGTCTAATATGATAATAAAAGCCTAGGAAAAATAAGCTAAACCAAATAAGCTTAATAAATAAGCTGAAATAGACCAAATAAGCTACGGCTTATTTAAATAAGCACAAAACCAAAACTGCTTAAGTAATATTCAATTGCAACCCTAGTAGTCAAAGACCCTAGGGCGCAATGGTAACTTGTTTGTGTTGTGAGAAGGATGGCGCAGGTTCGAGTCCTGGCCAGTCCTTTTTGGTTTTGTATATTTTTTTTTTCTTTTTAACTTTACAAACCAATCCAGTGACCTTTTTAACCTTACAAACACAAATTAAAAACCAATATTATCAAAGATCAAGCAAGATTATGACAAAAAACGGGCTCAGTTGAGCTTATATGAACACAAGCCAAGGTCAAATTCTTCACTTGTGCATATATGAACCAAGAGGGCTTGGTTATGATATGTGGATGTTTTTGTGGACAATCAGGGGCACCCTTGTACTCAGTTGAGTACAAGGAGTCTAATAAATCACAAAGCAAGCAAGTTCTAACACCAAATCACACAAACAAAGCACACAATGGCCAAAATCAAGTTGTTGAGATGTATATGAGGTCTGTGAGGATTTTTCACCAAAGACTTGCACAAAGATGACTTTCAAGTCTTCAAATCTTGCACACAATCACACAAACTAGCATAAAATTGATCTATAATCCTAGAACTACCTATAATCTAACAATTAAGCAGCTTGGATAGCTCAAATTCTCATAAAATCGGTATCAAATAAGCAGTGACAGATTTTAGGCTGTTTTCTCAACTTTTTATCCACCAACTTGTTCAAAACTCCTATAAAACTGGTCCCTATGACTAGCATGCATCCTATACTACTTAATGAATAACTATAACAAGTTTTTGAGCAAGTTTTAAATGATTTAACCCCTACTTAATCCTTTACCCAAACACTCCTTTAAATCTGTTATGCAATTTTTTTCAAATCAAATCCTTTCAAACCTTTACCAAACTGGATTAAAACCTTCCCAGCATGCATATAACACTAAACAAACTTCACTCAAACCACATAAACACACTTAGCATGCAGTTTTCACCAAATTCATATAAATCACACAAGATTACCAAAAACTAAAAATTAACATGGAGAAGAGGATTCTACCTTGAGGGACTTACATCCAAGTCCCTCAGTGACTGATGTCACCTCCTATAGACCCGGGTCTATGCAGATCCTTGGTCAAACAAGCTCCAATAAACCTGCAAATCAAGAACAAACACAAGCCAAATAATACTTTCTGATTTTCTGAAAACTTATAACCCTTTTCAAAAACCTTGAAACCAATTAACACCTTTCAAAAACAGCTTCAAAATCACAAATCCAACACCTCCTTATCCACTTTCACTTCAAAGGAGTTTTGGGTTTTTGAAATTTGAACTAATTTGAAACTTTATTGAAAATTCTTAACAAACCTTAAACACACTAAGTGTTAACACAAGAGAAATGGAACTCAGATTAATTACTCATAAACATATCAATTTTAAAAATCAATAAAAGGAATTACACTTGTTTCACCACAAATACCAAACTTTATAAATATTTTAAAAGGATTACAATTTTGAGTAAAAATCTGGAACAAGTGATATGAGTGACATGCCACTCATATTTATACTAGCTAATGGAATAAACTAGAAACTAAAACCCTAGTTACTGAAATGCCTAAAAAGCCCTTGAGTCTTTGACTGAATTTGGTCAAATTGTGCTCCCATGTGATTCTGTTGGATGCCAGCTCTTGTAACTTGATCTTGAGTCATTCATTTGAGCTTGGGGACCAAGGGGATGATCTGGGATGTTGGTTTGGTCGGGTTTAGGGTTTTGAGGGAAAGTGATGGGTGAAGGGGAGGGTCTCACAAGACACATGGGTGTGTCTTGTGGCATTTTGTGATGTGGGATCAAGTGAGGTGGAGGGTAATCAGTGATCTGGAGTGATTAAGGGGAAACCCCTTTGTTTTGAGGGTGATTAGGTCTGGGTGGATTAGGGTTTATCATGGGATTAGGAGGGGGTTTAGATCTATTTTGGGTAAAATAGAATTTAAAAAACGTGTTAGGAGGGAAATAAGTGGGGGTTGACTGGGGATTTGACCAGGGTTTAATAAATAAACCGGGTTTGACATTGGGCTGGGTGGATAATGGGTAGGGTATGGGTATTTGGGTGGGTTTAATGACGTGGCACAGCCTGAGTGGTGGTGGGAGTTTTGTTGTATGGCAGAATTGGCCCCCAAGGTTTTCACTTTCTTTCAAGTTGTAATAAATAGCCATCAGTGCTTATTTTCCATGTATCAACTTTGGAGAAGTTGTCATTTTTGGCACAACTTGTTTTAAACTTTTTCCAAGGGCTTTAAATGTATATTCTTGGATTCTTCAAGGACTGGACTTGTAATATCTTCAAACTTTAAGGACCATACTTGTACAATTGACATTTGGAGGGTCAATTGTGACAAGTTCTTCAAAGATGAGGGACTAAAGTTGCCAATCTTCAATTCTTCAAGGGTCTTTTTGCAAAATTCCAAACTTGGGCCCGGTTCATTGTGCGGCTTCGTTTCCCGTGTTCGTTTTTGAATGATTCTTGTGATCTTTTGCCATTTCCTCAATATCCGTACCTAAAAATACACAAGTAACAAACACGAGCATATATTTGGTGGTTTTGATGATAGTTAATTGATTTTAAGCCCGATTTGGACGATGAGACCATGTATAAAAGCAGTCTCATCAATAGTTCTTCTCATCCTCTTGTTATTTTTGATTATGTAATCTTGTATTTCTTTTACTTTTGTATATGTATATGATGATGAATGATGATTAAAAATATTGTGTGGGGATTTGGTGTTGATAAACATGCTTAAAAAGATGAAAAACTATAAGAAACAAGGCTAAAATCTTGTTTAGATTGTTGTCTGTATAAAACAGTAAATAACCACATGTTATACTGATAAAATGGCAAAGTAGAAGCAATACACAGTAAGTAATATGTCTTGTACACATGTGAGAGTTGGTCATGCAATGAAATCATTGTAATGAGTGAGATATGATCAAAACAAGTTTAAAGTACAAATCTGAGTTCACTGTTTTGGACGATTTTTAGAAAATACTTAGAGACTGATTCAACAGTAGCTATAGAAGAGTTAAATGGATCACATATCATGTAGTTTATGTCATAAAAGTTTGAGCTTCTATTTCCATATAGAACTCTAGATATGGTAATTTTGGTGAACATGAAAGTAAAAATCAGATTTTGGAAATTAAAGTATAATAGTATTATATAAGCACTCAAATAAAAATAGTATAAAATGTGAATTAAACACCACTAACTCATATAATAAATTTATATAAATATGTATAAGGATAAATAATTGGATATTTTATAAAAATGGTAGTTTGATAAGTTTTATAAGTTATAAAACTATAAACATGATTTTTACGACTTTTTCGGCTATTACCGAAAAATTAACGCTTTTGTTAAATAAAACTTAGACGGTTGGACCCGTCTAATGTAAACTTTTATAAACTCATATACTGATATATAGACATATATAACAAGTAAAAACCGATAAAAACCCGAACTATATGACATACGGACATTAACGAGTTAAGTTAACATTATTGGACTAATAATACAACAAAATGGGCTAAAACACTTATAAACTTATTTATTGGGCTTAACCCATTTGGGCCCAACATGTAAAGTGTAAATACTGATAATACAAGTATAAAATGGATTAATACAAGTTAAAGAACTTATAATAAGTTTATTGGACTCAAAATATGTAAATAGGTAAAACTAATAAACTAGTATAAAAGTTATCGACACATAACACTAAAATGAGTAAACGGGAATATGTAAACCCACTTGATCATCATATATATATAATCATCATATGTATACATAATTTTTATTTTTATAAAGTCGTTGGACATGAGTCTAAGACGAGTATTATTTGTCTAGGTTTCCGTGATTGAAGCACGTGCCGTACATCCGAATCGCCGATAACCGCCTTCCCACATCAACGTGAGTTCATAGCCTCGCACTCTTTTAAATGTTTTTATGAAATGTTTTATAAACCCGTGAGGGAGATAACATGTTTGTTTTTATAAAATAGGACACCATTTGTCCCGATTGTTTGTTTATTGATTTGGACCCGAATGATTATATGACCCGATTGTATGACCCGATAAATGATTAAATGACCCAATAGATGGAATTAAATGGATTATTAAAGTTAGGTTATGTCACTAAAAGTCTCATTAGCATGAATTGTGAACTATTGGGATTTGGTAGACGCTTATGCATATAATAGTACTATTTGGGGATGATCACCCCAGTTCGCGCCTTGACGGTTGATCCCCGTCGTGCCACATTGATTGGTAAGCGAATTTATGTATGCGAAGATTTCAATAGCGTGACCTTTGTGACGACACGCTAATTTAGATGGGAAAATTGAGTTTCGGGCTAGCTACCCGTTGTTTGGTTTAGTAAGGTAACAATGTCATGTGGCTTATAATAATCTGATTAACGAAATACTACTATACGCATCGAATTACGATGTATTGCCTGACTAGCAATATGGGGTCATACTATTGATATTATGTTCGTGTTTTGGTTTTTCATAACCATATTCATATAACGGTTTTTTTTATTTAATCTATACAACGTTGTAAAACGTATTGTATGATGTTTTTAACGACAATGGTTCGTATAATGATTTTATAGGCGAAAGCCTATATTATGATTTTGATAAAGATTGGTATAAAATGATTTTGGCTATTTTATGGCCTAATACAATGATTTGTACAAAATGATTTTCGGTAATAGTTTTATACCGATGTTATATTGATGGATTTTATTAAACTCTATGAATTCACTCGACGTTATCGCTGACCTTTTCTTTTAACATGTTGTATCTCAGGTACTTGAAGGTAATTCTCGGGAAGACGACAAGAATTCATGGCCCGCACTTAAACAATATTTTCCATTCAAATACTTTGTAAAACTTTGTATGAAATAATATGACTTAGGACCTATGTAACTTTGATATTTATGAATGGAAAAGCTTTATTATTAAACGACGCGATTTTTAAGCGTTGTCTATGATGTGAGTAATGTGCTATCCCGTAACACCAACTAGTCTTCCGCTGTACTGAGTTGTATAAATATTGGGGGTGTTACAGTTTGGTACTAGAGCTCTCGTTATAGAGAACGAAAGATTTTTAAAACAAAGGTTTTGAAGAAAATATTTCAAAATATTTTAACTATAAACATTTTTCTCAGAATGTCTAAAAATCTTTTGACTATAACGGTGCCGAAGAATTCCCGAGTTACCGACAAGGCCAGACTGAGAAGTGTTATTTTAATATATATATAACTTGGATTATATATATATATATATATATATATATATATATATATATATATATATATATATATATATATATATATATATATATATATATATATATATATATATATATATATATATATATATATATATATATATATGATGTAATTTTATTACATGATTGTTTGATGATTATTTTGATATTTATACGAGGTATTTATACGACGTATATTGTCACAAGGAACCCTAAATCCCCTAGTAAATTAATCGAAGTTATTCTCGTAGGAATTCTAGCTATCCTAGATCTAAACCAAGTTGTGGATATTTATGATCCCAACAAATGGTTGATATTCTTAGAAATGTAGATATTAGTTGATTGTGATATTGAAAAAGAATTGGCGAGATTAAATTTGATATCGATGTCTTGACGATCTTTCCTTATAGAGTGTAGTTTGACAAAACGTTACCACCTGGAAAGGTGTCATTTGATTCGTTGTCACCCAATTCTTAAATTGAAATCGAAATGATGAGTGTTTCACTTGAGGCTGTCATTGGAACCATTACCCAAAAGCCTCATGCCACTAGTACCTTTCCGAGAAGTCTGATTGAATGTGTGAGTCATTTAATATTAGTGACTCATTTGATAATTGTTGTTGTAAGAGCTATAGGATTGGAAATTTAGTGTTGATTATATCGAATTGAGTATAAAATTGGTTGAAAACTTGAATAAAGTAAAATTTAACTTATATGGAATATGAGATTGTTAAGAGGAAGTCGTTAAGTTCTGTGATTGAATCATAAGGTTTTAAATGATTGTTAGTTTGTGTTAAGGGTTGTTCCTAGGCCATTGTTCAATGACGAGGATGCCCAGTGTCCAACAAATAAATTGAAGAAATCTTCTTCTGATTTGGGACCGATGGATCTTCCGGGACAGGTGGGACACCTAATGACTCTTGTAGATTAGTATTCATTGTGGTATCTTTTAAAAATCCCCAACTTAACTGAGACATCAGTTGGTAGGATGAGTTCTTGAAATTGTATGACATAGTGACACGTAATGTGTTACGGTACAATTTTGACTTGTTTGTGATTAATGAAAAGACAACCTTTGATTGCTAAATTCTACATATATCGATGTTATATATCCTTTATTGCTTCATCCTAATGATCGCATTAGTGATGCAACCATTGAACAAGTACTCATCTCGGTTTGAGTTACGTTGTGAATTATTCTTTTTGAGTGCCATCAAGATCATGAACCTCATGATTATTTTGCTAAGCTCATTTCCTATTATATTGTTGTTAGTTCTTGGTGAACAACTTTTCATCACTCTTTTGCAGATCACTCATTGTTTTTATAAGCTAAAACGGTATCCCTTGAGAAAAATTGATTTTTTTTCATCACTATAAGGATTATTCAAAGTAAAATTTATAAGTGATTGTTATCGAAATGAGGTTGTTTATAAAGTACCTTGGAAAACTTAACTGTTTTCATAACAAAGAAATTTTTTGTAAAATTATTCTTGATTCTTATTTAAGAATTAAGCCTGAAAGTGTTTTATTATAAATATGATGATAAAGTTTTGACGAATTGAGTACTGCATCGTTAATCTTGAAATTGTATATAGTTGCGCGCCTACATACAATTTGGAATGGACCATGCAAGACTGATTAGTAGTCACCATAAAACTAATGAATAAACACTACATTTTCTTTGAAGATTGTGAAAGATTAAATTTTATGAGATCTGCAAGAAGTGCAAAATAGGGACATAATGTTAGAGACATCTACATATGTGCCCGTGCCATTTATTCTTCCGAGTCGAATTTATTCATCTGTGGACATTGTCTTATTTGACAATTGAAAATTCTTTCTTGTCCAATTCTCCCGTGACGAGATTCTTAGGAAAAGTATCTGATTACCGAGTGTTGATACCCGACTGGATGTGTCGACGTTCCTATAATTTCTTTTGATTGGATTCATTTGAATGACCTGGGTAACGATCCGAGGAGCTTTCGAATGCGTACTCAAATTATGAAAACATGGAATATATTCATATTCATTAAATGTTTTCGTATGTATCTAATTTGAAATTCTCTCGCGTAGATTATGCGTTGACCTTACTCTTTTAAGGTTAGTTATGTCTCCAGATACCCTTGAACTTGTGAAGGATTATGAGTTATTATTAGTCTTTTGAGAAGTTCACATCTTATCGACGGCAATGAAACTGGAAAGTTGATAGTGCCAGTAGAATGGATTGATTGATTATGACATGACAACATTGTCTTAATTGATGGGAACTCGAATTGAATTCCCCTAAATGATAAGATTTTGATTATCAAAAGTAATCTAAATAATTCTTGATGGATGACTTGAAATTTTACCATGAATGGTTGTGAATTAGTCATAGATATTATAATCTAGGAAGAACCTAATATGAATTTATTAAAAGATGTTTCTGTTATCTGAAATTTTAGAAGGTATTTGTTGGTAAATTACCTAGACTTTTGCCATTAAGGCAAGTTGAAATTGGTATTGATTATATTTCCGGTGCTGCACCTGTGGCTTGTGCACTGTACGTCAGCACCATCTGAATTAAAGGAATTACCGTACAACTAAGAGAGTTGTCGGAGAAAGATTTTATTCTACCGAGCCCGTCATCATGAAGAGCTATGGTGTTATCATTCCTTATATTTATAGATTACTATGAACTGAGTAAATTGACAATCGAAAACGATATCCATAACTCGAAATGGAAGATTTGTTCGATCATTTACAAGGTTCTAGCGTATGTTTTAAAGATTTGATCCACAGCATGGTTATTATCAACTTCGCGTCCGCGAAGAAGATTATCTATTCCAATCACTACATCCGGTACTTGTAATGAACATTATGAGTTTCACGTGATGTCGTTTGGATTGACTAATACACATGTAGCATTCATGATTTGGGTGAATCACGTGTGTAGGCTGTAATTGATAAATTCATGCTTGTGATCATTAAAGAACCATATGTTTGTTTATAAGAATAAGAATGAGTTAGTAATTATTTATAGATTTCCCTGACTTGACCGAACAATAAAAACTTGTACCTTGAATATTTAACAAGTGATTTAAGACTTAATCCTTTACACTATTTGACCGTGTGATTAATAAGATAATGGAATATATATTGACTCTTCAAAAATTAAGAGCCCTTTTAAGACTTTGGGTTTTACCAAAAAGAAAGTGCAAATGTGTTTTGACAAATGTTTTATCAAAAGGATTTTTAAGGAATCATTCCCTATAACTAAAACATTTAACTAAACTTCTGTTTAGGGGTAAATGTTTGTGTATACTTCTAGACAACCTAAGAAGAATTGAGGAAACCATTTAAACCATGACTTGAATTTTGAAACGACACTTTTTGCTTTTCAACTAAGAAAATTTTGACCAAAATATAAACAAAGATTTTTCGAACATTTACGAATCCTATAAATTATTTTTGATAAATCAACAAAAAAAAATCGTGTTAATTAAATTTAAAATTATTTTGAACATTTTCATATAATTGGACGGAGTAAGAAATTTAAAATCTTTACGTTTACGTTTCATAAAAATTGAATATTTAATATTTAATTAGTTGTAATAATTATTGACGCTTTAGACGTCGGATTGAGTAAAACAGATAAAAATGATAGTTAAGAAGAAACTAAAACATAGAAGATATGAAGAAAGAATTTTCGAATAAATACGGTCATGTTATATATATTTCATCAGGAGAAAGTGAATGTAGATACTGACATATTATATGGAAAGTATAAAGATTCAATTAAGATATATTTCTTAATAATGACTGTGCAAAATAAATTGCTGAACAATATAAAAATAAACGATGTTTATAAAAAGGATAATATAGATAATAAAAGGAGTTCGCGTCTAATGTGAACCATTAGAATTGAGAAGCCAATGACATTAAATGTATAAAAGGCTGTTTGTGGTTGCCTAAATATGGAGATTTTGAGATGTAGTCATCTCGTAAGTATAAGTATTCTATTCATGATATTTTTGACTAAATGTATAGTTGTCTGAAGAAGTTGTACTAATGAAAAATTATGAAGGCAGACACCGCCTCATACATTACTAAACGTCTAGCTGTTACAAGGTCATCATCTGAATTTGATTCGATTTGGGTCATCGTCGACAGACTGACCAAATCTGCTAATATCATTCCTGTTAATGATAGATTCTTGATGAAGAAATTGACTCTTTTGTATTTAAAGGAGTTGTGTAAACATGGTGTGCCTGTATCGATCATCTCTATCAAGACACTCGCTTCACATCGAATTTCTAGAGATTTGCTCAGAAGTCATTGAGAACGAATCTTGATGAGAGTACTATGTACCACCCCAATCGAAGGGACGAGGTAAAGTAACGATACAAAATACTATAAGTGATGTACTAGGTTTGAAATATTGACCTTTGGTAATAGACTGTAAAAACGTTTCCCTTTAGAGAGATTATCCTTGATAATTATCGTATTAGGATCGAGATCTAATCTTGTTAGGATCTAAATGTGAGAGCATCTATAAGCAGGAGTTGGGATGAAGACACCCGACATACACCCATTATGAGTTGGACATGTATTTTAGGATTAAGGTTTCCTATGATGGCGAACCTAACCTTACAAAATACTCGACCCGCGAGACCTGAAATGATTGTTGAAATTAGGATCTGATTATTGACTGCCGGTAGTGGGTAGGAAGTTATGTGAATATGAAATATAGATCTTGAAGTGCCAAATGGGTAGCGAAGTTATGCCACAAATTTTAACCATGGAAAAATGAATTGATGATTTGAAAGATCATGGGACATAAGTCCCCGTTGTATAGGACCATTGAGATGATGAAAAAGATTGGTTTGAAAGACATATAAGCTGGATCTACCCTAGGACTTCAAGAGCTGCGTAAATTAAGTTTCTTAAATCGGACTTGATAAAATTTCTATTAAGTGAAAGTGTAACTATTCCTTAATGAAGTCTAGATCGGCGAAAAGTTTCATTCATCAAAAACCCGTGAAAATCATGGATAGAGAAAGTAAGTCAACAATAAGCCTGATCTTATTCCCGTAGCTATGTTTGGTGAAACTCGCGTATTGTAACGGACTACACTTGTGAGAAAAGACCGAATGTGGAGGAAATAACCACATGGCTTTACCTCTATAAGAAGCGAGTAGTAAGGTAAGATGATCTTTGAGGACAAAGATCCTGTTTAGGGGTAAATGCTGTGACAATCCGTTAATTTATGGTTGATATTTTATTCTCAAATATTATTTGAAAATATTATTTTAATGTTATATTATGAACTCACTTATTTTTGGGAAGAAGTTTGGATTTACGTCTGGAAGTAGCATCGACTACTTCTAAACCGTAGGATTCTACGTTACGTGCTCACGTTTACATACACCGTTTTGGTGACAGTCCGACATTTCAAAAAATAAATTTGTCTGTGAATATTATTTTGAGATTTTAAATTTGTGTTGGTTCATAAACTCAAAAATTTACGAGAAGAGATTAGGACTTACGATTTTAATTTAACGTCCTTTACGACTAAACCGGAAACCTTAGGATTACGTATTTACGTTTTCGAACTCCGTTTTTGATGAGACAATTTTTATTAGATTCGTTTTGTGCCATTGATTCATAATTTATAAAAACATTTTTAGTAAAACGACCCGAGGGCACGCAAATCGAGGAAACTAGAATCGAGGAGTACCCGTAATTAAATAGGGATTAGACAAGTGGGACACTTGCCCCACCCCCACTATACCCGACCACAACACTACAACACACCATTTGATGTGTCAAAGTGTTAGCTTAATACTAACACTTGTCATTTTAGCTTACAATGTAAGCCTTCCACCAACAAAACCACCTCAAACTTTCCATTAGCTTTCATTTCTCCATGCAAAACAAGATACAACCTCTCCTCCCTTCTCTCCTAGTGCCGTCCAACATCCACCATCAAACACCCCATTCATACAAAAATTTAACCATAAACATTTGTTATAATTAACATATGTTAATCTCCATTCAAAAAGATGAAGATTGGTGCAAGTTATAACATCCAAGGAGGAGTTTCTATGGAGTCTTAGGGCTGATTTTTCACAAGGAGTTCTTGAAGAATGGTGGTCTTGAAGATGGCCTTGATTTATCACAAGTTGTGTGATCAAAATCCATGTTTTGATCACAACCTACATCATCATGGTGGTATAAAGATAATTCTTCTCATCCTCTTGTTATTTTTGATTATTTAATCTTGTATTTTTTTTACTTTTTTATATGTATATGATGATGAATGATGATTAAAAATATTGTGTGGGGATTTGGTGTTGATAAACATGCTTAAAAAGATGAAAAACTATAAGAAACAAGGCTAAATTCTTGTTTAGATTGTTGACTGTATGAAACAGTAAAGAACCACATGTTAGACTGATAAAATGGCAAAGTATAACAATATACAGTAAGTAATATGTCTTGTACACATGTGAGAGTTGGCCATGCAATGGAATCATTGTAATGAGTGAGATATGTCTTGTACACAATAGTATTATATAAGCACTCAAATAAAAATAGTATAAAATGTGAATTAAAACCCACTAACTTATATAATACATTTATATAAATATGTATAAGGATAAATAAATGGACATTTTATAAAAATGATAGTTTGATAAGTTTTATAAGTTATAAAACTATAAACATGATTTTTACGACTTTTTCGGCTATTATCGTAAAATTAACGTTTTTGTTAAATAAAACTTAGACGGTTGGACCCGTCTAATGTAAACTTTTATAAACTCATATACTGATATATGGACATATATAACAAGTAAAAACCGATAAAACCCGAACTATATGACATACGGACATTAACGAGTTAAGTTAACATTATTGGACTAATAATACAACAAAATGGGCTAAAACACTTATAAACTTATTTATTGGGCTTAACCCATTTGGGCCCAACATGTAAAGTGTAAATACTGATAATACAAGTATAAAATGGATGAATACAAGTTAAAGAACTTATAATAAGTTTATTGGACTTAAAATATGTAAATAGGTAAAACTAATAAACTAGTATAAAAGTTATCGACACATAACACTAAAATGAGTAAATGGGAATATGTAAACCCACTCGATCATCATATATATATATAATCATCATATGTATACATAATTGTTATTTTTATAAAGTCGTTGGACATGAGTCTAAGACGAGTATTATTTGTCTAGGTTTCCGTGATTGAAGCACGTGCCGTACATCTGAATCGCCGATAACCGCCTTCCCACATCAACGTGAGTTCATAGCCTCGCACTCTTTTAAATGTTTTTATGAAATGTTTTATAAACCCACGAGGGAGATAACATATTAGTTTTTATAAAATAGGACACCATCTGTCCCGATTGTTTGTTTATTGATTTGTACCCGAATGATTGTATGACCCGATTGTATGACCCGATAAATGATTAAATGACCCGATAGATGGAATTAAATGGATTATCAAAGTTAGGTTATGTCACTAAAAGTCCAATTAGCATGAATTGTGAACTACCGGGATTTGGTAGATGCTTATGCATATAATAGTACTATTTGGGGACGATCACCCCAGTTCGCGCCTTGACGGTTGATCCCCGTCGTGCCACATTGATTGGTAAGCGAATTTATGCATGAGAAGATTTCCATAGCGTGACCTTTGTGACGACACGCTAATTTAGATGGGCAAATTGAGTTTCGGGCTAGCTACCCGTTGTTTGGTTTAGTAAGGTAACAATGTCATGCGGCTTATAATAATCCGATTAACGAAATACTACTATACGCACCGAATTACGATGTATTGCCTGTGTAATACCAGTGAAAGTGCCGTATGATGCTAAGTTAGTGTCTCAAGAGTTGTTCAGTATGAGCATCTCCTTTAAGCTGTGGCTCACTTGTGGATGTGATATCCCGAGCCCAACGTCATTTATTTAATCCTATTTTACGAATATTTTTGAAATTTTTAAGAAGTTTTGTTTGTTATATATTTGACGGTTTAAGTTGAAACCGACGTTTACGGTCGTAATTTAATGTTTGACGATTTAAGAAGAACCGATAACGACTACGATACCGACGGATGCCCAAAATTTATATTTTATTGTCGATTGATCGATATTTGAGTTTTTCGAGATTTTATCTTTATTACGTGTTAAGTCGAGTCGGAACCATGTGTATATTCGTTTTGTGTGCGTTATAACCTTTGGAAAGTAATTTTTACAAATCCCGACATCCCGTAAATTTTCAAAACCAACTACTAGCCGTTTCCCGCAACTAAGTTGGTCGTTTATTGGTAAGGCCAAAATAAAGCTAGCTTGTCAAGTTTAGTCCCTCCAATTTTTACAAAAGGAAGGAGTATGCACACACACCCTCATTTTTCATTCAAAAAAAATTAGGGTTCTTCCCTTTTTTCTCCTAGCCGCCGGCCACCACCATAACACCACCAAAAACCGCCACAAAACATGATTTCTTGAAAAACCAATCAAAGACCCATGTTTATAATCATCATGTAAGTGAATCCCACCAATAATTTCAAACATGCATCATCTTTAATTTTTACAAAAAATTATTTTTATGAACAAGTGGGTTTTGATCTAATTTTTCTCATTTTATGTTCTTAATTTGTGTTTAGGATTGAAGGAAACCATCTAAACAAGATGGGGATTATGTTTTTAGTCTTCCACAGCCCCAAAACCCACAAAATAATTGGGGGTTTGGGTGTCTTGGGTGGTTGATCTTGATTGATGATGGGTATGTGATTATATCCATGTTATTATTATTTTATATATATTTAATTATATTGCATGTTTAATTTTTGATGTGGGTTTTGAATGAGGATGAACATACAAGTGATTTAGGGTATTTTGATTTGATTAAGATGTTATTAGGTGTTATTAGGAGTATAGGAAGGATTAAAATTGGTCAAAAAGATGTTTTGAGGTGATTTTAAAGAAGTGATTTTAGAACAGATTGTTTAAGGGTATTTTCGTGGGTTTAAGTCTATGTCCAGGTCTAGATGATGAGATATTGTGGTAGAAATTCTTTTTAGCTTCGTTTTGGTATAAGATAGAGCTTTTGACTCCAAACGAGTCAAAAGTTACGCTAGTTTGAATTTTCGTGTACCGGGAGATGAAAGTCGACATAATCCGAAATTATGTTCGATTTTTGGTCAAATCTCGGGGACCATAGATAGAGTTTGGTAAATGATTGAAAGTTGATTTTTCGCCTCAAACCTGCACTTGTGAGTCTATTTTTGGACTTAGGTGTTTTATTGGTCAATGGTTTATTTTAAATGGGTCAAACAAGTCCAACATGGTCAACGTGCAAAATCAGTCCTAAAAGTGTATGTTTAGAAATGTGATGTGTAACGAGTCATAGAAGTGAAAACTTTTCATGGGAATAGATATGGGTTTTATACAGGTCATGAGTTATTTTTGTGAATTTTCTTGAATTTTATACAAATGTTTAAGTCGTAGAAAACAGCCCGTATATTTGGTATGTACCGGTAGAATTGTAAAATGAGTAATAGTTTTAATAAAGTATAAAAATGGTTCGTGTCTAGTAAATATCACTTGTATGGATTTTTGGCGTGAGTTTATAGGAACCTTGAGTGTTCTTAATTAGGTACATACAGTACTTGAAGGTACTTGAATGTGTTTATTCATTACGTGTTTATTCGTTAGGTGTTGTATTTGATTTCCCAGGGCATCCTCATCGTCGGTGATCGATTTCGTTTACGTCGTAGTTACTAATACTACCACTACTACTTAAGGTGAGTCTATAGCCTCGCTCTTTACTTAATTCAAATGTTTTTACCCGCGAGGGGGATACATGCTATTTAAATGAAAATGAACATAAGTCATGAATGATTGTTGGACCCGAATGTTGCCTTGAAATTGTGTTGAGTACCTAGTTGCAAAAGGCCCTAATTTCATGAACTATTAACTATTGTCTTGCCCTTGCGAAGGGGGAAATAGCCGCTTATACAAAGTGATAGTACTATGGGGTTGACTACCCTATCCGAGACGAGGGCTAGTACGTTGATACCCCCTGCGGACGGATAATTTGTGATAAGAGATAAGGTATAATTGCAACTAATGCCTTTGGTAGGGGCACTGGTTTCATCTGAATCACGCCGGTAATTATTACGCGGGTGATTGAGTTAACGGATTAGTGTCATGAGCTTAAACACAATTGTCATATCCTTGAATAATAGATTTTTTACGCGACAATGCTATTGAATGATCGTGATTGGTTTTTAATACTTATGTTCAACTTATGATTTGATAAACCTATAGATTCGCTCAACCATTGTGTTGACAGTTTTAAGCATGTGTTTCAGGTAACCAAGATTGATAGCAGCGGAGCATGCGAGGATGGAAGTTGTTGTGGCTTGGCGGTCTACTTTGTTTTTCTTCCCTTTTAGCACTTACATATTTTACATTATGTCATGTGAACGAAAATGTACTTTTGGGTTGAGATTTAGTGGGGACCAAAACGCAAACTCTGTTTTTGTATTATCTTAGGATTTGGAAAACTGTAGACTTTGATGTTTTAATCAATCTTTAATTTATGTTTAAACTTTTACGTCTCTCGAGTCGTTTAATATAGCTTATGTGTGATGATAACTACGTAGCACCCAAATGTTGTAGTTCCGCTGCGCATAGCATTTGTGGGGGTGTTATAGATTGGTAATCAGAGCCATGAGTTATAGAGAACTAGGTCATTTTGAAAAATCCTAAACAATAACTTTTGGTGTCGTAAGAAATTGTCTAAGCACACAACTATCCTGCATGGCTCCGGTAAGATTTCTTTAGCATTGCCTTATATTTTAGATGTATCCCTCAAACTGACATGAATTCTCTAGTATTTAGTAAATAAATACTTTGATATATATTGAGATATATCGTTGTGTACGTTGAGTACTTATTATCGTAATTTACAAATTCTCGTAAGATTATCTTATATGTTGCATGTATTTGGCATAACGGGCTACATTGTATTACATGGCAACACCGTGTTGTAATCCTACGTGTATGTAGGAATGGTTGTATGTATAAGTATGTATATACTATGGTATTTAAAGGCATTGCACGCGAAGCAATGGTCCTTGGGTAATTATCGTACATTAAAATGTGGTTTTGTTGAGAATTCAGCCTCACCGCAAATTATCAATCTTGATAATTAATTTATTGTTCGAATAACCGAGTGTGAACCTCGTTTGATACTCTAGATAGGTAAATAACGCCTCGTAACATATTGTATATTGACTAGATCGATCTCGATTGTCGTTATCACACCGTTATGTGTCATTTTTGGGACATCTTCTTTTTGGAACGTAAATTACTCACGTATTATCGTATTTCCTTTATTCCTCGTGGGTTTGATATATTGGTTGGCGTAACTATAATATAGACGAAGTATAATCAACGATACATACATCGTAGGATCGAATCACATGTGTAGGTTATAAAACGTGGTTGAGGCGTGTTGCCATTTAATCGTTGTTTACTATTTTACTTGAATTTAAGGATGTGTTTTAAAAATAGACTAGCGTTGTGATCAATCGCGATAACTTGAAATTTGGTTGATTTGTGTTAATTTAGTGGTGTACGATTTCGAGACTCATCCGAGGCCGATAACAACACTTAGTTGACATACGTATTTTCGCTTCGTTTATTTCATTTTGTTTTTGTTGTTTTATTATTTTAAATTTGATAGTGTATATGACGAGGTCCGACATTTGTGTGAGTTAAATAAGCATAAAACTTTGTTGATTGAATGGTTTAAACATAAAGTGTTTTACATGTTTAATACTTGGCGGATGAAACTTTTGGATAAAAATGACTTATGAGGTGTCTTGTAACAAGTAAAAATAAGTGTAGAGAAGAAATGGACAAAGTGAAATTGTTTTTCCTTCAACCTTGGTTGGTATATCTTAATAAGCAATTATTATTACTCGTAAAACCCTTGTTTTCATATATTAATAATTTGATACTAAAAGCTTGTGATGGAACTGTCAAAATTCGTTTAATTTAATTTGAGAAAGGAGTTATTGATAAAATTTACGATAAGACTATTGAGAATATGTAACTTTTTATTTAATATGAATTAATGTTAGGTCATTAAACTATGGACGTATTTTGTAATATGAAAAATGAGTAGAAAAAAAAATTTGGCCACGTATTTTGGAGCTAGAGACTTTGTAAAATTGGTTTTATTTTAAACATAAGGTCATGTTATATGCATTGGTGTAAACCAGAACACGTTACTTGTTGTAGTGAATAAACTGGGATAAAATTGGAATATACACTATAAGTGAGAAATTCTAACGCTTGAAATAAATTTTTAAATATTGATGGAACGTCATTGGGAATCATTTGTTTATTTAATTGTCGTTATAGAGTATCACTATGCATAATTCGATGATGCTTGATTAAAATCGTTTGAAAAATCTTTTGTTTTATTCTGCTGCGAGATGTGTTAATGTTAAAGACCGTTTGATAATGGGCTAATGATTAAAAGTTGAATCTTATATATCTTTGAATTATTGAAATAAGCATCTTAATTATTTATTATTTTATTATTATCATCAAGATTCAAGTATCGACTAAAGTCAGTAAATTATCTGAGATAAAACTACGTGAAACCTCTTTATCATTTGAGTCGAAGTGCGCGAATGTGATTTAACAAACCAGTTTTAAGGAAGACTTATGTATAATAAAAAGTCAAAAGTTTATTTTAAGAGTTAATTCGACTAGATTGAGTTATTTTGGATATTTGTATATACGTAATAAGATATGTCGTAATAACGTAAAACTTTGAGTATTCTTACTATAAACGTTTTTGGTACTTAAGATATGAAGATTAATGAGATTTTGACGCGAGTAGCGAGACTTTGAAATTTAATGATTTTACCAGATATAATAACCGAGTCACCGCATCTACTAATGTTAATAATTTCCGAGAGATTGAAATTTTTCTAGAAATAAAAACTTTGTATAGATTGAAACATGAAAGGTCTGAAATCTTTAATGGGGTAACACGAATTAAAAATGTGAAAATGTTCGGTTTTACAATATACAAGGTAACAGTAACAAGAAAATGCAAATGGAGCACCCAACAAACGCATATTTGTATTATTTTCTTAAGACGTAATATTTTAAGTCACGATGGTTCGATCGTACGACATCTCTTCTTCGACTTTGCGAGTCTATATCTGAGCTTGAGTAGTCATGTAACTGTTTATTTTAATATTGTCTATGGTATGAAACCATTATTATTATATCTATTTTTGGATTGCTACTTCGCTAGTACTTGATAATGAGAGTATGTCACCGGGTGTATTTTTTTCCTCTTCATGGACGTCGTGACTTTTCTTCTTTCGGTTAATGGAACCTAAAATTCTGTATTTACTGGAATGATGCTATAAATATTCATTAAATTGGTTATTTATTTATATTGAACAAAAGCGAGGAGGCGAAGCCACTTTACCGAATTGTAGAGTTGAAAGAACTCGACCTTCCTGGTGAAATTGTTTCTATTCGACCAAGTGATTATTCTCCTCTCCCCGTATACCCTTGGTGGAATGTGTGTGCAACTCGAGACGATGGGAATTATGATTGTTGTTCTATTTTTGACGCTTGTGTGGATATTCAATTTTTACTCCATGTATTCGTAGATCGCTGTTGTTATCCCGAGACTTTTGTCGTATATTTGAAGTATTTTCATTTCTAATGTAGTTAATTATAGTTGGAAATTATATTACTCGTTTACCTCGTTCGATCTCATTGATTTTTGAATTTTATTACTTGTTGTGTTTGCAATGATCTTTAATCATGAACCACCTTACCGTTATTTTGTGAGTAGTCCATTTTGAAAATATGTATGAGTGTGAAATGTTTCGTTTAACCAAATGTAAGTGGTGTCGATTTATTTACTTAATTATTTATTCATTTTCTCATAAATAGGCAAAGTAATGTATGTTTCCAAAGTAGACGAAAAATGTTTGATGTGTTTCTTAAAACGATGGTAAAAATATTTTCCCATTTCAAATTTCATTTCAAATGGTTTAATTATTTTGAAGATTAGGTCGAAAATTTTCGTAATCATATTTGGTATGTAATAATAATGTTTGTGTCGTCACTAGATCCTCAATTATGCACAGCTTAGCTAACTATGCATAATTCGGGAAGAGTCCTGTTTTGTTAATTGTCGTTTCTTGACCCTTAAGTATGCATGATCTAGCTAATTATGCATAGTTTAGGAAGGGCACTATCGTGTCAAACAAATTGGTCATCTTGAAACTTGTAGTGTTTTGATAAATGTTTGGATGAGAACGTTTCTTTTTAAAATGGTGGATCTTTTTTGCAAGTAGTCGTAATTTCTTTGATTCTTAAAGAAATTTTTGAATTTTCTTGTGTTCTTTGAAATATTTTCTTTTTGTTTGGCGTTGACTTAGTAAGTTACTGTGACCGAGTAATTTTGGAAATGTGTTGTGGGTAACGTGTGAAATTTATCAGAATCGTTAGGGTGTTGATGAAATACCAAAGGGACTCGTACCGACACTGAGAAGAAATGTTAAACAAGAATAGAAGACTGCCAAAGTAGAGGAAATCAGAGTTCAAGTGACTCTGAGGGGAATGACGAAGACTTCTCCAACATCAAACGTACCGTACCTTATTTATTTTCTTTTCTCGTTCTTTTGATATGTTTTATGACACGCGATAAGCTGTTGAAGTTTACCAATTGTGCATCGGTAGTTGGATGACAATTCCATTGTCGTCTTCGTTTATTTAAGTGAGGAATCCTCTTTGCTTGACTCAACAATCCTTGATTATCGATGGTTAAACGATAGATAGCCATAGTTGATGTTTGTGTGGTAAACCATTGCCTTTTTGTGTATTTATGTGGTAAGTAATCTAGTCGAGTGATCGTAAGTTGTGAGAACTTGAGACGACATTGTCCAATGAAGTCCGATCATGGGGAACACGTGCCATGTAATATATATATATTTTTGTTATGATCGATGATGCTTATTGAGATTTTGACCACGGTTGGGACAGAAGTGAGATGGTGTTCTTGTAATCTCTTTTGGGTATGGATCCATGGGTGAGCACCCTGCGATGACATATGTGTGTATTTTATTTCTTTTTTGGATATGCATCCATAGCTGGCAAGCTCGTGAACCTTCTTAAACTTGCAATTTTCTTTGGACTGGACTCATCCGAGAAATATGTCAACATTTCTTATTTTATCATGGCTTGGCTAATTAGCAAGCATGAGTTAACTTGATTGAACTGATTGTTTTGGCATGGTTTGGCTATGTTGCCAACATGTCGTAATGTGATTGTATGTGTTTCATAATGGCTTTTGTGTTTGATTGGATTGTGAGGTCTTCGAGAGAGTTATGTATACGTCGAATGATTACCGTATCGATGAATTCGTTTTTGACGAACTAGGGTTGTATGTACGTAATATTGCGATAAGGTGATTTTGTACGGCTAGTAATAATTACTTCGTCTTGTATATTCTGAACGTTTTCGATGGGGTTATGTGTGACCCGTGCGATTTTATTTTGTGAGTAATTGTTCTTATGAGATGACGGACAAGTGAAAGGACAATTCGAAAGTTGGAAGACATGCTCCGAACGTGTGTGATTGATTTTGATAGTTGTTGAGATCGATACTTGCCGTTGGTAGTATCTTTGTACAACGACATTTACCATGGTAGCATTGAAGCTGCAGCCTTTGAGGAATTATGATGATGAAAATATAGATCGCCAGTTGGATAGAATGAAGTAGGAAAAAGTCAGTTGAATGGACTTGAAATGATTCGAGAGGCTACGGAAGGGATGGTGTAGACTAAGAATCACTTGTTGACCGCGAGAGGCTGTGAGAAGAGATGTGTTGATAACCGTAGGAAGAAATTGGGAAATCGAAGTGGAGACCATGGATCGAGATGTTAAGAGATTGAAGCATGGTATAATGCTCATTGTGAAGGTGTGATGGAACCCGAGACGTGAACCGAAGTCCACAACGGAACGTGAAGACTCCTTTAGGAAGAAGTACACTTATCTTTCTAGTAGTACGAAATGCGAGTATAAGAACCGGAGAGCGCCGGGACGTCGCTCCCTTAAGGAAGGGAGGATGTAATACCAGTGAAAGTGCCGTATGATGCTAAGTTATTGTCTCAAGAGTTGTTCAGTATGAGCATCTCCCTTAAGTTGTGGCTCACTTGTGGATGTGATATCCCGAGCCCAACGTCATTTATTTAATCCTATTTTACGAACATTTTTGAAATTTTTAAGAAGTTTCGTTTGTTATATATTTAACGGTTTAAGTTGAAACCGACGTTTACGGTCGTAATTTAATGTTTGACGATTTAAGAAGAACCGATAACGACTACGATACCGACGGATGCCCAAAATTTATCTTTTATTGTCGATTGATCGATATTTGAGTTTTTCGAGATTTTATCTTTATTACGTGTTAAGTCGAGTCGGAACCATGTGTATATTCGTTTTGTGTGCGTTATAACCTTTGGAAAGTAATTTTTACAAATCCCGACATCCCGTAAATTTTCAAAACCAACTACTAGCCGTTTCCCACAACTAAGTTGGTCGTTTATTGGTAAGGCCAAAATAAAGCTAGCTTGTCAAGTTTAGTCCCTCCAATTTTTACAAAAGGAAGGAGTATGCACACACACCCTCATTTTTCATTCAAAAAAAATTAGGGTTCTTCCCTTTTTTCTCCTAGCCGCCGGCCACCACCATAACACCACAAAAAACCGCCACAAAACATGATTTATTGAAAAACCAATCAAAGACCCATGTTTATAATCATCATGTAAGTGAATCCCACCAATAATTTCAAACATGCATCATCTTTAATTTTTACAAAAAATTATTTTTATGAACAAGTGGGTTTTGATCTAATTTTTCTCATTTTATGTTCTTAATTTGTGTTTAGGATTGAAGGAAACCATCTAAACAAGATGGGGATTATGTTTTTAGTCTTCAACAGCCCCAAAACCCACGAAATAATTGGGGGTTTGGGTGTCTTGGGTGTTTGATCTTGATTGATGATGGGTATGTGATTATATCCATGTTATTATTATTATATATATATTTAATTATATTGCATGTTTAATTTTTGATGTGGGTTTTGAATGAGGATGAACATACAAGTGATTTAGGGTATTTTGATTTGATTAGGATGGTTATTAGGTGTTATTAGGAGTATAGGAATGATTAAAATTGGTCAAAAAGATGTTTTGAGGTGATTTTAAAGAAGTGATTTTAGAACAGATTGTTTAAGGGTATTTTCGTGGGTTTAAGTCTATGTCCAGGTCTAGATGATGAGATATTGTGGTAGAGATTCTTTTTAGCTTCGTTTTGGTATAAGATAGAGCTTTTAACTCCAAACGAGTCAAAATTTACGCTAGTTTGAATTTTCGTGTACCGGGAGATGAAAGTCGACATAATCCGAAATTATGTTCGATTTTTGGTCAAATCTCGGGGACCATAGATAGAGTTTGGTAAATGATTGAAAGTTGATTTTTGGCCTCAAACCTGCACTTGTGAGTCTATTTTTGGACTTAGGTGTTGTATTGGTAAATGGTTTATTTTAAATGGGTTAAACAAGTCCAACATGGTCAATGTGCAAAATCAGTCCTAAAAGTGTATGTTTAGAAATGTGATGTGTAACGAGTCATAGAAGTGAAAACTTTTCATGGGAATAAATATGGGTTTTATACAGGTCATGAGGTATTTTTGTGAATTTTCTTGAATTTTATACAAATGTTTAAGTCGTAGAAAACAGCCCGTACATTTGGTATGTACCGGTAGAATTGTAAAATGAGTAATAGTTTTAATAAAGTATAAAAATGGTTCGTGTCTAGTAAATATCACTTGTATGGATTTTTGGCGTGAGTTTATAGGAACCTTGAGTGTTCTTAATTATGTACATACAGTACTTGAAGGTACTTGAATGTGTTGATTCATTACGTGTTTATTCGTTAGGTGTTGTATTTGATTTCCCGGGGCATCCTCATCGTCGGTGATCGATTTCGTTTACGCCGTAGTTACTAATACTACCACTACTACTTAAGGTGAGTCTATAGCCTCGCTCTTCACTTAATTCAAATGTTATTACCCGCGAGGGGGATACATGCTATTTAAATGAAAATGAACATAAGTCATGAATGATTGTTGGACCCGAATGTTGCCTTGAAATTGTGTTGAGTACCTAGTTGCAAAAGGCCCTAATTTCATGAACTATTAACTATTGTCTTGCCCTTGCGAAGGGGGAAATAGCCGCTTATACAAAGTGATAGTACTATGGGGTTGACTACCCTATCCGAGACCAGGGCTAGTACGTTGATACCCCCTGCGGACGGATAATTTGTGATAAGAGATAAGGTATAATTGCAACTAATGCCTTTGGTAGGGGCACTGGTTTCATCTGAATCACGCCGGTAATTATTACGCGGGTGATTGAGTTAACGGATTAGTGTCATGAGCTTAAACAGAATTGTCATATCCTTGAATAATAGATTGTTTGCGCGACAATGCTATTGAATGATCGTGATTGGTTTTTAATACTTATGTTCAACTTATGATTTGATAAACCTATAGATTTGCTCAACCTTTGTGTTGACAGTTTTAAGCATGTGTTTCAGGTAACCAAGATTGATAGCAGCGGAGCATGCGAGGATGGAAGTTGTTGTGGCTTGGCGGTCTACTTTGTTTTTCTTCCCTTTTAGCACTTACATATTTTACATTATGTCATGTGAACGAAAATGTACTTTTGGGTTGAGATTTAGTGGGGACCAAAACGCAAACTCTGTTTTTGTATTATCTTGGGATTTGGAAAACTGTAGACTTTGATGTTTTAATCAATCTTTAATTTATGTTTAAACTTTTACGTCTCTCGAGTCGTTTAATATAGCTTATGTGTGATGATAACTACGTAGCACCCAAATGTTGTAGTTCCGCTGCGCATAGAATTTGTGGAGGTGTTATAGCCTGACTAGCAATACGGGGTCATACTATTGATATTATGTTCGTGTTTTGGTTTTTCATAACCATATTCATATAACGGTTTTTTTATTTAATCTATACAACGTTGTAAAACGTATTGTATGATGTTTTTAACGACAATGGTTCGTATAATGATTTTAAAGGCGAAAGCCTATATTATGATTTTGATAAAGATTGGTAAAAAATGATTTTGGCTATTTTATGGCCTATTACAATGATTTGTACAAAATGATTTTCGGTAATAGTTTTATACCGATGTTATATTGATGGATTTTATTAAACTCTATGAATTCACTCGGCGTTATCGCTGACCTTTTCTTTTAACATGTTGTATCTCAGGTACTTGAAGGTAATTCTCGGGAAGACGACAAGAATTCATGGTCCGCACTTAAACAATATTTTCCATTCAAATACTTTGTAAAACTTTGTATGAAATAATATGACTTGGGACCTATGTAACTTTGATATTTATGAATGGAAAAGATTTATTATTGAACGACGCAATTTTTAAGCGTTGTCTATGATGTGAGTAATGTGCTATCCCGTAACACCAACTAGTCTTCCGCTGTACTGAGTTGTATAAATATTGGGGGTGTTACAAAAATAGTTCGTGGTTAAGGTTACAAGGAAGGAGCAACAAACTCAGGTGTTATATATGTCAGTCTGAGGATCGTTTGAAGAGGGATTGTCCCAGGTATAATCACAAGAAATCTCAAGGTTTTGTCAGGAGTAAAGATCAGGTATCCGGTTCTGGAGCTGATGGGTATGACAATGCTGATGTTATGATGGCTATGAGTGTTGATGAACTTTTGGACTGGATCATAGATTCAGGGGGCTCATACCATATGACACACAGGAGAGATTACTTGGTTGATTTTAAGGAGTATGACGGTGGTGATGTACTACTAGGTGATGGTAGGGAATGTCGTGTACGAGGGACAGGAAAGGTTAGAGTACGAATGAGGGATGGATCAAGTTTCTTGTTGGACAACGTCAGGTATATTCCGGAATTAAGACGAAACTTGATATCGCTGGGCACTCTTGAAAAAGAGGGTTTTACCGTGAAGATGCAGTTGGGCAAGATCAAGGTTATAAAGGGTTCACTGGTGGTACTATCAGGAACCAGAAGGGCTAATTGCGTATATACCCTAAACGGTCAGGCTATGACCGGGAAGACAATGAAGGGTAGGAAGCAGTTAGGAAAATTTCAGACTGGGTGGAAGATCAAGACAGGTGATGTTCTTGATTCATGTAATCAGAAGTCTACACAACAATGTATGAAGAGTGGGGTTACAGCAGCAAAATGGGTTGGTTGAGAAGATAAACGTGACACTCTTGGATAAGGTACGTTGTTTTCTGATTAAGTCTGGTCTGTCCAAGGTTTTTTGGACAGAGGATACAACCATGTCTACATATCTAGATAATAGGTCACCATCAGCAGCGATTGGATTCAAGAAGACTATAGATATGTTTGGGGTTTTTGGTTGGCTTGCTAGTATTGAGCAAGGGATGCTTGAATCAGTTAAGTTCAAGTGCATATTCCTGGGATACCGTAAAGGCATGAATGTTGATCAACTTTGGAGGTTAGATGACGTTACTTCAAAGGGAGTGATTTACAGGAATATGGGTTTCAATGAAAGTGGGCAATACAAGAAAACTTTCATTGGTTCTGGTGTATGTACAAGTTCAGTGCAGGTGTTGCAAGGAGTTGTGTTTGAGTTGGAATATCGGGAGGATCATGCATTTGAGGTGGAACTTCAGGGGAATGTTGATCATGTAAATATTTCAAAGAAAGTAAAAACTCAAGTTTTGATATACTATCATCTAGCACGTGATAGGGAGCAACACTTAGCACGGGAACTATTCAAGTATAGAAAAGACAGTAATGATACTACTTTTGCAGTTGTTGCAGTGAAGAAGATATATGCACACGAGTCATTGACTTTCAATGATATAGTTGCTTGTGAGGTTCTTTCCAAGTGGATGGCTGGATTGAAGGAAGAAATGGATACTCGGTTAGATGTGCATGTGCTCAGCAATGGTTGCAGGAAAAGCAGTGACGACAAATACGGTTATTACTATGAGGATACACCAGGTATGTTCATACATCTATTTCTCTATATAGATTGTATGGTATTTTCTTGCGGATGCAAGGCTGAGATCTCGGTTACCAAGGGTTTTCTGGTTAAAGCAAAGGGAAATATACGTGGTATTAAGATCATCAAGAATCAGAGTGGTAATACTCTGAGGGTGTCACAGTCCAGGTTTTACAACAGAAAGTTGGTACAGACTTTGTTGAAGGGACAATCCATACTGTCGTTGGAGGATAGTCTATCAGGGGACTGTGATGTGGTAAAGAATAGTAAGTGTTCATATATATATATATGCGGTTGGAAGCCATGAGTATCAGGTGGTCTGCAGGAGACCTGACATAGCATCTGCAGATGTGAGTATGTTGGATAGGTTTGATCGTGGATTACAGACATACGTACAAGTTTTTGTGGATTTTGACTACACCATGGGTAGATCGATCACTGTCATGGGTAGATCAATCACAGGGTACGAGTTGCTGATACATGGATGTGCGAGGAGCTGGGAAGCTAAGTTGCAGCACAAGGAGGATTTGTGGACAACTAAAGTGGAGTATATGACACTTACGGAGGTTGTGAAAGGAGCTATTTGGCTAAGGGGATTCTTGGAAGAGTTAGGCGTGAAGCTTAACACTGTTGCAGTTAATTGTGATAATCAGGGCGCGATTCATCTATCACGGAATCATGTTTTTCATGATAGGACTAAGCACATCGATGTGCGTTATCACTTTTTCAGAGGAGTCTTGGATACAAAGACGATTGAAGTTCTGAAGGTGGGTGCTGAACACAATGCTGTGAATGCCTTGACAAAGGTGATACCTAGATGCAAGTTACAACACTACTTGGAGTTGTTGAGTGTTGGGATAGGCTAATATAAGCCTAAGGTGGAAACTGTTATGTATTTAGTCTTTATTAGCCTAAGTCGTGTCTAGGGGATAGTTATCGAGTTTCCTAAATAGCCTATAGCAATAAAGGTCGGTTGATGGTGTCGCAGCCCAACCCGAACCGTAGGACTATGTATTAGTCGGTTCCCCCTCATCTCTATAAAAGGAGGTGAGGGGGAACGAGATTCACAACGCATTCTTTATCAATAAACTAATCGGGAAGATTAGGGATTCGTACCTTGTGTCACTTTTCTGTCAATATGCTTCTTTGATCGTGTTATCCACATCTAGTTAACCAGGTTGTAGTGAACGAATCACTACATTTATGTCGATATCCTTACTCGTTCATCACGACTCCGAACCACTCGTATTCTCGCACGCGGCTTAGGTATCACTCGGTATAAATTTACTATTTTCATTTGTTACTCCTTTTACTCGGTATCAATTTACTATAGGTTAACAAAGGTGTGTTTGGATCAATCTTAAAGTAGCACATAAACAAGAAACATGGCTTAATGCCTGATGAAAAATGATGCTAAGATATTTAATAAGCTGAGGTTAGTAATGAAGCGTCTTTTTATTAGCTATGGTTGGGTTTTGGGCCGTTTTGGGGATACTAAACTTTAGGACAACAACTATTTCTGAAAATCACTCAACTTCGCAGGGCTGTAGAGAACAAACCATTTAGCGTATTGAGTTGAGGCTTAAACGAAATTTCTAGCCCTCTGAGTCTACATCAATTTCCATTCTTTTAGTTTTGGCTAGTTCAGTCATTAAACTCATGTAAAATACAAAGTACTACAGTAGGGTCTGAATTGGAATACGTGCAGCAACAAGATCTTTAAAAATTCATATCAGATAAACCGTAGCCCCGAAGAAAGTGTGCCTTACATTTTCGGAAAGCCAAAAGAGTATAGTTTCATGGAAAATTGGACTTATAAGCTGATTCAACATTTAACATGATCAAAATGTGTAAAGTGCAGGCTGTATAGACTTGACAGCTTTGCGCAGATTTTATGCAGTTTTCAAACATTCATATAAAGTTAACCGTAACTCAAATTTAGGCGTGCCATACGTCGTTTTAAAGTTCTAAGAGTCTACTTTCATGTGAGTCTCATCTCCTGATCTGATTCACAGTAGAAAACTATCAGGATGTGTAATTTCTAAAATGGGTCAGAATTAGTGCTTACCGAGAATTATAAAATATGCTCCGAATGGAGCGATGGGATAAAGTGTTAGTTTATTTTATAAACAAAGAGCATCATACTCGGTTTTAATAGATAAAGGCATGTATTTAGTATGCTATAAGCTAGACAAAACATACAAGACAATATTAGTAAATGAATGGGTATTCTAAGAAGTGAAGCTACTTAAACACTACATGTGTATGCCATTTATTACATGTTAGCCGACTATTGTTTTCAAAGGAGTTTACACCTAAACTTTGTAAATAGATGATAAAGCTTCGGACTTGAGCCGTATGTTAGTTCTTAATATGACGCGCGTCTAGTAAGGTCTACGTTCAAGGGTTACTTATATGAATCTCTCGGGTTTTCCGTTCCTTCATTCTCGTTACCGTTGAACTCGTTTGATATCGCCATCGCTAAGGTGAGTTCATAGCCTCGCTTTTACTACTTTATATGTTTTTATAAGCCCGCGAGGGGGAATACATGCTCTTGGTATAAAGATATATGATGTTTATATGTATGGTTTTGAGAGAATACATGTTTATTAATAAACATGTAGTTTGCTATATGCTCTGAAAGAATACATGTTGTTGTAAATGAATGTAAGATGGTTGATTAAATGCTTTTAAAAGATGAACACAAGCGTTGATTGTATTGTTTGTGAACCACTATTTGCTAAGTGATGTATTGCCAAAATTTGGAAAGTCCCTATAAACCTATGAACCGTTAACTACCTATGATGGGTAGGCGCTGGTACAGACTGATGGATCCATCGGGGATAGCCCCACCTAGGCAGGTCGCACCTATGGGTTGGAGGCTCAGCCAGGTATGTTGTATTAGAAGTAAGGCAGTATTCGGCAAAATACCTGACTAGGGCATTATTTATACTTAAGGCTTCGGTGTCATGGCTTAGTAGAATAGCGCAGACTTTGGATATTGTATGTGTTACAATATTGACAGTGGATGAGATTCTTGTGTTCAAAAGCTTTATGGTTTATTTAACAACCCATTATTGTTATTTGAAAACATATGAATTCACTCAACCGTTGTGTTGACAATTTAGCATGTATTCTCAGGTGTATTGGTTTAAGAGCAGCTGGAGCTGGAGCCGCGTGGAATAAAGTAAAGGCAAAACAAACAATTTCCATTCGATACATTTGAAAAACTTTTATATATTTATTAAAGTTTGTATAAATTGTTGGGGCCTATTTATATTAAACTCTGATTTAACAAAGTTATCGAATGGTTTATTTAATAAAACGTCTCTTTTGAGTTCGTTTACTATGATTAAGTGTGATTTGCTATGATGTAACACCCAAAGTTGATATTTCGTTTCCTTGTGAAATTGGGGGTGTTACAGATTGGTATCAGAGCACTAGTTATAGAGAACTAGGTAATTTTTCAAAACCTAGACTATAACTGCTCTTTCGTAAAATTGTTTGGTTGCCTTACAAAGTATCTGCGCGCTCATGGCTCCTAGAAACCAATGCTTGGTTTTGATTATGTGATCCTATGTGTATGTAGGAATAAATACATACTATGGTATTTAAAGCATTGTGCGAGAAGAAATGGTCCTTGCGTGGTTATCATATATTTTATAATCCGGTTTGTGTAGAATTTGGCTTCACCGCCAATTACTGATTTCATTAACTAATTTATTATCCGAATATGAGTATAAAACTCGTTTGATACTTTGTTTACATATATATTGTTCGGAATATATCATATATATCGACAAATCTAAGCTCGATTATTGTTCACTCATCGTGGTGTGCCATTTTAGGACATCTCCTTTTGAAACGTAATTGATTATTGTGTTATTCGTATTCCTGCTAGACTTTATGATTTTAAAGAATCATTTCTCCGAGGAGACATCTTCTATGTAATGTAACATTTAATTTGGTTGTGTATGATTACGTTTTATTGGCGAAAAGGAGGATGCCTGTGTTGGACCTAATATATATATATATATATATATATATATATATATATATATATATATATATATATATATATATATATATATATATATATATATATATATATATATATATATATATATATATATATACCAAAAGCAACTATATATAATTTGAGTACAACAAAGATATGCTCATAGTAGTCATTAGTTGAGCAACTTAATACCTTGTATTTAAATGGAATGGGACATTTAAATATAGATATCTTAAGTCGCCCAACTATGTGTTGTTTAAGGTTCTCTTATTGAAATGGATTGGGACATTTGAATAAGAAAGGTTTAAACCACTAGACCTTAGATTGTTTATGGTTTCTTTATTCAGATGGAATGGGACGTTTGAATACCGAAATCATGGAGTAATTTTGACACCGTGTACTTTTCTTGGCCTTTAATTTGGTTATGATATCGTGTTTTGTGACGATATTACTGAGTATGATGATTTATAATCGTCTTGTAGAAATAAATTGGGACGCCTTTTTATTTGAACAAGAAAGTTATAAGTTCCCGAACCATAAATTTATAAATTCTTGTTTACATGGATTGGGACGCCTTTCGATTTAAACAAGAAATTATAAACAAGTGGGCTCAAGAGTGCTTGACTTTTTTTATGAATATTTTTGTATACGGATGTATTTCTTCGACTCATGTTTCGTTGGTACGAAGCGTTCGTTTTCGTCGTCATTATGGTTATTATTGATTATCGTCTATGTACGAGTAACCCTGTTAGTCTTCTCTTTAGTTATAATTTTTTTCTATGGACCATTTCTAATGTGTCCTAACTATCGCGAGCATTATAAGCTAATCGTTAAGAACTATTACCTGTTCCGAGAACAGATGACTTGTTTAATTGGCACTAGTTGTGTACTTGTGGATTGACTGAGGATTAAGTATCAACACAACTCATCGTGAATGAAACGATCTTGATATTCTTTCTTGTTATTATGGATGGTTCATCGAAGAATTTTTCAAACGTAAAGAGAAAATATTTTGGGTATGGATCCGTTTGTGAGCACCCTGTAATATCTTTTGGGTATGGATCCGTTTGTGAGCACCCTGCAATGTCATTTGGGTATGGATCCGTGTGTGAGCACCCTCTGATGATGAAAATATTGTTCGATATGCATCTATGCAATCAAGATCGTAAACATCCTTTAACTTGCAAACTTTCCTTTGACTGGACTTCTCTGAAAATCCAATCAGATATTCATTTTATCATGTCTTGACTATTTAGCAAGCATGAGTTAACTTGATTGAACTTATTGATTTGGCATGGCTTGGCTATTTTTCAAGTATGTCGTAATGTGATTATATGTGCCTAATGATGGCTTTTATATTTGATTTGGATCATAGTTCCTCCGATCGAGTAATGTATACTCCGAACGATTTCCGTGTCGATGAATTCGCTTTTGACGAAATAAGTTTGCATGTTCCAGATCAATGCAATTAGGTGATTTTGTATGACTAGTACTAATTACCTCGTCTTGATTATTTTGTAACATTTCGATGGACTTATGTGAGATCCATGCGATTTTCTTTTAAGACGTAATTGTTTTTATCAGACCCGTGGACGATGTGTGTTTTAATTTGATCGACGTGATCACTGATTGTTTTAAATTGATTGTCGCATTAGAAAATTTCTCAAATGCGCCCAATTCTTTTGTCTCTTCACTTTTCATGTGTAATTTTCTAACTTATACCGACTGTCGCAAGTTTGATAAGCTAGTAGTAATGTACCTTGAGGCACTTCCAAAAATTGACGGCTTGTTAATTTTTCGATTTCAATGGCTTCTACTTCGAGTTATGTATTATTCTTTACTTATAAGGTTAAAGCTACATTTCAAACGTTCATTCATGGTTTTTATGTATACTCGTTGCTTTGACTTTTGTTCATTTAACATTCGTTAGAAACCTCAGCGATGACTTGTCTATCTCTCACCTCTTCGCCCTTTAACCGAAATCTATTGAAACGAATTAAGGCTGGGACATCGCTTCCTAAAGGGGTAGATAATGTAGTAACCCGAACTTTAAAATCAACATTTAGACCGAGTTCTAATACTCTTTCTAATATTCAGATCAATATTTATTCCTCGACTTTTATTTATCATGTTTGTTCAATGAATAATCGGCTAACCGGCGAGGTTAAGGTTTTAACGTATCGAATACGTGTCATTAATGATTTATCGAAAAAGTATGTGTTCACCATCGACCGTAAATATTCTCATAATAACATAGAAATATTATCTATTGTCTTTGTTTTATTTATCATTTTATGAGCATTATTCGTAATTTATATTAAACCATATAGGGTCATTCGTTTATATGACGTGTTAACCTTTTACTAAATCATAAGCCCTTATATATATATATATATATATATATATATATATATATATATATATATATATATATATATATATATATATATATATATATATATATATATATATATATATCGAAATATAAATGTTCTCCGAATGTCTACATTTTTATTTTATATTGAGCGTTTACTTTTCATGATTTAGCGCGTATCTTTCAAATCGCGTAACTTTTAAAATATCGGGCTTCGATAATACCCGCTTTTACAAATTATGGGACAAGATTTTATAAAAATCTCACCCACTATATCATGTACACGTCTCAATCATGAGATGTACATGTCCCACACTCACATAACATTTACAAAACATATTTATCAACTAATATGTCGGTTATAATGATAAGTGTCAAGTCATTGTACATGTTCTTTCATTTTACATCTTAAATCAACTCAACTATCTATATTTTCTTTCTTGCCGTGTACACCTAGTACCAAACCACATCTGATTTTACTAGTTTCAATTATTATAATGATGGTCTAGTATGGTTCATGATATAAGCTTTTATTCTTGGTTGATTTCTTTAAATTTAAGATTCGTCAAAGAGTTATTGTGATTTTTAAGGGCTGAAGTTTATGAGTATATACATATGGCTTCATCTTAGTAAAAACGTATTTGAGTAGTTGAAAGATCAGCTTATGTGTGAATCAACGTATTTGTGAAGTGACAACGGTTGGCGGTATGTCACTACATGACATGTTAGTTCATATGTCGGGAAAGAAGATAGTGCAACTGTTCATGTTAGAATTCGAGTACGAGTTCTGTGCTCATGCTTGCCAATATTCATGTGTGTCTTGTTGATATCGGTTTGTTTTCGGTTCATAAACTTGGTTACGTACAAGTTTATACATGATGAGAAGATGTTCATGTTTTGAGTCCCAAGTCGACAAGCCAAATATGTGACGAGCTCATATCCCGTAAGGCGTTATGGTATCGTTTATTAGAGTTTGTGTCTTGGTTCGAGCTCGGGCTGATTGTGCTTTGCTAGTAATCGTGTTTATGTCGGTATTCTTACTCGTTCATCACGACTCCGAACCACTCGTATTCTCGCACGCGGCTTAGGTATCACTCGGTATGAATTTACTATTTTCATTTGTTACTCCTTGTACTCGGTATCAATTTACTATAGGTTAACAAAGGTGTGTTTGGCTCAATCTTAAAGTAGCACATAAACAAGAAATATAGCTTAATACCTGATGAAAAATGATGTTAAGATGTTTAATAAGCTGAGGTTAGTAATGAAGCATCTTTTTATAAGCTATGGTTGGGTTTTGGGCCGTTTTGGGGATACTAAACTTTAGGACAGCAACTATTTCTGAAAATACTCAACTTCACAGGGTTGTAGAGAACAAACCATTTAGTGTATTGAGTTGAGGCTTAAACGAAACTTGTAGCCCTCTAAGTCTACTTCAATTTCCTTTCTTTAAGATTTGGCTAGTTTAGTCATTAAACTCATGTAAAATACAAAGTACTACAGCAGGGTCTGAATTAGAATGCGTGCAGCAACAAGATCTTTAAAAATTCATATCGGATAAACCGTAGCCCCGCAGAAAGTGTGCCTTACTTTTTCGGAAAGCAAAAAGAGTATAGTTTCATGGAAAATTGGACTTATAAGCTGATTCAACATTTTAGATGATCAAAATTTGTAAAGTGCAGGCTGTGTAAACTTGACAGCTTTGCGCAGATTTTATGCAGTTTTCAAACATTCATATAAAGTTAAAAATAACTCCAATTTAGGTGTGCCATACGTCGTTTTAAAGGTCTAAGAGTCTACTTTCTTGTGATTCTCATCTCCTGATCTGATTCACATTAGAAAACTATCAGGATGTGTAATTTCTAAAATGGTTCAGAATTAGTGCTTACCAAGAATTATAAAATATGCTCCGAATGGAGCGATGGGATAAAGTGTTAGTTTATTTTATAAACAAAGAGCATTGTACTCGGTTTTAATAGATAAAGACACGTATTTAGTATGCTATAAGCTAGATAAAACATACAAGACAATATTATTAAATGAATGGGTATTCTTAGAAGTTAAGCTAGTTAAACACTACATGTGTATGCCCTTTATTACATGTTAGCCGATTATTGTTTTCGAAGGGGTTTACACCTAAATTTTGTAAACAGATGATAAAGCTTCGGACTTGAGGCGTATGATAGTTCTTAATATGACGCGCGCCTAGTAAGGTCTACATTCAAGGGTTACTTATATGAATCTCTCGGGTTTTCCGTTCCTTCATTTTCGTTACCGTTGAACTCGTTTGATATCACCATCGCTAAGGTGGGTTCATAGCCTCGCTTTTACTGCTTTATATGTTTTTATAAGCCCGAGAGGGGTAATACATGCTCTTGGTATAAAGATATATGATGTTTATATATATGGTTTTGAGAGAATACATGTTTATTATTAAACATGTAGTTTGCTATATGCTCTGAACGAATACATGTTGTTGTAAATGAATTTAAGATGGTTGATTAAATGCTTTTGAAAGATGAACAGAAGCGTTGATTGTATTGATTGTGAGCCACTATTTGCTAAGTGTTGAATTGCCAAAATTTGGAAAGTCCCTATAAACCTATGAACCGTTAACTACCTATGATGGGTAGGCGCTGGTACAGACGGATTGATCCATCGGGGATGGCCCCCACCTGGGCAGGTCGCACCTGTGGGTTGGAGGCTCAGCCAGGTGTGTTGTATTAGAAGTAAGGGGTATTTGGCAAAATACCTGACTAGGGAATTATTTATACTTAAGGCTTCGGTGTCATGGCTTAGTAGAATAGCGCGGACTTTGGATATTTTATGTGTTACAATATTGACAGTGGATGAGATTCTTGTGTTCAAAAGCTTTATGGTTTATTTAAAAACCCATTATTGTTATTTGAAAACCTATGAATTCACTCAACCGTTGTGTTGACAATTTAGCATGTATTCTCAGGTGTATTGGTTTAAGAGCAGTTGGAGCTGGAGCCGCGCGGGATAAAGTAAAGGCAAAACAAACAATTTCCATTCGATACATTTTGAAAAACTTTTATATATTTATAAAAGTTTGTATAAATTCTTGGGACATATTTATATTAAACTCTGATTTAATAAAGTTATCGAATGGTTTATTTACTAAAACGTCTCTTTTGAGTTTGTTTACTATGAATGTGTGATGTGCTATGATGTAACACCCAAAGTTGATATTCAGCTGCCTTGTGAAATTGGTGGTGTTAAAATAACCAAGTGATTCGAATTATATAGACCATTAGAGCAAAGCATGACATATTTAATGAAAAGATTTATGCTAAACTACAACCACCATAATAATCATAGTTGTCCCTTCTCTACAAACATTTATAATATAAATCACATTCAAATAGATAGATTATTACAAGCTAAACTTAGAATCTAATTTTCTCAAATGAATTAGATCAGAGAAAATAGTTTAAACATCTATTAAACACATTCCAAACATCATAACCAAACAGCATCATAAAGATAACGAGTAACAACAACCTCTTAGTCAAATCAGAGATAAGCAACCTTATATTTTTCTCAATTTATCAGTAAGATAAATCGGATCCCAAACTCAACTTATGTGAATCTTAATAAGCTATCAAAGAGCTTCTAAGACAAACATCAAGTTATAATAAGAAAATCAGTAGAAAAGGACAACGAATTTAAACGATTCAAGAGCATTAAGAAAACTAAAACGGAATTTAAGAGAAGCTGAAATTAAACTTTATTGATTAAAACTAAAAACATTACAAGATTTTTGAAAATAAAAACTCCTAAAACTATTTTGAAATTATAACAATAGCTAAAAAGAGATGAAAATTACAATGAAATAGGGGTGTTCTTATAGCTGAGAGGTGTGGGTTGTTGATGATGAATTGATTTATGCCCTTGATTAGGCATCTTTTATTCTTATCTCCTATTTGTTATGATCCAACGGCTGTTAGTCCTTAATCCTCACATGGATTGCCACCCTGGCACAATCTGTGCTAGTTTGATGATGAGGTGGAGGGTTGTGATTCGTCCTTTGACTGAATGGCAGTTAATCCAGCCAATAAGAGGCCATTGATGACGAATCCAAGTGCCACGTTGGCACTTGGTACTCAGCATCTTAGGTATATACACGCTCCATCCTTCCCTTTCTTTTCTGATTACACGCGAGTGGTATCCAAACGCCCTTGATTGAACCCTTTGATTAGACTAATTATAAAGCTAGGGTTCATCCTGGGAAATAGGATGATTTTTCCCTAAATATTTTATTTCGTTTTATTTATTTCTTTGTTTTTGACTGAGTTTGTTGACCAAAGAGATATATAACTTCATCCGTCCATCTCTTTATTCCTTGTTTGACCTTAATTAGACCAACTCAATTATTTAATATAAATTGGGCTTTGGATAAAACATTTTCTCTTGGGCCTTTTCTTCCTTTTGGGCTTTTACATAAAATATGTCTTCTTTGTTTCATGGTTTCCCAGGCCCAATAAGCTCAAGTGGGCCTCACCATGGCCCAATAATACTTTATAAATCCGTGAATAAAATGATTCCGTCTTTTGGCTTTTGGTGAAATCTTCAAACTCGTGTCGGTTTTGCCGGTTTTGTGTTCTTGGTACCTACACACATGAAAAGAACAAAACAAGCATATACAATACTATATTCTTGTGAAATATGCATTTTATGTCTGTTTTGTGATATAAATGATATGAGTAATTACACTCATATCAAATTCCCCCTTGCTAAACAATTGCGGTGTCCTCACGCAATGATAAAATAAAGCTACTAACTACACTTTTATTCAACTTTTGACACTTTATTCTACAAAGACATAATGTATTGCTTTCATTATTTAAAAATAACTTTTAGGATCATAAAACTCAAATTGATTCATCATTCTCGACTTTTCACGCTTTCCATGCGAAGTTTAAAAACAAGATCATTGTCAATCATAAGTTCCAATGTTAAGACCACTCATATAAAGAATTTGTGTTAAACTCAATCTCCTTTATTCCTAGTTGTATCTCTAGATTTTAAATATTTTCATTCACCCGTAGGATCATTTGACTTATTTAATAATTATTAGTCCAAAAATGAAGGCAAAATGGTGTAAACCCAACACTTAGAACCTAACGTCATCCTCAAAAACCGTTGTCACTAAAGAATGCCACCATCAAGGATAACTTAACATTATTTTAGGAATGAATTCCCGGATCCGAAATTTGGCTATGCGGACTACTTAAGCAATAATTATTCCTCCAAAGTCGGTTTCACTTAATAATTGAGTTAGCAACATTTACATCATATACCTTGAGGCTCTTTAAGATGTAAAATTGCTCCTTATCTATGATCCAAATCCAAAAGCTCCTTGAATCATAAACAAGGGAATTGACATTCATCATCACTTCACACCCTAAGGCTCATTGAAAAAATGATGAAGTAATTTTTATTAAACACTTCACCATGCCATACCCCCAAGGCTCTAATGACAAGGCTAGTGCTACATGACTCCCACCCGAAGGCTCATAGAGAACATGTTTTTATTTATTCTTCTTTATTTATGATACATATAGTAAGACAAACTCCATAATCCCATGATCAAAAAGTCCATGACGCTGACACCCTAAATGTGTTCTTACTTTAATTACAAGGGAAGACAAATAAGGAGTTAAGAGCTAAGATATTGAGTCCAAACCACTAAACATCATTTATAAAACAATTAAATATTCAAGCGTGAAAAATAAACACGAGGAGAAAAATCCACACAAAAAACTTATATAAGGAAGACTTAGCCTCAATACTTATGATCAACTCTATCCTCTCTTGTTCTCCATATTGTAAAATCTCAAGATGTGAGACTAATGGATACTTAGCCTTTCAAGTCTAAATTAAGACCATATGAAATAAAAGTTTTGGGTTTTCAAGTCATCTATAGGATCTTGCATCTTCTTAGACTTTTTCAAGTTTAGAATTTACGTTTTAAAGTTCCCTTGATAAATGACTTTCTAGGATCAATTATAGGAACTTGCGAAAAGTTCTTGTTCTTAAACCCTTTCGTGTTAAGACTTTCGTGTTTTAAAGTTCTCTATATAAAAGTCTAGCAAAACTCTAATTAAGAAAGTTAAGGAATGAGCTAAGGTAAAAACAGGTCGAGTAATAAACTATTCTTATTTTCTCCAACGGAAAGCCTACATTTGTGTCAAAAACACTTATTTAAATTTTATGATTTTGAGAAAAACTTTTACGTAAGAACACGACAAAAGCTAGTGCAAGCGATTATATCGATTGACTCCCCTATGCTAGAGCCAAACATTCTCCTCAATGTTTCCTAGATCAAGAGTAACACCCCTTTGCTAGAACACGAAGAGTCGAATGCATAAGTCCTAACATGGTAAGAGTACGTACATCTATAAGCCGTTTATTAATTATGCTTTAAGATAAAACGTTAGTCGATAAAAATCAAAGGATAGAGAGTGACCCATTAGACAATCAAAGTATGGAAACTCGAGTGGACCGGGAAAAAATCGAACACGAGAGTCTTCAATGATTAGGGTCATACCTAAGATTCACATCACAACAAAACACTAGCACGAGCTTGACAAGATCAAGCCTTTATTAGTGTTAGAAAATAGAAAGAAGATAGAATGTATGGGAATCCCCCACAAGGCACCTCGTTTTTGTTAACCGAGTCATGAGCTCGACTCGGTCCCCACATTCATTGGTCCTTAGGGAAAGTTTGGAGATCCGGAACAACCTCCGTAGGTATGTCCCCTCCAAAATAGTGCTTAACTCGATGACCATTCACCTTAAAGTTAGGCCCGTCTTTTTGAGCTAGCTCAATGGTGCCATAAGGGAATACTTGTGAAATGGTGAATGGTCCGGACCAACTAGACATTATCTTACCCTGGAAAATCTTAAGTCTAGAGTTGAATAAGAGGACTTGATCACCAATACTGAAAATACGGTTTTTGATCTTAGAGTCATGAATCCTATTAGTCTTCTCTTTAAAGATCAAAGTGTTCTCATAATCTTGATCCCTTAATTTACTTAGTTCATTCAATTGAACCTTATGATGATCACCCGCGGTCCTTAAATCGAAGTTACAATGTTTTAGAGCCTAATACGCCTTATGTTCGAGTTCGATTGGCAAGTGGCATGCCTTTCCTTAGACCAACCTAAATGGTTTACAACCAATGGGAGTCTTATAGGCCGTACGGAAAGCCCACAATGCAACGTCCAATTTATCCGACCATGAAGTGTGATTTTTCTCCAATAGAACGCTCCAAAATCCTCTTAAGAGCTCGGTTTGAAACCTCCACTTGACCACTCCTTTGAGGGTGATAAGCCGTCAAAAGTCGATGAGTGACACCATATTTCTTTAGAACTTTTTCAAATTGTTCATTACAAAAATGGGTCCCTCGATCAAGTATTATAGCCCGCGCAGTTCCAAACCTACCAAGAGTTGCTTCAAAAATATCCCTACTACTCGAGCATCATTAGTAGCCAAAGCCTTAGCTTCAACCTATTTTGAAAAATAGTCCATGGCTACGAGAATATACTTATTTCCTTTTGATGATGGAAATGGCCCCATAAAATCGATTCCCCATACGTCAAAGATTTCACAAACTTGTATTATGTTTTGGGGCATTTCATCCCTTTGTGAATTCTTTCCTTAACGTTGACAAGCATCACAAGTCTTGATCAAGTCTTGGGCATCTCGATATATGGAAGGCCAAAAGAAACCGGCATCAAAGACTTTTTTCGCGATGAAGTTTGCACCATGATGTCCCCCGGTGTGTCCTTCATGACAAGCTTTAAGAATATATTTAGCTTCTTTTCCAACCATAAACCTATGAATAACTTGATCCGCGCACACTCGAAACAAAAAGGGGTCTTCCCAAAAACAGTAAGATATGTCCTTGAAAAATTTCCGTTATGTTGGGACGACATACCCTTAATCACAAACTTCCCCGCATGGTAAGTTTCTATGTTCGCAAACCATGGGGAACTATCATCACCATGAAAAGCAATCATACCAAGCGTCTCGAGAGGAAATGTTTCATTAATTTCCTTGCTCTCTCGATCGCTTTGGTGAGGATTCTCAAGTCTAGATATATGATTGACCGCGAGATTCTCGGGCTCCCTTTTTTTCAAGAATTTTGACATTAAATTCTTGAAGGAGGAGAATCCACCAGAGCAATCTCGGCTTTGCATCTTGTTTATTAAGAAGATATTTGATAGCTGAGTGGTCCGTATACACTATGGTTTTAGAAAGCATATACAACGGCAAGTAACTCCTTTTCTGTTGTAGTATATTTAGTTTGAGCATCCGTCATAGTCTTACTTGCATAGTGTATATGCAAGAAATGTTTGTTCTTACGTTGCCCCAAAACTGCATCTACCGCGTAATCACTAGCATCACACATTATTTCAAAAGGTAGATCCCAATCCGGGGAAACTAAAATTGGTGATTCGGTTAATTTCTTTTTAAGCATCTCAAAGGCTTTGATGCACTCATCCGAAAATAAGAATGGAGTCTCTTTTTCCAAAAGATGGGTCATAGGCCGAGCTATCTTAGAGAAGTCTTGGATAAAACGTCTATAGAAGCCGACATGGCCGAGAAAACTCTTAACTCCTTTAACGGTGGAGGTAATTTGGCAATCATGTCGATTTTGGCCCTATCTACCTCAATACCGGCCTTAGAGATCTTATGTCCTAAAATAAAGCCTTCTTTGCACATGAAATGGCATTTTTCATAGTTAAGCACGAGATTTTTTTCCTCAGAACGTTGTAACATTCGATACAAGTTAGAGATACATGAATTGAAAGACTCCCCAAAAACCAAGAAATCATCCATGAAGACTTCCATGGTTTTCTCAATCATATCATAAGAAAATGGCCATCATACACCTTTAGAAAGTCCTCAGAGCATTGCATAACCAAAAAGGCATTCTACGATAAGCAAATGTTCCATAAGGACAAGTGAATGTGGTTTTTTCTTGATCACGGTATAGGAATTTGGAAATAGCCGGAAAATCCATCCAAAAAGCAATAGAATTCATTTCCTGCTAGTCTCTCTAACATTTGATCCATAAAAGGCAATGGAAAATGATCCTTGCTACTGGGATCATTAAGCTTTCTATAGTCAATACAAACATGCCATCCGGTCACAAGTCTAGTAGGAATCAGTTCATTATCCTCATTAGTCACGACCGTCATTCCTCCTTTCTTTGGAACACAATGCACGGGGCTAAACCATTGGCTATCGGAGATAGGGTAGATCATTCCAGCATCTAGAAGTTTCATAACTTCGTTTTTGATCACCTCATGAATCTTTGGATTAACCCTTCTTTGATTTTGGATAGCGGGTTTATAATCTTCCTCTATAAAAATTTTATGAGTACAAAATTTTGGGTCAATACCCTTGTTGTCGGAGATTTTCCATGCAGTGGCCCGTTTATGTTTCTTTAACACCTTAATAAGTTCCTCCTTTTCATTATCTTTCAATCCTTTAACGATAATCACCGGTAATTTATCTGTTCCCTCAATAAAAGCATACTCCGAATGAGTGGGAAGATCCTTAAGTTCTAGTTCGGGTGCTTCTCCCAGAGAATTTTTCCTTTTTGTTTCGATTTCATTCACAACATTAATTTCCATAGGAGGTGATTGAAAAGGATCTTTATTCAAAAATGTTTCAAGCAAGTCGATATCTCCATCCGTATCATGATAATCCTCATCATACGTTGATGGCAAATCCGGTGTGCTAAGAAAAGCATCAACCTCCTCCAAGATAAAGTCACTAGCTCCGAATGGAGTAAGGGTGGAGAAGAAAGGGCAATAATAGGATCCGATAAAGAAGGATTGCCACTTTCAGAATTATCCGAGAATCCAAGCACTTCTTGAGAATATTCCTAACAAGCAACATCAATCATATCAACACGATTGATTGACTCCCCGAAATGCTCAGAAGAATACTTAGAAACGTGCCCGATATCAAAAGTAACGGTCTCATCATCAAAACTTAAGGTCATTTTCCACTTTTTATGTTAATTAAGGCACTAGTCGTACTCAAAAATGGTCTTCCTAAAATCAATGACACACGTGAATCTTCGGGGTAATCCACAACTACAAAATCCGCCAGAAAATGAAGCTTCCCTACCTTAACAAAGACATCCTCGGATATACCTACCGGAAGGGCGGTCGATCGATCCGCAAGCTCGAGAGTCATCCTAGTAGGTGTGAGCTCAGGAAGTGACAACCTTTTCCAAACGGAAAGAAGCATCAAATTAATTCTAGCGCTAAGATCGGCTAATGCTAAACATTCTTTCATTTCCAGAAATTCACAAGGGATAAGAAATCGGGGTCTCCAAGCTTTTCGGGTAGATTTTTGGTGAGAACCGCCGAACAATTAGCATCAAGAGAATGATTAAGCTATTCAATCTTCCCTTTATCGCTAATCAATTTCTTGAAAGTCGAAGCAAAATTAGGCATATAAAGCAATGCATCCGCGAAACTAACATTAAAATTAAGTTGCTTAAACATTTTAAGAAATGTATACATTTGAGCATTGGATCTTTCACGGAGCTTCTCTTGGTTAAGTCTCAAAGGGTAGGGTAGTGTGGGTAGTCTTCAGAATCTCGGGTTGCGGAATAGGCACATGGTCTACCTTTGGTAGACTAGGAATTTCCTTTTCTTTAACCACCTCGGGTTCTTGCTCCATTTCCCTCACCGGAGAGGTACTACCATGTAGAAGCAAAGGCCCGTCTAAAGCTTTCCCACTACGTGTGGTAATAGCTTTCATCTTACCCTTCGGTTTTGGAATGGTGTTGCTAGGTATGCCACCCGAAGAAGAGGAAGGTTTGTTCATTATTTTTTCAAACATTGAAAGTATTTTGTTCTCAAAATTTGCTTGATTTCCCTCAGTACGGTTTTAGTTTTTCTCTAATCGAGTTTGATTAAGCTTGTAACACCCTATTTTGGTAAATGGAATGTCACGCGTGATTATGGCGTGTCATCAAAGCATACAATGATAAATGTTTTAAACATTACATGACCATAAAGGAAATACTAGAAACAAACATCGGTACCTCAAAGTATAAGCTCATCACACACAAACATAAGTACTATAAAGGAAAAGGACTAAACAATCTCCATAGAAACAAGTAGCAAAATGTATTATGAAATGCATAAAGTAATGAAGGCTATAAAACATCCAATCCATATGCACGTACGCTTAGAGTCTACGAGCGCCCTTGAGTACCTGACATTTTGGGAACATGAAAGGAAAACGGCTGAGCATAATGCTCAGTGCACGGATATACAAGCATAGAATGAATAACATAAGCATATACAACATATAGCAGCACAATTGATTAATTCCTGGAAAACCTGGTATAACTTAGTAAAACTGGTTTTATAGTTTGAAAAGCCTTATGTTTATCTTATAAAAATTGTTTAACATGTTAACCATTAAGCCAATATAGTTCAGGAAATATCAACGTGCATGAATACTTGGTGGGGTAACCTCAACATGCAATAAGAGGGGTTGCCTCTAATTAATATAAGTTTGGGTAGGAGGGATCAACTCCTTGTGAAGGATGCAAGGCACACACCACATTCACCTGAATAATCAACTAAAACATGTAACCTAGGATGCACCCATACGCCCCACATGATAACATAATAATATGGCCAAAAGCAGAAAGGGACGCCACGAGCTATCACTCCGCCGTGGTGAAGTCATAACACTGGTGCCTCCACTGTTATGGTTATGGTACCTCCATAACTAGGTGAACTGGTCATGCATGTATATGGCTCAGGCATTTAATTTAAACATAAGCAATTCAAAACATATAAAACATATACTAGGAAAACAGTTGGCTGCATACGGGGAATCCTAATAAGGAAAGAATGTCCATACTGAAAGGACGGAGAATCCGTACCTTATGTCCAGTGAACGAAGAAGACGAACGGAAGAGAGTCCTACTTCGATCTCACTAATGCTACATAAATAGTATACGTGTATAAGAATTATGATTAGTGAGTACGTAACTGGTTTTATATCATGTCTTAGCTTGTTTTATATGTTCATGTATTGTTTTACTGATTTTAACGTTATACAGTGTTTATCATGTATTCTAGATACTCTGATTAAGTATTACTTGTATTTCTTGTATTTATATACTTGTTGTGTAATAATAAGTAACTTTCTAAAAATAGCAGGTTTCCTAAATAAGAATGTTTCCAAAAATAGAAAGTTTCCAAAAATAGAAGGTTTCCAAAAATAGATTAACTGGTTAAAATAGATTAGTTTCTAAAAATAGAAAGTTCCAAAAAAGTAAGTTTCCTGAAATAGAAAGTTTCCATAATTACAAATAAGTTTGATTATTAAGCTAATACGATAAGCTTAAGTTTTACTGGTTAAATATACTAAGTCATGTGATTAATAGTATAGTTTATTAATTATAACATGTTAATTAAATAAACTATATGTTATACGATTTAATTAAATAAAATCATGATTTAATAAATTAAAGTGTATATAATACCTAGGTTAAAACATGTATTAATATTTATATTAATATAACATAAGTCATGAAAATTAATTAACTATATGTCATGTTTTAATAATTATTTAATTACTATAGTCTAAATTACATAACTAATTACTTAGGTTAAAATCATGTATTATTAAATAATAATAATAATAAACCTAAGTCCATGTTTTAATTAAATTAATTATATGCCATGTTTAATTAATTTAATTACCTTGTAAATAAATACACTTGTAAAACTATTAAACTTGTAAAAATAATAAACCGAACCCTTGTATTATTTTTTATTAAAACATGTCGTGAACCGGTTCATAAACCCGTGAACTGCTCAACCAAACCCCACCAAAAACAGTGGCAAACCGGCCTAAGCCGGTTACCCCTGCTCTCGGCCCACTGCCTCCGGCTGCTGCTGGTGGTCTTCTCCTTCTAGACCAACCGCTGACACACAAAAGGCTCCCACCGACAGCTGTCGGTGGTCCCCCTGCTTACCAAAAATAGCCATCTGCCTTAGCCGGTGGTGGGGCTGTGTGGCTGCCGAGACCAACCGAACCACAAGACATCCTAATTGATTTCCCCACCCCGATTATTAGCATGTTTTAATCTTGTTTTTAAACCCCTATGATCACATGTTTATAAACACATAAAAAGAATTAAAAATAAAGTTTTTCGGATTACAAAAACACGTGGAATGAATAGAGGATGAATACACGAACATGTTCTTATGATTTTTTAAATCAAAATCAACCAATCACTCTTGTTTCTTGATGTAGCCGTCAGCCAAGGAGATAGAGAAAAAGATTAGGGTTTTTATTTTTCTAAAATTTCTTCTGTGAATGAACATGTTTTCCTTAATTTGTTTATTAGTAAAATTAAACATGGTATGGGACCCCCTTTATCCTTGTTGCCGCGGATAGTAGGGCTCACCAAGGGAAACCCGTAGTTTTTCCTTGTTCTAATAATTTACGTGTTCGTGTGCTCGTATTTACGTTTCGTTATTATTAAATATTCGTGTTATTATGTATACTTGTACGTATTCATAATAATAGTTACGTAAATACATAATTATACATTCGTGATTCTTACGTTCATGATTTCATGTTCATGATTTAATTATTATCGATAATAATTATCGTGCATTTATACATACTTAATACTTATCGTATAATAACACGTACGTAGTTCTTGTAATTTATGTTCGTGAAACATATTGATGTTATAAAAGGAAAGTTTTAATCATGTACGTACGATTATAACTGTACTGTTCATGGTAAAAGCATGCGGGTTTTACAACACTTCCCCCTAAAAAGAATAATTCGTCCCCGAATTATAGATAAAGTAAACTGAAAAAGAGGAACATACCCGAATTCAAAACTTTAAATGAGGGTAAGAAGTCCAGATAGACTCATCGGTCTCCCAACTGGCTTCCCGCTCGGTATGGTCCCACCAAAGGATTTTGACGAATGGAATCGTCTTCTTCCTAATGACTCGTTCTTGCCTGTCAAGAACTCGTTCGGGTTCCTCTATGAAGGTAGGATCTTCACGATTCTGTTCCAGTGGATACTGAACCATGTGAAGGGGATGATACTTGTACCCTCTGAGTAAGGACACATGGAAAACGTCGTGTACGTGAGAAATATTCAGAGGTAACGCTAAACGATGGATACTTCACCGACTCGCTCAATGACATCAAACGGTTCGATGAATCGAGGACTGAGCTTCCCTTTTATTCCAAAACGCTTAACGCCACGTGCCGGCGATACCTTAAGAAAGACGTGATCTCCTACGTTAAAATGTAAGTCCCTACGATGCTTGTCGGCATAACTCTTCTGACGTGATCGTGCTTCTTACAATTTCTGCTTAGCTACAACGACCTTCTCTTTGGTCAACTCTATCATTTCTGGTCCTTCAAGTGTTCGCTCACCAACCTGATCCCAGCAAATTGGGGCGTGACACTTTCTGCCATACAACATCTTGAATGGAGCACATTTAATGCTAGCGTGCCAACTGTTTTTGTATGCAAACTATACCAAATAGTTGTAATCGTCCCAATCTCCTGTCCATTCCAACGGACATGACCTCAACATGTCTTCTCATGTCTGAATCGTTCATTCTGATTGCCTGTCTGTTTGAGGATGAAAAGTCGTGCGAAGCATAAGTTTTGTACCCCAAGCTTTCTGCAGACTCTTCCGGAATCGCGAAGTGAAACGAGGATCTCTGTCCGAGACGATGCCGGATGGAGCACCATAAAGTCTCATGATCTCCTTCTTGTAAGTATCGGCAAGTTTATTGACCAGATCATCATTGCAGATCGGTAAGAAATGAGCTGACTTAGTAAGTCGATCAACGATAACCCAAATCGCATCGTGCCTCCTCTTTGTTTGTGGAAGACCCGTAAAAAAATCCATGGTGATCTTGTCCCAATTCCACTCTGGAATATCTAACGGTTGTAGAAGACCGCTAGATCGTTGATGCTCGATCTTAACCTACTGGCAGGTAAGACATTTGGAGACGTAAGTCGCAACATCCGGTTTCATACCACTCCACCAAAAGTATTGCTTGATGTTGTGGTACATCTTGGTCGAACCAGGATGAATGGAGAATGGGGAGCTATGAGCCTCGGCTAACAATGCTTCCCGGAGTTCTTGATCATCAGGAACACAAAGTCTCGTGCCCTGCCATAAGATACCGTCTTCGTCTACATGAAATTCTGTCTGCTTCTCTAAGTTCTGAATTATCGCCCAAATTTCACCATCATCCTTCTGAGCTTCCTTGATCCTAGAGAGTAACTCAGGTTCCACTCTAAGATTAGCCCAGTAACCGTGTTGTCCACGTACCATGATCTTGATGTCTAGTCGCTCTAAGTCTCTTATAATTTCCTCCTCAATTTTAATCCCATTTATCATTCCGGACTTTTTACTAAGTGCATCTTCCACTACATTCGCCTTGTCGGGATGATACTGCAGATTAATGTCATAATCCTTCAACAGCTCTAACCATCTCCTCTATCTCATGTTCAGTTCACGTTGAGTGAAGATGTACTTCCAGCTCTTATGGTTTGTGAAGATGTCACATGATTCTCCATACAGTTAGTGCCTCCATATCTTCAATGCAAACACGACTGCTGCAAGTTACAAGTCATGCGTAGGGTAATTTTACTCATAAGGCTTAAGCTGTCGTGAAGCGTACGCGATCACTTTCCCATGTTGCATGTGAACACAGCCAAGTCCCTTCCCTGAAGCATCACTGTAGATTTGAAATCCACCTGTACCAGATGGGAGAGTAAGAATCGGTGCAGATACTAACTTCTGCTTTAGGTCTTCAAAGCTCTTATCTCTTTCTTCAGTCCAGACGAATTTCTCCCCTTTTTGCATTAGTTTGGTCAATGGTAGTGCTAAACGATAAAAGTTCTCTACAAACCTACGGTAGTAACCAGGTAAGCCTAGGAAACTGCGAACTTCAGTCGCTGATGTCGGTCTTGGTCACTTGGTAATAGCCTCAACCTTTGCTGGATCCATGGTGATTCCTTCTCCTGATACAATGTGACCTAAGAACGCCACCTTGTCTAACCAGAACTCACACTTGGAGAATTTAGCATACAAATGCTTCTGGCGAAGTGTCTATAACATTGTGCGAAGATGGTCTTCGTGTTCCTCCTTAGACTTATAGAATATCAGGATGTCGTCAATGAAGACAATGACGAACTTCTCTAGAAATTCATGGAAGATTCTGTTCATCAAATCCATGAAAATAGTTGGGCATTGGTAAGGCCAAATGGCATGACTACAAATTCGTAGTGCCCATAGCGTGTACGGAAAGCACTCTTGGCGATGTCCTGCTCTTTAACCCGTAGCTGATGATAGCCCGACCTCAGATTAATTTTGGATAAAGGTTTGGCCCCTTGGAGTTGGTCAAACAGATCGTCAATGCGTGGTAAAGGATACATATTCCTGATGGTGATCTTGTTGAGCTTAATCTATGCAAAGACGCATACTGTCGTCCTTCTTCTTCGCGAATAAGACCGGTGCGCTCCATGGAGATGCGCTCGGTCGAATGAAGCCTCGTTCTAGAATTTCTTGCAATTGGTCCTTCAGCTCCTTCAACTCTATTGGAGCCATGCAAGAAGGAGCCTTTGGAATCGGCTCAGCTCCTGGGATGAGCTCGATATTAAACTATACTTCACGTGCAGGTGGTATGCCCGGAAGTTCTTCTGGAAATACGTATGGAAATTATGACACTACTGGCTGATTCTGAATTGATGGAGATTCAACATCCATGTCATGAATAGTAGCTAGATAGCCCTCGCAACCATGTGAAAGTAATGCACATGCTTGTAAGGTTGATATGATTTGTACAGACCTTCCAGGTAAGAACCATTTGTTAATGTACTCTGGTGCATTTGCATCACTGAAGATGACCCGATAAGTATGACAGTCTATGGTGGCGTGATGTTTGGATAGCCAGTCCATGCCCAATATCATGTCAAAATCACTCATGTCCAACGGAAGTACGTCAACAGGACGAATCTTGTAGTTAAACTCTAGGGTAAGGCTCTTGTACACATGGGTTATGCGTACAGAGTCTCTTAAAGGCGTGGAAATTTTTAGTACATTCTCTGATGGCATAGGGGATATCCTAACATTCTTAGCATAAGCAGTAGAAATGACCGAATGAGTAGCACTCGTGTCAAAAAGAACACATGCAGCTTGAACATACAGATACAAGATTCTAGTGATGGTACCTGTATACTTGTTGGCCTGGTCGCGAGAAGTCGTGTAAACGCGTCCATTATTAGGAGGCGACTTGGAATCAGCATATATAGATGTGCCCTCCATTTCTCCCTTGCGGTAGTCCTTCATGTGATGACCAGTAAGGCCACACTTGTAGCATGCGTCGCTGTCGCGGTGACATGGCCATGGGTGCCTACGGTTGCAGGTAGTGCAAAGAGGGTGAGTATACCCTCCAGCAGGTGTCCTTGTTGGCTGGGAGCCTGTTAAGAACAATATACATGAGACATGGTTTATAGGTACAAAAGGAAAATGCAGAAAAATCGTAAGATGTAATACCAGTGATAGCTGGACGGTTAAGCTGTGAACATCTTTGGTTCTGGTCCTTCCCGTTACCATGATTCCTGGTAGAAGATTGCTAATGTATCAGAATTATGAAATATCGCATGCAACATAAGGAAATGAGTAAGTGTAAGGACCTGCTGTTATTGGAGTTTCCAGTGTTGTTACGGTAATTATCATTACCTCCACGCCTATCCGTAGCAGAACGGTCTTGAGTCTGACCGTTTCCCTTGGGCTGAGTAGGCTGTTGTTGAGTAGCCGGCTGAGACCGGTCCCCAGTCTTCTGCCTTAAAGATGCAGTTTAAAGAGAGATATAAATATTGGATAATACTGAAAGAATTCGGCATGGTCACCGCTTAATCACGAATATTTACCTCTTCTCGGGTCTCTCTGCTTCCCTGAACTCTTCTCTTTCTTGCAGCATCTCCAGATTACGTGATGCATCGGCAACTTGTGCCACCGTGTTGAAAGTAGCACACACCAAGTTGTTGGCGACCGATGTACGAAGAGCCCACCGGAAGTGGTATGCTTGCTCTTCGGCATTACCTGCTGTTGCGCCAAGAAAACCAGCCAAACGAAGAAAGCGTTGCATAAACTCGTTGTTCTCCACAGCTCTCTGCTTGATTCCGTGGTACTCCCTCTTCAGCTTGTCTTGCTCAGCCTTGGGGAAGTACTGTCCCATCACTAACTCCCTGAATTGAGCCCACGTCAAACCAGCCACCCAATTGTCACCTCCCTCAGATGTGAGACCCCCAAAATCCGACATGGAACAACTAGGAAACGAGGGGGTAACACGTCATAGTACAAGAAACAATGAAATACAGTTCATACAAAGCTGACGAAATAAAAACATGTAAATTACATCATAAAAGGTCAGAGTTTTTAAAACATAGGTCACAGAGTTTTATATGCGGAAAGATTTTATTATTTCGTCAAGGTTTATAACACTTAGTTACTAAAAATACAGAAAACTATCTTCTGACAGCTTATAGATTTGACCAAGTTAAATTATACACAGAAATCTCCAAGCTGCGATAATATCTTGCGGGCTCCCATCCAAGCAAAGCTAAGCAATAATACCTGAGATTAAACATGTAAAATCGTCAAAACAAAGTTGAGTGATATTCATAGGTTTAGCAATAAATGTGTGGAACACAATAGAATTTGTAAAACACGTAATGGGGGGGGGGGGGGTTAACTATGTACGTCCAAAGTAACGATGCATATTATTGCTGTTTAGTCTCATGAAGCGAAGCTTAACTCAAATGTAAGTTCCTCTAGGGAGTATTCAGCCTAAATACTCAAGTATAAACGAATATTAGTGCGTCAAAATCGGGACGGGGATTGTAAATCCCGATGGATCCACCCACAACATTCGCGCTTAGCGCAAACCATACGGGACAATTAACGATTCATGATAGGAGAGGAAATTCAAGGCTAACGTCTAAAAGCAATAATACCATTGAAATCATCTGTAAAGCATACACGTTCAGAATAACATACGAGTTCTGGATAGTAATACAGTTTTATATTTAGTTGTGTTCCATCATGTAAAATCTCGCCCCGTGTTTAGAAACCATGTACAAGTAAAAAGAGGCTATAAACTCACCTTAGCCACGAGGTAAGTCAATCACAGTACACAACAACTGAGTAGTAACGGTAGTGGTAGACGATCACCGACGATATGGATGCCCAGGAAAACACGAAAACCGCAACCTATCACAATAAGGTGCACGTTAAGACTCGAACTCGAATATCGATATGTACCAAATATAATACGACTCAAATGTTTTCAAAGTATACACGTTTCAAAACCATTGACACGAATCAAATGAATATGTTTATCCGACGTTACACGTTAAAATACTTGAACACTTGAAATTGACCCGTTATACGACGCCAAGTCAACGCAAGTCAAATTATCTTTTAACCTTACTTGGACCAGTAGCTAAGTCATTTATATAATGACTAAGAACTTGAGTAAGTCATCATGTCCGATGATGAATACTCAAACTCACGCAACGCAAACATTGAACTACGTGTCCAAATTAAAAATCAACAAGTACACCCCGAACGTACACACCGATCTACCCTATCTAGACTTGTCCGTTTTACATGAAAATTGGTGTCAAGGTCACTTATAACCTGTATAAGACCTCACCAAAATTTGAGCCAATGTTCACACTTTAAAATCCATCAGCTCGACACTTTACTCGACTCCAAATTTTAGGACAAATTTGTACACTTGTTTTGTAAAACCGTTTGGACCGCTTTCAAAGTACAAACTCGACAATCCGTATTTTGAAACCACTACTAGACTCATAAAACTTAGTTTGTAAACATTGAAAGTCAGTAGCATCAACTATCTAACCAAGCCTAATGTCCCCGAGAGTCGACCCAAAATCAGCCACAATTTCGGATTGTGCCGACTTGCGTCTCCCGGTACACGAAAACTAAAACTAGCATAAATTTTGCCTCGTAATGACTTAGAAGCTCTATCTTATACCAAAACGACCGTCTCGGAAAACTCTAAAACAATTTCAAATAATATTAGCCTTTCACAGATTTAAGCCCACGAAACATACTGTTTAAGGCTGCTGTCCCAAATTATACTTTTAGAAAACATGACAAATCCATTTTTCAAGCAAAGCCACTCATTCCCATACCCCTAGGATCATCATACTATCATACCCATAACCCAAACACTCCTAAAAACACTTGCATGTAAAATCTAACAAAATCAAAGATTAAAAACAAGACTTTTAAGGATTAAAATGTGATGTTCTTACAAAAAACAATGCATGCAAGATGATTAAATCATCATACAATCATAAAATCAAAAGTTCTTGAATTTTTTATGCATGTGGGTGATTTTAGTATCAAAAGAACCATCATAAAAATATATGATGTGGTCTTTAAATTGTTTTGATTGAATCATGGTGGTTGATGGTGTTTGGTGGTGGTGAAGGTGGCGGCAATAGGTGGTGGGAGAAGATGTGTTTTTTTGTTTAAGTGAAAGTGTGTGTAGTGGAAGTAAAGAAATGGTTTATATATGGCTAGTTAAGTGGAGGGACCTAAGTTGCCAATTTACAAACTTGTGGACCTAAAAACAATTAATAGTTTTAAAGGGTAGAAAATGGTTATTGGTAAATATTGAAAATATTTACGGGGCTCGGGTTTCGTAAAAATACTTTTCAAAAGTTACAATGCATCATAAAAATGAATAAATGATTTCTCGAAACGACTTAATACGTAATTAAATTGAAATCGTCGAAAATATTAATTATCGAAACAATCGATAAATAAACGTAAAATTTTGGGCATCCGTCAGTATCGCGATCACTAGGAATTCTCGTTGTACCTTGATTTGAATAAACTCGTTGTAAAACGCACGCGGGTGATTTTAAATCAAAAACTTTGATTTAAATTAAATATGTAAAAATAAAATAAAAATTTTATAATTCCAAATAATTTATTATCAATGATCAGTAAATACTTAAGAAAAGTATAATTCATTAAAATTTAAGAATCTCAGGATTTACATATAAAAATACAAGAAAGCGTAATACGTTCGGAAATTCAAGAAGCACGAATAAAAAGAATAAAATAATGTTGGGAAAGTACGGGTTCTCACAGCCTTTTCCCCTAAAGGAACTCTGGTCCCCAGAGTTCTCCTGAAAACAGTAGAAGATGCAAACAAGAGGAGGTACAAAGTGTAGAACAAAATTCATTGCTTCCCAGGTAATTTTCGTACCACGACGAAACTTAACAATTGAAATTCACTACGCTTCAGTTTCTTTGTTCCTTTTCGTATAAATTTTCAGTCTTGGATTAGAATAACGATCTTTCAATACGGAGATACATCGAGAGATAGAATTGTTGGAAATACATGCGATAAACTAACAAGAATGAACACAAGAATCGCTTAAACGGACAAAGTGTGATAAAACGAATCAAAATTGTTAATCAACAATGTTGGGAATAAATTATAGCCAGTCTACTTGAGCGCTGACAAGAGTAAAACAAGAGTTGACAGGAGTAAAACAAACGCTGACAGATCAAGCGTTGACAAGAAGAAGTTAAGCGTTGACACATTGAAGACAAGCACTGATGGAAGGATATGATCTACACGTTTATTATATTCAAGATTACTTCTAGTAAAGATAAGAACAACAATGTATTTTCTATATTTATCTTTACCTAGAATACTTGATACGTAGATTATTGTACAAGGCTTCTTACGTCTATAAAAGAAGACCTTTAGGTTAATGTTCATATAAGTTTTCATACGTTAAACACTTTCATTGTAAGCAAGTTTGATATCATTAATCAAAGTGAAAGTTTGTTTACATCTTGTGTGTTCTTGTTTAAGTGTTAATTCTGCATAACACTTAGATTGTCATATATATATATATACAAAGGTTTCTCTAAGTGTATTGCTTGATCTAATCTCGTATACATAAAGCTAAATCGATCTAAGTTTGGGATCAACAAGTGGTATCAGAGCTTGTTGAGGAACTTTTGATCTTAAAGAACACAAGAACCCTAAAATCACCAAAACCCTAATTTTCTCAAAACCCTAACAACATCATGTCAAATCCAGAAATAACCTCCTCCTCCTCACCTATGCCAAACATCAAGATTCCCATGCTTGATGCAACCAACTTTGAATTGTGGAAATTCAACTTTGAGCAATATCTAGGGATCTATGACTACACACTCTGGGAGATTATTGAATATGGAAACACATTCAATAAAGCTCAAAAGATTGCTAATGCCATTGCTACAAGAACAGCTGTTGCAGGATGTTCAGAAGTAGATAAGAAAGAAAAGCCTGATGATGGTAGAACTGTATCTGCTGAAGACATAAGAAAGAAAAGGGTTGACATGAAAACCCTAAACATTCTGAAAGTCTCTTTGGGACAAGAGAACCAGCATAAATACATAGGTTATGAATCTGGTAAGGACCTTTGGGCAGCTCTTGAAGTTGCATATGGTGGTAATGATGACACTAAGGAAGAGAAGAAGAAGCAACTCATGCATGATTATGTTGTCTTCAAGGCTCAACCTAATGAGAAGCTTAGCAGTGTGAGAAGCAGATTGCTCGATACAAGCAAATTGTCTTTCATGGGGACACAACTTGGTGATGTTGATGTTAATGCCACTTTTCTTAAAAGTCTTGGTGAAGCATGGAAGATTGAGGCAAGATCTATACTTGCCAACAACACTCACAAAAGTTCTACTTTTGATGATATCTACAACAAACTGAGGCTGTTGGAAGATGAAACTCTTTTGGAGCATGGAAGCAAGTCTACCAACAGTAATATGGCCTTCTTCTCACATAGTGAAGGTCAATTTAATCAGAAGGACTCTTACATGCGTCCAGTTACTGGATCATCATGTGTCAACGCTGGAACATGTCCTGTCAACGCCTCCTATTCAGACGCTGACACATACAAAAGTGACTCACCAAGAGTTAAACCTGCTGGTTTGGATCTAGATACTGTATGTGCTTATATTGCTTCTTTGCCCAATGGTTCAGTGATTACATATGAGGACCTTGAGCAGATAAGTGATGATCACTTGGAGGAGATGGATATTAAGTGGAACATGGCTCTTGCTAGTATAAGAGCAAACAAGTGGAAAAGAAGGTTTAAGAAGAAGATGACCTTCAATGCAAAGGACACTGCTGGATTTGATAAATCCAAGGTTGAATGCTACAATTGTCATCGTATAGGGCACTTCATGAGGGAATGCAGATCTCCTAGAAGATCTGATGCTGGCAAACCCTCAAGCAAAATTGTTAAGGCTCAGGAGCCTAAGGCCATGGTTACAGTTCAAGAAATTGATGGTATGGGATGGGATTGGAGCTATTTCGAAAGATGTGGAAGAGGATAAAGCTTTGGTTGATGAGATAGAAGAAGAAGAGCATGTTCAATATGCTCTCATGGCACACTCCTCCTCTTCATCAGATAATGAGGTATACGATGATGCTTTTTGTAGTAAAGGTTGTAGGCTAAATATTGAGAAACTTAACAAAGAGGTGTTAAGATTATTAGATGATATGAGTACCGAGAGATGCAAACTGTCTAACTATCAAATAGCTCTCACTCAAACTGAGAAAACAGTTTCTGAATACAAGAAAATGGAATTTGATTTAAAAGATAAAATAAATATCTTAATACATGAGTTGAATGCTAGTAATGATATTAGGAGCATCATAGAGAGGGTTAATGGTGAGTTACAGGCTAAGTTAGATGAGGCCATTAAAAATAAAGATAATGTTGACCTTAAAATTCAGAGATTTGATAGGGCCACACAAACCCTAGGAGAATGTGTGAATAAATAAAGGGATCCTAAGGACATGATTGGGATTGGGATGAAAGACTACTATGTGGTTCCACCACCAGCTGATGACTTCTATGGTGTCCAACAAAAGGGCATATCTTGGACTGTGTAACACCCCCAAATTTATACAACTCAGTACAGCGGAAGACTAGTTGGTGTTACGGGATAGCACATTACTCACATCATAGACAACGCATAAAAATCGCGTCGTTTAATAATAAAGCATTTCCATTCATAAATAGCAAGTTTACATAGGTCCCAAGTCATTGTATTCAATACAGGTTTACAAAGCATTTGAATGGAAATTATTGTTTAGGTGCGGGCCATGAATTCTTGTTGTGTTCCCGAGAATTACCTTCAAGTACCTGAGATAAAACATGTTAAAAGAAAAGGTCAACGAAAACGCCGAGTGAATTCATAGAGTTTAATTAAGTGCATCAATATAACATCGGTATAAAAATAATTACTGAAAATCATTTTTTTACAAATCTTTGTAATAGGCCATAAAATAGCCAAAGTCATTTTATACAAATCCTTATTAAAATCATAATATAGGCTTTCGCCTTCAAAATCATTATACGAACCATTGTCGTTAAAAACATCATACAATACGTTTTACAACGTTGTATAGATTAAATAAAAACCGTTAGATGAATATGGTTATATAAAACCAAAACACGAACATAATATCAAAGATAAGACCCTGTATTGCTAGTCAGGCAATATATCGCAATTCAATGCTTAAAGCAGTATTTCGTTAATTGGATTATTATAAGCCGCATGACATTATTACCTTACTACAACAAACAACGGGTAGCTAGCCCGAAACTCATTTGCCCATCTAAATTAGCGTGTCGTCACAAAGGTCACGCTATAGAAATCTTCTCATACATAAATTCGCTTACCAATCAATGTGGCACGACGGGGATCAACCGTCAAGGCGCGAACTGGGGTGATCGTCCCCAAATAGTACTATTATATGCATAAGCGTCTACCAATCACGGTAGTTCACAATTCATGCTAATGGGACTTTTAGTGACATAACCTAACTTTAATAATCCATTTGATTTCATCTATCGGGTCCTTTAATCATTTATCGGGTCATACAATCGGGTCATACAATCATTCGGGTCCAAATCAATAAACACACAATCGGGACAAATGGTGTCCTATTTTATAAAAACTAACATGTTATCTCCCTCGCGGGTTTATAAAAGATTTATAAAGACATTTAAAAGAGTGCGAGGCTATGAACTCACGTGTATGTGGGAAGGCAGGTTATCGGCAATTCGGACGTACGGTACGTGCTTCAATCACGGAAACCTAGACAAATAATACTTGTCTTAGACTCATGTCCAATGACTTTATAAAAATAACAGTTATGTATATATATGATGAATTTATACATATGATGATCATCAAGTGGGTTTATATATTCTCATTCACTCATTTTTGTGTTATATGTTGACAACTTTTATATTAGTTTACTAGTTTTACCTATTTACATGTTTTAGGTCCAATAAGCCTTTTATAAGTCCATTAACTTGTATTAATCCATTTTATACTTTTGTTATCAGTATTATACTTTACATGTTGGGCCCAATTGGATTAAGCGCAATAAGTAAGTTTATAAGTGTTTAGCCAAATTAGTTGGATTAATAGTCCAATAAGGCTAACTTACCCCGTTAATGTCCGTATGTTATATAGTTCGGGTTTTATCGGTTTTTAATTGTATTATGTACTTATATATCAGTATATGACTTTTAAAAAGTTTACATTAGACGGGTTCGATCGTCTAAGTTTTAATTGACGAAAAACGTTAATTTTACGGTATTAGCCGAAAAGACGTAAAAATCATGTTTATAGTTTTTATAACTTATAAAACATACCAAACTACCATTTTTATATAATGTCCATTTATTTATCCTTATACATATTTATATAAATGAAATATATAAGTTAGTGGGTTTTAACTTCACATTTTATACTATATTATTTTGAGTGCTTATATAATACTATTAAACTTTAATTTCACAAAATCTGATTTTTAGTTTCACTTGCACCATTTTTATCATATCATGAGTTCTATAAGGAGATAGAAGCTCATTTTTGGATGACATAAACTTCATATTATGTGCTACAAATAAGTTAGTTATAGCTACTGATCAATCCATGTCTAAGTATCCTTAACAGTCCCTACAAAACAGACTATTCAGATTGATACACTAATTTTGTTTTGATCATATCTCACTCATTTTGATGATTCCACTATGCCATTTTATCAGTTTATCATTTGGTTACTTACTGTTTTTATATAGCCAACACATTAAGAAAGATTTTAACCATTTTACATGTGGTTTTGCATCTTTTTACCCATGTTTATCAACACCAAATCCCCACATAATATTTTTATCATCATTCATCATCATATACATATACATAAATAAGGAAAATACAAGATTACATAATCAAAATAACAAGAGGATAGGAAGAACAATCTATATACCACCATTAGTGATTAAAAGATGAGGTTTTTGATGAACAAGACTTGGTTTTGGGTAACCAATCTTATGAGATATCAACACCACTTCTAGGGACACCAAGTATTTGTAGATTCCTCCAAAAATCAGCCCTTGTTCTTCATGAAAACTCCTTGAGAAATCAGCCCCAAAGTCCCTTGAAAACTCCTTTTTACATGTTAAGATCACCTCTAATCTTCATAACTTCAATGGTTTCATCATATGTGTGAATAACACATGAATTTCATGGTTAAAATTGATCATATGAGGGTGTTTTTGGTTGAAATGGGACGAATTTAGAGAGAGAGGGAGGATTTTGGTGGTTTGCATGAGTGAAAATGAAGTTAGTGGTTTAGTCTTGAATGGTTTTGTTAGGTTGCTAGTTTGGTAAAGTAAGTAGGACATGTGTCCTAGCTTACTTTGTAAGCTTGACACATGAGATGTGTTGTTGGCTAAGTTAAGCCATCCCATATTGGTGGGGTGGGGCAAAACTTGTTTTGTCTCATCCCACTAATTTACGGGTATTCCTCGATTCTAATTTCCTCGATTTGCGTGCCCTCGGGTCGTTTTATGAAAAACATTTTTATAAATTATGAATCAACGGCACAAAACGAATCTTATAAAAATTGTCTCATAAAAACGGAGTTCGAAAACGTAAATATGTAATCCTAAGGTTTCCGGTTTAGTCGTAAAGTACGTTAAATTATAATCGTAAGTCCTAATCTCTTCTCGTAAATTTGTGAGTTTATGAACCAACACAAATTTAAAATTCCAAAATAATATTCACGGATAAATTTATTTCCTGAAATGTCGGACTATCACCAAAACGGTGTATGTAAAGTAAGCACGTAACGTTGAATCCTCTAGTTTAGACGTAGTCGATGCTACTTCAAGACGTAAAACCATATTTCTTCCCAAAACTAAGTGAGTTCATATTATAACATTAAAATAACGTTTTCAATTAAATATTAAGAGTAAAATATAAACCATAAATTGACGGATTGTCACAGACTAGTTTACCAGAACTCCAAGAGGAGGAATTCATTCCTCCACCAAGAGTCATTACCCCAGTTGAGGAGTATCAATAGAAGTTGACTGACTTGAATGAATGGAAGAAAGCCAACCCTACCTTATTTGTTAAGGGAGGCTTGTTATGTGAAATTCCTAATGAGTCAACCCCTATTAAGGTAACAAACCCAATCACTGGTAAGGCTGTTGACCTTGGCTCAAACACTGTTAGAAAACCTAGTGTCAAGTATGCAGAAATGTATAGGAATACTAGGTCACCTAAAAGCCAAGTTAGTAATGATGGAACAGGCTTCTTCTCTTCTAGACCTATGGTTGTGTCTAGAAAAGCCTGTTACACTTGTGGTAGCTTTTCACATTTAGCATATAAGTGTGTCAACGCTTCTAAGGTCAACGCTGTTAGAAAGTCAAACGTTGTCAGACCCAAACCTTGTGTGCAGCAAAGTCCACAAGTTGTTAGACCTGCCCCATTCTTCACTAGAGGGTCTAACACTCATGGAAAAGACCATTTCAAAAGACAAATACTTGGTCTAACAGGCAATGGGTTTCTGTAGCAAACCCTAGGTTCAACGCTGACAAGGGTAATTTCAGCGTTGACAAGACCAAATCCAACGCTGACAGAAACGTGATCAGACCTAAATATTTGTAACCACATGGTAAGGGGTCTAAAGCTTCTTCAAGCTTGACATGGAGAACTAAGAAAGATCAAAAACCTAATGACAATGGGATTTCAATGACCTGCAACAGATTTAATTACATTTCAAAGGTCATTACAAAACCTATTGGGGTTAACTGGGTATTTCATCCAAAGAGGGATGAACAAGGGGTTGTTATGAGAACTAAGTCTGTTCTTGTTGAACAACCAGATGAATCCAAGTCTGCTAAGGCTTGGGTTCCCAAAGAAAACTAACTTGTTTTCTTTATGTGCAGGGCATTCAAAAACAGGTCAATGATTATGGATATTGGGACAGTGGATGCTCAAGGCACATGACAGGGAAGGAAGATTATCTGACTAACTTCACTCCCATTAAGGATGGTGATAAGGTTTACTTTGGAGGCGGATATGGTACTATCACAGGCAAAGGAACACTTCTCACCAAGAACTTGCGTTTTGAAAACGTATTTTTGGTAAAGGAACTTGACTACAATCTTTTTAGTGTATCACAAGTTTGTGATAACAAAAATAAAGTTCTGTTTACTGATACTGAATGTTTGGTGTTAAGCAAGGATTATAAGATCCCTGATGAGAAATATATTGTCTATAGAACACCTAGACATAAAGACATATATAATGTGAATCTAAATGGGATTAGGATGAATAAGAGTATGTCATATTTTTATGCTAAAGCTTCAGTAGATGAGAGTAATCTATGGCATAGGAGACTAGGGCACATAAACTTTAAAAATATAAACAGGCTTGTGAGACTTGGTTTGGTTGATGGCTTGCCTGAAAAGGATTTCCACAATGACCACTCTTGTGTTGCATGTCTTAAAGGCAAGCAGCACAAGGTCTCATTCAAGTCTAAGCAGGTGCACTCTAGTACTAAACCACTTCACTTGCTTCATATGGAACTATTTGGTCCAACCAATATAGAGAGTTTGAATGGTAAATCATACTGCTTTGTCATCACAGATGACTTTTATAGGTTTACTTGGACTTTCTTTTTAGCTATGAAGAGTGACACAACTGACACTTTAATTGACTTTATCACTCAGATTGAGAAGAAGACTGGTAATGAAGTTAAAATGCTTAGGAGTGATAATGGTGGTGAATTTAGGAATAAAGTGTTAGATGATTTTTGTGCCAGGAAATGGATTACCTGACAGTTTAGTGTTGCCAGAACCCCACAACAAAATAGGGTTGCAGAAAGAAAGAATAGAACCCTAATTGAAGCAGCCAGAACCATGTTGGCTGATGCTCATTTCCCCATTGCCTTTTGGGCTGAGGCTGTTAATACAACTTGCTATGATCAAAATAGAGCATTGGTCAACAAGATACAGAACAAAACACTTTATGAGTTACTTTGGGGAAGAAAAACCTAATATTGGTTTTATTAGACCTTTTGGTTGTCATGTAGTTGTTCTTGATACTAGTGAAGCCTTAGGTAAATTTAGTGCAAAAGGTGATGAAGGCTATTTCATAGGGTATTCAGTGCAGAGCAAGGGTTATAGGGTTTATCTTAAAAAGGAAAAACGTATACTTGAAAGAGTACATGTTAGGTGTTTAGAGAATAAACCTAGTGATCCTGAAAGTGGTCCAAATTAGTTGTTTGACTTGGAACCTTTATCTAGAACTTTAAATTATATGCCTGTCACTAATCCAGACATTGTGAAGGTAACTTTAAATGTTGTGGAAGAACAAGTTGTTGATGTTTCAGGTACACAAGTTAATGAAAAGGTTGGATCACAAGTAGAAAAGTCATCTCCTATATTAGAGTATGTCACAATTCCCATATGGAAAGATGCTTTTGCTGCTGCTGATGCTGCTGGAAAGGATAATGGTGGTCCCCAAGTACCACCAGATAACAACATGCATGGTCCTTCAAGCGTTGACAAAGGCAAATCTAGCGCTGACAGGACAAATTCAGACATTGATGGCTCAAACGTTGACAACACCAATTCAGGCGTTGATAACCCAAACGCTGACAACCAAGGTTCAGGCGTTAACAACACTTTTGCACATCTTTTCTCTTCTACTTTAGAACAGGGTGAACCTTCCAATTTATATGAAGAAGTTCATCCTCATGTTGATGAAAGAGAGTCTGAAGAAGAAGAATTTGGCAACTTGGAGGATGAGATTGAGGACAACAGACTTTTTGAAGGAGGAGTTCTCACTTCTACTATGAAGAATCACCCTACTTCTCAAATCATTGGTGATATTATGACTCCTGTTCAGACTAGAAGGTCTCATCAAGGTCTTGGTGTATTTATTGCCAATATTCACAAGAAGGTTGATACCCTCTTGTGCAAACATGTTTGTTTGCCTGTTTTCTGTCACAACAGGAACCCAAGAAGATATTTGATGCTCTCAAAGAACCAATTTGGGTGGAAGCAATGCAGGATGAGCTTCACCAATTTGCAATTCAGGATGTTTGGGAGCTGGTTGATTGTCCCAGATATGTCAGACCTATAGGGACAAGATGGGTTCTAAGAAACAAGAGAGATGAAAGAGGTATTGTGGTCAGAAACAAGGCAAGATTAGTGGCTCAGGGATATACACAAGAGGAGGGGATAGACTATGAGGAGGTCTTTGCACCAGTTGCAAGGATTGAAGCTATAAGGATCTTTCTAGCCTATGCATCCTACATGGGCTTCACTGTCTATCAAATGGATGTCAAGAGTACCTTCCTCTATGGAACAATTGTTGAGGAGGTATATGTGATGCAACCTCCTGGTTTTGAGGATCCAGAGAATCCAGACAAGGTGTATAGAGTCAAGAAGGCTATGTATGGACTTCATCAAGCCCCAAGAGCATGGTATGGTACTTTGTCTACTTATTTGGGGACAATGGATTCAAAAGGGACACCATAGATCAGACACTGTTTACAAAGAAGAAGGGTAAGGATGTTCTACTTGTTCAGGTCTATGTTGATGATATCATCTTTGGATCCACAGATCCAAAGATGAGTGAGGATTTCTCCAAGCTTATGACATACAAATTCAAGATGAGTGTTATGGGGGAGATGAACTTCTTTCTAGGGTTACAAGTTCAACAGAAAGAAGATGGTATCTTCATCTCCCAGGATAAGTATGTGGCAGAGATCTTGAAGAAGTTTGGCTTTTCTCCACATGAAAAGAGGGCTACTACTCCTATGGATAGAGAACACCCTTGGGGAAAGATTGGAGATGGGAAAGATGTTGATGTCAGACACTATAGATCAATGATTGGATCATTGATGTATCTTACAGCCTCCAGACCTGACATCATGTTTGATGTGTGTGCTTGTGCACGCCATCAAGTGACTCCTAATGAATGTCACCTTTATGCTGTCAATAGAATCTTTAGGTACCTAAGATGTTATCCTAGTCTTGTCTTGTGGTATCCAAAAGATTCACCTTTGGAGCTTATTGCATATTCAGACAGTGACTATGGAGGTGATAAGTTTGATAGAAAATCCACAATTGGTGGATGTCAGTTTCTTGGGAGCAGGTTGATATCTTGGCAATGCAAGAAACAAACAGTGGTGGCTAATTCTACAACTGAGGCAGAGTATGTGGCTGCAGCTGCTTGTTGTGGACAAGTTTTGTGGATTCAGAACCAGTTGTTGGATTATGGGTATAATTTCATGCATACCAAGATATTTGTTGACAATAACAGCACCTTATGCATTATTAAGAATCCTGTACATCATTCTAAAACTAAACACATAGAAATTAGACACCATTTTATAAGAGATTGTTTTGAAAAGGGTTTAATACAACCAGATAGGGTTGACACAGAAGAAAATGTGTCAAATTTACTAAGTAAACCTTTTGATACTGGAAGGTTTCAATACTTGGTAACAAGTATTGGAATGACCAATCTCACATTATATGTGTTTTGGAGTCTTTTTGTAAAAGTATGTACAGGATAATGCATTGTTATTGGTCTTTTTGAGGATTTAGATTTTACACTATATTTTTCTAACACTGACAAAGGTTGCTTTAACGCTGATAAGTGTTATTGTGACGTTGTCAGCAATATATTTGTCTAACGCTGACAAGTGTTTCTTTAACGCTGACAAGTGTTATCGGGGCGTTGTCAGCAACAATGTTAGTTTTGTGGTTTTCAATCTAAATGTACAGGTGGTGTTAGCATTATACCATTGGATACAGAGTTGCTTATGGATCATTGGAGAAGCATTTGGACATGTTTTTATTTATGGATCATGGTTGGAATTTTTAATTCCTATCTTGACATAAATTTTTTATGTTCATGCATATTTTTAGCAACATATGTATCACAGTTTAAAGGGAGGTTTTAGGAACCTTTAGGACTTTTGGGTATCCGTATGATACTCTTATCACAATTCTAGATTGTGTCCACAGGTGAGTATGAGTTTACTAAATCATGAGGCAGTGTAGCATGCAAAGTTGATATACTATGCATGCTGCCAAGACATTTTTGGCCTAGAATTGGTTGTGGTCTGTTAGGAGCCTTGGGAATGATTTTATCATGGGTTTTACCTGGGAGTAACAAGGGATTTTATAAGGTAACTTAGTTGTTAAGAGTTTTGGTTAGCAAGGGACACTAGAGGACTGTTATGTCTATCTTACATAAGCAAGTGTGCATAACTGGACAGTGCTTGCCGCCCTATAATAATTATCAACTTTTTGGTTATCTTCTCTAGGATAAATTAATTTGTTAAGGTCGTTTTTCATTTTTATAAATATTTATTTTTGGACGCTGACAAGTATTTTACCAAGCGTTGTTGTGACCACTTTAGACGCTGACATGGCTTTGGCAAACGTTGACAATAATATAGCCGTTGGGCGTTGATGGGTTATTTTTGACCGTTGACAATCAATGGGACCTACCCAGTTGTTACTTTTTGACATATTTTTGGGCCGTAATTTTGGGAGCAGATAACTTTCATTTAATGCATGCGATAAACTTATTTCTTTTCAATATTTTCATGATTGCATTTTGAAAATACTTGCCTATTTTTGGGCCAATCACATGCATTTTCTTCTCCTATATATTTGGCTCCTATTTTTAAACTGGGTACCTATCATTCTTGTCTAACACAATTTTCTCCTATAACTTCATCTTTATCAATCATTCATACATCTTTCAATAATGGCACCAAAATTTAAACCAACTGATTTGGAATTGGGGTTCAGAAGTCAACACAACATGGTAGCATATCTTGAAGCTGATGATACTCTGTTTCCCCAATATACACAAATGGTGGCGTATCTGAATGCATCCCCAATTAGGTATGCTCTTTCTCATGCTCCGCTCATTCCTGTCACACATATTAAACAGTTTTGGAACAATGTTAGTTCCCCAACAATTAATAGAGTGACTACATGAAATTGTGTATAATGTAGTTCGTTTTTCTCAGTTCTTGTGTAATTGAAAGTCCTAACAATATCGGGTTTTTAACTGTTTTTGGTTGTTAATATTTTTTTGGATATCCTATTTGCTAATTCAAACAATGCCTTGCAAAACTGAAAAAATATTGTCTACTTATATGTAAAACATCGTGCAAATACCAAGTATTTATTCAAGTAAAATTTAAAATGTAAATTTTACAACTAAAAGGACTGAAATTGTAAATTCTATTAAAAATAAATGCTCAAATTGTAAAACTAACAAGTACAAGGACTGAAAATGTCAAAACAGTTAACTATGAGGAATAAAAATGAAAACTATGCAACAAACTAACCAATTCTCAACAAATCCAAAACTTACTAACTGATTTTGAACAAATTTCAAACTTAAAGGATCTGATTAATGAAAACCCTAAAAACTAGTAAGTTTAGCCAAGATTTAAAGACGTTTAATACAAGAAGGACTGAATTGCAATTATTGAAAAGTTATAAGCAAAAACGGGTTTTAAAAACAAATAAGCTCGTTTGAGCTTTTTTCTCAACCAAAATTGTTCAAACCACTTGCAAACTGCTTAAAATCAAAAATAAGCTAGACCTGTAAGAGGAAATTTGATGAAATTGACTAAAAAGAGAATAAGCACTTTCTAATAAGCACAAAATAAGCTGTAAAAGAATCTAGACATGCACAACTGGATTTTTGTAATGAAACTGTTTAATGAACTCAAAATATGAACGGGAAATCAAGTCTTGTTAAAAATCATCCAGTAATAAGCTTGGAATTTGAAATAAGCTAAAATTTGGCTTATGTTGACTAGCGTTGACCAAGATTTTTTCAAAAAGCTCAAAATCTCAAAAGTCATCCACAAGCACTAACTAAGTGAATTTGTAAAATAAAATTGACTAGTTTATGAATAGGATTGAGAGATATGAAAAAGCAGTTTGAACTTTACAGAAACATGCATTTGCTTATCAGTTTAGATTTTTGCTTATTCCCACTTGTTTACTGAATACTGTACAAATGCTTATGGAATCTGAAACTTCATATTATGACCTAGATTTGAGAACTGGTTTGATGGAATTTCATTAAGAAACAAGTAAATGCAAGGCAAATGAAAGTGACAACTTTTTATGAACAAAACTGACTGAAAATGACCCAAACCTTTTACAATGCCATTTGCCTTTTTGACCTTAATGTTGACCTGAAAATGACTTCAAACCTTTTGAAATGACTTATTAACTGGAAATGAACATTAGTTTGCCAAAAATCAACACTTGAAAATCCTACACAAGCTAATGCCAAACACTCTTTTACTAAACTTTTTGAAATTTTTGTGAAGCCTTTTTAAGTACAAGTCTAAGCTGAGTAAAAAGCTATAGCAAACCAAATTCAGTAATCAAAATAAGATGTGTGAAAGCTAGTTGCAAGCAATGATCACAACAAAGACACAAATTGGTGAACCAATTCAAAGTGACTGAAAATAAGCTAAGAACAGGATAATAACAAAGCTAATAAGCAGATTAAGCTACACTTAAGCTACAAAATCAATGAAATCAAATCAATATCAGCTAAAACATGTTTTATCATGCAATCACAAACAAGATTAACTAGAATTGAGCATGCATTTGACAATTAAGAGGAATCAAAAATCAGAAGCGTTTACACCTTGTGAAGTAACCTTTGAGCAGTAGAAGAGTGCTGAAATCTCTAGTCTAGTGCTAACAACCACCTTAGCACTAGATCCAACTATCTACAATCAATCAAACAGCTACAAATCAACAAGAATCATCATAATTGCTTGAATTCTTCAAATCTGCTAGAACTTGGACTAGAATCAACAAACAGCTACAATCTTCACTCAAAGTAAGTTATGATCAAAGTATGATCATAACAAACTCAAAACAGCAACAAGAGTAACAATGGTAGTAGGAGATGAACAGTAAAGAAGGTAAGGAGATTTGGCGGGAAAGTAAGAATTTGAATTATATTGATGGAAAAGTAGTTACAAAGCTGTTAAGTGGTTACAAACTTACTAACTAACTCAAGAGTGTGTCAAACTCTTGAGTAGTTTAGCTAAAAACTAGAAATGGTGAAAGGAAAAGAAAGTGTGTGTGTTTTCACACTTTTTAACTACTACATGAAATGAAGCCTAAGCATGCTATTTATAGACTTGGGAAGAAGAGTAGTTGGGGTTGGTGACGTGTTGGAGCCAATCCCAGACTTCCACGTGTCATAATTCTGCTTAATTGATTTTGCAGGTATGAACTCAAATTGGGAAAATTCTTTGTGGAGTTGATTTCAAGTTAATTGGTTATGACCAATGGATCCGTCTTGTGATTTTGAGCAAGTTTCATGTTAAGCACTTCTCTTGAAATCCACTCTAGCTCTAACCCGATCCTGGAAATTTTGTTAGTTTGAAGATGCCACGTGTCAAGTCTTCATTGGTTGAAAAGGGTGCACACGGATTGCACTGTTATGATTTGCTCATTAATGAAGGGCGGCGCTAGTGGATATTAAATGCCATGATGTGGCAATCCAGGTCCATTTTTCCTTGGCTTCTTATTGGACAAGAGTTATTCACATGGATCACACTTGTAATAATTTCCAAAATTGGCAGAAATGACCCTTGAACTTTGGCAGATTGTATTTTTGAGCTTGTAACTTCATTTCTTTGGCATATTTGGTCCTTCAAACTTCATTCTTGAACAAAATTGGTCCTTTGAATGAGTTGACTTGAGAGTTGACCAAATTTGACTATGATCTTGAATTTTACATATTTACACTTTGTTCCTTCATCTTTGGCAGATTGTCAAGATAGGTCCTTGCACTTTCAAAGTCTTGTCACTTTTGATCCTTCTTTGTCTTTTTCATCAAATTGAGCTTGATTATTCCTTGTTTGCTTGAAAATGCATCCTTTTACCTACACAAGTGTACACAAACACAAACATACCACATAATACTGGTTTTACAAGATAAATTGGTATTTTGCTTCATGTTTTAGGGTTATTTGTTTATAAATTGATATGAGTTTTAGCTCATATCAAATCCCCTACACTTGAACATTGTCATGTCCTCATGCAATTCTATAAATTTTAAAGCACAAATTTACATTCTCCTCATAATTAATCCTCTTTGGCCATATGGAATGCATCTACACTACTCTAAACTACATGATGCATGATTTTGACTTTTAACAATGCAATGAACAAAATACAATTCTATCTATATCTTTTTGGTTTTTCTTGAAATGGTTTTGATGGAAATAACTCATAAAGAATTCAATGACTTTGATTAGGGCTTGGGTACCATGGACATTTATTACCCTCAAGTTTCACTTTCCCCATACCAAGCTTAAAAATGGGATCATTGCATTCACAAGTAAAAAGTGCATCAACTTATTCATGACAATTAAATGTGGAACCGTTTATTATTTGAGAAAATTGCTTGTGGGCAAATTTTTCATTTATTCAAGTGTGAAGTATAAGAAGTGCAAAATCCAAAAATAAGGTAGCACGGTTTTAATCCTAAGTAATCCTCTCATCCATTACTTGAAAAACCGCTCACAATTAATACAAGTCCGTTTCAAAAATAATAAGTCATTCGCCTTATGTGTAAAATCCTCATGTCATGCTTTCATAAGTAGCTACACACTCGCTAAGGAAAGAAAAATAAAACTCACGCAATAATTTACATCCGCCATCTTTTTGAGACTTTGGATCTTCAACCCCGCAACCCGTCAAGGTAATATTGGATTGGAGCAATCTATTGAATCCTCGCAACCCGTCAAGGTAATATTGGAACTCAATAGTCACTATAATTAACACCACACTGCCCCTCTTGGGAATCTTGTATTATTTTTTTTCTTTTCTTTTTCTTTTGCTTTTTTCTAGCCACTCATTTTTTTTGTAAGCCCCTCTTATTTTTCTTTATTCCTCACAAAGAAATTTGAAAAGAATAAAAGGAAAAACACCCGCTAAATATTGAGTATGACATAAGTCTAATACACATAAAACGTTCTAACTTAGAATCTTAAGACGTACTCATACCAACCATGAATGATTAGACAAAAATGCATAAGAGATTACAAACCAATTAAAACCGTTCTTGATTATTTATTAACAATTATATACATGCGAAGAAAATAGAGGTTAAGAAGAGAAGGGTTTAGCCACAAGTAATTATCATGAAGTTTATCTAGCCCTTTTACACTTGCTTCAACTCTATCATTTCCCATTCTCCACAAATTTAAAATCTCAAATAATGAGATTGGTGGATGCTTAGCCTAATAGACCAATGAAGGACTACATGGTTAAGGATACTAGCTAGAGAATGCTTAAGATAAGCAAATTCGGGTTGAGTCAAAATATCCATGGCGGGCCTAATATGTCAAAGAAGTCTAAATTCGTTAAACCATGTTTTTATTATATTTTTTTTCTTTTTATATATCTTTGATGAAAAACAAAAGAAGAAATATATACAATGCAAATGTGTTATGCAAATGAAAAATGATTGATGCGAAAATTATGAATGCATATTTTTGGTAGCCAAAGTAGATCAAAAATTTGAAAAATGTTTGAAAATCCAATTTTCCATGTTATCATGAAAGAAAATGACAAGTTCTAGGTAAGGTCACTTCGATAGAAGACCCCCCTACACTTAAGCTAAACATTGTCCTCAATGTTTAAGAGCATGGAAGTATAAAAAATTCCCCTACACTTATGACAATGAATAGACTTCGCTTAACCCAAGTTAAGGAAAGGACAACTATTAGTGAAATCATGTTTAAGCACAAGGTGTCAATGAAAAATCACAATAGTAACGAAGTGAACCGGATACAAGGGCCTCCTCCATAAGCTCTAAAGCATGAAATGAGTGAGCAACCCTACAAACAATCATGAAGACAAAAGAAGGTCTCCCCTACACTTATCTCCAAGTCTATCCCTTTATTTCTAACCTACAACACTCTAAACCTAGTTATACGATGCTTGAGTTAATGAGTCTCTAGCTTGACTCGTCCCTTAATGAATCAATTCATGGGGAAAATGGGGATCTCTTGGACCATTTCAACGGAAATGTCCTCCCCAAAGTAATGCTTAACACGGTGACAATTCACTTTTAAAATTTGGACCATCGGGTTGTGACAACTCAATAGTTCCATATGGAAACACTTGAGCAATAGTGAATGGACCAGACCATCTCGACTTAAGCTTGCCCGCAAAAAGTTTCAACCTTGAGTTAAAGAGGAGAACCGGCTCTCCAACTTTGAACTCACGATTCTTGATCTTGGCATCATGCAATTTCTTAGTCTTTTCCTTGTAAAGCAAAGAATTTTCATAGGCATTGGCTCTCAATTCATCCATCTCATTGAGTTGATCTTTCCTATGGGAACCGGCTTGGTTTAAATCAAAGTTAGCCGACTTGAGAGCCCAAGATGCCTTGTGTTCTAACTCAAATGGGAGGTGGCACGCTTTTCCATAGACAAGCCTATAAGGACTACAACCAATTGGTGTTTTAAAAGCCGTCCTAAACGCCCACAAAGCATCATCAAGCTTATCCGACCAAGAAGCACGATGCTCTCCCACCGTTCTCTCTAAAATTCTCTTTAAACCACGATTTGTGACCTCGGTTTGACCATTTGTTTGAGGGTGATACGCGATAGAAAGTCTATGATTAACTCCATATTTCTTCATAACTCTCGTGAATTGATCATTACAAAAGTGCGTGCCACGATCACTTATGATGGCCCGAGGTACACCAAATCTAGCAAACAATTGTTTCAAAAACTTCATAACAACTCTAGCATCATTGGTAGGTAAGGCTTTAGCCTCCACCCATTTTGACACATAATCCACCGCCACAAGTATATACTTGTTTCCCTTAGAGGATGGAAAAGGTCCCATGAAATCAATGCCCCACACATTAAATATCTCACACTCTTGAATAAAATTTTGTGGCATCTCATCACGTTGCGTAATTTTTCCTTGTCTTTGACACACATCACAAAATTTCACCATTTCATGGGCATCTTTGTAAATGGAAGGCCAATAGTAACCCGAATCAAAGACTTTCTTGGCGGTATAGTTGGGCCCAAAATGTCCACCCGTAGGTCCTTTATGACATGCTTCTAAGATCTTAAATGCCTCGGGTCCATCTACACACCGTCTAATGATTTGGTCCGCACATTGCCTAAAAAGATAAGGATCATCCCAAAAGTAGTACCTAACTTCCTTAAGAAATTTCTTCTTTTGTTGATAAGTAAGACCCTCAATAAGCACATTGCCCACAAGATAGTTTGCGATATCCGCAAACGAAGGAGTGGCATCCTCTTGGGAAGAGATAGACATGAGCTCCTCTAATGGAAAGGATTCATTGATTTCTTGATGTGGCAAATCTCCTTGAAAAGGATGCTCAAGTCTACTCAAGTGATCCGCCGCTAAATTCTCGGCCCCTTTCTTATCACGAATTTCTATCTTAAACTCTTGAAGCAACAAAACCCATCTCAAAAGCCTAGGCTTAGCATCTTGTTTTGTCATAAGATACTTGAGAGCGGAATGATCCGTATACACTATGGTTTTGGAAAGCACAAGGTATGGTCTAAACTTCTCAAAAGCATATACTATAGCAAGCAACTCTTTTTCCGTGGTAGTGTAATGAAGTTGTGCACCGGTCATGGTTTTACTCGCATAGTGTATAGGTTGAAAATGATTATTAACTCTTTGTCCTAAGACGGCCCCCATCGCATAATCACTAGCGTCGCACATAAGCTCAAAAGGTAATTCCCAATTTGGAGAAACCAAAACGGGAGCCTTAGTCAATTTCTCCTTTAGAGTCTCAAAAGAGTCCAAACAATCTTGGTTAAAAATGAAAGGAGCCTCTTTCTCCAAGAGGTGAGTCATCGGTCTAGCTATCTTAGAAAAATCTTGTATAAAGCGCCTATAAAATCCCGCATGACCTAAGAAACTCCTCACACCTTTAACCGAGGTGGGTGGGGGAAGCTTAGCAATCACATCAGTTTTAGCTCGATCCACTTCTAATCCCTTGTTGTATATTTTGTGTCCTAAAACAATTCCCTCTTTCACCATAAAGTGACATTTCTCCCAATTAAGCACTAAACGTGTTTCCTCACAACGCTTAAGCATTCTCTCAAGATTGGTGAGACATGAGGTAAATGAATTTCCAAAGACGGAAAAATCATCCATAAAAACCTCCATAGTTTCCTCTATCATGTCATGGAAAATCGCCATCATGCACCTTTGAAACGTCCCCGGTGCATTACATAAGCCAAAAGGCATCCTCTTGTAAGAAAATGTATCGTAGGGACAAGTGAATGTGGTCTTTTCTTGATCCTTAGGGTCAATTGGTATTTTGAAATAACTCGAAAAGCCATCAAGAAAGCAATAGTACTCATTTCCCGCTAAGCGTTCAAGCATTTGATCCATAAAAGGTAATGGGAAATGGTCTTTCCTATTCGCCTCATTGAGTTTTCTATATTCAATACAAACTCTCCAACCGGTGACAAGTCTCGTGGGAATAAGCTCATTGTTCTCATTAGGCACCACGGTGATTCCACCCTTCTTTGGAACACAATGAACCGGGCTAACCCATGGAGAGTCGGAAATGGGGTAAATCATACCCGCATCTAAGAGTTTAATCACTTCCTTCTTAATAACCTCATGGATTTTTGGGTTAACTCTCCTTTGACTTTGAATGGCGGGTTTATAGTCATCCTCCATAAGGATTTTGTGTGTACAAAAATGTGGATCAATTCCCCTTATGTCGGATATTTTCCATGCTAAGGCTTTCTTGTGTTTCTTAAGGACTTCAATAAGTTGCTTCTTCTCATCCTCTTTCAACTCTTTAGCAATGATCACAGGTAATTGGTCATTGCCCTCTAAGAAAGCATACTCTAAGTGGGATGGAAGGTCCTTAAGTTCAATTGGAGGTGGACTCTCTATGGAAGGTTTTACTATGGAAGGTTCCTCAATGGTAACTTCTTGTGGAATAGGAGAAGGAATAGGGTCCTCATTGAGCAACTTTTAGATCGTAAGAATATCTTCTTCTCAATTAATGGGAGAATCATCATCACCAAGAAAGTTTGACTCAAATTCCTCCAAGAGGAAATCACTCTCTCCAAAAGGTGTTAAAGAGGGAGCAATTGAGGCCACGGTTTCAACATGGGGCATCTCATCACTAGTACTCTTACAAGCATCATGAAAGTGTTCATCACACACCTCATCTAACACATCAACAATGTTAATAGTCTCACAAGGTCTAGACTCTTTAGCCTCTTTCCTATAACAAACTTTCCCTAACTTAAACACCACTCTCTCATCTTCTACTCTCATAAATAGTTCTCCTTCCGCCACATCTATCAAAGTACGACCCGTTCTCAAAAACGGTCTACCAACAATCAAAGGCACTCTAGGATCCATGTCATAATCAACCACTACAAAGTCGGCCGGAAACGTAAACTTATCCACACCTACAAACACATCCTCCGCTATACCTACGGGGTAAGCTATGGTTCGGTTGGCTAATTCAAGAGTCATCCTAGTGGGAGTGAGCTCGGGAAGAGAGAGTTTTTTCCAAACCGATAAAGGCATGAGGTTAATGCTTGCCCCTAGATCCGCCAAAGCCATGAAATTTTCAACACCAAGAAAATTACAAGGTATCAAGAAGCGCCCCGGATCTCCAAGTTTTGTTGGTAAGGTTTTAAGTAGCACGGCGGAACAATTTTCATTAAGGGATGTGTTGGGCAAATCAACCAATTTTTCTTTGTTTGAGAGTAAATCCTTGAACATCTTAGCAAACTTTGGCATATAAGCAAGAGCTTCCGCAAAGGATATATTGATGTTGAGTTGCTTGAACATCCTTAAGAAATTTGAGACTTGGATGTCATCCTTGTTCTTTAACTTGTCCTTTTTCAACCTTGAAGGATATGGAAGAGTAGGTTTTGGTGTAGGTGGAATAGGTGTTGTAGTGGAAGATTTGTCTTTGTTAGCTTCTTCATTGGGAAGTGTGGAAGGTAAAGGAGAAGTATGAATAGGTTGAGAAGGTGTGTTTGAGTGAATGGGAGCATTTTGAGGAGGTGAAGTAGAGGTAGAAGGCTTGTCACAAGTAGGAGCACAAGTGGGTTGAACAATAGGAGGTTTAGGAGGTGAAGGATCCTTTGTTGTTTTTCCACTCCTTGTTGTAATAGCATTGACATTTACCCTTGGATTTGTTTGTGTGTTGGGAGGTAAAGCCCCTTGTGGTCTTTGATTTAATGCCATTAAAAGCTTATTGGTTTGTTCATCCGATATACGTTTCATTTGGTCATTCATTTTCTTCTCAATAGCTTGGAACCTCCTTTCATTCTCTTGATTCATTTTGTGAAAGAAATCTATTGTGTTATAATCTTATGACACATTTCCTTGAAGACCTTGAGGTTGTAAAGGTGGAGGTTGAGCATTAAATCCTTGATTTGGTGGATAAAAGGTATTTCCTTGAGGTTGAAAATGATTGGGTGCCTTGTAGTTATTTCCTTGGTAAGGTGGTCTTTGCCCTTGATTTCTTTATAAAACTTGAGGAGGATTTTGTTGAATTTGGGTGGGTGGTTGGGGTGGGAATCCCGGTGGAGTAAGGTAGTTTTGGGACTTGTAAGAAAGGTTATTTGGATTGATATTTGGCTTGAAGTGTTCACGATGTTCGTCTTGGTAAGCATAGCATTCCCCTTGATAAACTTGCACCTTATCACATTGTGCATAAGAATGGGGACCTCCACAAGTTACACAAGAAAGAGTAATGGCATTCACATTATTTGAAGAATTGTTCAATGAAAAGGTCTTAAGGGCTTGAACTACCTCTTGAGTCATTTCTTGTTGACCTTGTTTGACTTGTTGAATGATCTCTTGGTGATATTTAAGGAATTGGTTATCACAAGGTGTTTGAGAAGTGTTTTGGATAACATGAACTCTTTCTTCAAATTGAGAGTTTGTTTGAACCATTGCTTTAGTCTCAATGATGTCCACGGCCTCTTGCATGGATTTAAGAAGAATATTTCCTCCCGCGGAAGCATTGAGTGAATCTTGGTGGTGAGATTTAAGGCCAGTATAGAAAGTATTGATTTGGTGAACATCATCCAATCCATGGTTAGGGCATCGCCTCAATAACTCTCTATACTCTTCCCAAGCATCACTAAAGGATTGACTAGGTTTTTGTTGAAAGCCTATAATTAAGTTCCTCAAGGCCATGGTCTTAGATGGAGGAAAGAACTTGTTCAAAAACTTAGTGGTGAAACCATCCCATGTGGTGATACTATCGGGTGGTTGGGTGTCTAACCAATGCTTAGCTTGTCCCTCAAGTGAAAATGGCACTAACATCAACTTAATAGCATCATGTGGAACTCCATTGTGCTTAATGGTATTACAAAGAGAAAGGTATCTCTTAAGGTGATCATGAGGATCATCATTCTTGTTTCCATAGAAAGGTGTTTGTGAAACCATAGTAATCATAGCCATTTTTAGCTCAAATGTATTTGCGGGAATGTCGGGAATCCTAATAGCACTAGCATATCCATGAACATTGGTTTGCAAACGTTCCATCAAAGAACGATTATCGACAGCCATGGTTTCTTGTTGTGGATGAATCAAAGCACGATTCTCGTGATCGACTTGATGGACGGTGGTGGTCTTACTCTTTCTCTTTTTCTTCCTTTTCGAAGGAAGAGGTTGTACACCAATCAGTATTTGTGCACGCCCGCGAGTGAGCATGCAACTCAATACGAGGAATGAGAGAGAAGCTCTCGTGTGACTTTGAAGAGAAAAGGATTATCCTCTTCGAGTTTCAATATGAAATATCCACAAGAAAATAATATATATGTATGTACTACTTGGGTGCAAGACCCCCAATGAAGCCTTCCTTCTTAGAATACTCACAAGTGAATGGGGGGTTAGGTGGCGCGAAGCACTTAAGTACCTATTGACCCTTAGATGGCATTTTATAGCACATAGCCTTTCTATTCACTTAAATGTTCGTATTCTTTGAATTGTTGCTTATTGAGAGTATTTATCTATTCTTGCTTTATTTTATTTGATCGATACACGTGTCAAGGACCGGAACGCCCCTCAACACGGTGTATTGCCTCGGCAATACTTATGGAGAATATGTAGATTGGTTGATCTTATACGTATATGTATTTACTTATAATAATATATGGAAAATATTTTTGTATTTATGATTTTTTAAGAGAAAATACTATATGTACATAAAAACCGAGAGAATCCAATAATATATATTTTTGGGTGCAATCTCTTAGGAAAAAGATTGCTTTTTGGATTTTTTAATTTGTTTGGTCAATTCTTTAGGAAAAGAATTGTTTTGTTAATTTTTTAGTTTTTATATATTTTTATATTTTTGATTTTTTATTTGTTTTTTATTTATGATACGTAAAAATAACGTTCACAAGGTGAACGGATCCCAAAAGCCAATGAAAACCGTCAATCGATAGTCTCTCGTAAAGTCAAAGAACCGGCAGCGGCGCCATTTGAAATTTTGTATAATGCAGTTCGTTTTTCTCAGTTCTTGTCTTATTGAAAGTCCTAACAATATCGGGTTTTTAACTGTTTTTGGTTGTTAATATTTTTTTGGATATTCTATTTGCTAATTCAAACAATGCCTTGCAAAACTGAAAAAATATTGTCTACTTATATGTAAAACATCGTGCAAATACCAAGTATTTATTCAAGTAAAATTTAAAATGTAAATTTTACAACTAAAAGGACTGAAATTGTAAATTCTATTAAAAATAAATGCTCAAATTGTAAAACTAACAAGTACAAGGACTGAAAATGTCAAAACAGTTAACTATGAGGATTAAAAATGAAAACTATGCAACAAACAAACCAATTCTCAACAAATCCAAAACTTACTAACTGATTTTGAACAAATTTCAAACTTAAAGGATCTGATTAATGAAAACCCTAAAAACTAGTAAGTTTAGCCAAGATTTAAAGACGTTTAATACAAATAGGACTGAATTGCAATTATTGAAAAGTTATAAGCAAAAACGGGTTTCAAAAACAAATAAGCTCGTTTGAGCTTATTTCTAAACCAAAATTGTATAAACCACTTGCAAACTGCTTAAAATAAAAAATAAGCTAGACCTGTAAGAGGAAATTTGATGAAATTGAATAAAAAGCTGATAAGCACTTTCTAATAACCACAAAATAAGCTGTAAAAGAATCTAGACATGCACAACTGGATTTTTGTAATGAAACTGTTTAATGAACTCAAAATATGAACGGGAAATCAAGTCTTGTTAAGAATCATCCAGTAATAAGCTTGGAATTTGAAATAAGCTAAAATTTGGCTTATGTTGACCAAGCTTTTTTCAAAAAGCTCAAAATCTCAAAAATCATCCACAAGCACTAACTAAGTGAATTTGTAAAATAAAATTGACTAGTTTATGAATAGGATTGAGAGATATGAAAAACTAGTTTGAACTTTACAGAAACATGCATTTGCTTATCAGTTTAGATTTTTTCTTATTCCCACTTGTTTACTGAATACTGTACAAAATGCTTATGGAATCTGAAACTTCATATTATGACCTAGATTTGAGAACTGGTTTGATGGAATTTCATTAAGAAACAAGTAAATGCAAGGCAAATGAAAGTGACAACTTTTTATGAACAAAACTGACTGAAAATGACCCAAACCTTTTACAATGCCATTTGCCTTTTTGACCTTAATGTTGACCTGAAAATGACTTCAAACCTTTTGAAATGACTTATTAACTGGAAATGAACATTAGTTTGCCAAAAATCAACACTTGAAAATCCTACACAAGCTAATGCCAAACACTCTTTTACTGAACTTTTTGAAATTTTTGTGAAGCCTTTTTAAGTACAAGTCTAAGCTGAGTAAAAAGCTATAGCAAACCAAATTCAGTAATCAAAATAAGATGTGTGAAAGCTAGTTGCAAGCAATGATCACAACAAAGACACAAAATGGTGAACCAATTCAAAGTGACTGAAAATAAGCTAAGAACATGATAATAACAAAGCTAATAAGCAGATTAAGCTACACTTAAGCTACAAAATCAATGAAATCAAATCAATATCAGCTAAAACATGTTTTATCATGCAATAACAAACAAGATTAACTAGAATTGAGCATGCATTTGACAATTGAGAGGAATAAAAAATCAGAAGCGTTTGCACCTTGTGAAGTAACCTTTGAGCAGTAGAGGAGTGCTGAACTCTCTAGTCTAGTGCTAACCACCACCTTAGCACTAGATTCAACTATCTACAATCAATCAAACAGCTACAAATCAACAAGAATCATCATAATGGCTTGAATTCTTCAAATCTGCTAGAACTTGGACTAGAATCAACAAACAGCTACAATCTTCACTCAAAGTCAGTTATGATCAAAGTATGATCATAACAAACTCAAAACAGCAACAAGAGTAACAATGGTAGTAGGAGATGAACAGTAAAGAAGGTAAGGAGATTTGGCGGGAGAGTAAGAATTTGAATTTTATTGATGGAAAAGTAGTTACAAAGCTGTTAAGTGGTTACAAACTTACTAACTAACTCAAGAGTGTGTCAAACTCTTGAGTAGTTCAGCTAAAAACTAGAAATGATGAAAGGAAAAGAAAGTGTGTGTGTTTTCACACTTTTTAACTACTACAAGAAATGAAGCCTAAGCATGCTATTTATAGACTTGGGAAGAAGAGCAGTTGGGGTTGGTGACGTGTTGGAGCCAATCCCAGACTTCCACGTGTCATAATTCTGCTTAATTGATTTTGTAGGTATGAACTCAAATTGGGGATTCTTTGTGGAGTTGATTTCAGGTTAATTGGTTATGACCAATGGATTCGTCTTGTGATTTTGAGCAAGTTTCATGTTAAGCACTTCTCTTGAAATCCACTCTAGCTCTAACCCGATCCTGGAAATTTTGTTAGTTTGAAGATGCCACGTGTCAAGTCTTCATTGGTTGAAAAGGGTGCACACGGATTGCACTGTTATGATTTGCTCCTTAATGAAGGGCGGCGCTAGTGGATATTAAATGCCATGATGTGGCAATCCAGGTCCATTTTTCCTTGGCTTCTTATTGGACAAGAGTTATTCACATGGATCACGCTTGTAATTATTTCCAAAATTGGCAGAAATGACCCTTGAACTTTGGTAGATTGTATTTTTGAGCTTGTAACTTCATTTCTTTGGCATATTTGGTCCTTCAAACTTCATTCTTGATCAAAATTGGTCCTTTGACTGAGTTGACTTGAGAGTTGACCAAATTTGACTATGATCTTGACTTTTACATATTTACACTTTGGTCCTTCATCTTTGGTAGATTGTCAAGATAGGTCCTTGCACTTTCAAAGTCTTGTCACTTTTGATCCTTCTTTGTCTTTTTCATCAAATTAAGCTTGATTATTCCTTGTTTGCTTGAAAATGCATCCTTTTACCTACACAAGTGTACACAAACACAAACATACCACATAATACTGTTTTTACAAGATAAATTGGTATTTTGCTTCATGTTTTAGGGTTATTTGTTGATAAAATGATATGAGTTTTAGCTCATATAACTACATTATCTTCTATTGTTCATGGGACAACATGGGTGGTTACTGAAGCTTTGGTACGCCAAGCTTTGCATCTTGATGATGCTGATGGTATAACCACCCTCCCCATTAGTGAAATAGAACAAGGATTAAGGGCTTTGGGTTATCCATTTCCTGCTGAAGGAACTTTAAATAAATATCATAAACAAGAGTTTCCCCCAGCCTGGAAGTACCTAATACATGTCCTCTTACAATGTTTGAGTCCCAAGTGTACTACACACAATGAGATCAATAGATCTATTGCTAGTGCTATTGTGTGCATTGCTACTGGGCAAAAGTTTAATTATTCCAAAATGATTTTTGAGGGCATGTGTAAAAATAAAGGAAACAAAATGACTTTAGCTTATCCCAGATTTTTACAAATGGTTTTTGAGGTGCAAAATTACTACACAAGGGATCATGATGATTTTTATGAGATGCCTGTGCAAAAGAAAGCAATTTTTTATGAAGATGAACTCACCCCCACATCGTGACCTACCCCTAACCCCAGCTATGATTGCTGTCATTGAAGCAGCACAACCCCAACCAGACCCCAACCCCAAATTGACCCAATACCTGAACCTTTACCTTCCCCACAACATATGCAAATTGACCAAGAACCCTTCGACGCTGACACATTAAATGTTGGCGTTGATGTGCCTATTTCAAACGTTGACACCAATCCTTCACAGACCCAAACACCCCTTAACCAACCCACATCCACCCAATCCACATCCTCTTCTCCCCCAACACAATATATGTTACAAAAACGCCAAAGGACTACTGGAGTGTTCTCCTCTAGTGTTCCTAGCCATGTAGCTGAGAGAACCACCACCACAAGTGTGGTTGGTGTTATGGATGAGGCTGGGACTATTGGTTCTGGCTTAGAAGCTGGCCAAGACAGTCCTACCATACTCAAGACCTCATCCATGCCCAATGAATCTACGTTGGGAGGTCAAATACCCATTTTAGAAGAGGGCAGATTAGAACCAATGCCTTTGATGGAATTGACGGCAGTTTGCATTAGCTTTCAAAAGCAAAATGCAGACTTGGTACAAGTTGTCAGCACACAAGGTCTTGAACTCAAGCAATTGAGGGAGAGGATTGTTATCTTGGAGAATGCTAGCACAAGGAGAGGGATGGAGGAATCTTCCAAAGGGGAGGATGAACAAATAAATGTGAGTGATAAGGGCTCTCATGATGGTCAATCATTGGATGTTGCTGAGGCCCTCACAAGTTTGAAGAAATAGACAGGTTTTTATATGTCTCTGGTCTCTCCTACAAACTTAAATTTGTCATTTACAGCCATGTTGGAGGAAATCACAAGAGGCGCTAAGACAGGTACTTTGGGCGTTGACAAGACAGATTTGAACGCTGATATGAGTAACTTGGGCGCTGTCAAAGCAAATGTGAGCGTTGACAGACCTGCAAATGAGGTTGATGTATTCCAGTCATCATCCATCATCAAAGAGGTTTCTTCACAGGTATTACCATCTACCTTACCAACAGTTGATCCATTAGATAAGGGTAAGGGTATTATGGTAGAAGACGTTGTTCCAAAGAATGTAGCACAAATTGAGTTTGATAGAAGGTTGGCTGCACAAATTGTGGAACAAGAAAGAAAGAAGGTGGGTGAATAACCTTTTGTTGTCCCTTCAGAAGATCAAGAAGCAAGTGATGAAGCGAGTTCAGACTCAAGTGTTATGATCATAGAACAACCAGAAAGGCTTGAGTATGGTGATGAATTGGCAAAAGAGAAGTTGAATGAGCTGAAATTGCAGGTTGATTTTGATATGCCAGAAGTTGTTCAGATGTACCATGCTTGGGAAGATAGGTGTATGGAGAATCCAGATTTGACCATTTCAGATCAGATATGGGGTTTGGAGATTCTTCTCAGAGTACAAAAGGATTGCAAGGTCATTCTAAAACACAAAGCAAGCAATGTTCGCTCAAATTTGAAAAGGGATAGAAGGGAGTTGTACTACATGCTACTCAGATGTCATGGAACAGGATGGACTCATAAGAAATTGATTGGTTTGACATTTGAAGAGTTGGAGTGCAGAGCTTATCCTATTTGGGTTAGAGTGCAGGAAGAAAACACTCTAAGACTTCTTTCTGATGAAAGAAAAGAAGAACTTGCAGAGGAAATGGAGATTAAGAAGGCAATATTTGTTCCCAGACCAGTGAAAAAGGGAGTTCCTCTTGAGTTTCCCAAAGATATGGATCCATTACATCCAAGTGAAGCTGTTATAAGAAAGAGCCTCAAGCTCTCACAATTAGAAGCTTCAGATATGGTACAAGTGTTACCACTTGATTCCAGAAACCCTATTATAAGCTATGAAGAAGATGAATGTGGGTTTTGGAAGATTGGTAGGTATGGAAAAGAGGTTCACACTTTTACCACTCTTATATCTTTGTTTGCAAGTTGTGATACAGAAGACTTGGTAGACCTATGGAGGTTGTTAGAGGCCAAGTATGAGACTGAAGCGCCCACTTCAGTCAATGCAATAAAACTATGGTCAACATTCAAGAGAATGTGTGGACCAAGAGATGAAGATCCTGCTATTTGGAAGGATCTTGAAGATGACCTCAGTGGTCTTCAATGGAGATTGTATTCAGCTGCTGGTGTTTATTATTTGAGCTCTAAACATTTTGCTGAGTATCTACTTGTAGATGGCCAGTATTTCATGTCCAAGGAAGTCTTGGAGAAGATGAAGAACACACAGCTGGAAATTGATTATTCAAGTGACGTGGCCAAAGATTTAGTCAGATTTGTTTATTACCAATATGAGAAATTTTGTAAGATTCCTCCTAATTCTTAATGTTTATTCAGAAACTTCATTACTAGAGTAGATATCAAGTTTAGGGGAGGATTGTTGGGAATATATTATAGCCAGTCTACTTGAGCGCTGACAAGAGTAAAACAAGTGTTGACAGGAGTAAAACAAACGCTGACAGATCAAGCGTTGACAAGAAGAAGTCAAGCGTTGACACATTGAAGACAAGCACTGATGGAAGGATATGATCTACATGTTTATTATATTCTAGATTACTTCTAGTAAAGATAGGAACAACAATGTATTTTCTATATTTATCTTTACCTGGAATAGTTGATACGTAGATTATTGTACAAGGCTTCTTACGTCTATAAAAGAAGACCTTTAGGTTAATGTTCATATAAGTTTTCATACGTTAAACACTTTCATTGTAAGCAAGTTTGATATCATTAATTAAAGTGAAAGTTTGTTTACATCTTGTGTGTTCTTGTTTAAGTGTTAATTCCGCATAACACTTAGATTGTCATATATATATACAAAGGTTTCTCTAAGTGTATTACTTGATCTAATCTCGTATACATAAAGCTAAATCGATATAAGTTCGGGATCAACAAACAAGGGTCGCAAATCGTGCAACTGTAAAACGTGAAAATCTTAAAATGTAAGATTCTAGTCACAAGCGAAATAGAAGGGAAAAATGAATAATATATGATCATTTAAAATACAAGCTGTCAAAATCAGTTGTCTAGGATTTTGTTATTACTTTAATACTTAGTTTTAAATATTTTCTTTATCAAAAGAAAATTTTACCAGGTGTAGTGATTAAGAATCAAACTTCATATAAACTGATTGGGTAAACAGTGTCAAATCTTTTTCTTGATCAGGACTTCAAGGTAAAAGTAACTCAGTTCAAATAGTTATTTTGATCAGCTTAAGAGCTTTTCAGGTGACTGTATGAAATTGTTGTTAAAACTTAGGTTTAACGTTACCATTAGAGAAAATTAGATTTTCTAGGTTATTTAGAATCATTGTTAGAAATTATAAATTAATTTAATAATTTCATTATATTGAAGGTAAAGTATGATATAATCAAATACTTTAAAAGATACAGCTTTACTAGTTATAAATTTACCAAAGAGGATGTATAGATCCGGTACTTAACTTGAAACAGTTATATTGGTAATTTATACATTTGATAAAATGTATAAAACATTCTTAAAAATTAGTAATCATTTTTAGAAAATCAAGAAAGTGTTTAAGATATCAAATGATAAACACGTAATACACAAAGGAATAAGACGAAAGTCGTATCAATACTTAAAAAACGTGGTCGAATTGATGCATCTATGATAAAAATAATAAGAAACAAAGGATTCAGCATGATAAATTCACGAGCGTGGTTGACATCACCACAACGACTTATTAAGTTCTCGATAGTCGATACACGATCAAAAAAGAAAAGCCACAAAACGAATTTTCAAATCAAAGAAAGTTCTTAAGGAGTCACTTGAGAGGAATTCCGGTAAAACGAACAACATTACCAATGAAAGACGAAATCAACACATGGTTCACACGAACAAATTTCAAGACGATAAAGTCTAACACACATCATGACAATTACACGATATCATCGTTCACGTCCAGTCATAAATCATTAATCGCGTCCAAAGACGTCTTGTAGTTCTACCAAGATAGATAGAGATGGTCGATCATCGAAGCATAACAACGCTGAAACTTTCAAGTCTGGTATCAATGGTAAGAATTTAGGCAAATGGTAACGAAAATTGTATCATGGGGATGATGAGGTAACAAGTAAGGCAATGATCGTCGAGTATGGAAATATGTGCTTGAGGCATGTACTTTGTTTAAGAAAAGATAAGGGTTTATATGTGTATGTTGTGAATTGTTGATACTCGCATAAGAAGTAAAAGTTTTTTTTCTAAACTTTATTTATCTAACTTTTTAAAGAACATAATTAAAAAGTTGATTGTTGGTTAAATATTTAAGGCGACTACTATTTGGCCTTGCATGGCTCCTTCTAAATTAAGCATAGCTGATCAGGCCATGCATAATTTAGGACTAGCAATGCGATGCTCATCTTCGTCAAACCAGTATTACATATCATATGATTTAAAATATGTATATAATGCCATTTGTAAAAACAGAAATCAAAATAGTTTATGAAACTATTCGCCAATAAGTTACTGGCTAGATATTTAATTCAACAACAGTAATGTTACAAGATTCTTTACAAAACCCAAGGTAGAACAAATTATGAGTATACATTGTAAAATTAATATAAATTAATTTTGTAAGATAGCATTCAATTATTTAAGAAAGCCCAAATGAAACCTTTTGTAAATTGATTTGCAAACAATACCTGTTTGATTTATATGGTAACATGACAATAGTTTATAAAGTAGCGAGTGGTTTACAAGAGGGAAATTAGGAGTAGTTCAAGACAGTCAACGAAATGGTTACAAGGTGATAAGGTTTCAAGAGGTTTAGCCGAAATCGTCAGGAGGTACGTGTCAAGATGGTAACGAACGATACGAAAGAAAGAACTTCAACCTCGGTCCAATTCAGTGGTACGATAGAAACAGAGGAAAAAAATACAATGAAAAATAAGTCATAAATAAAAGAAAGGAATAAGGAATCCGTATGTGTGCACATCGTGATTAATTTGAAAATAATATACTTTTAAGAAAGTAAAGTATCAGTTAACAAATAGTACAATCACTTCGAAAAGTTTTTATATTAGGAAGTTATCGAATTTCAAAAGTTCAAGATCTAGGTACATGTATGACCGAACTCAAAGTTACTATTCTATACTTCTCAAACGCAATCATTGTTTTTAGTTTGCAAAATATTATTAGTTAAAGTTTTAAGAGCTCAAACGAACTCAAAAACGTTTCAATCCATGTTTTTAACTTTCATCAGTTTTGACCTTTGGGTTTGACTAGACCAATTAACTCATTAAACGATATTCTAAGACTCAAAGTCTAATGCATTTCGATGTAAAACAATGTTTTGAACAACTTTCTAGTTTTACACGAGACTTGAAACGGAATAAAAATGGACGAAAATGCCCTTGCATTAAATATGTTAACAAAATGATATTTTAGCATTATTCAGAAAATAACTTTTTATATTTTACAATCTCAAATGAGCGTAACTTTCTCGATTTTAAATTTTACTGGTCAAATTTTATGTCCTAAACGGACGTCTCAACATGTAGAAATATATATTTTTTATATCTAAGTTATAAAAATATTTTCTCGACACGGTTAAATTTCCCTGTAAAGTTTCTGTACAAAGTATATTTTTCGACACAGCTTGAAATTAAATCCAAATTTCATGAAAACTCAAAATTAATGTACACACAGGACTTGTGGATTCCATAAAGACGAAAGAAGGTAAATTGTATAATTAGTCATGTAAAGAAAACGCAGTATAGAAATGGTTCAAGAATGCCAACGATAATCGGAGACATCAAAAACGACGCATATCATCCGTGTCTTCGGCTGCAAGATGGAATGCAAAAAGGTCTCTTGGCGGCGTGATTTTCCAAAATCACAAGACATACCGAGAAGGAAACAAAATATTAACAAGTCACACTCCTGAGGCGAGGAGGTTTAATGAAAAGGGGAGTATACAAGTTCATAGATGTAGAATTGTATTTCAAACAATCACCACATAATAAATGACGATCATGAGTTTAAGGTACAACGGATGCTATAAGTCGAAGTCGAAACGTAAAATGGTCAATGGAATACGATGTAATCCATGTACAAATGTCGTGTAAAACAGTGGCGTAAAGGTAAATCAAAGTTACAAAAACTCACAATATTATTCAGCACTGATTCAACGAATACTTCGAGATGTGTGACTCACACGATGTCCTTTAGTCTTTTTTCAGAGACCCATTGAGCTACACAATGGTCTATAGACTAGACATTCAATTACGAATGGTCGGAAAGAAAATCTGCGTATCTAGATAGATATTTTAATAAAATTAAACAATGAGTGCAACACGTACGGTAGTAGAATGAAAATAAGAAGTTTCGTCGAAAACAACACTTATACAATTCCGAACAATGGTATCACGAGAGTATGCACAACATGTAGCAGCGAGTCGAGAAAACAGATGATTGAAAACGAACGAGTATATGAAGTCAGTCGTATAACGCATAAATGAAATAGCAATAGTACTCAGAAAAATGAGCATGAATAGTCGGCAGCATACGCGCTCTGAATACAAGTATGTAACGTCATAACAATATGAAATCATCGTAACAAGATCAGTTCACAAGAACAAGAATTCAAGAAGTACAATACAGGCAGATGTAATCACGGTAACATTCAATGATAATTCATGAAGCACTAAGGCTTTGAAAAGACATAGTAATTATCGTCATTAAGGTGATGTAATATTTCAACATGAAATCAAGAGATGAAATAATACAACGATAATTAAAAGTAAATAATAAGGATTTAAAGAGTTACCCGCGCAGATATCGAACAACATTGGCAGATTCTGTGGTTGACACTTAAAACATAAAATATTTGAACTTTCGGTTATCGACTAAGTTTTGAAAAACGACTCAGTTCCCTATAACCATCGCTCTGATACCACTCTGTGAGACCCCCAAAATCCGACATGGAACAACTAGGCAACGAGGGGGTAACACGTCATAGTACAAGAAATAATGAAATACAGTTCATACAAAGATGACGAAATAAAAACATGTACATTACATCATAAAAGGTTAGAGTTTTTAAAACATAGGTCCCAGAGTTTTATATGCGGAAAGATTTTATTATTTCGTCATGGTTTATAGCACTTAGTTACTAAAAATACAGAAAACTATCTTCTGACAGCTTATAGATTTGACCAAGTTAAATTATACACAGAAATCTCCAAGCTGTGATAATATCCTGCGGGCTCCCATCCAAGCAAATCTAAGCAATAATACCTGAGATTAAACATGTAAAATGGTCAACACAAAGTTGAGTGATATTCATAGGTTTAGCAGTAAACGTGTGGAACACAATAGAATTTGTAAAACACGTAATAGGGGGTTAACTATGTACGTCCATAGTCACGATGCATATTATTGCTGTTTAGTCTCATGAACCGAAGCTTAACTCAAATGTAAGTTCCTCTAGGGAGTATTCAGCCTAAATACTCAAGTATAAACGAATATTAGTGCGTGAAAATCGGGACGGGGATTGTCAATCCCGATGGATCCACCCACAACATTCGCGCTTAGCGCAAAGCATACGGGAAAATTAACGATTCATGATAGGAGAGGAAACTCAAGGCTAACGTTAAAAGTAATAATACCATTGAAATCATCTGTAAAGCATACACGTTCAGAATAACATACGAGTTCTGGATAGCAATACAGTTTTATATTTAGTTGTGTTCCACCATGTAAAATCTCACCCCGTGTTTAGAAACCATGTACAAGTAAAAAGGGGCTATGAACTCACCTTAGCCACGAGGTAAGTCAATCACGGTACTCAGCAACTGAGTAGTAACGGTAGTGGTAGACGATCACCGACGATATGGATGCCCAGGAAAACACGAAAACCGCAACCTATCACAATAAGGTGCGCGTTAAGACTCGAACTCGAATATCGATATGTACAAAATATAATACGACTCAAATGTTTTCAAAGTATACACGTTTCAAAACCATTGACACGAATCAAATGAATACATTTATCCAATGTTACACGTTAAAACACTTGAACACTTGAAATTGACCCGTTATACGACGCCAAGTCAACGCAAGTCAAATTATCTTTTAACCTTACTTGGACCAGTAGCTAAGTCATTTATATAATGACTAAGCACTTGAGTAAGTCATCATGTCCGATGATGAATACTCAAACTCACGCAACGCAAACATTGAACTACGTGTCCAAATTAAAAATCAGCAAGTACACCCCGAACGTACACACCGATCTACCCTATCTAGACTTGTCTGTTTTACATGAAGATTGGTGTCAAGGTCACTTATAACCTGTATAAGACCTCAACAAAATTTGAGCCAATGTTCACACTTTAAAATCCATCAGCTCGACACTTTTCTCGACTCCAAATTTTAGGACAGATTTGTACACTTGTTTTGTAAAACCGTTTGGACCGCTTTAAAAGTACAAACTCGACAATCCGTCTTTTTAAACCACTACTAGACTCATCAAACTCAGTTTTTAAACATTGAAAATCAGTAGCATCAACTATCTAACCAAGCCTAAAGTCCCCGAGAGTCGACCCAAAGTCAGCCACAATTTCGGATTGTGCCGACTTGAGTCTCCCGGTACACGAAAACTAAAACTAGCATAACTTTTGAATCGTAATGACTTAGAAGCTATATCTTATACCAAAACGACCGCCTCGAAAAACTCTACAATAATTTCAAATAATATTAGCCTTTCACAGAACTTAAACCCACGAAACATACTGTTTAAGGCTGCTGTCCCAAATTGTACTTTAAGAAAACATGACAAATCCATTTTTCAAGCAAAGCCACTCATTTCCATACCGCTAGGATCATCATACTATCATACCCATCACCCAAACACTCCTAAAAACACTTGCATGTAAAATCTAACAAAATCAAAGATTAAAAACAAGACTTTTAAGGATTAAAATGTGATGTTCTTACCAAAAACAATGCATGCAAGATGATTAAATCATCATAAAATCATAAAATCAAAAGTTCTTGAATTTTTGATGCATGTGGGTGATTTTAGTATCAAAAGAACCACCATAAAAATATATGATGTGGTCTTTAAATTGTTTTGATAGAATCATGGTGGTTGATGGTGTTTGGTGGTGGTGAAGGTGGCGGCAATAGGTGGTGGTGGGAGAAGATGTGTTTTTTTGTTTAAGTGAAAGTGTGTGTAGTGGAAGTAAAGAAATGGTTTATATATGGCTAGTTAAGTGGAGGGACCTAAGTTGCCAATTTGCAAACTTGTGGACCTAAAATCAATTAATAGTTTTAAAGGGTAGAAAATGGTTATTGGTAAATATTGAAAATATTTACGGGGCTCGGGTTTCGTAAAAAAACTTTTCAAAAGTTACAGTGCATCATAAAAATGATTAAATGATTTCTCGACACGACTTAATACGTAATTAAAACGAAATCGTCGAAAATATTAATTATCGAAACAATTGATAAATAAACGTAAAATTTTAGGCATCCGTCGGTATCGCGATCACTAGGAATTCTCGTTGTACCTTGATTTGAATAAACTCGTTGTAAAACGCACGCGGGTGATTTTAAATCAAAAACTTTGATTTAAATTAAATATGGAAAAATAAAATAAAAATTTTATAATTCCAAATAATTTATTATCAATGATCAGTAAATACTTAAAAAAAGTATAATTCATTAAAATTTAAGAATCTCAGGATTTACATATAAAAATACAAGAAAGCGTAATACGTTGGGAAATTCAAGAAGCACGAATAAAAAGAATAAAATAATGTTGGGAAAGTACGGGTTCTCACATCAGACTGCTTGACTGTCTTCCACCATCCTAGCACATCACCTTCGAACTTGTAACAGGCCAACCTCGACTTGAAGACGGGTTCATAGCCCATTGCATCGAATATCTTCTCAATGTGAGCCAACCAGCTTTCAGGTTCACTAGAGATATCTGTTTCTCGAAGGATCGAGAACGTTGCTTGTTGAATCTCTCTAGCCATGTGACCAATGTTGTTGGAGGATGAGGAGGAGGTACTGGGTGATGTTGCTGATTGTTGGCAGCCTGCACCTCAGCCCTGATTTCGTTCCTCAACTGAGGAAGCAAAGCTTGCGTTGCAGCTTGGACTGCTTCATTGAGTTGTTCCTGCGCGCGTGTGAGAACCATCTGACAGTATAACATAATATAGATGATTAAACTGATTAAAACATAAAATATATACATGAAAAAAAATTTATACCAATAAATCACGAGAAAAAAATTTATGTAGGAAAACTAGTACATGAATGCATGATGCGGTTTTATGGAAACTTTTATATGCGCGAGAGTGAACGCCTAAGGTCAGTTCACTAAAAAAAAGACATGGTGAGGGGACTCGAATGGGTCGGTCCCAAAGTTAAAGGTTTCGATAAAAGCACATGCGACTAAATAGGGCCAGTCTTGTGCCAACCATTACTTAGTCATAAACCTACAACAATGACATATATATGAATGCATGAAAACAATGAATGCATGAAAACCGACTGTCAGTTCTAGGAAGACCATAGTGACTACCCACTAATCACAGGTCGTGTTTTGAGAGCCTACAGGTCGAAGTCTGGGCTCTAATACCATAATTGTAACACCCCATTTTGGTAAATGGAATGTCACGCGTGATTATATCGTGTCATCAAAGCATACAAGGATAAATGTCTTAAACATTACATGACCATAAAAGAAATACCGGAAAAAAACATCGGTACTCCAAAGTATAAGCTCATTTGTTGTCCCATATATTTGTGATGATTAAGCAATAAAGAAAGAAAGAAAAATAGACGAAGAAGAGATGAATTCCTAGAGAGAGAAAGTAGTGAGAGAAAGTAGAGAGGAGGAGAGGATTAACTTTTGGAATATTAGATTAGATGTGAGAAAAATGAACAACCAACCCTCCTAACATGCTAGGAGGGTAGTATATATAGTCCACCCACATGCGGGCTTTAATGGACTATATATTGGGCCGAGCTTGTCTTTTGGACTTTAATTAGTTTAAATCCAAGCCCGTAAACCACGACTAATTAACTACCTATTACAACGTTCTAACTAATGTTACAATAATAACCTATTACCGAGCATTCTTGTTTGACTCAATATTTTGAGGTTAACAATCTCCCCCAATGTGAGGTCATACCCTTTTGATGTTTGGAGATCAATGAAGATTACGAATCTCGTCATAAATGAGTCTTGAACGTGTAACAGTAGTTTTGTTCCTTCATGTTGTGATCTTTGAGCCTTTGTCATTGTCTTTCGACTTAGTAATTTATCTTGAGATCTTCAAATCATTCTTGACTTGTCTATTCCATCTTGCGATCTTGTGCCTTTATCCACATGCTCACACTATTAATTGTTGAATAAGTCTTTGGGCATGAGTATATGATTTTGAATCTTTGACTTTGCTGAGTACACCGTGACTCCACCTTCTTGAGACAAAACATAGACACGGACTGAATGGCTTTGACATTCGTCCTAAATCGGTAGCGTTTTACCTCCGGTCGGTGAAGACCGTTATACGATATTAAATACCGTACCTGTGATAGGTAGATTCGGTTAATAATCTCCTTGACAGGGTTTCGCGACTGTACTAGCCGTTCTCTTTACTCGACCGTCTCAAAGCAAGACTGCGAACATAAAGAGTGAATCAATTGGATAAATATCCGCTTGATTAAAGTCTTCAACTCAAATACGGTCGTCAAAAGTCATCAAGAGTGTGTCTTTGAAGCTCTAATCCCTGAACATGATAAGAAAGAAAGCAAGAAACACCACGGGGCTCCCCCTACACTTATGGTAAAGATAGATAGATAATTGGGTTGCCTCCCAAAAAGCTCTTGTTTTTGTTAACCGAGTCACGAGCCTGACTCGTCCTCGAATTAAATGGTCCATGGGGAAGCCTCGAATGTGATACCGGGATCAAAGACCTTGTCCTCGTTCCCGGAGGACATCAACAAAGGAGAGGCGGGAGGATAAGTCTTGAATGGTAGGAAAGTCTGCTCAATATAAGAAAAGCAAGTGAAATCCAGATTGACGGGAGGTGGGGTGGGTAAGGGAATCACATTGTCATCCTCCAAAGACAATGGATGCAGACCAATTGGCAAAGCCGTAAAATTATCAATCATAGAATGGTCCATGTCACCTCCCGGGTCAAAGCATTTATCCTCATGAAAGTAGATCTTGTCGATATCATCGTAGATAAGGAGTGTAGAAACTCGTTTGAAAAGATCATGATCAAGTACGAAACCATCATTCATTTGTGGGGATTGTTAATAAGGTAAATCCTCACGAATGTGGTAAACGAAATTCTCATAAGAGGAGTGTTGATTAGGTAACTCCTCGAGAATAGGATGTTTGGGCATGTGAGTTGGTTCGTCATTATTATGAAAATAAGACGTTCCAACTCATCAAGTTCGGCATCGATGTTGGAAAAGTCGACCTCGCTTGTAGGAGGAAGCAGAGGTAAAAGAGCTAGCTCTCGGTCGATAATTTCCTCAATCTCGGGCTCGAAGACGAAATGATCATACTCACCACATGTTGAACTCTTGTTGGGAGGATCAAATATCGCATCTAGAGTTATGATTATGTGATCATTGACTAGCGAAGCAAACTTGTCCGTAAGCTCCGCAAAAGTCGGCACATCACACAGATTTTCCGGAATACCCGCGGGCTCACTTGGGATGACGACAAGTTCCTCGACACTAGACTTTAGGAATTTGTCCGATTCAGATGCCAAGATAACGTCAAGATGCTCATCCTCCATGATGAGAGAGCCAACGGGCTCCTCGGGTGTGATAGCAATAGACGAAGGAGGAATGTGAGAAGTCTTACGTTGCTTTAGAAATTCCTCCTCGTCGAAAATAACCTCAATATCGTCATCACTCTCCTCAATACCTAAAGGGCTAATAATAAGCTCAGGGATATGAATACTCGTTTGATCTTGCTGCTGTAAAAATGACTCCATACAAGTTTGCAGCGTGTGTAAAAGCTCTTTCGTTTGTTCTTGAAATGTTGTAGCAAGATCGTTTCTTTGTTCTTGAAAGGCTGTAGCAAGATCGTCAATTGGTTCTTGGTAACTCATACCGTGACGAGGCTGATGATCAATTGGGTATTGCAGGGGTTGGTCAAAACTGGAAGGGGTATAACTATAGTAATTTTGATCCCCACTTTGGGTAGTGAAAACTTTCGTGAGGACCCCCACACTTATAGCACCACGGGGATGGAGAAAAATCCGGTGCATTTTGAGGATAACGATCGTCATAGACGGGAGAGGGTGAGAAAGTATTGTAAGAGGAGAAGTACAAATTTGTTGAATTGCAAAATGGACAAAATCTAAATTGTGTATCGTCGATATCAGAACCACACCGCTCACAAGTACACCATTGACATGTTTGAAAACCATGCCATGGTCTCCCACACCGTATACAAGACGAATCCATGAAGAAAAATAGACAAGCAAGGAGAATATTTTTGGTGCAAAACTTTGAAAAAGAAATGCTTTTTATGATTTTTCAAATGTTTTTGGGATTTTTGAAAAAAAATAAAAATTTTGACACGAAAAATAACGTTCACAAGTGAACGGATCCCAAAAGCCAACGCGTCTCTCACATAAAACCGTTAATCCTCACGAAAAGAGCCGGCAGCGGAGCCATTTAATAACTTTGATTTTGCTAGATTAAAAAGTTCGTTTTCTCGGTATCTTCACGAATTGATTTCCGGTTAAATATGCGACTCAGTCGTTTTTGGTAAAAATTAATATTTTTGGTTGTAGTAAAATAAATGTGCAAAACTTAAAAGTAAAGGACGGTAATTAAAGCTTGACGAAAATTAATTTGACAATGTAATAAAAAAATATAAACTTGAAATTTAATATAAAGAAAAGCGATTAAAATTACACTAAAGTAAAATGACGGGAAAATAAGCTTTAAAAATTAAACTAAAAATTATTAGAAAAATACTTGGTAAAAACAAACATTTCGGGAAGCGTGAAAAATTTGAAAGTTTAAAACAACGAAAACTTAAATATAAAACAAAAACAAAATATTAAAAACAACCAATCGGAATACACCTGATCGGAATCCAATCGGAATCCGACCGGAATGTACCCCTATCGGAAAGTGTGATCGGAATATGGGACATGAACATAATCGGAATAATGGAAATAAGAACTAGTCGGAATGATTAAAAACAGGTCCAATCGGAATATCCAAAACGTCCCTAGTCGGAATGAAGGTGTAATCGGAATACCTAAATAATTAAAGCAGTCGGAAAGTACAAAAGGGGGTCCAGATCGGAATGTATGGCAAGGCATCCAATCGGAATGTCAATAAAACACCACAATCAGGATAAGCAAAACCCTAATCCGATCAACAGATCGGAATATGAGGAGCTGATCGGAATGTGTGATCGGAAAGGGGTTTATCCTTTCCGATTGCCTTTTGATTCGAAAATTAAGCAAAGTGATAAGCTATTATGATAAGCTAACACCAAAACTTGAACGAATCCAATATGAAAAAGACTAAATAAGCACAAATAACAACTTATCCAAACTTAAAATAAGTAATCTTTTAAATCAAACTTTAAAAAGATGAAACCTTTTTAAGAAAACTTTTAAAAAGTAAACAAGCTAAACACAAAATAAGCCAATAAGCATGTCAAGCTCAAAGCTCATTTGTATTAAACTTATAGATGAATAAAAAGATAAACTTTTTACTCAATCAAACATCAAAACTAAACAAGATCAAAGATTATATCGAATCAAAGGTAAATAAAATCAAGAAAGGTAGAATAAGATGAATAATAGAAAGCTTGATCAAAGGTAAATAAGATTAAACAACAAAATTAAGAACACTTACCTGAATTAAAGGCAAGAAATAAAAGGTGCAAGACAAGAAATTAAATGACAATTAAGTTAAAATGCAAGAATGAAAGGTGGAAGAGCATAGTTTGTCAAACTAGTCAACAACTTGAAAATGAATACATAATTATCTATATATAGGGAGATTAGGGAGGAGCTTAGGAAGCTTCCTCCCTCTTTCTTCTTTTCCTTAATTGCAAGCTTAGGTCCTAGATCTTCTTAATCCTTTGTTAATCTTCATAATACTTGGACTTAAATGACTTTGCCTCGGGATTTCTTTGAACTCGTCTTGTAATTCTTCAGTAAATTAGACTTGAGTTCTTCGGCTTTTAGTAAACTTCTGTCTTTTGACTTTTTCTTCGATAAATCTTCAAAATTGGTCTTGGACTTCCGTTCTTTTTCCACTCTTGATTTCTTGACTTCGTCGTTTGTCTTTTTCTTCGATAAAAGCCCGTGAATTCCCGTGTTTTCACCACTTTTCACCTTTTCGTCCTAAATCACAACAAAAACACAAACCACGCATAATTCTGACATAAATGACATAAAATACACGTTCTGGCTCGGTTATTATTGTAATTAAGTGGTAAAAAGGATGGGTGTTTACACACCTATCAAATTTAATAACTTTGATTTTGCTAGATTAAAAAAGTTCGTTTTCTCGGTATCTTCACGAATTGATTTCCGGTTAAATGTGCGACTCAGTTGTTTTTGGTAAAAATTAATATTTTTGGTTGTAGTAAAATAAATGTGCAAAACTTAAAAGTAAAGGACGGTAATTAAAGCTTGACGAAAAATTAATTTGACAATGTAATAATAAAAAAATATAAACTTGAAATTTAAGATAAAGAAAAGCGATTAAAATTACACTAAAGTAAAATGACGGGAAAATAACCTTTAAAAATTAAACTAAAAATTATTAGAAAAATACTTGGTAAAAACAAACATTTCGGGAAGCGTGAAAAATTTGAAAGTTTAAAACAACAGAAACTTTAATATAAAACAAAAACAAAATATTAAAAACAACCAATCGGAATACACCTGATCGGTATCCAATCGGAATCCGATCGGAATGTACCCCTATCAGAAAGTGTGATCGGAATATGGGACATGAACATAATCGGAATAATGGAAATAAGAACTAGTCGGAATGATTAAAAACAGGTCCAATCGGAATATCCAAAACGTCACTAGTCGGAATGAAGGTGTAATCGGAATACCTAAATAATTAAAGCAGTCGGAAAGTACAAAAGGGGTCCAGATCGGAATGTTTGGCAAGGCATCCAATCGGAATGTCAATAAAACACCACAATCGGAATAAGCAAAACCTCAATCCGATCAACAGATCGGAATATGAGGGGCTGATCGGAATGTGTGATCGGAAAGGGGTTTATCCTTTCCGATTGCCTTTTGATTCTAAAATTAAGCAAAGTGATAAGCTATTATGATAAGCTAACACCAAAACTTGAACGAATCCAATATGAAAAAGACTAAATAAGCACAAATAACAACTTATCCAAACTTAAAATAAGCAATCTTTTAAATCAAACTTTAAAAAGATGAAACCTTTTTAAGAAAACTTTTAAAAAGTAAATAAGCTAAACACAAAATAAGCCAATAAGCATGTCAAGCTAAAAGCTCATTTGTATTAAACTTATAGATGAATAAAAAGATAAACTTTTTACTCAATCAAACATCAAAACTAAACAAGATCAAAGATTATATCGAATCAAAGGTAAATAAAATCAAGAAAGGTAGAATGAGATGAATAATAGAAAGCTTGATCAAAGGTAAATAAGATTAAACAACAAAATTAAGAACACTTACTTGAATTAAAGGCAAGAAATTAAAGGTGCAAGACAAGAAATTAAATGACAATTAAGTAAAAATGCAAGAATGAAAGGTGGAAGAGCATAGTTTGTCAAACTAGCCAACAACTTGAAAATGAATACATAATTATCTATATATAGGGAGATTATGGGGGAGCTTAGGAAGCTTCCTCTCTCTTTCTTCTTTTCCTTAATTGCAAGCTTAGATCCTTGATCTTCTTAATCCTTTGTTAATCTTCTTAATACTTGGACTTAAATGACTTTGCCTCGGGATTTCTTTGAACTCGTCTTGTAGTTCTTCAGTAAATTAGACTTGAGTTCTTCGGCTTTTAGTAAACTTCCGTCTTTTTACTTTTTCTTCGATAAATATTCAGAATTGGTCTTGGACTTCCGTTCTTTTTCCACTCTTGATTTCTTGACTTCGTATTTTGTCTTTTTCTTCGATAAAAGCCCGTGAATTCCCGTGTTTTCACCACTTTTCACCTTTTCGTCCTAAATCACAACAAAAACACAAACCACGCATAATTCCGACATAAATGACATAAAATACACGTTTTGGCTCGGTTATTATTGTAATTAAGTGGTAAAAAGGATGGGTGTTTACACACCTATCAAATCCCCTACACTTGACCATTGCAATGTCCTCATGCAATGCATTAGTACAAAGCACGTTTACACTTTTCATCATAATCAATCCATATTGGCCTTTATTAAAAAGATAGAAAATTATAAACATTCAAAGGAAGAAATAAATCAAAAACATAGCTTGGGTTTTGGAAATGTTGTGCATGATCATCATCCTCAAGTTTTCACTTTCTCCAAACCAAGCTTAAAAACGAGATCATTGTTATTATAAGTTAGAAAACTATCACGAACTCATGTGGGCCAATTATTCACTTAGACTCCCTTATTCCTAGGTGTATCTATTATATTTTATTATTGTCTTGAATGATCACGAGGATGCATTGTTGACTTATTTCAATAGTTTATTAGGCCAAAAATAAAGTGGGACGATTTAATCAATAGTTAGCTAAAGGACAAAATCTTTTAAAACTGCTTATCGGGACCTCATAAAGTTCATATCTTGGCATAACTCGCTTCATGATTTGAGACCTTTCTCGGACCGATATTTGGCAGCGACTTCATACTTCGAATCTTTGAGAGACGTTCTTGAAATTATGGTCTTCTCTTCATAATTGGAATTACTTCACTTGAAGTTTTGAGAGATTCTTCATCTTTGGACCACGACCTCTTTCATTTTTGTCCAATCTTTATTTTGTACTTTGATATACAACGATCCGCCTCCTTTTAGGACGTGGATCTATTTATCCTCATACCTTGTTAGGGCCTTTTTGGATAGACTTCTCCATGATCTTTTGGGGAGTATTTGCTTTTCGTCGTGTGTCTCGATCCTTCATATTGATTTTCGATAAATGATTCTTCACATCACTTTTGGATCTTTAGCAACAAAATGTAGCCCTCATGCCTTGTTAGGGCCTTTTCGAACTCGCCAATCTTCGCATCCCGCTTCAATAAGTTATGCCTTGGCTATGAACTAATTAATACCGAGCAACTTTTAAACGATCTTGTGCTAGAAGCTAAGTAACTTTTCAAATCGTACAACCTTATTTATTGCAGATAAATTTATTAACAAGCGATGGGAGAATAGGCTCATAATTAACTCACATAAACTCACGAAAGAATACCAAACTTATAATTGGCTCTATCATCTCTTGTTCTCCACAGTTTAAAATCTCAAGGAATGAGACTCGTGGATGCTTAGCCTATTAAATCAAAGTTTTGGGTTTTCAAGTCGCCTATAGGATCTTGCAAATTCTTAGACTTTTTCAAGTTTAGACATAGCATTTTAAAGTTCCCTTGATAAACGACTCTCTAGGATCAATTATAGGAACTTGCGAAAAGTTCTTGTTCTTAACCCGTGAGAGTTAAGACTTTCGTGTTTTATAGCTCCCTGTATAAAAGCCTAGCAAAACTTGACTTAAACACGTTAAGGATACTAGCTAGAGTAAACTTAGATAAGTAAACTCGGGTTGAGTCAAAATATTCACGACTTTGAAAAATTTTAAAACCACTTTATTGAACATTTATTCTAGCAAGGAAAGAAAATAACCATAACAAAGGAAACTACAACTATACAACTAGGCCAAAATAGATTAAAAATTTTGAAAAATGTCGAAAAATCAAATTTTCTGGTTAAAATGAGGACAAATACAAGGAAAATGCCACTTAACTTCGATAGAAGTCCCCCTACATTTAATATAAACATTGTCCTCAATGTTTAAGCATGTGGGAGTACACTCCCCTACACTTAGGACATTGTGCACTTTGTTTAAATCTCGCTAAGGAAGAGACAACCAAAGAGATTCCTATTTTAATATTGAGAAATATAAAATAGTGAATCGAAGAGAGTTAATATCCGCTTGATTAAAGTCATCAACTCAAATTCCTAGAACAAGTTTGATTCATTAAGAATCTTACCATTGTTTCTTTCCAGTTGACACAAGTTTGATTCATAAGAATCTCACAAGTCACCTACCGTAGCGCTGTTTGATGTTGACGCTAGAAGGATTTCCATTCGTCACTGTGAGTATTAATGAATATCACTCGGAATGTTCTGGCAAGACCATAAGGATATTGCGTAGAAACCTGAAAGGAGTTTGATCAATTCAAAATCAAACCACTGTTGCTTTTCAGTTTTACATATGTTCAATTCATAACGAATCTTGCATATGACCTACCGCAGTGCTGTTTGATGTTAACACTGGAAGGATTTCCACTCATCATTGTGAATACTAAGTAGTATCACTCTGAGTGTTCTAGCAATATCACAAGGATATAGCGTAGGACTCTCTTGATCTTCATCCGTGTGTCCTAACGAGATTTGATTTATCTCTTGGCTCTAGACTCGATTTGTGCACTTTTAGTGGTCGGAGGCTGGAGCAGATGCCACCTATTCAATATCAACTATCTCGGAGTGAGAAAGTCAATAGAAGTCGTGTTGATCTCCGTGACAATAAAACAAACTTCTTTTGAGAGAAGCCTGAGTAGCTAGGAAAGGGTTGTGCTTCACATCACTGGGTCCATGATGAGTTGTCTTCATGATGTGTTGACCCGGTTTCTACCTAAGTTGTATTGAGGGCTTCTTTCTTTAGACCCTTTATCCTTACATTTCTTTTTCATTCTTCAACCCCTTCAATGCTTACCAAGACATCATTAATAGCACCTTGTTGTGATTGTTCCAGTGCTATCATCAGTACTTAGTCGGCATTCAGCTACGTTCACATTCTACTCCATCTTTCCTAAGGACTTCTAATAATCTATTGGATTGTCCCTAGGAAGATCCCTCTGGTTCTGGTTGGATCATAGGACTTAAACCTAACCACCCTTTTGACACCAATAACGTCGTGAATTAAAGATGTTGTGGGTATTAGATCGTAACCATGAAAACCACTTTAAATTCTAACAAGGTTTTGGAAAACATTTAACACCTTGCTAGTTTTGTCGTTTCAGAAATGCTCCCCCTTCACATGTGCATCGATAATCAAAAGTGTTTCACACATGTAGGTAAGAGTTAAAGTGCTTGAGTCTTATATAAGATCACATTTTAATCACATTTTCTCCCCCTATCTCTAATATATAAAATCTTTTGATATTAGAGATACCAAATTGGATTAAAATATATTTTAAAAAATTGTCGTGAAAATCTCCCGGAGAAAGATGTGTTAATCTTTTGCATAAAGTTAAAATGCTCCCCCTCAAAAATTGATCCAATTGAATTGTCATTGTGAGGATGTGATCCACATTTCTCTTTTTGAGGATGGGAGTTGTTGAACACACAATTTTTAAAGATTTTGAATAATCATTGAGAAATTCTTGAAAAAACTGTGTTCAACGCTTTTTGAAAAATCCTATTTCTTTTTGTCGAAGAGGTTTTTCTAAAGCATAAACTTGAGTTCATAGACTTTGAATGTCTTTACGAATCCACTCAAGTGTAAGAAGAGTTAACTTCTTTTGCGAGGGGTAAGAGCACAAAATCACACACTCCCCCGTGAATATGGTTCCGGGTTGCAATCTGAAAGTGATTACAAGCCATTGTGTTGAGCTCAAAACGTTGAATGTTTTGTGACAAGCTCAACCCAAGATAGATTTCTCTACCCGTTTGGTAGGATAAGGTATCTTTAAAGATACACTTTCCTTTATTTGAAGTTCGAGTTACAGTCTGACATTTAACTGTAAGTCGTTTACATGAGCTTAAAAACTTTGAATGTTTTTAATGAGAGCTCATGACCGAGAAAATGTATTTTCCCGTTGTTAAGGATAAATTATCATTCGTGATCAACTTTCCTTTCTTGGAAGTACGAGTCACAATCTGAGGTAATTGTAAATTATTGAAATGACATGTTTTGAAAAATATTTACAACTTTCATTCGAGCTTTATGTACACACCCGTGTCGTTATTGAGCGACATTTCTAGGTACGTCCATATTATCGATACTGAAAGACATGTCGAGAAGAATATTTTTGGTATTTTGAAAGTTTTTCCATTTTTTATTTTGTTTATCTATGGATATTTATGTTTTATTATATTTTTTTTTGTTTTCTCAAGTTTTTCGAAAATAATCCAAAATAGACTTTTGTACAGCAGAAGAAGGTGATATCGAATGTACAGAATTGGAACCCTTTGAAGAAGGAAAAGTGGGTTCAGAATCCGCTGTTGTACCTGCAATCACAGAAGAAGAGTTTGCAGAAATAATAGTGGTAGGAGTAACAAACTCATTGGCTATATTCAAAACATTTGCATTCGTGCTAGCGCAGGTTTCATCACTCTTCTCTATTGGAATCCACTTAAGACCAACTTCCGTGAAGATACGACCCGTTGGTTTCCATTGAAGACTAGATTTAGGAGTAGTTTTCTCTTGCACAGCGGAAGACTTCTTTCGAGAGAAACTATGTCCTTTTTTAATCCATGTTTCAGATTTGTTGTTGTTGCTTTTCTTTGCGACGGGTTTGTATCTCCTTGTTGTCTTATGGGATTCTGTATTCGATCTCCGTTCAAAGGAACGAGATTTGACCTCATAGAGGTATTGCAGAATGTAATGATCATGATTTCCATTGTGAATGCCCTTTTTGCAAGTGGGGCATACGGGGAATTTGGGATTCACGAAAGTACTTGTATTCCTTGGTTTTATATATCGTTCAGGCGTAGAGTTCGAAACACGACTATTCATGGATGGTTTCCAATTCCTAGATTGCTGGTGAGGGATCCTAGGCTTTGGTTGACTAGCATTTGGAGTGTGTTAAACTGTAGCGGGATTTGGTGAACTAAGTTTTGAACACACGTGTTTGTCTTTCTGAATCTTCCCTGTTTGTTTAGCATCCTCTAGGTTGTTGGTATGAACAAGGTCATTTGAACCTACAGATTCTTTTGTGGACGCGAATGTCACACGTTTTGGAGGAGTCCTAGAAGTGCTAGGTGCATTCATATGGTTGGGTTTAGCAATGGTGTGCTTTCTAAATGGAGGAACATAGGGTGGAATGGATGGTTTTGGAACACTTGGTTGCACATCGGTCTTAGGGGGTAACCTAGATTTTACATGAGAAGAATTGGAGAAAGGAGTCGGTTTTCCTAAGATAGACGGCTTTGGATCCTTGTAGGCATTAGGTTGTCGAACAACAGGTTTCACAACTTTAGGTTCCACAACTTTTCCACCCATTTTAGCAACGAGTTTCTACAACTCTACTATCGATGTGTCCCTGTCTTGTAACTGAGCTTTCAACCCTTTAATTTCCAAATTCTGTTCATTCAAGAGAATGACAATGTTTTTGAAGGAAATCAATTTTGTGTTGAAGTAACTCAAAAGCCTTTTTGTCAACATTTTCTTTATGTTTCGAAACCTCAATTTCAAGATGTTCACATTCTTTGATCTTATCAAGATATTGGCATGCAACTTCAGAATATTCATCAATATCAGCACAAGATGTAAAATAAGCACACATAACATCTTTAGAAACGCATTCTTGCAAGAGTAAATCATATTCATCTCAGAAATCAGACTTCTCCATTTGAAGATCGTCAATGTGTTTCTCCAGAGATTCAACGTATTTTAAATCATCATACATTTCAGTCCAAATGAACTCCTCAAGTTGAAGAACAGTTTCTTTAATCAACGCCGTGTTAGGAATTAAGAGTTCTTTCACAAGCAAGGTAATATCTTGAGGAATCGGATGTGTCCACTCAGCATTTTCACGTTTTGCCCAGTCTCTTTCAACAATAGATTTAACATTATCTATGTGGTGTTTAAGAATACCTAATGTTTTCCTACTCTTGCTTTTAGATTCATCTAGAGGGAGGTAGTTTATGTATTTGTAAACATTAGATTTCTTAGGGGCAAATGCTTTCTTCCATTGAATTCTCTTTTGTTTGCATTCTAGAAACACTTCCTCACGATTTTTATGAGTTTGTTTGTTGAAAAGACCATAGAGACTATTCTCATAAGCATAATTATATGGTTTCACAAACTCCTTATTAACAAGTGGTTGACTATCAACATCCCAAAGGGCAGTCTCTTCACTATTGGCACTAACAGGCATGCAATCAAGATCTGTCCTTTCAGTCTCATCAAGATAAAGATGCGGGTTCACAACTTGAGCTTTCGTAAGGTACTCAGGACTTGCAAAGCTAGCTTGAACCTTAAGCATCGAAGGAGGTGCCAGCTTTCTCACAGATTGAATAGAATCATGCGTTTTATAAACAACGTTCTTCAAAAATTTCGACTTGTGCTTCTAATTTCGTTACCTTTTCAGTTTCTTTATCATATCTACTTTTGAAGTCTTGTTTTAACGCATCTACCTCTTGTTTCTTATCCTCAAGAATTTTAGCAGGATTTTTAGTGGTCATAGAGAGCTTTTGTTCAAGTTCATTAACTTTGGTATTGGCAAGGTACGTTTTTTGACGTTCATACATTAAGAAAACATTATATTGATGCTTCTTTTTGGCTAATAACTCAAGAGTGGTATTATATTTGTTTTCAAAATCGTCCTTTTGACTTTTTAACGCACTTCCCTTGTACCCCGCAAGCTCTTTGGTTTTCTGAAGAAGCTCCGCTCTATAGCTATCTATAGTTTCACTAGACTTAATTAGAGCAACTTTGCATTCTTCAAAATTTTGAGTGAGTGTTGCGTTTGCCTTCTTTAATTGCTTTTGACTCTTTTTATTTTCTTTGACATCTGTTTGTAAAGTAGCATTTAAATTGGCTAGTGCAACACGCTCCTCGTCATCATACTCATTTGCATGTTGATCATTATCAGACGAATTATTGCACGTGTCTAATGGATCAGGTATGGTATTGCTATCAACCTTTTCCGTTATACATGTGGGAATAATGGTTTGAGTTTGATCACTATGCTCATGCGTATTAGCATTTCCAAACACATTATATCCATCATAGTGTACCTCTTCCAGTGGCTCAGAATCGAAAACAGGACCATTATCATAGGAAGGTGTATTACTGATGACATTCTCAGAGTCGATGTGTTGTTTGCCAGAGCTGTTGTTGTCTTTCATAGAGTTGTTGTCATCATTCCCTGAACTATGCGTTGGAGTCTCATATCTGCAGCTTGTATTCTCAGTATCTAATGCGATACCACAACTGGTATGAAGTCTGTCATCAATCGTTTGTTTCGTCTGTATTGTGTGATTCACATAGGTTACAATGAAGTCGATGTTGCGGGTTATCCAATCTTTGTATGATAAAGCATCCATTCCATGATATCGCTTGAAGCACTCGTTGGTAAGCGAAGACTTGATGAAGTCATAAGTAAACGTCGTTTCAAGTGATGTCTAGAGATCAGTGAAAGTGATGTTGCATTTACTAGCAATGATTCTTTCGTTGACAAGTTGTGTTTGAAGTTTATCCATGGCATGAGTGGATGTTTTGCTGAATGTGCCAGTGGATTCACGTAAGTCGAACAAGACTTTTGAAAGGCGCTGAAAAGAATCTTGAAGTACTCTAAAACCGTCCATGGCATTTTTTCTCAAAAAACATATCTGTTGTTGTAGTCGTTCCATTTCGAGGTCTTTCACGTCTGAACTTTCAGTAACCGCATTACTCGTTGGCATGATGATCGTCTCTCTGTTGATGAAGTGACTTTGGATCTTAAGTAGATATGGTGTGATTGTGTTGTTGTTGAAATGCCGAAAATTTGAAATTTCTTCTCAGTCCGACACTAAAATCCTCAGTCCGACTAAAACGGTAAACCGAAAAATTTTGAATAACCAAATTTTGAAAACGAATTTGAAATAGCCAATAACTAGTAGGGAAAAAGTTTGAAAAATGAAAATTTTAACGAAAAATAAAACCTAAAAATGGCCTAAAAATTTGAATTTTGGTCCGAAAATTGAAATTTTTGGTCGAAAATTTTTTCGCATCGCCAAAATTTGAAATCGAAGCTTAAATGGCTTAAAAATGGTCTAGGAAAAAATAATTTTTTTTTTCTTTTTTTTTGATCTTCTTGTAAACTATGTTCCGGGACTAGTCTAGATAGTGGCTGAGTCTAATAAGTACACTAACAAAATTTAGCAAAACATAGTATCGAAATGTTCCATCGGAATGTTGTCATAATGCAGTATCAGAATGTCGTCGGAATATGACCTGTCGGAATACCCTTGATCGGAATGTCCCTAATCGGAATACCCTTGTCGGAATGTCCTAATCGGAATACCTTGTCGGAATTATGTCGAAAAGGCCTTGTCGGAATACCTTGTCAGAATGATGTCGAAAAGACCTTGTCGGAATACCAAATCGGAATGCAACCGGAATATTTTTAGTCCAGTCGGAATGATGATCGGAAAAGCTGGTCGGAATGATTAAACCCTTTTCCGATGCGAGTGATCGGAATCACTAATCCCTTTTCCGATTGCACTGATCGGAATAATAGCACTGTTACGAGATTTTGAGGTAAAAAAATGATATTTTCGACCAGAAATTCGTGATTTGAACCAACCAAATGCGACCAAATCCCTACCACAACTATGTAGAAGATTTTTATCAAGATTTAGAGCATGGAAAACACAAAAAAATCTTGAATTCGAGATGATTATAATAGAAAATCACACGAACCAAGTAAAAACAACAACGAATCATAAAACTACCCCATGGCGATTGATACCAATTGTTGTCCCATATATTTGTGATGATTAAGCAATGAAGAAAGAAAGAAAAATAGACGAAGAAGAGATGAATTCCTAGAGAGAGAAAGTAGTGAGAGAAACTAGAGAGGAGGAGAGGATTAACTTTTGGAATATTAGATTAGATGTGAGAAAAATGAACAACCAACCCTCCTAACATGCTAGGAGGGTAGTATATATAGTCCACCCACATGCGGGCTTTAATGGACTATATATTGGGTCGGGCTTGTCTTTTGGACTTTAATTAGTTTAAATCCAAGCCCGTAAACCACGACTAATTAACTACCTATTACAACGTTCTAACTAATGTTACAATAATAATCTATGACCGAGCATTCTTGTTTGACTCAATATTTTGAGGTTAACATCATCACACACAAACATAAGTACTGTAAAGGAAAAGGACTAAACAATGTCCATAGAAACAAGTAGGAAAATTTATGATGAAATTCATAAAGTAATGAAGTCTAGAAAGCTTCCAATCCATATGCACGTACGCTTAGAGTCTACGAGAGCCATTGAGTACCTGCCGTTTTGGGAACATGAAAGGAAAACGACTGAGCATAACGCTCAGTGCACGGATATACAAGCAAAGAATGAATAACATAAGCATATACAACATATAGCAACGGAATTGATTAAGTCCTGGAAAACCTGGTATAACTTAATAAAACTAGTTTTATAGTTTGAAAAGCCTTATGTTTATCGTATAAAAACTGTTTAACATGTTAACCATTAAGCCAATATAGGTCATGAAATATCAACGTGCATGAATACTTGGAGGGGTGACCTCATCATGCAATTAGAGGGGTTGCCTCTAATTAATATAAGTTTGGGTAGGAGGGATCAACTCCTTGTGAAGGATGCAAGGCACACACCACATTCACCTGATTAATCTGCTAAAATATGTAACCTAGGATTCACCCATATGCCCCACATGATAACATAATAATATGGCCAAAAGCTGAAAGGGACGCCACGAGATATCACTTCGCCGTGGTGAAGTCATAACACTAGTGCCTCCAGTGTTATGGTTATGGTACCTCCATTACTAGGAGAACTGGTCATGCATGTATATGGCTCAGGCATTTAATTTAAACATAAGCAATTCAAAACATATAAAACATACACTGGGAAAATAGTTGGCTGCATACGGGGAATCCTAATAAGGAAAGAATGTCCATACTGAAAGGACGGAGAATCCGTACATTATGTCCAGTGAACGAAGAAGACGAACGGAAGAGAGTCCTACTTCGATCTCACTAATGCTACATAAATAGTATATGTGTATAAGTATTCTGATTACTGAGTACGTAACTGGTTTTATATCATGTCTTAACTTGTTTTATATGTTCATGTCTTGTTTTACTGATTTTAACATTATACTATGTTTATTATGTATTCTGGAAATTCTGATTATGTATTACTTGTATTATTATACTTGTTGTGTAATAATAAGTAACTTTCTAAAAATAGCAGGTTTCCTAAAATAGAAAGTTTCCAAAAATAGAAAGTTTCCAAAAATAGAATGTTTCCAAAAATAGAAGGATTCCAAATATAGATTAACTGCTTAAAATAGATTAGTTTCAAAAAATAGAAAGTTCCTAAAAATAGTAAGTTTCCTGAAATACAAAGTTCCAAAATTAGAAATAAGCTGGATTATTAAGCTAATACGATAAGCTTAAGTTTTACTGATTAAATATACTAAGTCATGTGATTAATAGTATAGTTTATTAATTATAACATGATAATTAAATAAACTATATGTTATATGATTTAATTAAATATAATCATGATTTAATTAAATTAAAGTATATATAATACCTAGGTTAAAGCATGTATTAATATTTATATTAATATAACCTAAGTCATGAAAATTAATTAATTATATGTCATGTAATAATAATTAATTAATTATTATAGTCTAAATTACATAAATAATTACTCAGTTTAAAATCATGTATTATTAAATAATAATAATAAACCTAAGTCTGTGTTTTAATTAAATTAATTATATGCCATGTTAAATTAATTTAATTAGCTTATAAATAAATATACTTGTAAAACTATTAAACTTGTAAAAATAATAAACCGAACCCATGTATTATTTTTTATTAAAACATGTCGTGAACCGGTCCGTGAACCCGTGAACCGGTCGAACCAAACCCTACAAAAAACAATGGAAAACCGGCCTAAGCCGGTTGACCGAGCTCTCGGCCCACTGCCACCGGCTGCTGCCGTTGGTCTTGTCCTTCTCGGCCAGCCGCTGACACACAAAAGGTTCCCTGCGGCAGTTGCCGCTGGTCCCCCCTGCTTGCTGCAGTTCCCCTTGCTTACCAAAAATAGCCACCGGCTTTAGCCGGTGGTGGGGTTGTGTGGCTGCCGAGACCAACGAAACCACAAGACACCCTAAATGATTTCCCCATCATGATTATTAGCATGTTTTAATCTTGTTTTTAAAACCCCCATGATCACATGTTCATACAAACATAAAAATAATTAAAAATAATGGTTTTCGGATTACCAAAACACGTGGAATGAATAGAGGATGAATACACGAACACATTCTTGTGATTTGTTAAATAAAAATCAACCAATCACCCTTGTTTCTTGATGTAGCCGTCAGCCAAGGAGAGAGAGAAAAAGATTAGGGTTTTCTATTATTCTAAAAATTCTTCTCTGAATGAACATGTTTTCCTTAATTTGTTTATTAGTAAAATTAAACATGGGTTGGGCCCCCCTTTCTCCTTGTTGCCGCGGCTAGTAGGGCGCACAAAGGGAAACCCGTAATTTTTCCTTGTTCTAATAATTTACGTGTTCGTCAAAATTTTGATGTGTCGTGGATTGTCGATGTATTTTAATGATATACGATATAGCACAAACTTAGGCAATTACCCTTAGGAAAAGGTAATTATCCAAAAATAAGTCGAAGACTGATATGATTAAACACGTTGATGATACAAGTTCGTTGTACACGAAGATCGAGTGAATTTGAGACGTTTTGTTTCGATTTGGACAATTGATTTGAATGGGTTTTTCGGTTTTTAAACTAAAATTAATCCTACAAATTAAAACCTGTAGTGCATGAATCGTCTACCCAAAATAAATCTAAAAGAAAAATAAAACTATATTATTTTTTAATACTTTATATTTTTATATTGAAACAAATTTACTTAAACAAAATTAATTTATAAAAGTAATAAAATATTTATATTTTTATTCTTAAGCTAAATTTATTTATATTATTATTATATATAATTCTATTTTCTTCTATGAAAAACTAAGTTAATTAACATTTAAAAACTTAAAATTTTTATATAAGAAATAAATTTTTTAAAATGAAACGTATTTAAATGAAAACGTCTATATAAGAAATCAATTCCATCAATTCATTTATAGTTGAATGTGAGTAATTTATTAACAAAAAGAAAGCTGAGCCCAGTGGTAATGGTGTAGGACTTGTGAACAGAGGGTCTCGAGTTCGAGACCCATTGACATATTTATGCTATTTATTTTTTGGAACAGAATTAGAGTAAAATAACAAACGAAACACCCCCAATTCGAGGGTGCTGTCAAAATCTCATAGTAAATAAAAAAATAGATAAACAGAATCGATATGCAACAATCAATCGAAAAAGAAGATCAGCAAAAAGGAAATGATAAAATAGTTAACCAAAATCAGTTATAACAAAATAAGTAAAACCAACAAATCATAATCAGCGATGCAACATCAAACAGATTCAAATTAAACAGACTAAACAAATGAACAGTTAAAGAAATACTAAACATCTAATACACGCAAGATGAATTCAACAGACCTAAACTCCCTACATACAGTCACTACACATTCAGCAGAACAGTTCCAATTATTATCAGTGAAAACTCAATTCAACATTAAATTAATAGCCGCAAAGTTAGAAACAAGATCTACATTAAACACTAAGAATTTAACAGATAAATCAAAATTTTACTCAGCAGTTATGATTTCCATATATATAGTAACAACACTACTAAAGTAGAATGGCAGCAAAAACAAGTGTTCACAGCCTACAATGATGATAACTATAATAAACCACTACATCTAGCTTGTATATATAACAAAAGACACAGTAGCAAACATTATTCAGCAAATAACAAATAAGAACCACTGCTATGTAAACAACTAGGATATAGCAACTAAAATTACTTTAGTAGCCTTTATTCAGTCAAGCAACGGTACAACAGTAACTATGACAGCAACATGTAATCGCGAAAATAAAACATCCTTAACAAGTTTCGTTAACAAAATCAACAGCTTAAATCAATACCAAAATTACTAAACCAATAACCAAGTCTAAAACTCCCTTAACTGATTGTCATAAGTTTTATACTAATAATCTAAGTAGCAGTCCATATATCAAACTAGAAAATAACAGACCTACCGAACAGACTAAACAGATTTTCGATTAATTCAAATATCTTTACAAGCAGATTCTTCAAAAACCACAAGCAGACGTGATATCTTTCAATAGCATAGTCTTAAACATGATGTAGTAATCTTACACATAATGGCCATTCAATTATACAATAACATCAAACATTCAATCAAACAAAAACAAAGCATAAACAAACAGATTTTTCCGAAAGCAATTTCACTAAATAACAGACATCAGCCAATATTTAAAAGTGCAGACAATGATACCAAAATATCATACAGAAAACTCATATTCAGCTAAATCAAATACACAGTTAAACTAATTTAAATCATTAAAAAGCTAAACAAAACGAATTTAAAACATGACTATTCCAATATAACCAAACTTTCAGTGATAACAAATTTTATCAAACAAGGCACAAGTTATTCTGACAAAAATCAGAAAATTAACCATAGAAGGTGCTTAACCTGTGAGAATGACGTTTCCTTTGACGACGAAGTGCAACGCTGAGCTGGCTTATCGAACATAACTCCACTCAGCATAACCAAACAACATCATAAAGAAAAACTAGTAACAGTACTTCTTGAATGATTCTCCAATTCAAAACTCAAATTTATTTCTATTTTTCAATTCGATAAATAAGCTCCCAAATTCAACTTTATTTAATCTCAATAAGCCATTAAAAAGCTTATAAGACTAAACATAGGTTATAATCAGTAAATATTAGATCATGACATCAATTTAAACAAGATTGATAAACAAAACTGAAATTGCACTTTATTAATTACAACTTAAAACGTTACAAGATTTGTAAAAGAGAATAATTCCTAAAACTATTTCTACATTATAACAGTAAGCTAAAAAAGGGATACAATTACATGATTTGAGGGGGGGGGGGGGGGTTATAGGTGAACCGATAGGGTGCGGGGTGAGGTGTTTATTGGAGATGAACGATTCATATCTCTTGGATCATCTTTTTCTTTTCTCTTTCTTGTTAGTTACAATCAAAGGGCTGAGATATGACCTTATGCACACGGATTGTCACCGTGGCACAAGGTGTGCTAGTTTGATGCTTACTTGGCAGTCCTTGATTGGACCCTTGTCAGTTGGTAGTAGAATCAGCCAATGGGAATGGATGGATGATGTAACCAAGTGCCACCCTGGCACTTGGTACTAAGCATATTCGTGCATAACACGCGTTTCTCTTTCCCTGAATTATCTGAAAATACTGCGTGAAGGCCACTCTCTTGTTGATTGGAGAAACCCCTAAATATTAGGGTTCTTCAATGGTGGTGTTCTTCCCCTTTGTTCTTCACGTCTTTTCTCTCTTTCGTTCCCTTTTTATTTTTCTTTGTTTGACTGACTTGTTGACCAAAGAAGAGTATATAATACTTTTCTTCCACTGTTTCACTTTCTTTGTCACATGGGCTTTAAATGGACCCGAAAATGATAAACTTACCCATTCGTCCATTGCTTTCTTTGATTTTGGGCTTTGACCAAAACTTATATGCACTACATACGTCACTTGTTATTGTTATTGGCCTTGTAATGGGCCTTTTCCAAATAGATTATCATCACAATTTACAAATGGGCTTTCAGGCCCATTTATCTCAAGTGGGACCCACTAAGGCCCAATAAACCTTAATAATCAAAATCCACTAAAAACGGACTTGAATTGGCTTTGTTGATATTTCCTTCAAACTCGTGTCGATTTTGCCGGTTTTCGCGAACTCCGGTACCTACATACATTAAACAACAAACAAACGTACACAAGGCCATATTCATACTTTTTATGTATTTATTTATTGTTTTATAGTACAAATGATATGAGTAAAATCACTCATATCAAACTCCCCCTTGCTAAGCAATTGATGTGTCCTCACGCAATGATAAAATTAAACTACTAACTACACTTTTATTCAACTTTTGACATTTTATTTTGCAAAGACATAATGTATTTCTTTCATTATTAGAAAATCAACCTTTAGGATCATAAAACTCAAATAGATTCATCGTCCTCGACTTTTCACTTTTCCATGCCAAGTTAAAAAACAGTCAATCATAAGCCCCAAAATTAAAACAACCCATACAAGTAATTTGTGTTAAACTCAATCTCCTATTATTCCTAGTTGTATCTCTAGATTTTATTTTTCATTCACCCAAAGGCTCATTTGACTTTATTTGAAATTTATTAGTCCAAAAATGAAGGCAAAATGGTGTAAACTCAACACTCAAAACCTTACCTCAACTTCAAAAACCGTTGTCACTAAAGAAAGCCCACATCAAGGATAACTTAACACGATTTGAGGGATAAATCCCCAGACCCGAAATTTGGCTAATAGGTCTACTTAAAAGAAACAATAAAACCTCCAAAGTCAATTATGACTTTATTAATAGAGTTAGTAATAACTAGATTTTACTCAGTTACGAAAGTTCGTTGTTCCAGACTCTTCGAATTGATTACTGGTTTACAGTGCGACTCAGTCGTCTTTTGGTGGAAAAACAATAGATTTGTCGTTGTAGTAAAGTAAAATTGCAAAACAAAAAAGTAAATGACGGGTAAATAAAGCTAAAACTAATTAAAAAGTAAATGGTGCAAAATATTAAAACTTTAAAAAGTAATTAATTAAAAGACAAGAAATTAAAGCTTGACGAAAAGTAAATATGACAATTAAATAAAAATGAAAATTTAAAAACATAAAACAATGCAAACTTAAAAATAAAACAAGAAAAAATATTAAACAAAACCTACCGTCGAAATACACCTAATCGGAATCCCGTCGGAATCCAATCGGAATAGTCACTTACCTCCCCTATCGGAATAAGGTCGGAATCTCCCTATCGGAATGTTCAGTCGGAATCCAATCGGAATGTTTCTAAAGGAAAGTTATCGGAATGAAGGCTTACCTCTCCAATCGGAACGCAATCAGAATGTGTCCCCGTCGGAATGTTTGTCAGAATCCCCAATTGGAACACTGAAAATCTAACCTATCGGAATAACAACCTTGGGTCCTATCGGAATGCTTCGTATCGGAATACCAAACAAACACCCCTGATCGAAATGTCAAATTGGAATCCTAGTCGGAATATCAAAACCCTTTTCCGATCCAGCAATCGGAATGCTGGTCGGAATGCAAAGCCCTTTTCCGATGGTTATGATCGGAATACAGTAAACGGAAAACGTAAATAAGCACAACTAATAAGCTATGAACCAAATAAGCACTCGACTAAAAACCTAATCATAACACGTATAAGAAAAAGCTAATAAGCCAAAATTAAAAAATACTTTTAAAGAAACTAAATGATAAAGATATTTAAAAACGACTTTTTAATAAAAATAACTTTTATAAAAACTTAAGTAAATTTAAGATAAACACAAATAAGCTATAAAATCAATAAGCAAACATAATCAAAAACATATAAACATAACACTTAATCAAATAAGCATAACAATAAGCAAATAAACATAAAGATTAAGGAAAACAAGAAAAGTAGAATAAGAGATTAAAAATAAGAACTTGATTAAAAGTAAAGATTCAATAACAAAAATTAAAAGACTTACTTGAAATCAAAGGCAAGAAATTAAAGGTGCAATTAAGTAAATGACAATAAGAAAGTGCAAGTAATTAAAGGTGCAAGTAATGAAAATGGTGGAAGACTAATTTATCAAGTTAGCCAACACATCCTAATGTGATATTAGGAGGGTATTTATAGGGGATTAGGGAGGTAAGCATGTGTTGGAAGCTTCCTTCTTTCTTTCTTTCTCGTCTTTTCGTCTTCTAAATTCTTCGACTTTTTCGACTTTGTCTCGGGATTAATTAAACTCGTCTTGTAATTTCTTCATTAATTAGACTTGAGTTCTTCGGCTTTATTAAACTTTCGTCTTTTGACTCTTCTTCGATAAATCTTCAGAATAGGCCTTGGACTTCTATTGTTTTCGCACTCTTGATCTTTCGACTTGTCTTTTGTCTTTTTCTTCGATAAAAGCCCGTGAAAGCCCGCGTTTTCTTCCCTTTTCACATTTTGGTCCTAAATCACAACAAAAACACAAACCACGCATAATTCCGACATTTACGACATAAAATACACGTTTTGTCTTGGTTATTATTATAACTAAGTGGTAAAAGGATAAGTGTTTTCACACTTATTAAATCCCCTACACTTGACCATTGCAATGTCCTCATGCAATGTATTAATTACAAAGCAAGTTTTACATTTTCCCTCATAATCAATCCATTCTGGCCTTTATTAAAGAGACAAAAAATTTTAAAGGAAGAAAACAAGTAAAAAGATCAAAAACTTACCTTAGGGTTTTGGAATGTCATGAATGATTATCATCCTCAAGTTTCACGTTCCCCATACCAAGCTTAAAAACGAGATCATTGTTATTATAAGTTAGCAAACTAACACAAATTCATGTGGGCCAATTATTCACTTAGAATCCCTTATTCCTAAGTGTATCTCTTACATTTTATTGTTGTCTTGAATGATCATGATGATGCATTGTTGACTTATTTTGATAGTTATTTAGGCTGAAAATAAAGTGGGACGATTTAATCAATAGTTAGCTAAATGACAAAATCTTTTAAAACTGCTTCTCGGGACCTCATAAAGTTCATATCTTGGCATAACTCGCTTCACGATTTGAGACCTTTCTCGGACCGATATTTGGCAGTGACTTCATACTTCAAATCTTGAGAGACGTTCAGGAAATAATGGTCTTCTCTTCATAATAGGAATTTCTTCACTTGAACTTTTTGAGAGATTCTTCATACTTGGACCATGACTTCTTTATTTTTCTCCAATCTTTATTTGGGATTTTGATATACAATGATCCGCATCCTTTTAGGACTTGGATCTATTTATCCTCATACCTTGTTAGGGCCGTTTTGGATAAATTTCTCCATGATCTTTTGGGGAGTGTTTGCTTTTCGTCATGTGTCTCGATCCTTCATATTGATTTTTGATAAATGATTCTTCACATCACTTGGGATCTTTAGCAACAAAATGTTTCTCTCATGCCTTGTTAGGGCCTTTTCGGACTCGCCAATCTTCTCATTCCGCTTCAATAAGGTATGCCTTGGCTATGAACTCTAATCAATACCGAGCAACTTTTAAACGATCCTGGGCTAGAAGCTAAGTAACTTTTCAAATCGTACAACCTTATTTATTGCAAATATATTTATTAACAAGCGACGAGAGAAAAAGCTTATAATCAACTCACATAAATTCATGAAAGAATACCAAACTTATAATTGACTCTATCATCTCTCATTCTCCACAATTTAAAATCTCAAGGAATGAGACTCGCGGATGCTTAGCCTATTAAATCAAAGTTTTGGGTTTTCAAGTCATCTATAGGATCTTGTAACTTCTTAGACTCTTTCAAGTTTAGAATTCGCGTTTAAAGTTCCCTTGATAAACGACTTTCTAGGATCAATTATAGGAACTTGCGAAAAGTTCTTGTTCTTAACCCGTGAGAGTTAAGACTTACGCGTTTTAAAGTTCCCTATATAAAAGCCTAGAAAAACTTGACTTAAACACGTTAAGGATACTAGCTAGAGTAAACTTAGATAAGTAAACTTAGATAAGTAAACTTGGGTTGAGTCAAAGGATTCACAACATTTAAAATTTAAAACCACTTTATTAAAAATTTATTCTAGCAAAGAAAGAAAATAACTATAACAAAGGTAAATACTAATTGGCCAAAATAGATCAAGAATTTTGAAAAATGTTGAAAAATCAATTTTCCGGTTAAAATGAGGACAAATACAAGGAAAAGACCACTTAACTTCGATAGAAGTCCCCCTACACTTAATATAAACATTGTCCTCAATGTTTAAGCATGTGGAAGTACTATCCCCTACACTTAGGACATTATGCACGTTGTTTAAAATCTTGCTAAGGAAGAGACAACTAAAGTGATTCCTATTTTAATATTGAAAAATATAAAATAGAGAATCAAATGAGTTTAGGATAGAACCGGGAAGACGGGTACTCGGAATCACGGGTCGTCAAAAGTCATCAATAATAGATCTTTGAAAGCTCGAATCCCTGCACATGATAAGAAAGAAAACAACAAACACATACTAGGGTCTCCCCCTACACTTATTATAAAAACAAATAAAAAGGATAGATACTGCGGGTTGCCTCCGGAGAAGCGCTTGTTTTTGTTAACCGAGTCGTGAGCCTGCTCGACCTTGATTAGCATGGTAATAACCTTGAAGAATATCCACCGGGATCAAATACATGGTTTTCGTCCATCAAGTAACACAAGCTTAAGGCGAACAAGGCAAGCCAAAGAAGAATAGGCAAGTTTCCCTTAAGCAAAGATGGAGCACGGTGGTAGCAAGTGTGCTGAGGTGTAAGCATATCTCCATAAGTTCCAAAAATCATTCCTTTTATTTCATCAGATGGATACTGAGATGGCTTAAAAATTGCAATACCGGGATCAAACACCTTTTCCTTTAGGGGAAAATAACACTCAGGCGCAGAAGACCTTGAAGAAGATCCGCTCATAAATCTGACAATCTCATCCTCAGAAGGTGGATAAAGAGGTGTCAAAACATAAGTACTGCGGATATCGGTGTCGGCCGGCTTCTTCTCCTTTGAAGCGGGTTTCTTCATATCCAAAGGAGGATAAAGACCATAATCATCAAAGTCCAAAGGAGGAGAATCACTCTCATTTGGGAAGTAAGTGTTGAGAAAAGTAGCAAAGTCTTCCTCAAATGAGTAGTCATCCAAAGTAGGATCAAGTGTTGTTGGTGGAGGATCTTCATCAAAAGTAGGTCTCAATGTTTATATACATAATCCCTTCATATAAACATACTAACGAAAATCATTTACATATACCAATATACATATTTTACGAGCTTTTGGGTAGCAAGAGCGCATGGATGATGTTCAAGGCAATAAAATCGTTTTAGCAAAAAAAGCTGTTATAGTCTAGGTTTTGAAAACGACCTAATTCTCTATAACAAATGCTCTGATACCAATCTGTAACACTCCCAAATTTCATATAGCAGCGGAAGGGTCATTGGGAGTATTACTTCATAGCACAACACACAAGTTACTATTAACGACTCAAAAAGAGGAGTTTGAAAATTTTAATCCATTCAATTATTAAAACTTCAGTGTTTACAAAGAGGTCCCAACAATAATTTAATAATAAACGGTTTCAAAAATTTTATTGAATGATAATAAGTATTTTATTGCCTTTAAAATATCCAGTGCGGCTCCATACTCCAACTGCTCTTAAAGTTGAGTACCTGAGATAAACATGCTAATAATGTCAACACAAAGGTTGAGTGAATTCATAGGTTTGCAAGTAAAAGCAATGGACCACAAGATTTCATGTATTCAGTTTTCCAAAGTCGGATAGCGTCAGTTATCGCATTTAGCTCATGAAACAGAACATTAACATCCGTTATTCCGATCAAGTTTCAAATACAATGCGTCCAGTCGGTTTTCCGTTAAACCCGGACGGAGAGTTCAATCCCAATAGATCTATTCACAGCATTCGCGTTTACTCGACCAGTACAGTCGGTCCAAGTAATTAACGGTTCATGACTAAAAGAGACAAAATAAGAATACAGTTCAAGAACTTGCGTCCATTCGTATAAACTAGCATGTATCCCCCTCGCGGGTTTTATAAAATAATAAAGTATTAAAAGCGAGGCTATGAACTCACCTTAATGAACAAGAAGTATGTACAAGAAGCGGATACAATAAGTATTATAAAACCAAAATCACTAAGACGATCCTTTCAAAGCCTCAACCAAAACGATTTCCTTAAGAGAAATGAATCTTATAATTTATCCTTTATCTTCTACTTTTTTTGTACTCAGTAGAAGTGGGATTATCCGAATGAAAGGAATTAGATATGACTTATACTTTTAGAACTACTTTAGATTTAAGTTGGTGTCGACTCACACTTACGTGTTGTGATATAAATTTAATACATAGCTAATCTATATCACTAGAGTGAATAATAGGCAATAACGTGGCATCTATATTGAATGACTAATATTAGTATGATAAGTTACATCAAGCTATACTTTGAGTCATGGCCAAACTAAAATTGTTATGTTCATCTTGACGTAGGTTGATGCATATTTTATTAAGATGGTATATATATACTAATGCTATAAGTCACCAACAATTATTATTATTTATTATATTAGTTTACGTATATTTTTATTTGTTTTACATTAGTTTGGTTAATGTTGTTTACGTATGCATGCCCATAACAAAGAACGGGTCGTAACAGTTTGTTACAAATCGCAAAACTAGACGAACTATAGATAGTTTAATTGGCGTTAGTCATACTTGGCTTAAAATTAACAAATAAAGATAAAAGATTGTTTTACACCATATAATTTACACCATTATGACACTATCAAATTTGAGCTCGTTAAGTTTTTATTAATATTTATTATTATAATTATCATATTAGTATAAAAGCGAGTATTATCGAAACTCGATATTTTAAAAGTTACGTGATTTAAAAGTTACGCGTAGAGTACGAAAAATAAACGCTCAATACAAAATAAAAACGTCCACATTTGGAAAACATTTATATTTCAATATATAAATGAGGGCTTATTATTTAATAAACGTTAACGCGTCATATAAAGTATGACACTTTAATTTTTAATGTCAAAAAAATGAAACAACAATAAAAAATATTTTTACGCCCAGAGGAGAACATTTACGATCGATGTCTACACTAGACATTGCCGGTAAATAATAAAAGACACATATTCGATACGTTAAAGCTATAACCTTTTCCGTTAACCAAGAAGTCAATATTATTTTGAATAAAAACAAACACGATAAATAAAAGCCGTGTTATAAATATTGATCCGAAAATTACGAATTGCTACATAACTGGGGAAGGGATAGATGGTCCTACTAAGGTTGCTCCACTGCGTGTAGTAATAGCACTCACATTCACGATTGGGTTGGTGACGATATTTGAAGGAAGAGAGCCCGAAGTAGAGGGTTGAGTACTTGGAAAGAAACTAGCCATCATATTCTTCAAATCATTCGTTTGATTGCTGAAGGAGGTTTGCATATCATGTCGAAGCTCGGTTCTAATATCATTACCTTTCTTAGTGATATCTCCTTTCAAGTTGATAATTTGGCTTTGCAGATTCTTAATTTGCTCTCATAGGGTCCTCATGAAAGCTTCAACATCTTGATTAATACTTGAGCGGGTGGGTGATAAGGATTAGAAGCTCTAGGTGGGTTTGGATTGCTTCTATTGTAGTTGTTGGGGTTATGGTTTTGAGGAGAAAAACCGGGTGAAAGGAAGTTGTTAGAACGGTAACTTAGCAAGTTACGATCACCTTGAGGTCGGGCTTGGTAATTTTCGATTGAATAGTTACCGTAAGCCGCATACACGTTTTCTGGATTGTCATGAGTAGAAGGACAACCAGTGTATGAATGAGGACCGCCGCAGATCTCACAAGAAGTTGCTACAGCTTTAACTTGTTGTTGTTGATTTGTAGCCAAGAGTTGCATGTTTTTATTTATTTCGACCATTGCGCTGGTCAATTCGGTGATATCGGGGATTGAAGAAGTAGAAGAAACATTGACTCTTGGATTATTCCTTGAAGATGCGGATGAATCCCAATTTTTGTGATGAGTAGTCATGTTCTCGATAAGTTCTCTACACTCCTCAGGTCTTCTTTTCATAAATGTGCCACCGGTGGCTTCATTAATCGTATCACGATCACGAAAAGTTAAACCGTTGTAGAAAGTATCAATCAAGGTGACGTGGAGCATGTTGTGGTTTGAACATCGATCGATCAAAACATTATATCGTTCCCAAGCATCAAAAAGTGATTCATCGGGTGCTTGAGTAAATCCACTAATATGATTTCGAAGAATCGTGACCATGGATGGTGGAAAGTAGCGCGACAAAAATCGTTGAGTCATCTCGTCCCAAGTATGAATTGAATTCTTCGGAAGACGATCAAACCATTTTTCGGCATGGTGGGATAAGGTGTGTGGAAATAGGTGAAGGCGAAGAAAATCCATAGTAACACCGGGCAACTTCATGCTTTGAGTAACGGTAATGAATTTGTCGAGGTGTTTGTTGGCATCATCATCCGGTAATCCGCGAAATGGACAAGTGTTTTGAACTTGTTGGATCATGTGATGCTTCAACGAAAACTCCGGACCCGTGATTTGAATCGGCGCAATCGGTCCTCCGCGTCCATTCATCGTAGGTTGACAAAGCTCCTCCATCGTTCTAAGATCGGGTGGGGAAACATTGTTGTTGTTATTCATGTTAGGGTGAGGTGGATTATTGTTGTTGAGGTGGGGTGGATTATTGTTGTTGTGCACACCAACCATAACTAAATCTTCAAGAGTCTCGGGCTCTGAATAAGATGAAGATCTAGTACGCATACTCCTGCAAAAGAAAAAGAAAAAGATACCAAAGAAATAGAGAATATATATGTACGTTCACAAGTGAACGGATCCCAAACTTCAACGCGTCTCTCAAAGAAAACCGTTAATCTTTACGAAAAGAGCCGGCAGCGGCGCCATTTAATAACTAGATTTTACTCAGTTATGAAAGTTCGTTGTTCAAGACTGATAGGTGTGAAAACACCCATCCTTTTACCACTTATTTCTGGCTAAAACAAGACCAAAACACGTATTTAATATCATTTGTTTGGAATTATGCGTGGTTTTTGTGTTTATTGTGTTTTCAGAGTTAACCGGATGAAATATTGAAGAAAACATGGGATTGCACGGGTTTTATCAAGGAAAAAGACTCAAGACGAAGTCTATTGTCCAAGAGATGCAAAAGATTTGAAGTCATTGTGCCTATTTGAAGATTTATCGAATAATAGAGCCAAAGATGGAAGATTCATACATGTCGAAGAACTCGAGTCTATTAAACAAAAGATTATAAGACGAGTTGGAATTATTCACCGACACTTCTCAAAATCTAAAGTCGGAAACGTTTAATTAAAGAGACGAGAAGACTAAAGAAGAAAGAAGAAAAGAAGCCCGATAACAAAGCCCATTTACAAGCCCATACACACGCCTATATAAAGGCCCTTACTTCACAAATTTCACACACTTAGTTAGTTTTTAGTTTTTGGTTTCTCTAGTTTTAGGGAGAGAAAGTTCTAAACTTTCTCTCACTAGATTTCATCTTTTTCTCTTTCTAGATCAAAACATTTGTATTACTTTTCATTAATCAAGTTCAAGTTTTTATCTTTTAATCTTTAATCTCATCCTTCCTTTCTTTTATTTTGATTGATTTTGGTACAAATCTCGTATGATCCGTGTTGTTCATCAATGATTTGTGCTTAAAAAGTTGATTTCTTTTTATGTTTCCTTAAGTTTATACACGAATAAGCTTTAAGATCCTTGTTCTTATTGGCTTATTTGTTGATTTAGCTTATTTCCTTTTTAAAGTTTTTATGAAAAGTTCATCTTTTTATTGATTTGATTTAAAAGTTGTTTATTTTAAGCCTAGATAAAGTGTTCTTAGCGCTTATTTGATTAGCTTATTGTTGAATTCGAGCTTGTTTGGGAGTTAGCTTATTCCATAAGCTTATTTCCCTTGCTTAAGTTTCGGTTTAGCATAGTTTTCGGAAAGGGTAATTCCCTTTTCCGACCGAGTATTCCGACCGAACACACCACCCTCATTCCGATCGCCCGATCGGAAAAGGGTTTAGGTTTTCCGATTGTTCTTTGTTTGGGCTTATTCCGATTTGAAACTGTACTTCGCATATTCTGATTGTTTTGTTTTTGATTATTCCGATCGGTAAGTTTACGCGTATTCCGATTAGCACTCATTTCATTATTCCAATTGCCTCCTTTACACATATTCCGATTGTACAAGTTTTTCAAGTATTCCGATTGCCCCACCTTTCCCCATGTTCCGATCAGTTAATTTCTCCCATATTCCGATCATTAGATCGGAATACTTTCCGATTACACTTCTTTTTGGGTTTTTCCGATTCACTTGTTTTGTTTTGTTCCGATCTTACTTTCTTTTAGTGTTTTCCAACTAAGTTCTTATTTTTCACAAAGTTTTCCAAGAGTTAGTTTTTATTGAGTGTTCATTTATTTTTATAATAAAATCTTTAAGTTTTCAAACATTTATTTTTAAACTCGTTTCTTTTCTTTAATCTTTTAAAGCTTTAAGTTTACTCTTCGACACTTTATTAATTGTTATTAGATTAAAATAGATAAACAAACCATCACCTTTTCATTAACCAAGAACAAATCATTCCACTTAGAGCCGAGATCAATTCGAGAGGATATCGAGAGAACTTAATCCGAACCTATACAAAACGCGTGTATCAAATGGCGCCGCTGCCGGCTCTTCTCGTTAAGATCAAAAGTTTTTTGTGAGAACTTGGATTTTGGGATCCGTTCCCCGTGAACGTTACTTTTTCATAAAAATTTTCAAAAAACACTAAAAAATATAAAATTTTCAAAAATCCTAAAAATTAAAAAACATAAAAACCAAAAATATTTTTGCTTTGTTTTTCTTGTTAGTTCTTTTGCAGGTGTATGCGCACTCGATCCACGTCTTATCAAGAGCCCGAGCCTCTCGATCACTTAGACATGGCCGGTGTACAAAACAACAACAACATACCACCTCCAAACAATAATAATAACAACAACAACCCACCTTTCAACAACATGAATAATAACAACCACAATGAGCCTCTACCGGATAATCGCCCGATGATTGAACTGCTGCAAGCTCATGTAGATGGCAACACTGATCCAATTGTTATACCAGCATTTGCAGCCAACAACTTTGAGCTCAAATCAGGCTTTATCCAGATGGTCTCTGCTCAACCATTCTTGGGGCGTACCATTGATGATCCACATGACCACATCAAGAGATTCTTGCAACTCACCAATACGGTCAAATTCAATGGTGTTCCACAAGAGGTAATCCGTTTACAACTTTTTCCCTTTTCTTTAGAGGGACAAGCCCGACATTGGCTTGCTAAGGAACCGCCACAGAGTATTCTCTCGTGGACGGATTTGGAGACCAAGTTTATAAATTACTTTTTCCCACCCTCTCGTACTACCGCTTTGCGGAATGAAATCATAAATTTTGAACAAAAGTACGATGAGTCGTTCAGTGAATCTTGGGATCGTTTTAAAGATCTTTTAAGAAAATGCCCACAACATGGTTTTACCAAAGTACATCAAATTAATACTTTTTACAATGGTTTAAGCATGAGTGACCAAGATTCACTAAACAGTGCCTCGGGGGGTAATCGTTTGGCTAAGACTTCCAATGCTGCTTGGGATATCATTGAGAATAAGTCTCGTGTACAAACCAAGAGTGTGAGGACCAATGTCGCTAGTGCTAGTACTAGTGACAGCGACAAGCGAATTGACAAAATCACTGCACTTCTTGAAACGCTTGCTACCCTTCTAAAAATGTGAATGCAGCTTATGGCACCTATCCTCAACCCGCTTATCAAGCCCGTCCTCAAGGTGACCGTAACCTGCTTAGCTACCGCTCCAACAACTATCTCTCACCAACTGGTTCTACTCCTCAAAACCCAAACCAACAACAAAACCTCAACCGCCCTCCTCAACAACAACAACAATCTCGTGGACCGTACATACCCCCTCACAAACAACAACAACCACCTCAAAGAAACAACCAAGTTTACCAGCAACCTGCTTATCAACCACCCGCATACAATGCTCCTCCCAACCAACCCACCGCTTTACACCAAGAAGTGCAGACCTACATGAGAACTAACGATGTGATCGTGGAAAATCTTCAACAGGAAGTGCGCAACTTGAAAGCCGACCTGATGAAACAAGGGAACGATCTGAGAGCTGATATGAGAAATACTATGGACAGTCAAACGAATGACTTAAGAAACATGATGGCTAGTTTCTTCCACGGTAATCAACCCTATTCTTCGGGTACTCTTCCGAGTAACACCGTTGCGAATCCAAGAGGGGAGATGAAAGCAATCACCACTCGCAGTGGCAAAGGTACCAAGGAACCCGAGCTTCCTATACCTCCACCGGTGGTTGTGACTAAGGAGAACGAGTCACCTGCTCCTATTCCTCATCCTTCGACTTCCCCAATTTCTCCACCTCTTCCTTCTACCCCTCCTCCACCCAAGGATGTGAGTGATCCTATTCTCCCAAAGCCTTCCTCTTCTTCCAATATACCTTATCCATCTAGGTTGAGGAAAGAGAAGCTCAAAAGCAAGGATGATATTCAGGTTTCGAACTTTCTCAAAATGTTTAAACAATTGAATTTTAACATCTCCTTCGCTGAGGCTCTCGCTCACATGCCTAAGTACGCGAAAATATTCAAAGATCTTCTGAGTGACAAGGAGAAGCTTCTTGATATTCCTAACACCCAACTTAATGAGAATTGCTTTGCAGTGCTCTTAAGGAAATTGCCAACCAAGCTTGGTGATCCGGGTCGTTTCTTAATCCCTTGTAACTTCCCGGGAGTAGAGAATTGCATGGACCTAGCCAATATAGGTGCCAGTATTAATCTAATGCCTCTAAGCGTTTGGAAGCAATTATCTCTCCCTGAGCTAGTCCCCACCAAAATGACTTTGGAATTAGCTAACCGTACGGTTGCTTATCCAGTGGGGATAGCTGAAGACGTCTTTGTAGAAGTCGACAAATTCACTTTTCCTGCTGATTTCGTCGTCGTCGACTACGAGATGGACCCTCGTGTTCCCTTGATCGTGGGTCGTCCATTCCTGAGGACAGGTCGCACTCTCATCGATGTTGAAGCCGGTGAGCTTATCATGAGAGTGGGTGACGATAAAATCGTTTTCAACATGGGAAACTTTTCTAAACAACCTTATTCCAACGAGAGTGTTAATTGTATTGACGTTCTTGATGAGGCTTGTGAAGAACACTTCCAAAATGCTTGCAAAAGTATTCCTACCTCTCTTCCCAATGTTGAAACCGTTTCCTCTATTGATTCATCACTGTCTCTATTTGGAGAAAGTGATTTGTTTTGGAACAATCTTGAAGCCACCATGGGAGATGTGAACTTAGCTAATGATGATTCTCCCACCGATGGGGATGAAGACATGCATTTCTTTGACAACCTTCTCAACGAAGATAATCTTTCTTCACCATCTCCCACGGTTATTGCTATCGATACTCCGACTTTGAAAACGCCTCCCATCAAAAATCCTCCGGATTTAGAGCTTAAGGAGTTGCCGCCTCATCTCGAGTACGTGTTCCTTGAAGAAGAGAAGAAGTCGCCCGTCATTATCGCGAAGGATTTGAAAGATGAAGAGAAAACTCGCCTTATCGCCGTGTTAAAGAAGCATAAAAGCGCTATCGCTTGGAAAATCTCCGACATTCGTGGAATAGATCCTCACTTCTGCACACACAAAATTCTCATGGAGGACGACTTTAAGCCCACAATTCAAAGCCAACGAAGCGTGAATCCAAAAATACATGAAGTCATCAAAACACAGGTTATCAAGCTTCTTGATGCGGGTATGATTTACCCTATTTCGGATTCACCATGGGTTAGTCCAATCCATTGTGTGCCCAAGAAGGGCGGAATAACCGTTGTTCCCAATGAACACAACGAGTTGATTTCCACTCGTCTCGTTACTGGGTGGAGAGTTTGTATAGACTACCGCAAACTCACTGATGCCACGAGAAAGGATCATTTCCCTCTACCTTTTATGGACCAAATGCTTGAACGTTTAGCGGGTAATGAATATTACTGCTTTCTTGATGGTTTCTCGGGTTATTTCCAAATACCCATCGATCCCAAGATCAAGAGAAGACAACATTCACTTGTCCCTATGGCACATTTGCTTACAAAAGAATGCCTTTTGGCTTATGTAATGCCCCCGGGACTTTCCAAAGGTGCATGTTAGCTATCTTCCATGACATGGTTGAACAAACCATGGAAGTCTTCATGGATGATTTCTCGGTCTTCGGGGATTCCTTCTCTTCTTACCTTGCCAATTTGGAATGTATGCTTAAGCGGTGCGAAGACACTCGCCTTGTTCTGAATTGGGAAAAATGCCATTTTATGGTAAAAGAAGGCATCGTGCTAGGACACAAAAATTCCAAAGCCGGTGTTGAAGTAGACCGTGCTAAAGTCGATGTTATCGCGAAGTTGCCTCCACCTGCAACCGTGAAGGGTGTGAGAAGTTTCCTGGGTCATGCGGGCTTCTACCGTCGATTAATCAAAGATTTTTCTCAAATCGCTCGCCCGATGACCCACCTCTTGGAAAAAGATACTCCTTTTATCTTTTCCAAAGAGTGTCTTGAAGCCTTCAACTTGCTTAAGAATAAGCTTACTAAGGCACCCGTCTTGGTCACCCCCAATTGGGAGCTTCCCTTTGAGTTGATGTGCGATGCTAGTGATTTTGCTATTGGAGTGGTTCTGGGCCAAAGAGTGAACAAACACTTCCAACCGATCCATTACGCTAGCAAGACAATGACTGGGGCACAATTGCATTATACGACAACCGAAAAAGAACTTTTAGCCATTGTCTATGCTTTTGAAAAGTTCCGCCCCTATCTTGTCCTTTCCACCACAATCGTTTACACCGATCATTCCGCGTTGAAGTACTTGTTAACAAAGCAAGATTCCAAACCAAGACTTCTTCGCTGGGTTTTGCTTCTCCAAGAATTTAAAATCGAAATTTGCGATAAAAAAGGAGCTGAAAACCTAGCCGCGGATCATCTCAGTAGACTTGAGGATCCTTACCAGGGGGATCACACGAACAAAGGAATCAATGATTCTTTTCCCTTGGAGACCTTAATGTCTATCAACTCGACTGCTGATGAAACCCCGTGGTTTGCGGACATTGCAAACTACTTGGCGGGTGGAATCCTCGTTGACGGGTTAACATCCCAGAAAAAGAAGAAGTTCTTTAATGATATTAAGACTTACTTTTGGGATGACCCGTATCTATTCAAACAATGTGCTGATTTGATTATTCGCCGATGTGTTGATGGACCGGCAGCTTTGGAAATCCTTGATGCTTGCCACAAAGGACCCACCGGTGGTCACTTTGGTCCCAACTACACCGCCAAAAAAGTGTTTGATTCGGGATTTTATTGGCCCACCATCTACCGTGATGCTCACGAGATGGTTAAACGATGTGATGCTTGCCAAAAACAAGGCACGATCACACATAAAGACGAAATGCCTCAGAATTTCATTCAAGAGTGTGAAATCTTTGATGTTTGGGGTATCGACTTTATGGGGCCATTCCCTTCCTCTAAAGGAAACAAATACATCCTTGTTGCCGTTGACTATGTTTCAAAGTGGGTTGAAGCCAAAGCTTTCCCTACTAATGATGCAAGGGTGGTTTGTAACTTTTTGAAATCGTTGTTCGCTCGATTCGGCATTCCTCGTGCTATTATCAGTGACCGCGGGACTCATTTTTGCAACGATAAATTTGTAAGAGTCATGGCTAAGTATGGTGTTAATCACCGTCTTTCCACCGCCTATCATCCCCAAACCAACGGGCAAGCCGAGATTTCCTACCGTGGATTGAAGCGAATTTTGGAGCGTACTGTGGGAGAGCATCGTGCCGCGTGGGCCGATAATTTAGATGATGCTCTGTGGGCTTTTCGTACTGCTTACAAGACCCCGATCGGTTGTACACCTTATCGTCTTGTGTACGGGAAAGCATGTCACCTTCCCATCGAGCTGGAACATAAGGCGCACTGGGCCTTGAAGTGGGCTAACTTCGACATCAACAAAGCCGGTGATCATCGCAAGATTCAACTCAACGAGCTCAACGGACTGAGGAATGAAGCTTATGAGAACTCGCTGATCTACAAGGAGAAGACGAAGATCCTTCATGACGCAAAAATCAAGAACCGAAAGTTCCACGTTGGTGATCAAGTCTTACTTTTTAACTCTCGGTTGAAGATATTCTCTGGCAAGTTGAAGAGCCGCTGGTCTGGTCCATTCACCGTCGCCAAAGTCTTTCCGTATGGGACCATTGAGCTTTCTCAGCCAAATGGGCCCAATTTCAAGGTGAATGGCCAGTGTCTGAAGTTGTACTTTGGTGAGGACATCTCTCAGGAGATGATTGCATCCCTCACCACGTTCCCCATGAACTAATTTTGGGTCGAGTCGGGCTCGTGACTCGGTTATCAAAAACAAGCGCTCCTCGGGAGGCAACCTGAGTATCTATCCTTTTATGTTTTTACCTCCTAAGTGTAGGGGGACCTGTATAGGTGTTTGTTTTTTTGTGGTGATGTGATTACAGGGATAAGTGCACTCTTGGAGTCTCTGACGAACCGTGCTCCTGTGTTATCCTAAATCCGGTTCTATCTCTCAACTATCGTGATTCAATTTTCTTCATACTCACATTTGAAATTGATCACTTTAGTCGTCTCTTCCTTAACTTGAGTTAACCAACGTGCACAATGTCATAAGTGTAGGGGAGACTTTTTCCACATGCTTAAACATTGAGGACAATGTTTATCTTAAGTGTAGGGGGACTTCTATCGAAGTTTTAAGTGGACTTTTCCATGAAAATGCCTTCATTTAACCGGAAAATCATCTTTTTCGAATTTTTAATTAACTTTGGCCATATTGTCGTTCTTTTTAAATTTTTTCTCGTTGCTTTCATATGTATATATCCCGCAATAAAGTCAAAAATTTTAATAAAGTGGTGTAGCTAGTTTAGAAGTCTTTGACATATTAGGCCCCTTGCGTTTATTTTGACTTAACCCGAATAGACTTATCCAAGTTTATTCTAGCTAGTATCCTTAACCATGTAGACCTTAATTGGTTTATTAGGCTAAGTGTCCACGAGTCTCATTACTTGAGATTTTAAATTGTGGAGGACGAGAAATGATAGAGTCAATTATAAGTCGGTATTCTTGCACAAGCTCGCTTGGTGTAATTATTTGCCTATTCTCCCATCACTTGCTAATAATTTATCTGCAATAAGTAAGGTCGTACGATTTGAAAAGTTACTTAGCTTCTAGCCCAAGATCGTTTAAAAGTTGCTCGGTAATGATAAGAGTTCATAGCCAAGGCATAACTTATGAAGCGGGGCGCGAAGATTGGCGAGTCCGAAAAGGCCCTAACAAGGCATGAGGATTCCATTTTATTGCTGAAGATCCAAAATTGATGTGAAGAACATTATTCCTAAAATCAATATGAAGGATCAAGACTCACGACGAAAAGCAATCAACTCCCATAAAGATCATGGAGAAGTCTATCCGAAAAGACCCTAACAAGGTATGAGGATAAATAGATCCAAGTCTGAAAAGGAGGCGGATCGTTGTATCTCGAAATCCCAATTAGAGATTGAAGAAATAATCATGAAGTCGTGGTCAACAAAGTTGGAGTACCCCTCAAAAGTCTCCAAGTGAAGAAACTCTATTACGACGAGAAGACCATTATCTCAAGAACGTCTCTCAAGATATGAAGTATGAAGTACATGCCAAATATCGGCCCGAGAAAGGTCTCAAATCGCGAACCAAGTTATGCCAAGATATGAACTTTTTGATATCCCGAGAAGCAGTTTTAAGAGATTTTGTCCTTCAGCTAACTATTGATCAAATCGTCCTACTTTGCTTTCAGCCTAAATAAACTATAAAAATAAGTCCAAAAATGCATCTTCATGATCATTCTAAGACAAAAATAAAATATAAGAGATACACCTAGGAATAAGGGAGTTTAAGCATTTAATTAAGCCATGTGTGTAAGTGTTTGAATTGCTAACTTATAATAACAATGATCTCGTTTTTAAGCTTAGTTTGGGGAATGTGAAACTTGAGGGTTATAAATCTTCGCATCACCAAAGCCCTAATGTAAGTCCTTGATCTCTCTGCAAGTTATTTCCATCCTTTTGTTTACTTTAAAATTTTAATTTCACTTAGTACTTTCATTTTCGTTTAGTAGTATATTAATAAGGCCAAGGTTGATTGATTATGAGAAAAGTGTAAATGTGCTTTGTCACTAAGCATTGCATGAGGGCATGGCAATGGTTAAGTGTAGAGGATTTGATAGGTGTGAAAACACCCATCCTTTTACCACTTATTTCTGGCTAAAACAAGACCAAAACACGTATTTAATATTATTTGTTTGGAATTATGCGTGGTTTTTGTGTTTATTGTGTTTTCGGAGTTAACCGGATGAATATTGAAGAAAACATGGGATTGCACGGGTTTTATCAAGGAAAAAGACTCAAGACGAAGTCTATTGTCCAAGAGATGCAAAAGATTTGAAGTCATTGTGCCTATTTGAAGATTTATCGAATAATAGAGCCAAAGATGGAAGATTCATACATGTCGAAGAACTCGAGTCTATTAAACAAAAGATTATAAGACGAGTTGGAATTATTCACCGACACTTCTCAAAATCTAAAGTCGGAAACATTTATCTGAAGAGACGAGAAGACTAAAGAAGAAAGAAGAAAAGAAGCCCGATACCAAAGCTCATTTACAAGCCCATACACACGCCTATATAAAGGCCCTTACTTCACAAATTTCACACACTTAGTTAGTTTTTAGTTTTCGGATTTCTCTAGTTTTAGGGAGAGAAAGTTCTAAACTTTCTCTCACTAGATTTCATCTTTTTCTCTTTCTAGATCAAAACATTTGTATTACTTTTCATTAATCAAGTTCAAGTTTTTATCTTTAAATCTTTAATCTCATTCTTCCTTTCTTTTATTTTGATTGATTTTGGTACAAATCTCGTATGATCCGTGTTGTTCATCAATGATTTGTGCTTAAAAAGATTTCTTTTTATGTTTCCTTAAGTTTATACACGAATAAGCTTTAAGATCCTTGTTCTTATTGGCTTATTTGTTGATTTAGCTTATTTACTTTTTAAAGTTTTTATGAAAAGTTCATCTTTTTATTGATTTGATTTAAAAGTTGTTTATTTTAAGCCTAGATAAAGTGTTCTTAGCGCGTATTTGATTAGCTTATTGTTGAATTCGAGCTTGTTTGGGAGTTAGCTTAATCCATAAGCTTATTTCCCTTGCTTAAGTTTCGGTTTAGCATAGTTTTCGGAAAGGGTAATTCCCTTTTCCGACCGAGTATTCCGACCGAACACACCACCCTCATTCCGATCGCCCGATCGGAAAAGGGTTTAGGTTTTCCGATTGTTCTTTGTTTGGGCTTATTCCGATTTGAAACTGTACTTCGCATATTCCGATTGTTTTGTTTTTTATTATTCCGATCGGTAAGTTTACCCGTATTCCGATTAGCACTCATTTCATTATTCTGATTCCCTCCTTTACACATATTCCGATTGTACAAGTTTTTCAAGTATTTCGATTGCCCCACCTTTCCCCATATTCCGATCAGTTAATTTCTCCCATATTCCGATCATTAGATCGGAATACTTTCCGATTACACCTCTTTTTGGGTTTTTCCGATTCACCTGTTTTGTTTTGTTCCGATCTTACTTTCTTTTAGTGTTTTCCAACTAAGTTCTTATTTTTCACAAAGTTTTCCAAGAGTTAGTTTTTATTGAGTGTTCATTTATTTTTATAATAAAATCTTTAAGTTTTCAAACATTTATTTTTAAACTCGTTTCTTTTCTTTAATCTTTTAAAGCTTTAAGTTTACTCTTCGACACTTTATTAATTGTTATTAGATTAAAATAGATAAACAAACCATCACCTTTTCATTAACCAAGAACAAATAATTCCACTTAGAGCCGAGATCAATTCGAGAGGATATCGAGAGAACTTAATCCGAACCTATACAAAACGCGTGTATCAAAGACTCTTCGAATTGATTAGTGGTTTACAGTGCGACTCAGTCGTCTTTTGGTGGAAAAACAATAGATTTGTTGTTGTAGTAAAGTAAAATTGCAAAACTTTAAAGAAAATGACGGGTAAATAAAGCTAAAACTAATTAAAACGTAAATGGTGCAAAATATTAAAACTTTAAAAAGTAATTAATTAAATGAAAAGAAATTAAAGCTTGACGAAAAGTAAATATGACAATTAAATAAAACTGAAAATTTAAAAACATAAAACAATGCAAACTTAAAAATAAAACAAGACAAAATATTAAACAAAACCTACCGTCGGAATACACCTAATCGGAATCCCATCAGAATCCAATCGGAATAGTCACTTACCTCCCCTATCGGAATAAGGTCGGAATCTCCCTATCGGAATGTTCAGTCGGAATCCAATCGGAATGTTTCTAAAGGAAAGCTGTCGGAATGAAGGCTTACCTCTCCAATCGGAACGCAATCTGAATGTGTCCCCATCGGAATGTTTGTCGGAATCCCCAATCGGAACAATGAAAATCAAACCTATTGGAATAACAACCTTGGTAGCTATCGGAATGCTTCGTATCGGAATAGCAAACAAACACCCCTGATCGAAATGTCAAATCGGAATCCTAGTCAGAATATCAAAACCCTTTTCCGATTAAGCAATCGTAATGCTGGTCGGAATGCAAAGCCCTTTTCTGATGGTTATGATCGGAATACAGTATAAGGAAAACGTAAATAAGCACAACAAATAAGCTATGAACCAAATAAGCACTCGACTAAAAACCTAATCAAAACACGTATAAGAAAAATCTAATAAGCCAAAATTAAAAAAAAACTTTTAAAGAAACTAAATGATAAAGATATTTAAAAACGAATTTTTAATAAAAATAACTTTTATAAAAACTTAAGTAAATTTAAGATAAACACAAATAAGCTATAAAATCAATAAGCAAACATAATCAAAAACATAAAAACATAACACTTAATCAAATAATCATAACAATAAGCAAATAAACATAAAGATTAACCAAAACAAGAAAGGTAGAATAAGAGATTAAAAATAAGAACTTGATTAAAAGTAAAGATTCAATAACAAAAATTAAAAGACATACTTGAAATAAAAGCAAGAAATTAAAGGTGCAATTAAGTAAATGACAATAAGAAAGTGCAAGTAATTAAAGGTGTAAGTAATGAAAATGGTGGAAGACTAGTTTGTCAAGTTAGCCAACACCTCCTGATGTGATATTAGGAGGGTATTTATAGGGGATTAGGGAGGTAAGCATGTGTTGGAAGCTTCCTTCTTTCTTTCTTTCTCGTCTTTTCGTCTTCTAAATTCTTCGACTTTTTCGACTTTGTCTCGGGATTAATTAAACTCGTCTTGTAATTTCTTCATTAATTAGACTTGAGTTCTTCGGCTTTATTAAACTTCCATCTTTTGACTCTTCTTCGATAAATCTTCAGAATAGGCGTTGGAATTCCGTTCTTTTCGCACTCTTGATCTTTCGACTTCGTCTTTTGTCTTTTTCTTCGATAGAAGCCCGTGAAAGCCCGCGTTTTCTTCCCTTTTCACATTTTGGTCCTAAATCACAACAAAAACACAAACCACGCATAATTCCGACATTTACGACATAAAATACACGTTTTGGCTTGGTTATTGTTATAATTAAGTGGTAAAAGGATAAGTATTTTCACACTTATTAGTTAGCAACAATCACATCATATCACCTTGTGGCTCTTTAAGATGCAATTGTGCTCCTTATTTAAAATCCACACCCGAAGGCTCCTTGGACAAAAATAAGGGAATTGACATTCACCATCCCACCTTATGGCTCATGATGATGAAGCAATTTTATTAAACACGTCTCCATGCCATACACTCTAAGGCTCTAATGACGAGGTTAGTGCTACATGACTCCCACCCGAAGGTTCATAGAGAACATGTTTTTATTTATTCTTCTTATTATTATGATATTTATAGTAAGCCAAATTTCCGCAATCCCATGATCAAAAGTCCATGACGCTGACACCCTTAATGTGTTCTCACTTTAATTACAAGGGAAGAAAAAGAAGGAGTTACGAGTTAAGATATCAAGCCTAAACCGCTAAAAACTTCGTTTATTAAACAATTTATTATTCAAGCGTGAAAAATAAATACGAGGAGATTAAATCAAACATAAAAATACTTATACAAGGAAGAATTAACTTTAAAAACATATGATTAAACTATATCATCTCTTGTTCTACATATTATAAAATTTCAAAAATGTGAAATCAATGGATACTTAGCCTATTAAATCAAAGTTTTGGGTTTTCAAGTCATCTATAGGATCTTGCATCTTCTTAAACTTTTTCAAGTTTTAGAATTTGCGTTTTAAAGCTCCCTTAATAAACGACTTTCTAGGATCAATTATAGGAACTTGCGAAAAGTTCTCGTTCTTAAACCCGTATGAGTTAAGACTTCCACGTTTTAAAGTTCCCTATATAAAAGCCTAGCAAAACATAATTCAAATACGTTAAGGAAAAAGCTAAGATAAAAACCGAGTCGAGTCAAAAACTATTTTTATTTTCACCAACGGAAAGCCTACATTTGTGTCAAAAGCACTTATTTTTTTTATTAAAACTTAAAAATAACACTAAAAAATTAAATTTTTTTGAGAAAAACGATTACGTTTAGACACGAAAAAAGCAATTGCAAGCGATTATATCGATTGACTCCCCCATGCTAAAACCAAACATTGTCTTTAATGTTTCTTAGCTCAAGAGTAACACCCCCTTGCTAAAACACAAAGAGTCTAATGCAAAATCCTAATATGGAAAGAGCACGCAAATCTATAAGTCATTTATTAATTATGCCTCAAGATAAAACGTTAGTCGATAAAAATCAAAGGTAGAGAGTGTGTCCTTTTTGACAATCAAAGTATGGAAGATCAAGTGGACCGGCAAAACCCGAACACTAGGGTCTTCAATGATTAGGGTCATACCTAAGATTCACAACACAACAAAACACAAGCACGAGCTTGAAAGATCAAGCCTTATTAGTGTTAGAAAATAGATAGAAGATAGAATGTATGGGACTCCCTCACAAGGCACCTCGTTTTTGTTAACCGAGTCATGAGCTCGACTCGATCCCCGCATTCATTGGTCCTTAGGGAAAATGGTGAAAACCGGCATATTGGAATAAATTCCAACATAAAGCACGTTGTAGGGGTCAAAGATTACATCCTCGTTGTCGGATGACAAACTAAAGGATAAAGCTCTAACATAAATCTCTAACAAGAGATGGTAATCACAAATTATGGAATGAATATAGAATGCTCCCCGAGATAAACTCGCACCAAGATGATCGGAAAGTCTTTAAATTATTGCATCGGTGAAAGGCCGAGATTTCCCTAAATCAAAGATTCTGGGGTCGAATACCTAGTCCTCGAGAGAGAAAGGAATAGACAACATTGTGTCGTCCCCCATGCTTATCCAAGATCATATAAAGCACATGGTAATGGTGTGGTAAAAGTCTCAACAATTGTGGTATCAACTTGCATGACTTTGTTGACCTTATCACTCTTATGAATGTGAACAAAGGGGCATGGTACTCAAAATGAGTCGCATGAAAAACCCGCACATTAAGCTCAAAGTGGGTGGGAGGAGGACTTGAGACGAAATCATCATCAAGTAAATTCTCTAAAAAAAACGTCCCCCTCCGGGTCAATTTCATCAATACCCGGTGGTATCGAATCATTAGAAGCAAGAAACATGTCAATCTCCTCCATAAGCGGATCACTATCCTCATTGGGAATAGGAGATGGAGAGAAAGACATGGCATTAGGCTTAGAATTCAAGGCTTCGATCTTAGAAATGAGAAGATAGACGTTGGATAATTTTTCACGAAGAACCACATCTTCCACATCTAAATGAGTAAGTTCATCGGAGAACTTCTCAAGGATCGGAATAGTCAAATCAACCTCATTTCCAGGTGGAAATAGGTCTAAAGGAGCAAGTTCAAAGGTGAACCTCTCAAAAACCAGATCACTATCATCCTCATTTCCCGGTGGAAATATGTGAGAAGAGTAGGTTCATCGGAAAACCCCTCAAAATCCGAGTCGTGATTGTCATCTTTATAAGAAAGTTCATCGGAGAACTCCTCATTAGAAAATTCACTAGAAGTCGAATCATTCTCAAAATCTTCATTTCCATCACAATTTTCATCATTAGAATTGGAGAAAATCTCAAAGTGATTGGAATAAGTAGATTCATCACAATGTGGTAAATCACACGTTTCATTGGAAATACCATCGAACTCTCTCGGGTTATGGACAAGGATCTCAACACTAGACTTTATTACTTCGTCCGATTCCGTGTCCGGAATAGTGCTAATATGCTCGTCCCCCTTGCTTAGAGAATTTTCGGGTTCCATGGTGGAAGAATCATGAATAGGAGTGGTGATGTCATGAGATGGAGTGAGATAAAAAAATATCCTCATTATCTAGAATGGGTGAATTCTCATGCTCCATAGCCGGCAAGACATGAATAGGAAGTACGATTGCACTAGACGAAGGATGTAGAGCAATAAGATCTCGCAAAGAAATAGTACTATCCTCGTCATCGTCAAAATCATAGTTCACCAAATTATCCTCTTTAAAAAAATCTTTGTAAAAATTCATTTGCTCTAGCATAAGTAATTGTTCGATTGAAAGTTGTGAGGAGTCGTCTTTCGTTTGAAGACAAGGGCACACGCCATCATACAATGGACTCCCACACTTAACGCAAACGATAGATGCAGACATAATGATAAAAACAAGGAAAGGATAATTACTATGGAAGTAATTTACCCTCGGTCGACTTTGAAACATAGGTGAAAACCTAACCGTCTCGAGGTTCAATAAGTAAACAACAAAAATAAGATATTATACTACTTGAGTTGGCAAACCAATAATCGGTCGTCCCTCTCAATATACGCACAAACAGGCGGGGAAACGAGGTGGCACAAAGCACTTAAAAACCTTTTTCCTTAGACGACCTTTTATAGCTCGTCACCTTATACCCACCTTATAGTTTGTATAAATTGAGTTCAAACTTTTTATTACTATTTATCTATTTTACCTTTTTTTTTGTTTTGGATTCGAATACAATAGCTAAGTGATGAAATCCCAACTAAGGTCTTATTTGGAAGTAGGTAAATTTATTGTTCTACGTAATATGATATAGTAATCACAAAAAACACGAAAACCATACATACTATAATAATAGAAAAATAATAAAACTTTCCGAGGACATAAAGGGTCTTCGAATCAACGATCAACAAATCTCCACGAAACGATCAACAAATCCCCGGCAGCGGTGCCAAATTTTTTGATGTGTCGTGGAATGTCGATGTATTTTAATGATATACGATATAGGAAAAATTTAGGCAATTACCCTTAGGAAAAGGTAATTAGCCAAAAATAAGTCGAAGACGGATATGATTAAACATGTTGATGATACAAGTTCGTTGTACACGAAGATCGAGTGAATTTGAGACGTTTTGTTTGGATTTGGACAATTGATTTGAATGGGTTTTCTGATTTTTAAACTAAAATTAATCCAACAAATTAAAACCTATAGTGCATGAATCGTCTACCCAAAATAAATCTAAAAGACAAAATAAAACTATATTATGTTTTTACTACTTTATATTTTTATATTGAAACAAATTTACTTAAAAAATATTAATTTATAAAAGTAATAGAATATTTTTATTTTTATTTTTAAACTAAATTTAGTTATATTATTATTATATATAATTTTATTTTCTTCTATGAAAAACTAAGTTAATTAACATTTAAAAACTTTAAACTTTTTTAAAAGAAATAAATTGTTTAAAATGAAAACGTATTTAAATGAAAACGTCTATATAAGAAATCAATTCCATCAATTCATTTATAGTTGACTGTGAGTAATTTATTAACAAAAAGAAAGCTGAGCCCAGTGGTAATGGTGTAGGACTTGTGAACAGAGGGTCTCGAGTTCGAGACCCCTTGACATATTTATGCTATTTATTTTTTGGAACATAATTAGAGTAAAATAACAAACCAAACACCCCCAATTCGAGGGTGCTGTCAAAATCACACAGTAAATAAAAAACAAATAAACAGAATCGATATGCAACAATCAATCGAAAAAGAAGATCAGCAAAAATGAAATGATAAAACAGTTAACCAAAATCAGTTATAACAAAATAAGTAAAACCAGCAAATCATAGTCAGCAATGCAACATCAAACATATTCAAATTAAACATACTAAACAAATAAATAGTTAAACAAATCCTAAACATCTAATACAGGCAAGATGTAATCAACAGACCTAAACTCCCTACATACAGTCACTACACATTCAGCAGAATAGTTCCAATTATTATCAGTGAAAACTCAATTCAGCATTAAACTAATAGCCACAAAGTTAGAAACAAGATCTACATTAAACACTAAGAATTTAACAGATAAATCAAAATTTAACTCAACAGTTATGATTTCCATATATATAGTAACAACACTACTAAAGTAGAATGGCAGCAAAAAGAAGTGTTCACATCCTACAATGATGATAACTATAATAAACCACTACAGCTAGCTTGTATAGATAACAAAAGACGCAGTAGCAAACATTATTCAACAAATAACAAATAAGAACCACTGCTATGTAAACAAATAGGATATAGCAACTCTAATTACTTCAGTAGCCTTTATTCAGTCAAGCAACGGTACAACAGTAGCTATGACAGCAACAAGTAATCGCAAAGATAAAACAGCTTTAACAAGTTTCGTTAACAAAATCAACAGCTTAAATCAATACCAAAATTACTAAACCAATAACCAAGTCTAAAAATCCCTTAACTGATTGTCATAAGGTTTATACTAACAATCTAAGTAGCAGTCCATAAATCAAACTAGAAAATAACAGACCTACCGAACAGACTAAACAAATTTTCGATTAATTCAAATATCACTACAAGCAGATTCTTCAAAAACCACAAGCAGATTCTCGAATACAGAGTCAAACCAGATCTGGTAACAAGCTACAACAAATGATGAGCAATCATTCAAGCACGATTGAACACTATCTTAATCAACGATGTACCAAAAGAAACACAGCAAACTGATAACAGAATATATAATGGTATAGCAGACGTGATATCTTTCAATAGCATAGTCTTAAACATGATGCAGTAATCTTACACATAACGGCCATTCAGTTATACAGTAACATCAAACATTCAATCAAACAAAAACAAAGCATAAACAAACAGATTTTTCCGAAAGCAATTTCACTAAATAACAGATATCAATCCATATTTAATAGTGTAGACAATGATACCAAAATATCATACAGAAAACTCATATTCAGCTATATCAAATACACAGTTAAAGTAATTTAAATCGTTAAAAAGCTAAACAAAACGAATTTAAAACATGACTATTCCAATATAATCAAACTTTCAGTGATAACAAATTTTATCAAACAAGGCACAAGTTCTCTGACAAAAATAAGAAAATTAACCATAGAATGTGCTTAACCTGTGAGAATGACGTTTCCGTTGACGACGAAGTGAAGCGCTGAGCTGGCTTATCAAACATAACTCCACTCAGCATAACCAAACAACATCATAAATAAAAACTAGTAATAGTACTTCTTGAACGATTCTCCAATTCAAAACTCAAATTTATTTCAATTTATCAATTCGATAAATAAGCTCCCAAATTCAACTTTATTTAATCTCAATAAGCCATTAAAAAGCTTATAAGACTAAACATAGGTTATAATCAGTAAATAGTAAATCAGGACATCAATTTAAATAACTCAAAAACATTAATTAAAATAAAAACCAGATTGATAAACAAAACTGAAATTTCACTTTATTAATTAAAACTTAAAACATTACAAGATTTGTAAAAGAGAATAATTCCTAAAACCATTTCTACATTATAACAGTAAGCTAAAAAGTGATACAATTACATGATTTAAGGGGGGGGGGTATAGGTGAACCGATAGGGTGCGGGGTGAGGTGTTTATTAGAGATGAACGATTCATAGCCCTTGGATCATCTTTTTCTTTTGTCTTTCTTGTTAGTTACAATCAAAGGGCTGAGATATGCCCTTGTGCACACGGATTGCCACTGTGGCACAAGGTATGCTAGTTTGATGCTTACTTGGCAGGCCTTGATTGGATCCTTGTCAGTTGGTAGTAGAATCAGCCAATGGGAATGGATGGATGATGTAACCAAGTGCCACCCTGGTACTTGGTACTAAGCATATTCGTGCATAACACGCGTTTCTCTTTCCCTAAATTATCTGAAAATGCTCCGTGAAGGCCACTCTCTTGTTGACTGGAGAAACCCCTAAAAATTAGGGTCTTCAATGGTGGTGTTCTTCCCCTTTGTTCTTCACGTCTTTTCTCTCTTTCGTTCCCTTTTTATTTTCTTTCTTTGACTGACTTGTTGACCAAAGAAGAGTATATAATACTTTTCTTCCACTGTTTCACTTTCTCTATCACATGGGCTTTGAATGGACCTGAAAATGATAAACTTACCCATTCGTCCATTGCTTTCTTTGATTTTTGGCTTTGACCAAAACTTATATGCACTCCATCCGTCACTTGTTATTGTTATTGACCTTGTAATGGGCCTTTTCCAAATAGATTATCATCATAATTTACAAATGGGCTTTCAGTCCCATTTATCTCAAGTGGGACCCACTAAGGCCCAATAAACCTTAATAATCTAAATTCACTAAAAACGGACTTGAATTGGCTTTGTTGATATTTCCTTCAAACTCGTGTCAATTTTGCCGGTTTCCGCGAACTTCGGTACCTACATACATTAAACAACAAACAAACGTATACAAGGCCATATTCATACTTTTTATGCATTTATTTATTGTTTTATAGTACAAATGATATGAGTAAAATCACTCATATCAGTGCTCGTATTTACGTTTCGTTATTATTAAATATTCGTGTTATTATATATACTTGTACATAGTCGTAATAATAATTACGTAAATACATAATTATACGTTCGTGATTCTTACGTTCACGATTTCATGTTCGTGATTAATTATTATGGATAATAATTATCGTGCATTTATAAATACTTAATACTTATCGTGTAATAACACGTACGTAGTTTTTGTAGTTTATGTTCGTGAAACGTATTCATGTTATAAAAGGAAAGTTTTAATCATGTACGTACGTTTATAAGTGTACTGTTCATGGTAAAAGCATGCGGGTTTTACAAAGCTCAATCTTGTTATTTTGCCCCCTGATCGTATTTTGAAAATCGAGTTTCAAAGTGTTCATTTGTCCTTGAATATTATTTTGAAAAGCCTTCAAATTTGCCTCATTTGTTTTGATATAGCTTGACAATTCATTTTGATTATTGTTTTGAAAACCTTGATAGTTTTGATTGCCATGAAATCAATTTCCTTGATTAAAATTCCTTTGGTGATCACGGTTAAAATTATTCCCATTGTTTCCATTGTTGTATCTATTTTGAACCAGTGGAAAACCCGGTGGAGAAACATGGTTTTGACAAGGAGCTTGACCGTTAGGGCCATAACTTCCCGAAGCCGCAAAAGCACTAGCTTGATCAAACCCCATGGTTGAACAGGCATAATTCGGATGTGCTCCACCGCATAATACATAAAAATTCTCAACCGCATTATTCGACCCATGAGGATTCTTCCTAATCTCATTCAAAATCGTGTCAATCTTAGAGTCCAATCTAGAAATCTCCGGATTAGATGAATTCACATGAGAAATAGCCGGTGTGTTTTGTGAATATTGAACTTTATATTTATTCTCAATGATACCCCACGCGTCTCTCCTAGTTTTTCTTAAAAGATTACCACCCGCAGCGGCATTTAAAGAATCTTGTACAACCATATTAAGTCCATTATAAAAATTATTTATTTGGTGTAACTCCGTGAAACCGTGGTGTGGACATTGTCTCAACAAATCCTTATACATTTTCCAAGCATCTCCAAAAGATTCATGCACTTTTTGTTCAAATCTAGTTATTTCATTCTTAATGTGAGTTGTTTTAGATGGTGGAAAGAAGTAATTCATGAACTTAGACACTAGATCGTCCCATGTCAAAATCAAACCCAATGGTTCCTTTTCATACCAACACTGAGCGTTTCTCTCGAGTGAGTACGGAAAAAGCATGACCTTAATCGTTTCATTCGGCACATCTCTAAACTTGAGAGTCGAGGTGATACGAAGAAAAATCCGAATGTTAGAATGCGGGTTATCCGTCTCATTGCCTCGAAATTGGTCGGCACGAATGAGTGATAAAAACCCATCTTGATCTCATAATGATCCACCAAAATAGCCGGAACAACGATTTCTTCACCGTACCCTTCGGTGGGTGCACGAAGTAATTCCTCCATTGTGTAGTTATCAGCCATATTTACAACAATAGTTGGAAGCTCGGGTTCCACCACTCGTTGTTGACGATTTGTATTTCTACAAGGAATGTTTTCAAGTCTATCGTGATTAATCAAAAGTCGAGTAGAATGTAATTGCATAAACTAAAATGACGAGAATTTAGAGGGTTGAAGAAAAGAAATTAGATTAGAAGATTATTTTTGTTATTTTTTTTTTCACAAATCAATCAAAGGTTTATAAAAACAAGGAGTGCAAGTATCTACTATATAAATAAACTACCCTCGTTCGACTTTGAAACGTAGGTGAAAACCTAAACGTCTCGAGGTTCAATATGTAAACAACGACAAAAATAAGGTTTATTACTAATTGAGGCGGCAGACCAGTAGTCGGTCTTCCCTCTCAATATACGCACAAGCAAGCGGGGAAACGAGGTGGCACAAAGCACTTAAAAACCTTTTTCCTTAGACGGCATTTTATAGCTAGTCGCCTTATACCCACCTTATAGTTTGTATAAATCGAGTTCAAACTTTTTATTAGTATTTATCTATTTTGACTTTTTTTGTGTGTTTTGGATTTGAATACAATAGTTAGGTGATGAAATCTCAACTAAGGATTGCGTTTTCACGCTTTTGGAGGTAGGTAAATTTATTTTTCTACGTAATACAATATATTAGCAACAAAAAACACGAAAAACGATATTTATATTATATATATAGAAAATAACAAAACTTTCCAAGGATGGAAAGGGTATTCAAATCAACGATTAACAAATCGCTAGGAAAGAATCGTACACCATTTCCCCGACAGCGGCACCAAAACTTTTGATGTGTGGGAAACGTGTCGGTGTATTTAATGTAATACCGAGAAATTGTGAATTTGAGACTTTCGTTTTGATTAGGACAATTTATTTGAATGGTTTCGATTTTTATCTAAAAATCCTACGTTTTAATTAAAAATGCATGAATCGCTAAAATTTAAGCTACAAGACAAAATTTATATCTATATATATTTTAAATTTATTTTATTTTATTTTATTTTATTTAAACTAATAATTTTTTACCAAATTTAAATAAACAATTATTATTAAAAGCAATTATATAGTTGTTAAACTTTAAAACTAGAAAATGAATGAACAACGTTTATTTCTATTATGACAGTTCAAAAACAGCATATAATAATCTATAAACGTATTACAATAACAAGTAGGGAAGCTAGAGCAAGAGGTCACAGGTTCGAATCATGCTGGAGTCAAAAAAAATTTTGAAATTAATTTTTGGAAGACAGATTTGAATTTTTAACCAAATGCTCCCTTAAAATTTAGTAGATAGTAAGTGATAAACAATCCCAAATACCCAAGTTCGCACAGTAGTGCATGAAAACAACAAATACAAACTCAGTGCAAACAAGTTTTCACCCAAATGTTACCACATACCAGATTGAATAACTGATCTCGATCACTGATCTCATTTATTTTAACTGATCCTAAAGACAACTAAGATAAAAGTAGAATCCAACAGATAAAACTAATTATAACTACAAAATCACAAATTCAGCAGTAAACTAGAACAAATTCAATTTCAGCAAGAGTAACAAAGATGACAGTCATAAGATTTAAACAAGATTTAAATTGAAAATCATTCCAGCAGCAACTCAGATTATATCAGCAACAATTTAATGAAAACACTAGACAAATTCAAATCACACTTTAGAAAACTAAGGCAATTCAAGCAAGTTCTAACTTCTAATTATACATGAGCAGATTTCACTAACTAAACAGAAAACATAATACTGAGCTTAACCTAGACATCCGAAGTTAGACCGCTTATGTAGAAGGTCAGTGTTGAGCTGCCTTAATCAAATCGTCAAGAATCTACTATAGCACCTTCAAGACCTGCATTACTTTGTAGAATATTGAAAACTTCTTGATCTACTCTTTAGTGAACTATCGAACATTCAACAACTTGTAAACCTGCAATGTGAAAGAATCTAACAGAAACTTTTTATAGCTCATAAGCCATGAGCTTATGAACTGACAAACAAACTTAATAAAAGAAAATTATTGTAACCAAACTCAACAGATTTTAACTCAAATCGAAAATCAGTATTACACCACTTATTCAGGCTCCTTTAAATCGATTTAGAACCAATAGTCCTCATTACTGAATGATATCAAATCAACCCTTCTCAACTTAACTAATTGATTTAGACCGAGACTCCTATTATACCTAATAAATTTCCACTCAACAACTTAAACTCGTAAACCAACTTCAGAAATTACATTTAACCATTTACTGATACACTTCTATCTCATAGTTACACAACAATCATAAAACAAGTATGATCGATCCATAATTAAACTCGTATACATTTAAAACCATCCTATACTCTTCAATCATCAAGTTACAAGATTTACTCAAACTCAGATAATATTTTTCAAAGCAGATTAAGCAAACTTCAATATAACCAAGTGATTCGAATCATACAGACCATTAGAGCAAAGAATGACAGATTTAATGAAAATATTAATGCTAAACTACAACCACCATAACAAGCAAATCTGTCCCTTCTCTACAAACATTTATAACATAAATCACATTCAAATAGATAGATTATTACAACCTAAACTTAGAATCTAATTTACTCAAATAAATTAGATCAGAGAAACTAGTTTAAACATCTATTAAAAACATTCCAAACATCATAACCAAACAACATCATAAAGATAATGAGTAAAAACAACCTCTTAGTCGAATCGTAGATAAGCAAACTATTTTTCTCAATTTATTAGTAAGATAAATCGGATCCCAAACTCAGCTTATGTGAATCTTAATAAGCTATCAAAGAGCTTCTAAGACAAACATCAAGTTATAATAAGAAAATCAGTAGAAAAGGACAACGAATATAAACGTTTCAAGAGCATTAAGAAAACTAAAACGGAATTTAAGAGGAGCTGAAATTAAACTTTATTGATTAAAACTGAAAACATTACAAGATTTTTGAAAAGAAAAACTCCTAAAACTATTATGACATTATAACAATAGCTAAGAAAGGGATGAAAAATTACAATGAAATAGGGGGGTTTTATAGCTGAGGTGAGAGGTGTGAGTTGTTGATGATGAATCGATTTAAGCCCTTGATTAGGCATCTTTCATTCTTCTCTCCTATTTGTTATTATCCAACTACTGATAGTCCTTAATCCTCACACGGATTGCCACCCTGGCACAATCTGTGCTAGTTTGATGATGAGGTGGAGGGTTGTGATTCGTCCCTTGACTGAATGGCAGTGAATCCAGCCAATAAGAGGCATTTTATGACGAACCCAAGTGCCACGTTGGCACTTGGTACTCAGCATCTTGGTTATATACACGCTCCATCCTTCCCTTTCTTTTCTGATTACACGTGAGTGGTATCCAAACGCCCTTGATTAAACCCTTTGATTGGACTGATTATAAACCTAGGGTTCATCCAGGGAAATAGGATGATTTTTCCCCAAATATTTTCTTTCGTTTTATTTATTTCTTTGTTTTTGACCGATTTTGTTGACCAAAGAGATATATAACTTCATCCGTCCATCCCTTTATTTCTTGTTGGGCCTTAATTAGAGCAGCTCAAATATTTAATAGAAATTGGGCTTTGGATAAAACATTTTCTCTTGGGCCTTTTCTTCCTTTTGGGCTTTTACATAAAATATGTCTTCTTTGTTTCATGGGTTCCCAGGCCCAATAAGCTCAAGTGGGCCCCACCATGGCCCAATAATACTTTATAAATCCGTGAATAAAATTATCCCGTCTTTTGGCTTTTGGTGAAATCTTCAAACTCGTGTCAGTTTTGTCGGTTTTGTGATCTTGGTACCTACACACATGAAAAGAACAAAACAAGCATATACAATACAATATTCATGTGAAATATGCATTTTATGCTCGTTTTGTGATATAAATGATATGAGTAATTACACTCATACCACAGTACTTGAGATTCTTTAGGCATCTCAAAGTCGTTGGAGAGAACCAAGCAGTCTGTATTTGTAAACAACACCTTGTTCTTTTTATCAGACATTTGTGATACAAAAAAGAGATTGAATTCATTCAAATATTTTACAAAGAACACATCTTCAAATTCCAACTTCCCTGTGTTGATTTTCCCTTTGCCAGTGATTCTACCTTTGCTACATCCAAATGCTATTGGTCCACCTCTTTAATCCCTGTCATGTGTCTTGAGCATCCAGTATCTACTATACCTTTATCTTTTAACTCATTTATAGAAACTAGAAGGGGGGGGTTAAATAGTTTCTCATCGGTTTATCTCCTAATTAAAATTCTTTTCAATTAGGTGAGTGCACAAAACTATCTTTTACTTGAAAGCTAGTTGCATAATGATTAGGTTCAATTCTAATGCATTAACAATCTATAGTAAGTGTAGTGATGATGAATGTAAGTAAAGAGTAAGAAAAGTAAAAACCTAGTAGGAAGACACCAAGATTTATAGTGGTTCGGCAACGAGGCTCTATCCTCGTTCCTACTCCAATCCTCGAGTACACCTTACTCGAGATTTCCACTATATCCACAAGATCCCTTCTTGGCGGAGAAAACCTTACAACGCCTCTTACATTATTTTCCGACACTAAGCAAAATGTCGAGACCTAACCTTAGCTAGGACCAATCTACACAACGTCGCCCACTCCACTCTTTAACGACACACGACTAGATGTCGAGTTCTAACCTAAAGGTTGAACCAATCTTCACGTTACTTACTTCACCATTTTCCGACACAAGGCTAGATGTCGAGTTCTAATCCAAAGCTAGAACCAATATTCACGACTCTTCCCTTTGAAGCTAAGTGAGAACTTCACACAACACAACTACATATCACTTTATAGTTTAGTGAGAACTCACAAGACACAACCACATCACTTTATAGATTAGTGAGAACTAACACAACTAATTACAACTCAACTAATCATATCCAAGTACACACATGTAGCTTGAATCTAGACAACATAAATCCAAGCACACACATTTGCAATGGATGTACATAACTCTAATCCAAGTATTCACAAATAACTTGGATGAACACAACTAGTCCAAGTATTAACAAATACATTGGATCTACACAAGACACAAATAAACAAATGATGAACATAACTAGATCTTTAGGAGAAGGTGATCTTCATCAATGCTACATCTTTAATCACATCACAAGTGTGTGAGTGATCTTCTCTTTGAACAAGGTAAAGAAGGAGATCAAGAGGATAATCATGAGTAAACATACTTAACACATTAAGTGATCATTTACAAATGAATAGGATTAGAAAGGAGAAGATGTCCAAAAAGGGTTGACGAGAATGCAGATTTGATCCACTATTTATAGGACAAAACATCCAACGGCTATATCTGGTTGCGGTTCCTTATTGGAGCCCGCGGTTCCTTATCGATAACGAACCGCCATAGGTACTATGGTACCGCCAGCGTAGACTCCGCTCCTTTTTGTCTTTTAGTGAATTTGAAATATCTGAGGCTGTTTAAACCTTCAAAGGATATTCTTATAGCATTTGGAATATGCCATATTCAAATTTGTATTTTCATTTTAATAAAACATTTTCTTAAAAATAAAGTTTATTAAAAATCTTTGGTAATGTTTGACAAAAGTGAGTTTTAAGGTTAATCACTTTTATGATCACTAAGCATGATTAAGATATGTTAGTGTAATGATTATTACCTTGATGATAGTGTTTGTTAGATAATTCGTTTTATGATTGTGTTTGACAATAAATGTCTTTGTAATTTGTCGTGATCAAAACTAAGAAAGATTAATTAATACTAACAATGTTTTTAGGCATTACTTTGCATTAACAATCTCCCGCTTTTTGATTACGACAAACTATAAACTCATTTACGTAAAATGCAAGTTTATTCGAATTATTAACGAGTTTATCACTATCATTTCTCCCCTTTTGTCGAAGAAAAAAGGTTAGCACAAGTCTTTGAAGAAGAAAAGAACCGGACTTTTGCTAGTAGCTCCTCCTTGGTGCTTACTCCCCCTTTCTTGGGGCACAAAGTCAATGAGCTAAGGTGACATGCTACACAAAGGTTAGAAGAAAGAAAAGAAACACCAATGTATATATGTACACTACTTACTAACTAACTTGAGAGGGAGAAGTAAAAGAAATCTCAAATTAGAAGCAAGCATTTACTAAGTATGTCCAAAGAGTGTGTATTGACAACATCATAGTTAAATTGGTGAAATAAAGGAAGAAAAGAAACATCCAAACCAGTCAAAGATTATTTAAAATGTCAACGGGTTAAAATTTAGAATTTATGGAATCACCCATAATTAATTTTAAGTTTTAACCATGATCAACTCCTTAACAAATGTGTGAAATAGAATTAGAGGGAAAGATAACACACATAACATTCATATTACAAAAATATGAAATAACATACAAGATAAATATTCATACACACAATATGAATAATCAAAAGAAAAAAAATGGAAAATAAACCACAAAGCATAAGCTACTCTAATAGTGATAATCTTCCAAGATTGCTAAAAATTTATTTACTCAAACAACTAAAGTACTAAAAGTGCCTTAGTTGGAAAAGAAAGACGACGAAGCATCATTTGACGTTTTGTTCATGGGAACGAAAACTTTGAGAGGAGGAATTTAAGAAAATTTAGCTTGTCATAGATATGAGCAAGTTCAGTTTGTTGAAAACGACAACAAGCACACGAGGAACCATGATGCAAAACAAAGTCGTTAGATGGGGGAGGTCCATCAAGATTAGAGGTTGGTGGAGAGGGAGATAATGGATAAGAGATGTTTTCACAATGCCTAGTGAGGTTAGGGAAAGAATTTAGGTCATTGAGTTGAGGAGAGTTGAAAGGTTTAGGTGGTCGTGGAATAGACTACAAAACCAGATTTTCAAAAGTTTTGGAGAAAGATAAGACTTTTTAAAAAATTTGCAAATCTTGGATTTTTACCTCTTTTTGCACTAGAGTATGTTAGGGTTGCATAAAAGCAACACATTTACAAAGAATGTCTTGACAAAGGGTGACAAAATATTTAAATAACATTTTGGTCAATTTTAAGTCAAGTTTTTAGAGGTTGTTATAGATTTAGGTTCAATTTTAAATAAATTGAAGTTGTTTAATGAGGGAAAGGAAAGGAAATACAAGAATTAAAAAGACAATTAACTACTACAAAGATAACTAACAACTAGGTCTTGAGTTTCATAGTTCTCTTTGGCTTGACCTTCTTTTAAAAAGTAATTAAGTTCATTTGATAGTAGGATTTTGTATGTATTGCAATTAAGTTCGTTTTTCCTCGACTCACTCGAATTGAAATCGGACTAGAAGTAAGACTACTTTTGTTTTTGGTAAAAAGTATTTTTGGTATTTTTAAACTAATTTAAAAACTATTTAAAATAAAAGTTATTTAATCTAGTTTAAAAAACAAACTAATTTAAATAAAAAACTTTAAAGGAAAACTATTTTAAAATCTATCTTAAACTAATGTAAAAGCTATTTAAAACTAAAAACTTTTAAATGACTTTTAAAAACTTTTAAATGAAAACTTAATAAAACTAATTTTAAAACTAATAAAAATTTAAACTAAATTTAAAAGTAATTAAAAATTAAAATATATATTTTTTTCTTTTTATATTTTGTAAAAAAAAACAGAATTAAAAGAAAATTGAAATAAACTTTTTAAATTTAAATTTAATTAAAACATTGTATTAAACTAAATAAATAAAAACTGCTAGTTATTAAAGAACCTTTATTAATTAATAAACTAGTTAATAACAAAAAAAGGGGTGCAGAGGAGATGGTATGGCGTATGGCTCGTGTTCGAGAGGTCAAGGGGTCGAAACCCTGCCCAGACGAAATTTTTTTTTGCAATTTATTTTTTTGACAGAAATCTCAGACTAATAGAGTCTGAGATTTTAAACATCAATACAAGAAAAATAACAAAAGTTGAAATAAGCTGAGCAAACAAATAAGAAAAGCTAAAAAGAAAATAAGCTGAATCCAAAAACTAATAAGCAAACTAAGAAATACAGCAGTTAACACTTTAAGCTTAATAAAAACAAATAATAAGAAAAAATAACTTTCGAAATTAAAGCATACCAAAAGCAGTCATAAACCGAATTAAACAAAACACCTCAACTAAGCAGATAATGAATCCAACAGAAACTTAAAATAAACATAAGCAGATATCAAACTAATACTACTCAAATCCAAAGACAGATAATAAAGCAGATCAAAACATACCAAATAAATCTAAACAATATCCTCAATCTTAACAGTAACTTAAACTTAAACAACATCAAGCAGATAGTAAAAATTAAACTAGTCTAAGCAGAAATACAATCTTAAACAAACAAATTAAAAGAAGAGAATCGAACCCTTTGTAGAAACCGTTGGGTCGAAGGGTGAAGCGCTAAGCCCCCTTTGATATCGATACCGAAACCAAACGTCACCAGGAACATCAAATCATCACCATCTTTAAACTCGAACCAAACTACTTCTCACGAACAAAAAATCGAACCAAGAACATTGGAACTTCGAACAGTAACTCTCGAACATATTCATTTATTATTATTTTTTTAAATATTAATCGAATACGAACAGTAATAATAGAAGAAAAAAACAGATTAATGAAGATTATAATTAAACTTTGCAAGAATTTAAAGAGAGACAAAAATTAAAAAACTACTTTTCATTAACATTAATAAAAATTACAAATCTGGAAATGAAGAATTACAATTTTAAAACCTAAACTAATTTTGTAGAAAATTAAATCTAAATTAATCTACTCCTAAGAAAATAGTAAAATAAAATAAAATTGGACTCATCAAAATTACAAGATGTGGGGGTTTTTATAGGCAAACCCTCAAACCCTCTTCATGGCTTAAGAATTAAACAACTAATCCAGGCCCTTCATTCATCTTCTGTCTCTTTTTCTTGTAATCAACGGCTCAAAATTGTCCTTGCATCACGGATCGCCAGGGTGGTGTATGTTTATTGGTGGATTTATACTGATGATTTGTTTTCACCAATCAAAACAAAGAGAAAAGCCACGTCGGAGAGATGGAGATAGGACCACTATTGAGTGATTGCTTCCGAAAAGTTGGGGGTTTAATTCTAATCCGTGTGAATCACACGTATGGATTAAAACCCCCAATTTTCATGGTTAATTTAGGTGATGGGTAAATTAGGGTTAGTGGTAAAAAGATGGTGCGTCTGGTGAGGTTTTTGGGGAGGAGAAAGAAAGTGGTAAATGGCTTTCTAGGTATTATCGAATGAATAAATGTGGGGAGGTAGGTAATAATCGTTTTATTAAATGAGTTAGGGTGAGAGAAGTACACGTGTGAGCGGAGTGAATAAGTTATTTGAGCCCATTAACCCAAATTCGAGCCTTGTGGGTCCCGCATTTGGGTTAATGGGCTCAATAGCCCATTTGGAAGCTAAATGTTTCTTGTTTAAAAACTAGGAAGCCCATTATGGCCCAATACTCCAAAGTTAAAAAGGCTGAATACAAATTGGGCCAAGCCCACACCAATAAACAAAAAAAGGACGGTTGAATTTAGATTGGGCCAAAGCCCAAATTTCTTAAACAAGGTTGGGACGGATTGTTAAAATCTTTATTTCACTTTACTTTGTTTTGTGGTCATACTTCCCAGTCAAACACATCCCACGTAACCCTCACACAAATAACTTATTCACTCCCCTCACACGTGTACTTCTCTCACCCTAACTCGTTTAATAAAATGATTATTACCCACCTCCCCACATTTATTGATTCGATAATACCTAGAAAGCCATTTACCACTTTCTTTCTCCTCCCCAAAAAACTCACCAGAGGCACCATCTTTTTACCACTAACCCTAATTTACCCATCACCTAAAATAACCATGAAAATTGGAGGTTTTAATCCATACGTGTGATTCACACGGATTAGAATTAAACCCCCAACTTTTCAGAAGCAATCACTCAATAGTGGTCCTATCTCCATCTCTCCGACGTGGCTTTTCTCTTTGTTTTGATTGGTGAAAACAAATCACCAATATAAATCCACCAATAAACATACACCACCCTGGCGATCCGTGATGCAAGGAAAATTTTGAGCCGTTGATTACAAGAAAAAGAGAGAGAAGATGAATGAAGGGCCTGGATTAGTTTCTTAATTCTTAAGCCATGAAGAGGGTTTGAGGGTTTGCCTATAAAACCCCCACATCTTGTAATTTTGATGAGTCCATTTTTTCTTTATTTTTATTTACTGTTTTTAAATTTAGGAGTAGGTTAATTTAGATTTAATTTTTTGCAAATTAGATTAGGTTAATGTAATTTCTTTAAATTCCAGTAATTGTAATTTTAATTAATTAATGAAAAGTTAATTTCTATTTAATTTTCGTCTCTTTTTAATTTCTTGCAAGTCTAAATTTTACTCTTTAAATCTGCTTTTTATTATTACTGTTTGCATTATCATTCGATTAATATAAAAAAAAAGAAAAAAATTTATAAATAAATAAATAAGAATCTGTTCGAGGCCAAGGTTCTTGTTCGAAGTATTGTTCTAGTTCGAGGTTACTGTTGATGTTTTCGAAGCTGTTGATGATTTTGGAAGGAGGTGATTCGAAGGTGGTGACAGTTCGTTTCGATTCACAAGGTGGCTCAGCGCCATCCTTCTACTCAAAGGAATCGTCAATAGGTTCATTCTCTTTTTAATTTTCTTGTTTTAGTTTGAGTTTAAGTTTTATCAGCTTTTATTAATTGTTATTTGATTTAGTTAATGTTTATTTGATTTAAATGTTTCTGTTTATTTAGTTTGATTATATCTGCTTATGTTTTGATTTTATTTGATATTCAGTTTGTAGGATTTGGTATAATCTGCTTTTTATTTTATTAAGTTTTTGAATCGGTTTGTTTTTTTTATTTGGGTAGTGTTATAATCTGCTTTTGTTGTTTGGATTAGCTTGTTTAAGTTTGCTTTTTGATAACTGGATTATCTGCTTTTGGCTTATCTGATTTTGCTTAATTAGTTTTTCAGCTTATTTAGAATATTGCTTATTTGCTTTATTCCAATTTTATATGCTTATTATTTTGTTAAGCTTATTAATTAGTTTATATAGCTTATTTGCTTTGGCTTATTTATTTGCTTATTCTATGTTCTTGTTTTAGCTGTTGGGTTTGTGTGCATTGCTGTTGTAAAGTTTCAGATTCCTTTGGTCAGATTTTTCAAAAAATTCAAAAAAAAAAATATTAACAAAAGTCGTCTAGGCTGGGATTCGACCCCCAGACCTCTCGCATAGCATTCCAGCAACATAACCAACTCTTCTAACTTACTTTTTGTGTTTGATTACTCAGTATTAAGTTAATATAGGTTACGTTTTATTGGCAGTTTTTATTAAATATTTTAAATACAATTTCTTTTAGTTTAATTAATTTTAATTAGAAAGTTTCTTTTACTTTTCTTTTATCCAGTTTTATTAAAAAATATGAAAAGATAAAAAAATATTTTATTTAGTTTTATAATTTTAAATTTGCTTTCATTTTATTTGGTTTATTTAAAAATAGTTTACATTTAAAAGTCTTTATTTGGTTTATTTTAATTTTAATTAAAAAGTTTTAAATTAGTTTTCATAAAATTTAGTTTTGTTTTAAAATAGTTTTTCATTTAAAATTTTATTTTAGTTTAAAATTAGTATCAAATTTAAATTAGATTTATTTCAAATTAGTTTTTATTAAAATTAGTTTAAAATAGTTTTTAAAATTGTTTAGATTATTTTAAATTAGTTTTTAAAATTGAATAGCTTTTAGTTTAAAATATCCTAAAATTACGTTTTACCAAGAACAAATATAGTCTTAACGATAAAATTGGAAATCAATTTCGAGTGAGTCGAGAAAAAACGAACTTAATTGCAATACATACAAAATCCTAGTATCAAATGGCGCCGCTGCAGTTTTGCTCGTACGATTGACGATTTTTCGTGAAGACGTTTGGATTTTGGGATCCGTTCGCTTTGAACGTTAATTTTCTTGCACAAAAAAATCAAAAATACAAAAAAATCAAAAACTTAAAAATACAAAAAATTAAAAAATCAACAAAAGCAAATTCTTTCCTAAGATTTGCACCAAAAAATTAAAAAATCAAAAAGTAATACTTTTCCTAAAGTATTACACCAAAAATATTACGTATTAGTGTTATTTTTCTTAATTCGATTTCTTTCGATTTTTCTTGTGAATATATATTTTTCTAAAAAAAATAATACAAAAAGATTTTTCTTTTATTATAATATATTACGTAGCATAATTATTGTTATTTTGATTTCTTTCGACACTACCATGGATAATCGTCCGATTTGGGAAATATTGCAAGAAGAGCGTTATAAGATTATGTCCGAGGAGTGTACGACTTGTGGTGGACCTCATGCTTATTTTAATTGTGACAAAACTTATGAGGAGCTTTATAATAATGAGGAAAGTATGTGTTATGATACTAATACTTATTTTGGCTCCCCTAGTTTTCCTACAACTAGTGACCCACCACAATATGATCAACGGTTCTATGGGGAATTTCAAAATCAAGGGTTTTCAAATAATGAAGGTTTTCCAAATGAAGGCAATTTTCAAAACTATAATCAAGGGAGTATTTCACAACCTCAAATGGATTTAATTCTTAATAAACTTGAGGAACATGATAGATTTTTTAAGAGAAATGCAAGAGGAAACTGATAGGAAATTCATGCTCATTTTAGAAACCTATCAAGCTCAATGTGATATTAAGCCGTCTTTGAGAGTTGATATTGAGGCTAACACCACTACTAGTAGTGATGTTCCCACTGTGGATCCTTCCATTTCTCCGCCAATAAAGGAGAGACAAGGCCCGGAGATTATCATGAGTTTTACTCACCCTCCGGTGTTGACACCCACGGATACTATTAGCTCTCCTCTTTCCTCACCTATTGAGGAAATTCTCGAGATTATTCTTGAGCATCCATTACACATTGATGACCCTATTTCTTTTATGACTCCTTCACCTACCCCTTCAAATGACTTTATGCTTTCTTCAAATCCTCTTAGCAAGACATGTTTTGAGAAACCAATATTTGAGGAGTGTGAGTGCATAGAAGAAGAACCCATAAGTTGTCCTACACCTAAGGAGTTTGTAGATAGGGATGAGTTATCTTGTGATTCCGACTACATTTTTAATTATTCCTCGGGTTCGGATAAGGATGATTCTCCTATTTTACCTAAACCGACTTTTGAAAACCATGATACTAATGATTTATCGGATTCTTTACTCCTTAGTGATGACTTTTATACCCCGAGTATTGAGAAATTCCATCACGAGGATGCTTTTTATGATCCCGTGTTATTGGATTTCTCGCATGAGCTTAATTATGATCATGGTATTGATGAGAAGGAAAATGGTGTTTTAAAACTTGATATTGATATTGATTTTGAAAACTCGGATTTTGATAAATTCACATTTGCCTCTTCGCCAATTACTTTTGATTCTACCATCGATTCTCTTCCACATATCACTTTTAGTGATGATGATGGTTTTCTCATTCCCGAGATCGATGAGTTTCTTGATACTCCCGTGGACGATAATTTCACATATGTTGAGAGGACCTTTTTCCCTTTTATGACTTATCCTCCTGCCTCTCATTTATTATGTTCCTCCGGGACCGAGGATAAGATTTTTGATCCCGGTATTACATTCGAGGCTTCCCCATGGACCATTTAATTCGGGGTAGAGTCAGGCTCGTGACTCGGTTAACAAAAACAAGCGCTTCTCGGGAGGCAACCCGATGATCTATTATTTTATCTATTTTCTACAATAAGTGTAGGGGGAGCCAAGTAGGTTGTTTGTTTGTGTTGTGATGTTGTGTGCAGGGACATGTGCTTTGATGATCCACTTTTGGTACTTTTGACGTGACCTGTGTTCCCGTGTTTCCCGTGTACCCGGTTCCTTCGATAAGTTTTTGCTATTGTGATTCAATCATGTATATAAATAAGACAAATAAAATGTAATCACTTTAGTTGTCCCTTCCTTATCTCGATTTTAAACAACGTACTCAATGTTCTAAGTGTAGGGGAGTTTATTCTCCCACATGCTTAAACATTGAGGACAATGTTTATATTAAGTGTAGAGGGGATTTCTATCGAAATTTTAGTGTACTTTTCCATGAATTTGACCCCATTTAACCGGAAAATTTAAAAAAATTTCAACGTTTTTCAAATTTTTGATCTATTTTGGCCTAGTAGTATTTTCTTTCCATTTGTTATCACATCGTATTTATATTTTCCATTTCAAAAATAAAGTGAAAAATAAATAAATGAATAAAATGGTTTTAACAAGTTTTGATATCTTTGATATATTAGGCCCGTCGTGAATATTTTGACTCAACCCGAGTTTACTTATCAAAGTTTACTCTAGCTAGTATCCTTAACCATATGGACCTTAATTGGTTTATTAGGCTAAGCATCCACGAGTCTCATTCCTTGATATTTTAAATTGTGGATAACGAGAGATGACAGAGTTGATAATAAGCTTAAGGGTTAATTTTTGCTTATATGGTTTTTGTGGCTCTTTCTTCCCGCTTGTATATTTAATTGCTTAATAAATGAGGATTTTTGCGGTGTCGATTCGATATCTTAACTCTTAGCCAAATCTTTATTCTCCTTGTGATTAAAGCATGAACAGATTGAGGCTGCCAGCGTTGTGGAATTCCGACTAAGGTGGCTCATAACCACTAAGTAGGAGGTATTCAGACCATGGGACCGCGGAATTTGGCCTACTATATATATCATAATAAAGAAAGAATAAGATTAAAACATGACATCAAGGAGCCTTAGGGTGTGGGGCATGTAGCTCGAACCTTGTCATTAGAGCCTTAGGGTGTATGGCATGGTAAGTGTTGAATAAAAATTGATTCAAAAATCAATTCCCTCGTTTATCGTTCAAGGAGCCTTAGGGTGTGGACAATAGACGGGGAGCATTTTTAGATCTTAAAGAGCCTAAGGGTATATGATGTGAACTTGCTAAACTCCAAATAAAGTCTACATGACTTTAGAGGAAATAATTAATAAGTAGTATTATTTGGCCAAATTTTGGGTCCGGAAATTTATTCCCCAAATCGTGTTAAATCATCCTTGATGTGGGCTTACTTTAGTGACAACGTTTTTGAGGACGAGGTTAGGTTTTGAGTGTCGGGTTTGCACTGTTTTGCCTTCATTTTTGGAATAATAACTATCAAATAAGTCAAATGAGCCTACGGGTAAATGACAATCAATAAATCTAGAGATACAAAGTAGGAATTGGAGAAAGAGTTTACACAATTGTCTTATATAAGTGGTTTTAACCTAAGGACTTATGGTAAAAAATGATATCGTTTTTAAGCTTGGTATGGGGAACGTGAAACTTGAGGGTGATTAATATTCATGACACCAAAGCCCTAATTCAAGTCTTAGATTTCTTTACGAGTTACTTCCATCAAATAATTTCCAATTAATAAATCATTGTAACTTTCGTCTCTTTTTAAATTTTTATCTTTTCATCGTTGTAGTAGTAGTAATAGTAATAAAGGCCGAGATGGATTAATAATGAGAAAAATGTAACTTTATGCTTTAAAATAATGCATTGCATGGGGTCATTGCAATGGTCAAGTGTAGGGGATTTAATAAGTGTGTAAACACTTATCCTTTTGCCACTAAAATCAAGGAAAAACAAGACCTAATCATGTGTTTAATGTCGTAAAAGTCGGAATTACGCGTGGTTTTGTGTTTTTGTGTTTAAATAGGTACAAATAATCAAAAGAAGAGAAAACACGGGATTTCACGGTCAAATGTTGAAGAAAAGTCCAAGAAAGAGACGAAGACAAAGTCAAAAGACCAAAAGTGTGCCCAAATTGACGAAAACCGACAAAATCGACTCAATTTTAAAGAAAGATCAAGGAAGTCAAATTCTAGTTCGAGTTTTAACGGATTTTAACGTTTTAAAGAAATTTGAGCCTTGTGGGTCCCGCATTTGGGTTAATGGGCTCAAAAGCCCATTTGGAAGCTAAATGTTTCTTGTTTAAAAACTAGGAAGCCCATTATGGCCCAATACTCCAAAGTTAAAAAGGCTGAATACAAATTGGGCCAAGCCCACACCAATAAACAAAAAAAGGACGGTTGAATTTAAATTGGGCCAAAGCCCAAATTCTTAAACAAGGTTGGGATGGATAGTTAAAATCTTTATTTTACTTTACTTTGTTTTGTGGTCATACTTCCCAGTCAAACACATCCCACGTAACCCTCACACAAATAACTTATTCACTCCCCTCACACGTGTACTTCTCTCACCCTAACTCATTTAATAAAACGATTATTACCCACCTCCCCACATTTATTCATTAGATAATACCAAGAAAGCCATTTACCACTTTCTTTCTCCTCCACAAAAAACTCACCAGACGCACCATCTTTTTACCACTAACCCTAATTTACCCATCACCTAAATTAACCATGAAAATTGGGGGTTTTAATCCATACGTGTGATTCACACGGATTAGAATTAAACCCCCAACTTTTCGGAAGCAATCACTCAATAGTGGTCCTATCTCCATCTCTCCGACGTGGCTTTTCTCTTTGTTTTGATTGGTGAAAACAAATCACCAATATAAATCCACCAATAAACATACACCACCCTGGCTATTCGTGATGCAAGGACAATTTTGAGCCGTTGATTACAAGAAAAATAGAAAGAAGATGAATGAAGGGCCTGGATTAGTTGCTTAATTCTTAAGCCATGAAGAGGGTTTGAGGGTTTGCCTATAAAAACCCCCACATCTTGTAATTTTGATGAGTCCATTTTTTCTTTATTTTTATTTACTGTTTTTAAATTTAGGAGTAGGTTAATTTAGATTTAATTTTTTGCAAATTAGATTAGGTTAATGTAATTTCTTTAAATTCCAGTAATTGTAATTTTAATTAATTAATGAAAAGTTAATTTCTAGTTAATTTTCGTCTCTTTTTAATTTCTTGCAAGTCTAAATTTTAATCTTTAAATCTGCTTTTTATTATTACTATTTTCATTATCATTCGATTAGTATAAAAAAAAGAAAAAAAAATTATAAAGAAATAAATAAGAATCTGTTCGAGGCCAAGGTTCTTGTTCGAAGTATTGTTCTAGTTCGAGGTTACTGTTGATGTTTTCGAAGCTGTTGATGATTTTGGAAGGAGGTGATTCGAAGGTGGTGACAGTTCGTTTCGATTCACAAGGTGGCTTAGTGCCATCCTTCTACTCAAAGGAATCGTCAATAGGCTCATTCTCTTTTTAGTTTTGTTGTTTTAGTTTGAGTTTAAGTTTTATAAGCTTTTATTAATTGTTATTTGATTTAGTTAATGTTTTTTTGATTTAAATGTTTCTGTTTATTTAGTTTGATTAAATCTGCTTATGTTTTGATTTTATTTGATATTCAGTTTGTAGGATTTGGTATAATCTGCTTTTTATTTTATTAAATTTTTGAATCGGTTTGTTTTTTTTATTTGGGTAGTGTTATAATCTGCTTTTGTTGTTTGGATTAGCTTGTTTAAGTTTTCTTTTTGATAAATAGATTATCTGCTTTTTGCTTATTTGATTTTGCTTACTTAGTTTTTCAGCTTATTTAGAATATTGCTTATTTGCTTTATTCCAATTTTATATGCTTATTATTTTGTTCAGCTTATTAATTGGTTTATATAGCTTATTTGCTTTGGCTTATTTATTTGCTTATTCTATGTTCTTGTTTTAGCTGTTGGGTTTGTGTGCATTGCTGTGGTAAAGTTTCAGATTCCTTTGGTCAGATTTCTCCAAAAGTTCAAAAAAAAAAATATTAACAAAAGTCGTCTGGGCTGGGATTCGACCCCAAGACCTCTCTCATAGCATTCCAGCAACATAACCAACTCTTCTAGCTTACTTTTTGTGTTTGATTACTCAGTATTAAGTTAATATAGGTTACGTTTTATTGGCAGTTTTTATTAAATATTTTAAATACAATTTCTTTTAGTTTTAATTAATTTTAATTAGAAAGTTTTTTTTACTTTTCTTTTATCCAGTTTTATTAAAAAATATAAAAAGATAAAAAAATATTTTATTTACTTTTATAATTTTAAATTTGCTTTCATTTTATTTGGTTTATTTAAAAACAGTTTACATTTAAAAGTCTTTATTTGGTTTATTTTAATTTTAATTAAAAAGTTTTAAATTAGTTTCCTAAAATTTATTTTTCTTTTAAAATAGTTTTTTATTTAAAAGTTTATTTTAGTTTAAAATTAGTATTAAATTTAAATTAGATTTATTTCAAATTAGTTTTTATTAAAATTAGTTTAAAATAGTTTTTAAAATTGTTTAGATAATTTTAAATTAGTTTTTAAAATTAAATAGCTTTTAGTTTAAAATATCCTAAAGTTACGTTTTACCAAGAACAAATATAGTCTTAACGATAAAATTGGAAATCAATTTCGAGTGAGTCGAGGAGAAACATTTAGCTTCCAAATGGGCTTTTGAGCCCATTAACCCAAATGCGGGACACACAAGGCTCGAATTTCTTTAAAAAGTTAAAATCCGTTAAAACTCGAACTTGAATTTGACTTCCTTGATCTTTCTTTAAAATCGAGTCGATTTTGTCGGTTTTCGTCAGTTTGGGCACACTTTTGGTCTTTTGACTTTGTCTTCGTCTCTTTCTTGGACTTTTCTTCAACATTTGGTCGTGAAATCCCGTGTTTTCTCTTCTTTTGATTATTTGTACCTATTTAAACCAAAAAACACAAAACCACGCGTAATTCTGACTTTTACGACATTAAACACATGATTAGGTCTTGTTTTTCCTTGATTTTAGTGGCAAAAGGATAAGTGTTTACACACTTATTAACCTTCTTTTAAAAAATCATGTTAATTTGAAAACCATCATTCATATCCTAGGAGGAGGCATGGAGAACAAGACAAGCAAGAAGTCATGCAACCTTCTATGAAGGCCGAGCATCTTCATCCTTAGGCTTTGAATGATGTAGTTATTATAGAGACAACACGGGCAATTTTCACCATGAGCTTCTAAGAACCTAAGGAAGTAAGGATCACCCATGAAGTGAGGGATTGGAATGCCCAAGATAGGAGCATTAGTGTTGGGTGGAGGAGGTGGTGGAGGCATGGTGTCCAAGGGTAATATGAGAGAGTTTGGTGGAGTGAAAGGAGAGGTGACCAAAGGCTCAAGTTCAAAGGGGATACTTTGTCGAGGTTGAGTGATTGTAGACTTTTTACACACCTTTGCTTTAGGAAAAACAAAAGGCGTGAAAGCGACAAGTATTAAGTGTCGGTTTAGGAAAACCAAACACTAATGACCAAGTTAAGTTTAAAGTTCGTTTCCCAAGGAGGCAAGTGTGTTGTGTAAGAAATGATTAACTTTGTGATTATAATTTATGAGAAAAGAAAAAGAGAAAGGATGACGGTTACTATTATAAATTACACTAAGACGAAAAGTCGTACACGTAAAACCGTAAAATATGAAGAAATTTAAAAATTAAACTAAAAATTCCTAGAAAATTGCAATAAATCCTAAAAAAACGTAATTAGAGTTTACAAAAAATCAAAAAACACTCAAACATTTTATTTAATTAAATATTAATTTTTTAATGCTAATTAAAGCCCAAAAAATCAATTTAATTAAGAAAGAGCCCAAAATGAGATTTTTTAACTTGTAAACCTCTAAAATGATTTAACTAAATTAAAACCTATTTTTGAAAATTTTAAAATTAATTAAAACTATCTAAAAATGATTAAAAACTATAAAAACTTAAAATAATTTAAAAAATTAATCTAATCACAATAAAATTAATCTAAAAATTTTAAAATTCCTAACTTAATGTATTTAAACTAGGAAAAATGAAAAACTTGCAAAATTCTAAATTTTTATTTTTAATAATAAAATAATAAAAAATAATACTAAAAATCCAAAATTTATAAAAAATCTAAAAAGTTGCAAAGTAGTTAATTTTAACCTAAATAACAAAGAAATGAACTTGGAATTACCAAAATACCCCTATTGGGCCTTAAAATTGGCTAAATGACAAAACAGACCCTTAATGGGCTGATTATAGGCCAAACAAGAAAAATTCCACCAAATAAGCCCAAAATCACCAACTTGAATCAAAATTTGATTTTAAGCACAAAACTCTGAAGGCCCAAAAGCTAAAAGTGAGCTTATCACAGCATAAATGTCAACAACGTATTCTTAATGGGCTTTTTGGCCCATTAAGCCATAAGCTAATGCCATAAGATCTAATTTGACACACAAGCTTATTTTGGGATACTTAAGAGAACTTTGAAAAGAAATTTTAAAAAAGCCTAAGAAATAAGCCAGAAATAAGTAAAAGCTCTCTTCACAAAATGACAAAATAGTCGTTTTTGAGTTCTAGGCTACCTCAAGTGCTGATTCAAGTTGCAAAAGGTTTTAAATGACTTAATTAAGCAGAATAATAAAAAAATTTTCCAATAAGCACACTAAATAAGCTAGAATAAGCAAATAATCACTTATGTAAAAGTCAAACTATTTGGTTTTCTAGTCAAAGAAGTTGTTGCAAGTCAAAATAAGCTAGAATAGCTTATGAATAAGCTGTTGTAAGTCCAAATAAGCTAGAATAGCTTATGAATAAGCTGATGATCAAATAATACTAGCAATGGCTAGCAACAGGGGAAAGGAGTTCCCACTGCTTGACTATTTTTACTTTTTGTCTTATGTGACTTTTTTTTATTCAAGTTAAGCAAAGGCACCCTTGTAATCAGTGGATCACAAGGAGTCAATAACAACAATAAAATCACAATTTCACCAAGCCAATTAGTACACTTTAATCAAAACTTTACCAGATATGCACTAGACATGAACAATAAGCAGATTTCAACAAATAAGCAGTTTTAGCAAGATTAAGCCAACCAAATTGAACCAAATGCACACAACAGCTTATATTAATTCAAATGAACATAAATGAACATGTTTCATGCAATGATTCAAGGTATAGACAAAGATTCAAGCACTTAAATGTTACTGATGAACAAAGAACAAGTAGTTTATGAAGTTTGCTGATATACTTGACCACAAATCCAATTTCAAACCCTCAAATCTCTTTAACAGGTTATATAAACTTGATTTAATCACTTGTTAGCCAAAAGAATGCATACAATCTAAGTGCTACCAAGATCTTAGGTCAAAACAAGCAAAAATCAACAAGTTATAGCACAATAAAGAATTTGATGTTCAAAAGCCAAAAACTTGCATATATCAGCACAATACCAAGTATTTATCAGATTCAAGCACAAAACAAGACTTAGCACTAATTCAAAAACAAATTGCAAGCTTAAACAGGTTAACCCAAACACCCCTTAACTTTTTCAATCCAAGATTTAACAAAGTAAATATGTGATTTAGTTTATCCCAAGCCCAATCTAGCACAATTACATCAATATTTTGCAGTATCAAGCAATTTTGAGCCACAATAACAACAAGTATAACAGCAGAACACAAAATCACCAAAAATCAAGTACTTTATCATATTTTGGGTAAAAGGGCTCAAACCTCATGAATGTACATCCACACTCACAAATTTTTGAGCTTATGTGCCTAGAAAAATAAGGCACAAGCTTCCAACACAACCCTGCTAAGATTCAACAAGGTTAGAGCACAAGTTATATAAAACAGAAAAATGAGAAATCTTGATTAATGCAACCTTTGTACCCACTCCTTCATTATCCCCAAACCACAAGCTCCCAACACCTTGATAATCTTCTTATCAGGGTGTTTAGATCACTTGTAATCCAAAAATTCCAAGGATGTACCAAAGACTTAGCAAAATATCAAGTTTTAAGAAAACTTGGAAATTTCTTGCACAAGGTTTAAAAACAAGTTTTAAGATTCAATAAGCACAAACATATATCAATAACAAGCAAAGATTAAAGTTGGCACTTGGATTTCATCAGCAATATCAAACACTTTTTCATTAAAACGAAACAAGGATTTACAGATTTGTGAATAAGGAAAAACCAAGAGCAAAAGCTAAATGTATGAGATCCTATGCCTTATATAGGCTAAAAGATGAACTAGAAAGCATAAAAAACGTAAACCCAAAGTCTTGAAGTTCCTGAAATGCCCTTGAGGAAGTTTGAATTCTCTTGAACATGTGAAGTTTCTTTGGGAGTTTGTGGACTTGTGAGCTGTTGGAATTTGATCTAAAGCACATAATAAGCTTAGATATGAAGCTGCTTTGTGGGGCGTTGAATGGCTATCATTTTTTTGTCATCTTCTTCAAAAGTGAGACAGGGCACCATTCATGTGACATGCTGGTTGATGAGGTGTCGTGTTTAAGGTGTGGGTTATGATTAGAAAACCCTTAATCATAATTCTGGAGGTGATTAATGTAATACCCCTATAAAGTGGGTATCACAGTGGTGGATCGATGAGCAAATTGCTTACAAAGCACAGATCATAATTTTATGATTTTTGAAATACAATTGATGTAAACATTGAATTGGTACAATCATTTAAATCGTTGAATAACATTTGTTATGAATATCCTAGTAAAAGATAACACTTACCTTTCAGATCGGAATGTTGTCGTAATTCCCAATCGGAATGCTGTCACCTAGACCTGATCGGAATAACCAACAAACCCCAGATCGGAATGTGTACTTACCTCTTGATTGGAATGAGGAGTGAACTCCTGGTTGGAATGCTGTCACCACCTAACCTGATCGGAATACCACTAGACACCCCTGATCGGAATACCAATTAACACTCTTGATCGGAATATGGTAGGAATTTCCTTGGTCGGAATGCTCAATCGGAATCCTAGTAGGAATCCTAAACCCTTTTCCGACCAAGCAACAAGAGCGCTGGTCGGAATATCAAACCCTTTTCCGATTACGTAGATCGGAATACAGTAGAAATAACACAAAATAAGCACAACAAATAAGCTATTACTCAAATAAGCACTAGACTAAAATCCTAAGCAAACACGTATAAGAAAAAGCTAATAAGCTAAAATTTAAAGAGTTTTGAAATCACTAAATGAAAAAGGTATACGAAAACAAACTTTTATATAAAAATAACTTTTATAAAACCTTAAGAAACTTAAAGATAAACACAAATAAGCTATAAAAATCAATAATCCAAAACAATCAAAAACATAAAAACATAACCTTTAATCAAATAAGCAACACAAAAAGCATGTAAACAATAAGATTAAAGCATGGAAAGAAAGGTAGATGAGAGATTAAACAAGAAAAGTAAAGGTGCAATAAAAGTAAACTTACTTGGAAATTAAGGTGCAAGACAAGGTAATTAAAGTGCAATAAAGTAAATGTGCAAATAAAATGGAAGAAATAGTGTGTCAAACTATCCAACAAAATGAAATGAAAACACTAATGGACTATTTATAGGGGAGATTAGGGAGGTGCTTAGGAAGCTTCCTCCCCTCTTTCTTCTTTCCTTATTTGCGTCATTAAGTCCTTTCTCTTCTTAATTCTTTTTAATCTTCTTAATTCTTTGACTTTAACGACTTTGTCTCGAGATTTCTTTGAACTCGTCTTGTAATTCTTCAATAAATTAGACTTGAGTTCTTCGGCTTTTATTAAACTTCCGTCTTTTGACTTTTTCTTCGATAAATCTTAAGAATTGGTCTTGGACTTCCGTTCTTTTTGCACTCTTGATTTCTTGACTTCGTCTTTCGTCTTTTTCTTCGATAAAAGCCCGTGAATGCCCGTGTTTTCTCCCCTTTTCACAATTTCGTCCTAAATCACAACAAAAACACAAACCACGCATAATTCCGACATTTACGACATAAAATACACGTTTTGGCTCGGTTATTATTGTAGTTAAGTGGTAAAAAGGATGGGTGTTTACACACCTATCAAATCTCCTACACTTGACCATTGCAATGTCCTCATGCAATGCATTAGTTACAAAGCACGTTTACACTTTTCATCATAATCCATCCATATTGGCCTTTATTAAAGAGATAGAAAATTATAAACATTCAAAGTAAAGAAATCAAAAACATACCTTAGGGTTTTGGAAATGTCATGAATGATCATCATCCTCAAGTTTTCACTTTCTCCAAACCAAGCTTAAAAACGAGATCATTGTTATTATAAGTTAGCTAACTAACACGAACTCATGTGGGCCAATTATTTACTTAGACTCCCTTATTCATAGGTGTATCTCTTATATTTTATTGTTGTCTTGAATGATCACGAGGATGCATTTTTTACTTATGTCGATAGTTATTTAGGTCGAAAATAAAGTGAACGATTTAATCAATAGTTAGCTAAAGGACAAAATCTTTTAAAACTGCTTCTCGGGACCTCATAAAGTTCATATCTTGGCATAACTTGCATCGCGATTTGAGACCTTTCTCGGACCGATATTTGGCAGCGACTTCATACTTCAAACGTTGAGAGACGTTCATGAAATAATGGCCTTCTCTTCATAATAGGAATTTGTTCACTTGAAGTTTTGAGAGATTCTTCATATTTGGACCACGAATTCTTCATTTTTCTCCAATCTTTACTTGGGATTTTATATACAACGATCCGCCTCCTTTTTGGACTTGGATCTATTTATCCTCATACCTTGTTAGGGTCTTTTCGGATAGACTTCTCCATGATCTTTTGGGGAGTATTTGCTTTTCGTCGTGTGTCTCGATCCTTCATATTGATCTTTGATAAATGATTCTTCACATCACTTGGGATCTTTAGAAACAAAATGTAGCCCTCATGCCTTGTTAGGGCCTTTTCGGACTCGCCAATCTTCGCATCCCGCTTCAATAAGTTATGCCTTGGCTATGAACTCTAATCCATACCGAGTAACTTTTAAACGATCTTGGGCTAGAAGCTAAGTAACTTTTCAAATCGTACAACCTTATTTATTGCAGATAAATTTATTAGCAAGTGATGGGAGAATAGGCTTATAATTAACTCACATAAATTCACGAAAGAATACCAAACTTATAACTGACTCTATCATCTCTCATTCTCCACAGTTTAAAATCTCAAAGAATGAGACTCGTGGATGCTTAGCCTATTAAATCAAAGCTTTGGGTTTTCGAGTCGTCTATAGGATCTTGCAAATTCTTAGACTTTTTCAAGTTTAGAAATCGCATTTTAAAGTTCCCTTGATAAACGACTCTCTAGGATCAGTTATAGGAACTTGCGAAAAGTTCTTGTTCTTAACCCGTGTGAGTTAAGACTTTCGCGTTTTATAGCTCCCTAATAAAAGCCTAGCAAAACTTGACTTATACACGTTAAGGATACTAGCTAGAGTGAACTTAGATAAGTAAACTCGGGTTGAGTCAAAAGATTCACAACGTTTGAAAATTAAAACCACTTTATTAAAATTTATTCTAACAAAGAAAGAAAATAACTATACAAAGGGAAAAACTAATAGGCCAAAATAGATCAAAAATTTTGAAAAATGTCGAAAAATTGATTTTCCGGTTAAAATGAGGACGAATACAAGGAAATAACCACTTAACTTCGATAGAAGTCCCCCCTACAATTAATATAAACATTGTCCTCAATGTTTAAGCATGTGGGAGTAAACTCCCCTACACTTAGGACATTGTGCACTTTGTTTAAATCTCGCTAAGGAAAGGACAACTAAAGAGATTCCTATTTTTATATAGAAAAATATAAAATAGTGAATCGAAAAGAGTTTAGGATAGAACCGGGAAGAAGGGAACACGGAATCACGGTTCGTCAAAAGTCATCAAGAGTGGATCATTTAGCGCTCGAATCCCTGATTATAAGAAGAGAGGAGAGAGCAAACACCAACGGGTCTCCCCCCTACACTAAAGGTAAAAACAAAGAAAAAGATAGATAGATAATTGGGTTGCCTCCCAAAAAGCGCTTGTTTTTGTTATCCTAGTCGCGAGCCTGACTCGTCCCCGAATTAAATGGTCCATGGGGAAGCCTCAAATCTTATACCGGGATCAAAAACCTTGTCCTCGTTCCCGGAGGAATATAATAAAGGAGAGGCAGGAGGATAGGTCTTGAATGGTAGGAAGGTCCTTTCAACATACGAGAAGTATGTGAAATCCTGATCCACGGGAGGTGGGGTGGGTATAGGAATCACATTGTCGTCCTCCAAAGACAATGGATGCTGACCAATTGGCAAATCCGTAAGGTTATCAATCAAAGTATGGTCATTTTCACCTCCCGGGTCAAAGCACTCGTCCTCATTCCCTGGAGAGTGAAATTGATACATCACCCGCTTGGGCGTGCATTCAGTGGGATGAGGGGGCAATATAGTAGAAGAGGTAAGAGAAGAATTACCTTCCACCTGTGATACCTTTCCAGTAGAGTCAATACTCTCCACCTCTGCGATAGAAGGGGCATGGCTAACAAAGCATGCTCATCAAAAGTAGGAGAATCAGAGCTATCAATGTCCTCAATCCCTTCGTCAAAGAGAGGATTCACCTCACTAGATATGTAATCGTCATCAAAATCAAATAAAGGGTTTGAATAAATCTTGAAAGTTTCCTTCGGAACGTCTTCATCAGATAGTGACTCGTCATCACTAGAAGTAAAATCATCATCTTGAGCAAAAAGAGGATTAGAGAAAGCCAAAGAATCCTCTTCCAAAGTGTTGGTGGAAGGAACATCATCAGAAGAAAGTACATCATACTCATCGTCACTGTCGGATGTCAACTCAGATTCACTTGGAATTGGGACAAGGTTATCAACACTAGACGTATTGAATTCGTCGGATTCCTTTGCAGGAATTGTGCTAATATCCTCATCCCTTAGGATGGTTGAATCCTTAGGCTCCGGCAAGTCGTGAGAAGGAATAGCATTCTCATCGGTCCAAGAAATAGGACTCTCATCGTCATCACTGTCATAATACATTATTAGAATATAATGATCTTTAATTTACATATACATATCACTTATTTTAAACAGCATGACCCCGTTTTAAGGCGTTACTCTTGTGCGGATAACTTTGAGGAGGACTATTTTTCAAACATGACATATACATAAATTTGAGTTAACCAAATACAGTGTAACACAGATTACCTTTAGCAGCTTCACTGGTGGCGGGACTATTTTGCAAACATGACAGATAAATAAATTTTAGTTAACGTAATACAGTGTAACACAGATTACCTTCAGCAGCTTCACTGGTGGCGCCTTGTGGGGAACACGGAAGATCATCAAAAGACGAATGACGATACACAACATGGCGTATCGTGGACCCTTAGGAATGGGACCTTCACACCATCTTTTTGGCCAACAGCATATGGATGATTCTCACCTGAAGGTCATTTCTTTAACAAATAAAGGAAAAAAATAAGACACTTAAAAACAAAGAAAGCGAGACACTGGCCAAAAGAAGGACAAAACCGGCCCATAAAGAAACTGTTAGGGATAACAAACACAAACCTTAGTAAGGAAAATGAATGAACATACGCTGATGTCACCTGTTGTACGCTTAAGAATCGTAACGAGGCAACATCAGAAACCATACACGGATCCCTACAAATGGCAGACAGGTTAGACAAAACATTTGGGTCACCCGGAGCCCTTACGTTGGAATGTTTAAAATCCAACACAACTGGTCCAACGCTAATGTTAGAAGCAACAGACAACACATTACCCTTATTATATGGGTCACCCGGAGCCCTTACGTTGGAATGTTCAAAATGCAACACAACTGGTCCAACGCTAATGTTTGAAGCAACAGACAACACATCGCCCTAATTATATGGGCCTTATACATCTGACCGACATGGCCTCATTTGAGAGAGACTTCACGGTTTCTCCTGAAGTTGGTGAGTCTATCTATGTTGGAATTTTTTTCTGATGTATAAGGGTCTTATACATCTGACCGACAGTATGAATTTGTGAACATCAGAAGAAACCGTTACCCATTTATTTATGAGCGTTTCACGACGGCGTTTTGTCGCCTGCATCAACAGCGACAACAAAAGCGACAGGATGTCACTATATGGATTTTATGAACACGCAAATAAGCTAATCCCAACCGTAAATGTAAAGGTTATTCAGCAAGCAAACTAATCCACAACACCGGGTTCAAATCCAGATAATGCATAAATGCATAGAATACCCATATAGCTCATAAATGCAAAGGCAACCTTAAAAGGCCACCTGAGAGAAACCAAACGGCTGTAAGCGGAAACGAAAGTCACGAACGTTTCTACTCACTCTTTTTCAATAGTATCTCACTCTTTTTCAATAGTATCTACTTTATAATAAAGGAAAATCAATCAGAGCTAAAAAATGAGGGTTTCCATGAAACACAATAAAGGGTTTCCATCAAACCTGATATCAATTCAATATGTCCAGAAGAGCTAAACCAAATCAGGGTTTCCATCAAATCCAAGAGAGGGCCTCCAACAAACCCCACAAACCACAGCTTCATGATACGAATCTGATTAGTTCTTGTTAGAGAGAGCAACAAATCACACAAAATTAGGGTTTCCATCAAAACCCAAAGGTTTCCTCGATTACATCGATGATATTAGATCGTGTTAGTGAGAGACAAATCGAATAGAGAGAGAAAGTTACACAGATAGAGAGAGAGGCACAATGTGAGATGGGGGAAATGTTTATGTGAGAGGTGTTAATAAAATATTTTGGTTGTGAGAGGGGAACGTGATTCCCCTCTTTTATTTTAGATACAATGTTTGTTATCTCTCTATGCTACCCTACGAAATAAATGAGCACAGAAAGATATATGCCATCCTTGGATAAAATATATGTTGTTTTTTAGTTAATAATAAACGCAGGTCAAAAGAGGGATGAAAATAAAGTGAGGATCTCCTCCCCTTAAACAAAGTGGAGAAGTAATATATTAAGTGAGGATTGAAATAATTAAAAAAGGAATTGATATATCTGCCTATCTCTACCTCAATCTAAACGCAGGAAAGAAAATTAAAACAAATGAGGATAAAAATGGAATGTTTTTCTCTACAGCTATCTATCCTCCTATGAAAGAAAATACAAAGAAATAAAATAATGCCTATCTACCTAATAAACAAACGCATGGGAAAGTATTAATAATGTGAAAATGAATATGGAATATTAAGTGATATGCCAATCTATCTTACTCCTAAAAATAATGAATACAGGGAAATGATATGAAGTGCTGCGTATCTTTTAACCCTCCCAGATCTGATCTTTTCATTCCCACATTTGGGCCCCTTTGTTGCGTCCTTTCTTCCTGCTGGGCCATATATGGGCTTTGTTACATTTCGAAACTTGGCCATCACTAGTTCATTACTGGGCTATTGTAGGTGTTGGGTATTTTGGAGTTCATTTGACAAATAATAGGTCGGTCCGACCCATTTAAATTGTGTCGAGCCGACCCAGTAAAACACGAATGTACCTTCAAACTCGATTTTTCACGCTCTTTCCATTTCTCGTGTAGTTTTTGGCTCTTTGGCTTCTTTTTTGCACATTTTCTTTGATATCCGTACATACAATAATAAATAACACATATAAATGATATATGCACTAAAAATACATTTTTGCTATTTATTATCCTAAAAATGAAGGGATATTAGCACTAAAAACATGAATAATTACGTGTTCAACACACCCCTACACTTAAGCGTTGCTTGCCTCCAAGCCGCTATTATCACAAATGTTAAGTCCAAAAACAATTTAAAACCACTTTATTCGAAATTGCTTTGTTAATAAAATAAAATAAAATAAAAATTCTTTGTGACCCGCCATGCTTGAATTTTTATTCAAGGTATAAGTATCGTAGAACGGGAAATATGCAAACTGGGTGTCTCCAAGGAATAAAGATCGTCACCCACTTTTTAATACTCCCAACTAAGCAAAGACTCCTTGTGCAAACGTTTTGGAAAAATGCTAACACTACTTATACTAATAACCTATGTAAATATAACTTTTCACTCCCACAATTATAAAAGACTAGGAAAGTGTGTTCATTTTAGAAGTTTTGATCGTTCAAATCGACATTTGTTAGTGTTGCTACTCATCTAAGTGGAATATTAGACTCACCAAAAATTACAAGATTTAAGATTCAAAAATGGCCATTCCCGTGTAGCGGCTTTCTTCTCGGAACGTCCCAACCTAATCGGTTAAGTGCCCGGGTTTTGGACACCCCGTGGAGAATAGTACTGGGATTGGCGGGATTTTGAAATAAAAGATATTGAAATCACCGATAAGCTAATAAAAGACACTTAGATGAAAAACAACGACGGTAATTTAGAGATTGAGGATTCAAAGGAGAGATCACTCCATGTAGCAACTTTCTTCTCAGCTTGTCCTTTAGCAAAGCTTTAGAGGCTACGTTTTTACTACCTCGAGAATAGTATTGGAGCTCACGGGACCTTTGACTTCTACACTCTTTAATACCGTCTAAACTCTTATAAAAAATTGACGAATTCTAGTTCAACTTCGGATTTAAATTTAAAAAAAGAAAGTTTCTCACAATTATAATTAAAGCAACAAAAACACTTATTCATTTATTCGACTCTAACTCTACTAAACATTTTTCTTTTTCTTTTTCTTTTTTTTATTTTCAATTTCTTTTTCTTGTTTTTTTCCTTTTTTTTCGATTTTCTTTTTCTCTTTTGTTTTCTTTTTTTTCCTACAACATATTTATTCACGCAACTTTATTTCAATTTTAAGAAAGTATGCTTTCACTCAAATTTAAATAAAAAGTTGAACTAGGACTCTATATCAAAATTGCATAAGAATTTAGTTTTGCATAACAAAAAGAAATTTAACGTTCAAAAGCTTGAAAAAAATACACTTATTTAGTCTAGTTATAATCTAGGAGGAAAAGCCACAGGTTATTCATATAAGCTCTAAAGAGAACCAACTACTCCATGTTTAGCATTTTTGTTTGCACAATTCCTAAAAGCTTAGTCTAAAGGTTGAGGGAGCAGCAAAATCAACACTCTGGCTGAGTCGGGATCCCCTTTGTTCTAGCCTACGGGACAAGTTAATCACGCACGGTAAAAAACGTTTTATTATTATTTTTAATAAAATAAAAAAACAAACACACATTTGATCAAAATAGGATGCAATAGGGCAAACAAGTAGGCATGAATATGATCAATATGATATAAACCCACTACACTTAGAATCGAACATTGGCCTCAATGTTCAAAAGTGATAAGGTGCCACCCCTACACTTAAGAACACAAAAGGCTAATGCTAGAATTCCAAGTGTAAGAGGGAGAACAACATCAGATATATATAGAAGATAACGAGAACTGAGTACTCCCCTGATATAAACATGAAGATCGATGGGAGACTGAATGAAGAAGATGATGGAAAATAGCAACATCAACCCTCTGAAAGTCTTCTCGAACAAAGGGAACCCTGCACATAAAAACAAAAACCACCAAGCACACATGGAAATAAACACGCCCCTAAAGTTATGTTAGGTAATAGATAAAGAAGGATATATCCTTGGGTTGCCTCCCGAGAAGCGCTTGTTTTGTTAATCGAGTCAAGAGCTGACTCGACCCCGAATTAAATAGTCCATGGGGGAGCAAGAGAATCACCACTGGCTCAAAACAGATATGCCAGGGTTAAAAATCGTATCCTCATTACCGGATGAGAACAAAGAAGAAGAATCCACAGTATAAGTCAAGAAAAGCAGAAGGATTCTTATAACATACGAGAAATAGGTATAAAGGCGATCCTTAAGAATACTCGTCTTCGCCAAGGACGGGAGTTTAAAACCTGCATATAAATACCATGAATAGTACACTACGTAAACATAAAAATCAATTAAAACTTTCCATTTATGTCATGTACACGTGTCACGAACGTTAAATTCAGAAACTACGTACGTGTTAGTGCACGATAACTATTAAGTACATGATAATACACGATAATTATTAAGTATACTAATTATAATCACGAACATACGATCACGAACATTTATGAACATGATAATTATTACGTATAATAATTATTACACGACTATTAGAACACAATATATATAAACGTGGTATATGTAACCCGAACATTTAAACACGACACATCATAAATATTATAACATGAAATCAAAACGAAAACACTTAGAAGGGTGTTGGGTTGGTGTGGGAAACAAAAGAAAAGAAAGAAAGCGCTTGAGCCCGGCCCATTTGATTAATTAAAAGTCAGGAAAGGTAAACACCTATTTTATTTTGTCGCTTTTTAGAATTTATCATAAAACCCTAGCCACCACACCTTGTGGCCGTCGGATTTTCACAAGCAAACAAGAGGGAGTATGTTTTGGAGCTTTGATAAATTTGGGTTCATGTTCGAGATCATTCCCCATTGATTAAGTCATGTTCGGTATTCCCTAAATATTAATCTTTCATTATATTTTTCTTGAGTCACGAACTTATTTGATTAAGCATATGATTACGTGAAATAATTTGTATAAAACATGTTAGAATCAAAGGTGGGACGTTGTTTGTCTCGGTTATACGTTCAAACTGAGACCATTTGGGTCTCGGTGGTCTTGGTCCACAACAGCCGCAACCCATATTGGGACAACGAGGGTGTTTGGTTGGTTGGCCGCTAGTCACAGGCCCCAAACAGGGGTGTACTTGGCTCTGATAGTGGGTAGCCGATACAAAACAGGGGGAACCACCGGCTACACCCGGCGGAAATTTTAGCCAGGGAGTGGCAACCGGCTAGCCGGGTAGCCATTGGCCGTGGGTTTCAGCCGCCGACTGGGTGGTGTCGGTTAGGCATTTTGGTCTCGGGTTATTTTTAAGTCACAGGGTCGGGTATGGGAAATTAATAAATCAGTTTATTTATTTTAATTAAATTATTATCTTGACTATTTAATTTAATTAAACACATGAATTAGGTTATAATTAGTATATTAATAATCCATGTTTAACCTAAGTAATTTATTCACTCTTAATTTAATTAAATCACGTTTTATTTAATTAAACCATATAACCTATAGTTTATTAATTTACCATATCATTTATTTAATAAACTATACTAGTTAACCATGACTTAATTAATATTGTATAACATATAGTTTATTAATTAACCATGATATATTATTAAGTAATAAAACATGAACTATTATTAATAATTAATAATCAGTTATAACATATAGTATTTAATTAATAAACTATATTATTAATTACATGACTTATGACTTTTGACCAGTAAACACTAGCTTACATTATTAGCTTATTAATCCAGCTTATTTCTAAATATGGAAACTTTCTATTTCAAGAAACTTACTATTTTTAGAAACTTTTTATTTTTAGAAACTTATCAATTTTTAGAAACCTGCTATTTTTAGAAATTTACTTATTATTACACAACAAGTATAATAATACAAGAATACAAGATAATACATAATAAGAATACATGAAATACATGAATAATACAGTATATCATTTAAAATAGTAAAATAAGACAAGAACATATAAAACAAGCTAAGAACATAAAAGAACCAATAATGTACTCAGTAATCAGACAACTTATACGTGTCCCTCATTTATGTAGCATTTGTGAGGTCGGAGTAGGACTTTTCATCCTTTCATCCTTTCATCTTTCCTCGTTCACTGGACATAAGCTACGGATTTTTCGTCCTTCAATATGGACATTATTTCCTTATTAGGATTCCCCGTTTGCAGCCAACTGTTTTCCCAAGTATACGTTTTATATGTTTTGATTACTTATGTTTAGTTTTAAATGCCTAAGCCATATACATGCATCACCAGTGTCACCTAGTTATGGAGGTACCATAACCATAACTCTGGAGGCACCAGTGTTATGACTTCCCCACGGCGGAGTGATTGCTTGTGGCGTCCCTTCTCAGTTTTGGCCTTATATTTATTATCATGTGGGGCGTATGGATGCATCCTAGTTACATATTTTACATGATTTTCATGGTGAATGCGATGTGTGCCTTGCATCCTTCACAAGGAGTTAATCCCTCCTACCTAGACTAATTAATTAGAGGCAACCCCTCTAATTGCATGATGAGGTCTCCCCTCCAAGTATTCATGCACGATGGAACCTCATGACCCATATAGGCTATTGGCTAATTAATTCAATTTTCATATAAAAACATAAGTCTTTTCAAACTATAAAACCAGTTTTATAAAGATGTTCCAAGTTTCTAGGACTTTTACATTTCCGCTGCTTTTCAGTCTTATTTATGTTTCAGCTATTCATACTATGTCATATATCCGTTCACTGAGCGTAATGCTCAGCCGTTACTTTCCTTTCCATGTACCAAAACAGTAGGTACCCAAGGACTGACTTGAGCATTTGGAGGATGTGCATTGGATGGAAGTTGCCTTAGACTTCTTCTCCCTTTGTCTTCTTATGCTTATGCTTGTTTAGACACATGTTTTTTCTTCTCATTTCATTTACTTTATTTATGTTTTGACCTATGTTTGAAAACCGATTTTTGATTCCGGTCTTCCCTTTTGGTCATGTATGTTTTAGTACATATTACCTTGCATGCTTTGATGACACGTCATAAATACGCGTAATGGTCTATGTATCAAAGTAGGGTGTTACAATTATGGTATCAGAGCCCAAGGTTTCGACCTGTAGCCTCTAAAACTCGACATGTGACTAGTGGGTAGTCACCAAGAGCTTCCTAAGTTGTCGATTGTTATTCCACGTATTGATATTTTTAGCACCTTGATGTTTTAACCATGATGTTTTCCTTGAAATTATTTTTACTAATATGGATTGAACATCCGTCATCCATATTTAGTTGCATGTCATTGTTTTATGCATGATGGTCCTTGAGGAATGTGGCTAATGTGGACTGAACCCCAATAGTTCATAATTGGTCATATAAAAGTTTTTTCTGTTAATTTTTGACAGTTAATTTTTACTTATTTATTTTCATGTATTACTGTTACAGGTATTTTGACTAAGTAATGGTTGGTACAAGACTGACCATATTTAGTCGCATGTGCTTTTCATTCGAATTTTGTTTTGGTGAACCGACCCATATGCATTCACCCTTGCCATGTCAATTTTGTTTTGATGAACCGACCCATAGGCGTTCATCCTTACTCATGTCAATTTTATTTTGTGAATTGACCCAGGGTCGTCCACACCGACGATTTTTCAGATTTCATTTCATTACAGTCATAAAAAAATTTCACGTCCCCTCAGTAATTGCTATGTTCTTTATGTCAAGTATGTTTAATACTATCATGGTTAACTTTGTTTTCATGCTGATTATGTTTTATGCTCCTCCATGTAAATTTTATTCCATGCTTTTCCATGACAATCTCGTCTTTATGCTAATTATGTCTTACGTCTCTTATGTTGATTATGCTTTCAGCAAGACATTGATGGATTTCATTTAATCATGCTTCCATGATAATCATGGTCGGATTTCATTAATCATGTTTCCATGCAAATCATCGTTGAATTTCGTTAACCACACATTTAGCGTTTTCTCTATGCAACCAGAATGATGTCTATGCTGGAATTGCCAAGCTATCATGATGCTCATTCCAGTTCGGTTTTCTAACCGTTTAAACAATTATTTTCCTTTAAAATCATGTAAGACGATCGACCCTATACCGATCATTTCATGTGCATTCCATGTGCGGTCCATGTACCGTATTCCACGTGTACTCTATGTACCGTATCCCATGTGTATTACATGTACTGTAATCCATGTGTATTCACTTGCAATACTCCACGAGTATTCGCTAGTCGAGATGCTGATGCCGCTCTTAACTTGGAGATGTTACTAAATGTCGATGTTGCTGATTATTTGGAGACGCTAGGAGATGTTGATGTTGTTCACAACCTGGGGATTCTACAATACGAAGACAAAGGCGTTAGATCAAAGCGATCAGATGATAAGATGCTTCACCACCATACGATTTCCATCACAATAAATGTCCCTACCTTTTAGTTATATGTCACATGTCATTTTATTGCCTTTTCAGTCATATGAGTGGGAACCGGTACCAGCCGGCCACTCAGCTGAATAGTTACATGAATCACCGTCATGAGAATGACCATCATGGAACTGGCAGAAAAGACGACAGTAACCACTGTGACCGCAACTATTCTAGCAGTCACAACCGAACACCGGTCACGGACGTGATCAGAAATACAAAGGGTCAGCAGTCCAAACGATCCGCCAATTTTGGCATGATAACCAAAGAGTTTCAATTTTATTAGTTTCACACCTCGAGACACATGTCAAGACATCAGTCAAGAGACGTGTGTCACATATGCTTCCTGGAGACACATGTCAGGACATCTGTCAAGACACATGTCATACGCATATTTCTCAAGACACGAGTCAAGACACATGACTGACGCCTATTTCTGAAACTGCCCTAAGAAAATCATGGTGCCCTCCAAGGGGTATATCCATTTATTTATGCCATATATTAATCAGGACACAAGAATTTCAGTACCAACACCGGTGTATTATTCGCGTTTAGATACGCATGATTCGTTCTTCGTAAGGCAGGTAAAACACACTCAGTGAGATCTGTCACGTTCACTTCATGACACTTTCATTTCTTGATTTCATATTTCATATATCCATGACCAAAAAGGACGCCATTCGTATTACCCATGTATACGAAGGTTATTCCTTCAGTCTAATGATTAGATCCATTATGCTAACGCACTTGCCTCAGACAGATGCGAGTTAAATTTGATTTTGATTATGGACTATGAACAACACACCATGCTACGATTGCTCGCCATTCATATCAGATTAGGTACAATGATGTTCAGGCCCCTAAATATATCTAACATGGTTTTCCATCAGGAAAATCTATACAAATTAATTACGCTTTACAAGCACGTGTTTTGTTAGGCCATGGCTGGGAAATTTTCTAGCTATCATTTATGACATGACTACTGAAGTTCTTTTTATACATAACTGAGCCGATCATTCCAAGATCTTCCCATATAAATTATAGAAGAACCTTCAAGGAGAAGGATGATAACATGAGATTATGTGTCGACTACCGGCGATCTAAACAAATCACCATCCGTAACCGTCATCCTCCTCCACGTATTGACGACGTATATGATCATCTATAGGGTGCTAAACACTATCCAAGATCAATTTATGATCATGCTGCCAACAGTGACGAATAAAAGAGCAGGACATTTCCATGACTGCCATTCGTTCACGATTTGGTCATGCTAAAATTCATGATTTTGCCTTAGTCTTATAAATGCTCCAGTAGCATTTTAGACTTAGTAAATTGAGTTCCCATGAACTCATAAACCAATTCGTCAGTACTTGCATCGATGACAACTTGATATTCTCTAAGTCAAGAGAAGGGCACGAAGACCATATTCACACCATGTTGCAAAACTACGACCAAAGAAATTTCACCCAGGAATTTTTCCAGTACGAATTCTGGTTGATTTCAGTGACACGCTGAATCACATTGATTCTCAAAATTAATCCTACCATGACTCACATTACGTGTATAGGAGGGAATGATACACTAAATTATGTGTTCCAAAGGATCATATGCTAAGAGAGGTCTAATTTCAGAGACTCATAATCTTCCAAACTTTTATGTATCTAGTTTCTATGAAGCAAGATACAGTTACGTTCATATCTAAGTACCTGTCATACAAACAGGTTAAGATAGAACACCAAAAGGCTAGGATATATTTCCACCATTTGAAAAAAAAATGAACGGAGAAGGGACAAGACCCCCATGGATTTTGATACCAGGCTGCGCTGACTCAAAGGAGTGCTATATGGGTAGTATCAACAGTTTGACTAAGTCTACAAAATCCTTTCATACACAAGGATTTCACAGTCAACAGATAATCAGACATTTTCCAGCCAAGGATCATTCGATCACTTAATATTTCTCCAGCTATCAGACTGGATAGAGGTGCACGTTCATATTTAGTGTTACGTTCATGTCCTTGTCCAATTTTATGACTTTCTTTCACACTCACGTTCATGACACTGTTCACGTTCATGATCGTATCCATGCTTACGATTTACGTCATACTTCGTTCTGTAAAGTTTTGTAGAAGCTTGGGAGACCTGAATCAGGTTTAATAAACTTTCCATTCTCAGACAGACGTTCCATGTCATATTTTACCTCTTCAGTTATCTCAGGTATACGATATGTTTCACATGTCATGTTCATTCCACGTTTCTCATATCACGTTCACGATATGTTACATGTATCATTGTTCACCATGTGTTTCTCATATTACACCATATCTCCAAGTATCAAGTTCACAGTTGTTCACGTATCACGTTCACAATTGTTCACGTGCTACGTTTTGTTATGTCTTGTGCATCATTGCTCAGACGTTTCATATGTCATTTAATCCAGATTAGTTCACATCGTAACGTTTCGTTATACTTGCATGTTAATTCTTATCCTATAGCTCAATGAGGATCTATCTTACGCTGATGAACTAGAAGCTCTTACGTATAATCTAGTCAGGGTCATGAAGACCAAGATTATTACTGTCACCAAGATCTTTTAGAGGAACTGTTCCGAGCGGGAGGCTACTTGAAATGGAAGGGTCCATCTGGATCTTCTATCCTATTTTCCGTCCATAAGTCCGATATGTTCTCTTTAGTCACGTCACGTTTCATGTCCCTTATAGTCATGTTGATTCATGTCCTTCCCAGATTATTGTATCTCTAATTCGAGGACGAATTATTCTTCTTAGAGGGGAAGAGTTGTAAAACCTGCATATAAATACCATGAATAGTACACTACGTAAACATACAAATCAATTAAAACTTTTCGTTTATGTCATGTGCACGTGTCACGAACGTTAAATTCAGAAACTACGTACGTGTTAGTGCACGATAATTATTAAGTACGTGGTAATACACGATAATTATTAAGTATAATAATTATAATCACGAACATACGATCACGAACATTTATGAACATGATAATTATTACGTATAATAATTATAACATGACTATTAGAAGACGATATATATACGTGGTATATGTAACACGAACATTTAAACATGACATGACAATTAAACCAACGTGATAAATATTATAACATGAAATCAAAACAAAAACACTTAGAAGCGTGTTGGGTTGGCATGGGAAACAAAAGAAAAGAAAGAAAGGGCTTGAGCCCGGCCCATTTGATTAATTAAAAGTAAGGAATGGTAAACACCCATTTTATTTTGTCACTTTTTAGAATTTATCATAAAACCCTAACCACCACACCCTGTGGCCGCCGGATTTTCACAAGCAAACAGGAGGGAGTATGTTTTGGAGTTGTGATAAATTTGGGTTCATGTTCGAGATCATTCCCCATTGATTAAATCATGTTCGGTATTCCCTATTAATCTTTCATTATTTTTTTCTTGAGTCATGAACTTATTTGATTAAGCATATGATTACGTGAAATCAATTGAATGAAACATGTTAGAATCAAAGGTGGGAGGGTGTTTGTCTCGGCTTTACGTGCAAACCGAGACCATTTGGGTCTCAGTGGTCTTGTTCCACCAACAACCGCAACCCATATTGAGAAATTAGAGGTGTTTGGTTGGTCAGCCGCTAGTCACAGGCCCCAAACAAGGGTGTACTTGGCTCGGACAGTGGGTAGCCGAGATAGAACAGGGGGAACCACCGGCTACAGCCGGTGGAAATTTTAGCCAGGAAGTGGCAACCAGCTAGCTGGGTAGACATTGGCTGTGGGTTTCAGCCGCCGGCTGACACCACCAGCCGCCGGCTGGGTGGTGTCGGCTAGGCATTTTGGACTCGGGTTATTTTTAAGTCACGGGGTCGGGTACGTGACATTAATAAATCAGTTTATTTATTTTAATTAAATTCTTATCATGACTATTTAATTTAATTAAACCATATAACCTATAGTTTATTAATTTACCATGTCAATTATTTAATAAACTATGCTAGTTAACCATGACTTAATTAATATTGTATAACCTATAGTTTATTAGTTAACCATGATATATTATTAAGTAATAAAAAATGAACTATTATTATTAATTAATAATCAGTTATAACCTATAGTATTTAATTAATAAACTATATTATTAATTACATGACTTATGACTTTTAACAGTAAACACTAGCTTACATTTTTAGCTTATTAATCCAGCTTATTTCTAAATATGGAAACTTTCTATTTCAGGAAACTTACTATTTTTAGAAACTCTCTATTTTTAGAAACTTATTTCTTTTTTTGGAAACTTTCTATCCATGAAACTTACTTTTTAGAAACTTTCTATTTTTAGAAACTTTCTATTTTTGAAAACCTGCTTTTTCTAGAAAGTTACTTATTATTACACAACAAGTATAATAATACAAGAATACAAGATAATACATAATCAAAATAGATGAATAATACAGTATGTAACGCCCCCAAATATTCATACTTTAGTTCAGCGGAAGAGTCGTTGGTGTTACGGGATAGCACATTACTCAAATCATAGACAACGCATAAAAATCGCGTCGTTTAATAATAAAGCATTTTCCATTCATGAATATCAAATTTACATAGGTCCCAAGTCATAGTATTTCATACAAATTTACAAAACATTTGAATGGAAATTGTTATTTAAGTGCGAGTCATAAATTCTTGTCGTCTTCCCGAGAATTACCTTCAAGTGCCTGAGATAAAACATGTTAAAAGAAAAGGTCAGCAAAAACGCCGAGTGAATTCATAGAGTTTAATAAAAACCATTAATATATCACGGGTATATAATCATCGCCGAAAATAATTTTATACAATTCCTTGTAATAGGCCATGAAATAGGCCAAAGACATTTTATACAACTCTTAGTCGTAAATCATAATATAGGCTTCTGCCTTCAAAACCATTATACGAACCATTGTCGTAAAAAAACATCATACAATACGTTTTATAACTTTGTTTTAAGTTTAATAAAAACCGTTACATGATAATGGTTATGTAAAACCAAAAAACAAAAATAATATCAATAATAAGACCCCATATTGCTAGTCAAACAATATATTATAATTCGTACGTCAGTAGTTTCAATATTGGATTATTATAAGCCGCATGACATTTCTACCTTACTATAACAAACAACGGTTAGCTAACCAGAAATTCATTTGCCCATCTAAAATAGCGTGTCGTCACAATAATCACGCTTATATAAATCTTATCGTACATAAATTCACAAACCAATCAATGTGGCACGACGGGGATCAACCGTCAAGGCGCGAACTGGGTGATCTTCCCCAAATAGTACTATTATATGCATAAGCGTCTACCAAATCCCGGTAGTTCACAATTCATATTAATGTGACTTTTAGTGACATAACCTAACTATAATAATCCATTTCATTTCATTCATCGGGTCATACAATCATTCGGGTCCATATCAATAAACAAATAATCAGGACAACTGGTGTCCTATTTTATTAAAACTAACATGTTATCTCCCTCGTGGGTTTATAAAAAATTTCATAAAACATTTAAAAGAATGCGAGGCTATGAACTGACGTTGATTGGGAAAGGCGGGTTATCAGCGATTTGGATGTATGGTACGTGCTTCAATCACGAAAACCTAGACAAATATTACTCGGTCTTAGACTCTTGTACAATGACTTTATAACAACAATGGCTATGTATATATATGATTATATTATAAATATGATGATGATCAAGTGGGATTTTATCTCTTCATACACATTATAGTGTTATGTGTTGGTAAATTTTTAGACTAGTTTCACTAGTTTAACTTGTTTATACATTGAGGCCCAATAAGCCCATTATAAGCCCAATACATTATATTAGCCCAATGAGTAAGTCCATTAGTGTTTATCCAAACTAGTTGGGTTAATAGTCCAATAAGGCTACTTTGGCCCGTTAATGTCCATAAGTTATAAAGCTCGGGTTTTATCGGTTTTTACATGTAAAATGTTGTTATACATCAGTAGATAAGTTATAAAAAGTTAACATTAGACGGGTCCGACGGTCTAAGTTTTATTTGACGAAAACGTTAATCTTTCGGTTTTAGCCGAAAAGACGTATAACTTATGTATATAGTTTTATAACTCACAAAACATATCAATTTGCAATTTTTATAAAATGTCACATTTACTTATCAGAGTATATAACTTGTTTATAAGTATTATATAAGTTTGTGGGTTTTAGGTATACAGTTTATATTAGTTTTACTTGAGTGCTAATTTTATAATATATACTTTTATTTCACAAATCTGATTATGAAACTCACTTTAACCATTTTTACCATATCTTGAGTTCTACAAGGAGATAGAAGCTCGTTTTTGGGCAGCACAAACTAAATAATATGTGCTACAAATAACTCCATTTTAGCTACTGCTCCATCATCCTCTAAATGTCTCTAACAATTCATCCAAAACAGACTATACAGATTTGAACTTCAATAAAGTTTTGATCATATCTCACTCATTTTATGGATTCCATTGTGTGGCTAACTCTCACATATGTAAAAGTCACATACCTTACTGTATATTAAATTATCCAAGTCATTTTGACAAGTTATCATATGGTTCTTTAGTGTTTTATACAGCCTACTATTTTAGTTATGATTTCAACATCTTTTCATGTAGCTTTTAATCTTTTTAACTAAATTTATCAACACATGATCCTCACATAATACTTTTTATCATCATTCATCATGATATACATATACATTTAGAAAGAAAATACATAATTAAATTTACAAAATAACAAGATGATAGGAATATATTGATCCCTATACCAATCAAGATGATGAAAAGATGAGATTTTGATGAACAAGGCTTGGTTCCTTGTTACCAAATCTTTAACTTTAGCAAGGCAACTTCTTGGGTACTTTAAATGGATGAACAACTCCATGGAATCATCCCTTGAACCTCATAAAAACTCCTTTTATAGGTTAAGATCACCTTCAATCTTCATGTCTTCAAAGGGTATTCAACTTGTGCAAGTTAAACACATGATTCATGGTTGAATTTTTGATCAAATGGTGGTTTATGGTGGTATATGGGACGGACACAATAGGGAGAGAAAGAGATATTTGGTTAACTTGCATGTGTGTGAGAAGTTGTGAAGAAAACTAGTAGTCTTGGTGGTTTTAGTTCAATGGTTTTGTCTAAGTTAGGACAAGTGTCCATAACTTGACACAATGGGGGGTTTTAGTGGCTAGTTTGGTCGCCCATAGTGAGGGGGTTGGACAAGTGTAACTTGTTTCATCCCCTTATTAATTTATGGGTACTCCTCGATTCTAGTTTCCTCGATTTGCGTGCCCTCGGGTCGTTTTACGAAAAACGTTTTTATAAATTATGAATCAACGGTACAAAACGAAACTAATAAAAATTGTCTCATCAAAAACGGAGTTAAAAAACATAAATACATAAACCTAGGGTTTCCGGTTTAGTCGTAAAAGACGCTAAATTATTCACGTAAGCTCTAATTTCTTCTCGTAAATTTGTGAGTTTATGAACCAACACAAATTTAAATTCCCAAAATAATATTCAACAATAAATTTATTTCCTGAAGTGTCGGACTGTCACCAAAAACGGTGTATGTAAACGTAAGCACGTAACGTAGAGTCCTCCGTTTTAGACGTAGTCGATGCTACTTTAAGATGTAAACTCAAATTCCTTCCCAAAAATGAGTTAGTTCATAATATAAAATTAAAATAATGTTTTTAATTAATACTTGAGAATAAAATATCGACCATAAATTGACGGATTGTCACACAGTATATCATTTAAAACAATAAAATAAGACAAGAACATATAAAACAAGATAAGAACATACAAGAACCAGTAACGTACTCAGTAATTAGACAACTTATACATGTCCCTTATTTATGTATCATTAGAGAGGTCGGGTTAGGACTTTTTATCCTTTCATCTTTCCTCGTTCACTGGACATAAGGTACATATTTTCCGTCCTTCAGTATAGACATTCTTTCCTTATTAGGATTCCCCGTTTGCAGCGAACTGTTTTCCCAAGTATATGTTTTATATGTTTTGATTACTTATGTTTAGTTTTAAATGCCTAAGCCATATATATGCATGACCAGTGTCACCTAGTTATGGAGGTACCATAACCATAACACTGGAGGCACCAGTGTTATAACTTCCCCACGGCAGAGTGATTGCTCATGGCGTCCTTTCTCAGTTTTGGCCTTATATTTATTATCATGTAGGGAGTATGGGTGCATCCTAGTTACATGTTTTACAGGATTTTCATGGTGAATGTAATGTGTGCCTTGCATCCTTCACAAGGAGTTGATCCCTCCTACCCAGACTAATTAATTAGAGGCAACCCTATAATTGCATGATGAGGTTACCCCTACATGTATTCATGCATGGTGGAACCTCATGACCTATATAGGCTATTGGCTAATTAATACAGTTTTCATATAAAAACATAAGTCTTTTCAAACTATAAAACCAGTTTTATAAAGATGTTCCAGGTTTCCAGGACTTTTACATTTCTACTGCTTTTCAGTCTTATTTATGTTTCAGCCATTCATACTATGTCATATATCCGTTCACTGAGCGTATTGCTCAGCCGTTACTTTGCTTTCCATGTCCCAAAAAGGCAGGTACCCAAGGACTGACTTGAGCATTTCTAGGACGTGCATAGGATGGAAGCTGCCTTAGACTTCTTCTCCTTTTGCCTTCTTATACTTATGCTTGTTTGGACACATGTTTTTTCCTTCTCATTTCATTTACTTTATTTATGTTTGGGCTTATGTTTGGGAACCGATGTTTGATTCCGGTCTTCCCTTTTGGTCATGTATGTTTTAGTACATATTACCTTGCATGCTTTAATGACACGCTATAAATACGCGTAACGGTCCACTTATCAAAGTGGGGTGTTACAGGGAGGGTGGGAGAAAAATATATCAAAGTGTCACCCGAGGACACTTGATAGAAACTCAAAGCAAGAGTCGATGGGGTAACCGGTAAAATATCACAAGTAATAGCAACATCAACGTCTCCTCCAGGATCATAACACTCATGCCCATTTCCCGGTATCAAATGAGGAGAGTAAAAGCGATACATCTCCCGCTTGGGCGTGCACGTGGTAGGACGGGGTGGCAACATAATATGAGAAATATAAGAAGAAATATCTATCACTCGCGTCACCTCTCCAGACCGAATCAAACGGAAGGTAGGGTCAAATCTCTCCACCTTCTCTACGATGGGAGGTGGCATGGCTAACAAAGAATGCTCATATATAACAAAAGAGTCGGGGATATCAATGTCCTCAATACCCTCTTCAAAGAGAGGGTTCACCTCACTAGAGATGTAGGTGTCATCAAAATCAAATAAAGGGTTCGAATAAATTTTGAAATTTTCCTTCAGAACGTCTTCACCGGATAGTGACTTGTCGTCACTAGAAGTAGAATCATCATCGAGATCAAAAAAAGGATTAGAGAAAGCCAAAGAATCATCTCCCAAGATGTCGGTGGGAGGTAATAAATCATCATTAGAAAGAGATCCACACTCACTATCACCATCGGAAGCAACCGTAGGCTCACTTTAGATTGGAATAAGAATCTCATCACAAGGAATAGTGATAAGACCCTCATCCACCATGATGAGAGAGGCATCGGTCTCCGTAGTGGAAGAATCGAGAATAGGAATGGTAGTCTCACACGATGGATTGAGATCGTAAATATCATCCTTGTCATCATCATAACAATAAGGAATCACAAGAGGCGTAGAGGTATAAGCACTAGATACTTGTTCTTGTCGATTTTCCTATTCCAATTTTTCACTAAGTTTAATTAACCTTCACGAACTTTTAGAAGTTCATTTGAAATAGTGGCTCATAGTTCGTCACTCATTCCAAAAGAAGGTTGATGATCGAGGGTGTAATGTGGCGGTTCAAAATTATCAAAACCGGAATTATAGCACGGATCGGGCTCATAATAATTCATCGGTTGACAAAAAAAAGTGTCGTGAGGGCCCCACAATTATTGCAACACGGGTATTGAGAAAAACCCGATGCATCGTGTGGATAAGTATCCCCATATATGCAAGAGGGGAGATAATGTCATTAGAGGTGAAGTACGAATTGATCGAATTACACGATGGATAATGTCCAGATTGTGAATTGTGGAGATCTCTTCGTCACCACTCGCATGAACACCATTGACATGATTGAAAACCATACAATGGTCTCCCACACCCTACACAATAGATATACGAATCCATGAAGAATTAGAAATAAGAGGGGTTGAGAAAAAGAATTATAGAAAGAAAGAGAAGTAGAAGATTGATAGTTGAGTTTTTACACTTTGTTTAGGAAAACAAAGGTAATTAGGGTAAGTACACAATAGCAGGTTTCCTAAAATAGAATGTTACCAAAAAAATTACTACTTAAAATAGATAAGTTTCTAAAAATAGAAAGTTTCCATAAATAGATTAGCTGCCTTAATTAAATAAGTTTCTAAAAATAGAAAGTTTCCATAAATAGATTAGCTGTCTGAATTAATAAGTTTCTAAAAATAGAAAGTTTCCATAAATAAATTAGCTGTCTTAATTAAATAAGTTTCTAAAAATAGAAAGTTTCCATAATTAGATATAAGCTGGTTAAATAATCTAAGTATATAAGCTTAAGTATTTTCTGATTATTATTCTAAGTCATAATGATATAATGTATAGTTTATTAATTATTACATGTAATTTAAATAAACTATAGGTTAAAAGTATTTAATTAAATATATCATGCTTTTAATTAAATAAAATTAAATACTTAGGATAAAACATGTATTATTATTTATTAATAATATAACCTAAGTCATGTTAATTAATTAATTATAACCATGGTTTTCAAATAATGAATTAATTATAAGTCTAGAAAAATATAAATACTTAGGTTAATAATTCCATGATCTAATAATTAAATTATAACCTAAGTCATGTTTTATTAAATCAATCATGTCATATTTTATTAATTTAATTTATAACATATGATTATATAAAAAATAATCTTAACATAAACCATGAACCGGTTCGTGACTAGAAACCAGGAACCGGACCTGAAATCGACACCATACCCCGAACCACTTTGGGGTTCCCTTTTGTTTGCTGCCGCCGTGGGACCCACACCACCAAACCGGGACCATATGGTCTCGGTGGTGGTCTATTAGCCAAACCGAGACCCCCTTAGGGTTCGGTTTAGGCGCCGGCCAAACAAACACCCCTAAAAACCTCCTTTTTGATTTACCCAATAACCAATTACATGTTTGATTTATGTTTTTAATTAGGTTTTTAAAAACATCATGTTCTTATTTAATTTTATTAAATCAAATCAAAAAGAAAAAAGGAATAAAAAGGTATACCGAATGCGTGGATCTAACGAGGATGACCACACACGAACACACGTACAAGATTCAAGATCAAAATCAAACGAACACCCCCTTTTCTTGTGTTGTATGCGGCGGCCAAAGAGGACAAGAAGGAGAAAGGAGGAAAACTTTTTAGGTTTTTAATGTTTTTACTGTAAAGTGAAAAATGAAAACAAGTTTTACCTTAACCCCCCTTTCATTGTAAAATTTGATGGGCTTGGCCCATGGTGTTGGTGTAGCCGTGGGTAGGGGGCCCCACATGGGGTACCCGTACAGTTTTCCGTGTCTCGTTATTTAAGTGTTCGTTCATGTTTATTTGTGTTCGTGTTTTATGTGTTCTCGTTAAATATTAACCGTGACTTAATATATTTATTCGTGCTCGTAATAAATATATATACGTAATTAATATTTGTTCGTGATTTAATTACGTTCATGATTTCATGATCGCATGTTCGTGATTAATTATTGTTAAATAATTATTGTGTGTTCGTACGTAATAAATACTTATCGTGTTCTAACACGTACGTAATACGTAAAATTCTAACACGTGAACGTAATCATACTATAATAGGAAAGTTTTAATCTAGTACGTACGATCTTAAGGGTACTATTCATGGTAAAAGCATGCGGGTTTTACAAACGGTGTAACCAAGACCATCGAATTAATAACCCCTCCTAATAGACAACGATGTCAAAAAATTAAGTCAACAAGAAGGATCGATAAACACGGTTTTATAACGGTTTTGAACATGAGACTTATTACCAAGACTTTTATACGCCCCCTAACGGAAGGGCCTTATTATCATAGGTTTACCTCCATCTTTTATTCAACTTCGCCATGAAGCTTTTATTATGACTTCGGTCTTGCCTTGCCTTTTATTATACGCCTTATCGGTGGTTTTATTATGGCCAAAGACGTATATCCTCACGCTAAGGCGAATTTTGGATTTTTAAAGCTTCAAAGATTAAGGCATAATTCACTTTCAATTTTTGCATAGATTTTTCGGCCTTGTGAGCTTCCAATTGTCTGCTAGATTTAGGTGAGCACTTGAAATCTTATTACTGGGTGAAGCTTTCGATTATTCGGGTTGCCAATACTTCAAAACCGTGACGTTGGTGATACCTTAATGTCTTCCCAATTTAATTACATGGAAGCAACTAGAAAAGACTAGAAACCAACAATCAAGACTAAACCGCTAAGTCAATATTTATTAAGCAAAAAATATTTACAAGCGAAGGGAGAATAAGCAAACAACGAGAGCACATGAGTTTTTGAAAGAATACGAGTACTCTATGTTTATCATAGTAACTTATAATTAACTCTATCATTTCTCGTCCTCATTTAAGAGACTTAGCCTAATAAAAGTTAAGGAATCGAAGCTAAGTGCTCAACACACACGGTCGAGTCAAAAATTACTCTTATTCTCGCCATCGGAAAACATACATTCGTGTCTTCAAACACTTACAAAACATGAGAAAAAATTTAAAATTTGGCCATTTTTAGCTGTCACACCCCACCATGGCGGAATATGGGGCGCGACGTATGGATATCATCACAACATGTCGTGTCTATAGAGATAACTATATGAAATAAGAAATGTCATAAATGGAGACACAAAGTCATGATAATATCTCATCAGACTCAGGAATCTAGGTAAGTAGGTAACAGTCCTACCGCTTACCCAAGACAAACAAATAACATAACCAAACAAATATATATGTGCCACAGTATTACTTATTAAAAGAACAAATAAAAACTAAGAAGGAAACGGGGATTCTCCTTCTATATGCATTCCTAAGCTTCTCCAATCCTAGCCACTTATGTTCTCATGCTTAACCATAGTATCACCTGAAAGAGACACTAAAACACGTCAACATAAAGTTGGTGAGAGTCATAAGTTTAAACTCCAACGCTAAATCAATTACAAGCTGTGAATAACAACCATCAACACAATAACATATGGACAATGTGCTACAATTATGTATTAACAACTAGCATACAATATCAATCATTCCAAACCAAAATCCAAGGCTCCTACCTTGCCAAACAACATGGTACCATAGATGATCACACTATGTACCTATCCCAAGGCCACTACCTTGTCAAACCACAAGGCCACTACCTTGCCAAACCACAAGGCCGCTACCTTGTCAAACCACAAGGCCACTGCCTTGTCAAACCACAAGGCCACTACCTTGTCAAACCACAAGGCCACTACCTTGTCAAACCACAATAACTGAGACGGCACGTGTCCCCCGATCCAAATCATACACAATCAAAAATCACATAGCAGTTAATCACATAATGTACACACAAGTCCATCTCAAATCACAAAAACATTCACAGCATCAATTTAGAAAATAACTCAACACAGTGTCTCTTCCATCCCATCTGGAAGTCAAAATCAATATTAAACATGGGACTATGAAACTCACCTGATAGCTTCTTCACAAGTCCTCGCACTAGCAACAAGCTAACAAACCAAAAACACGAAATCAATACACGAACCAATCACTAAGATGGCTCATCAACCTATGATGGACATCTAGTCTATTCCCGTATAATTACCTCATTGTTAAGCTCTAATCACCCCATTACCCTTCCTTAACAAGTCCCTAACTTGGTTAAGTTTAATAGTTATCCCGTTCATAATTTTACACAAAACAGTCCCAGTTTTAGGTCTCAAAACTTTAAGTCAAACGTCCACTTAAGCATACCCATGGTTTCTGTAAAAGGAATATTCACACTTTTATACATGTTAGCTAAAACCTCCCACTTATCCTAACCTTAAAGCTACTGTTAAGGCCAGGATATATGTGTATATATTGCTACCTATCCAGAATTCACTGATTTTAAACGTATGAAAAGTTCATTATCATTAGAGGGTCTTACTCTAAACCACAATCTTAGCCCAAGTGCAGATCCTTACTACAATATATAAACAATCTCTCATGTTCGTGAGAAGATCCCAATGCAACCCTAAGTACCCCAAACAACCCAAAACTTAAAAAGAAAACAGGCTGAATTTAAAACTGTTTTGACCTCCGACTGTTGTAACCTGTTTTTGACCCACTTCCCGACCTCCAATTTAGTTCTCGTTTCTTGATTTAGAAAGCCAACTCATATACCTATCCAGGGCTAGTTTGATCGCATCTTGAATGTTTCTAGAACTCGAGATATGATCAAAACAATAGACTCAAAATTCTGCCTAGTTTTTAAAAACGGGTTTTAAACAAATTGATCTAATTAATCACCTATAACCCTTCTAATACAAGCCCTAGATTATATGATCATCATATTATGATTAATACATCATTAATCTACTGTTTTTATATAAACCCTAACCCTTAATCCATCATAAGAATGATTAATTAAACATAAAAACAATTTAATTAAAAAGGTTAATGAAGGTTTTTACCTTAAATCAATGGAAGATGAAGAAAACCTAATTTTTTTGAAGAACCCTAATTCTCCTCTATGAAACCCACGAATTTTTCTTTGTCTCCAGGGATTTATGTTTTTTTTATTTATTAGATAACCTTATATAGTGTGTACATAAAATCCTAGTCCAAGTATAACACCCAACTTTCCTTTTTTTTTCCTTTTTCCCTTTTTCTCTTTCTTTGGTGCGTCTAGACCGACCCAAACACCCAATAAATTCGTTTTTTTATTTTTATTATTTAATATTATGTTAATAATATTACCTTAATTTTCCTTAATTTATTTCAGCTCCTAAAACTTCCAAAACCTCAAAACCGTAAAACTAGTCAAATTTACGCGTTTTACCGTAAAAGACGTAAAATATACACTTTTATAAAAAATCTCAAATTTTGAAATAAACTTTATAACTAAGTCCTAAATGACTTAAAACCATCCCGAAAAATATTCATATGGATAATTACCTCACCCGAGACCTCTAAATGCTAAACCGTAAATCCTAAAAAAAATACTATTACTATAATACTTATACGTATATGTAAACACCACAATATCACCATTTTCATTTCATAGTCACCACTTGTGAGCTCATGCACATGAAATAACCGTTCCTCGATTTACTTATGAGTACTCTATACTCATAAATGATAACCAAACCAACCTCGTTCACACAAAATAAACACGTAAACACACAATTCAAGTAAGCACACATAAAATAACCTAAAAGTAAGACCAAGTGACAAACCCAAAACCACGGTTGTCACATCACTCCCTCCTAATAGAAATCTCGTCCCGAGATTCACTCCCAAACTCAAACTTATTCTCAGCAAACAAACGAGGATGCATATCCCTGATAAAACCTTCACGTTCAAACGTGAGCTCAGTTTACACGAAAATAATCTCAACCAACAACACATGAGCCTTAACCGTCCGCGAGGAAACTTATCAAAACCATAAAGTTATGTAACCAACCTAACTAAATCTCGCAACTCATCAAACAAGAACTGTCTTGAAACCAAGTTAGGAGCCGTCACATAACTCAACGAGTTTAAAACTGTCACCCCGATTTCAGTCTTACTCATAAATACCATAAATCAAAACTCATCAAAATATAACCACGTATAATAAGGTCTAAAGAACTCTCAAATTCCTTCCCAACTCATCTCTATGTTAACCCTCCAAGTGTTCATTACCGCAAAATAACCAAAACACGAGTTTAAACCATGTTGTCCGAAAATTAACCTTGAACTCAACCTTGTACAATTAATTCGACCAAGCTACTGACTTCCAATTACGAAACTTTCTGAATATTTGAAAAGTATGTTCCGAGTACATAATTTTAGGCTTTTGAATCACCCAAAAACCTTTAAAAACGAATAAGTTATGACCAAAACGATTTTTCTCAAAATCTGCATAGGCATTAGCGACAGTTTCTGACAGTTAGCGACATATTTTGACAGTTTAGCGACAGTTTCTGCCTACTCCGATTATACCAATAAAAAAATAAAAAAAATAAAAAATGAAACCCTAAAACCCCCCATTATTTACCAAAACTAGAACCTAATTTATTTTAATACCATAAAATTAAAACTCTATTAATTACATGATTTTAACATATTTCACTAAATACGAACAAAATTTTTAACTTAAGAACAATAATTTTAGGTGATCAAAACCAAAATATTTTAAAATAACCGAGTCATGCTTATATGTTAAAGAATTTATATTCCACCTTATTTGAAACATGATCCCGACACTTCCTTATTTCATCGACTACCAACAACTATTTTTTTCAATTTGCAAGTTCTATTTTTTTTTACCATGTATAACTCGAAACAAAAGACATCGTTACCCCAAAAAGAAATCACCACCATCTCAAAATCCTTCACTCCAAAAGTACCGTACAAACAAACACGTGAAATGAGGACCCGAGAAATGTGCTACTACAGAAGTTGAACATCTCAAAGAGAAACGAGCTAGCAACCATCCTAAGAATACAACCGGTAAGTAGAAAATAATTTTACATACATAGGCATAAGCGTACATACACTCAAATCCATCCAACATATACTATACAAGCATGTATTAACTCTCTTTCATGCAATCATACTTGAAAGTCCAGTGGTGTTGTGGCACATATATAATTATGTAGGCCTCCATAATTATACATGTTCCCTTTCACCAATGTACTCCCTCCTATGATGACACTTATAAGAAATTAATACTACACATAACACATAATCCAACAACTCACAAGCACATAACCACACAAGATAAGATCCAAAACCCCATGTATTAAAATAACATAGCCAATGCACGAAACACATAAACTCGTAGTCCAGCTGAACCAGCGTAGACAAAATTCAAAATGTGTAAAGAACATGAAAACATAATTAAGCGAAATCCAACAATGACTAGCGTATACGACCATGGTTCCACCCGCACTAATCAAAACTCGTAGAGAAAATAACATGTAGTTAATTATGAACCATAGTAGTTCATAACCTAACAAATACTACGAAAATAATATTCAAACACATCAATTACTATAAAATGCACACATACTCCTATGACGCCTATATGCAGGGACCCTTAAGCTATAGACTAGGCTACACGACTAGGCAACCTAATTCTCTATAACCATTGTCTCTGATACCATTCTGTCACACCCCACCATGGCGGAATATGGGGCGCGACGTATGGATATCATCACAACATGTCGTGTCTATAGAGATAACTATATGAAATAAGAAATGTCATAAAATGGAGACACGAAGTCATGATAATATCTCATCAGACTCAGGAGTCTAGGTAAGTAGGTAACAGTCCTACCGCTTACCCAAGACAAACAAATAACATAACCAAACAAATATATATGTGCCACAGTATTACTTATTAAAAGAACAAATAAAAACTAAGAAGGAAACGGGGATTCTCCTTCTATATGCATTCCTAAGCTTCTCCAATCCTAGCCACTTATGTTCTCATGCTTAACCATAGTATCACCTGAAAGAGACACTAAAACACGTCAACATAAAGTTAGTGAGAGTCATAAGTTTAGACTCCAACGCTAAATCAATTACAAGCTGTGAATAACAACCATCAACACAATAACATATGGACAATGTGCTACAATTATGTATTAACAACTAGCATACAATATCAATCATTCCAAACCAAAATCCAAGGCTCCTACCTTGCCAAACAACTTGGTACCATAGATGATAACACTATGTACCTATCCCAAGGCCACTACCTTGTCAAACCACAAGGCCACTACCTTGCCAAACCACAAGGCCGCTACCTTGTCAAACCACAAGGCCAATGCCTTGTCAAACCACAAGGCCACTACCTTGTCAAACCACAAGGCCACTACCTTGTCAAACCACAATAACTGAGACGGCACGTGTCCCCCAATCCAAATCATACACAATCAAAAATCACATAGCAGTTAATCACATAATGTACACACAAGTCCATCTCAAATCACAAAAACATTCACAGCATCAATTTAGAAAATAACTCAACACAGTGTCTCTTCCATCCCATCTGGAAGTAAAAATCAATATTAAACATGGGACTATGAAACTCACCTGATAGCTTCTTCACAAGTCCTCGCACTAGCAACAAGCTAACAAACCAAAAACACGAAATCAATACACGAACCAATCACTAAGATGGCTCATCAACCTATGATGGACATCTAGTCTATTCCCGTATAATTACCTCATTGTTAAGCTCTAATCACCCCATTACCCTTCCTTAACAAGTCCCTAACTTGGTTAAGTTTAATAGTTATCCCGTTCATAATTTTACACAAAACAGTCCCAGTTTTAGGTCTCAAAACTTTAAGTCAAACGTCCACTTAAGCATACTCATGGTTTCTGTAAAAGGAATATTCACACTTTTATACATGTTAGCTAAAACCTCCCACTTGCCCTAACCTTAAAGCTACTGTTAAGGCCAGGATATATGTGTATATATTGCTACCTATCCAGAATTCACTGATTTTAAACGTATGAAAAGTTCATTACCATTAGAGGGTCTTACTCTAAACCACAATCTTAGCCCAAGTGCAGATCCTTACTACAATATATAAAAAATCTCTCATGTTCGTGAGAAGATCCCAATGTAACCCTAAGTACCCCAAACAACCCAAAACTTAAAAAGAAAACAAGCTGAATATAAAACTGTTTTGACCTCCGACTGTTGTAACCTGTTTTTGACCCACTTCCCGACCTCCAATTTAGTTCTCGTTTCTTGATTTAGAAAGCCAACTCAATTACCTATCCAGGGCTAGTTTGATCGCATCTTGAATGTTTCTAGAACTCGAGATATGATCAAAACAATAGACTCAAAATTCTGCCCAGTTTTTAAAAACGGGTTTTAAACAAATTGATCTAATTAATCACCTATAACCCTTCTAATACAAGCCCTAGATTATATGATCATCATATTATGATTAATACATCATTAATATACTGTTTTTATATAAACCCTAACCCTTAATCCATCATAAGAATGATTAATTAAACATAAAAACAATTTAATTAAAAAGGTTAATGAAGGTTTTTACCTTAAATCAATGGAAGATGAAGAAAACCTAATTTTTTTGAAGAACCCAAATTCTCCTCTATGAAACCCACGAATTTTTCTTTGTCTCCAGGGATTTATGTTTTTTTTATTTATTAGATAACCTTATATAGTGTGTACATAAAATCCTAGTCCAAGTATAACACCCAACTTTCCTTTTTTTTTTCCTTTTTCCCTTTTTCTCTTTCTTTGGTGCGTCTAGACCGACCCAAACACCCAATAAATTCGTTTTTTTATTTTTATTATTTAATATTATGTTAATAATATTACCTTAATTTTCCTTAATTTATTTCAGCTCCTAAAGCTTCCAAAACCTCAAAACCGTAAAACTAGTCAAATTTACGCGTTTTACCGTAAAAGACGTAAAATATACACTTTTATAAAAAAATCTCAAATTTTGAAATAAACTTTATAACTAAGTCCTAAATGACTTAAAACCATCCCGAAAAATATTCATATGGATAATTACCTCACCCGAGACCTCTAAATGCTAAACCGTAAATCCTAAAAAAAATACTATTACTATAATACTTATACGTATATGTAAACACCACAATATCACCATTTTCATTTCATAGTCACCACTTGTGAGCTCATGCACATGAAATAACCGTTCCTTGATTTACTTATGAGTACTCTATACTCATAAATGATAACCAAACCAACCTCGTTCACACAAAATAAACACGTAAACACACAATTCAAGTAAGCACACATAAAATAACCAAAAAGTAAGACCAAGTGACAAACCCAAAACCACGGTTGTCACATTAGCCTTATTTTGCAACAAAATGATAAATAAAAAGATAAACTTTGGAAAGCGTGAAGATTTGGCAAGGAAAGTATCTATTCACCCCCCATACTGAAGTTAAACATTGTCCTTAATGTTTCGAGTCAAGGGGTGCAAACACCCCCATATACTAGAGACGTAGTCGAATGCCTAATCTAGCATGGAAAGGGTGTAACCATTAAATTTAAAGCCGTTTATGAAGTGTGCTATAAACCTAAGGTTAGAACATCAAAGGATATATCATGGATATTGAGAAAGTCTTCAAAGCAAACGATCGAGTGCTCCCATAAAACGAACATGAGAGGCTCCAATCGTGAAGATAATGATCATCTAAAAATCACAATTCACAAACAACCACAGAACAAAGGTTGGAAGGGCACAAATCCCCACACGTTACTACATTAGAAAGCGATAATATCTACATAGGATAAGCATGGGACTCCCCCACGAGGCACCTCGTTTTTTATTACCAAGTCATGAGCTCGACTCGATCCCCTCAACACTAATTATCATTCGTGAAGGTGATTTGGTCGAGGTAGTTCAAGGATGGAACTTCCCCGCCAAAATAGTGCTTCAACCTATGTCCATTCACCTTGAAATTGGGGACATCATTTTGAGCTAGCTCGATGGTCCCATATGGAAAAACTTGAGTCACGGTGAATGGACCGGACCAACGGGATTTCAACTTACCGGAAAAGATTTTCAAACGAGAATTAAAAAGCAAAACTTGATCCCCAATCTTAAAAACCCGGTTTTTAATTTTTGAATCAGGCAACTTTTTAGTCTTTTCTTTATAAATCAATGAATTTTCATAATCAGTATCCCTTAATTCATCCAATTCATTTAATTGCATTTTCTGGTGTTTTCTCGCGATCTCCATATCATCATTACAATGCTTTAGGGCCCAATAAGCTTTGTGTTCGAGTTTAATTGGCAAGTGACAATTCTTCCCATACATTAGCTTATAAGGAGTGCACCCGATGGGTGTCTTATGAGCGGTCCTAAAGGCCCATAAAGCATCGTCCAACTTATCCGACCAAGATTTTCGGTTTTCCCCAATCGATCTCTCCAAGATCATCTTCAACGCTCGGTTAGAAACCTCGACTTGCCCATTCGTTTGTGGGTGATAAGCCGTAGAAAGACGATGTATAACCCCATATTTCTTTAGGACCCTTTCGAATTGGTCGTTACAAAAATCGGTTTCGCGATCGCTTATGATCGCACGAGGGGTTCCAAACCAAGAAAACAAGCTTTTCAAAAACTTGACTACTACACGAGCATCATTGGTGGGCAAAGCCTTAGCTTCCACCCACTTAGATAGGTAGTCAACGACGACAAGGATGTACTTATTACCACGAGATGATGGGAACGGCCCCATAAAGTCAATGCCCCAAACGTTAAAGATATCACACACTTGGATGATATTTTGTGGCGTTTCATCTTTTTGTGAGGCTTTTCCTTGTCGTTGGCATGAGTCACACGACTTCACAAGCTTATGTGCATCTCGGTAAACAGTAGGCCAAAAGAAACCGGCATCAAAGACCTTCTTAGCCGTGAGATTAGCACCGTGGTGACCACCCGTGGGTCCCTCGTGATAAGATCTAAGGATGTTAGAAGCTTTGGTACCAAAGACACAACGTCGAATAATTTGATCCGCACAAGTTCGAAACAAGTAAGGGTCGTTCCAAAAATAGAACTTGACGTCATGAAAGAATTTTTGTTTTTCTTGAGTCGTCATACCCTTGATGATGAAGTTGCCTGCATGGTAATTTGCGATGTCCGCAAACCATGGGGTGGAAGAATCAAGCTTAGAATTCACTAGACCAAGTGTCTCGAGCGGAAATGTTTCGGTGATTTCCTTGGGCTCGTAAACACTTTGGTGAGGATCTTCCAAACGAGAAAGATGATCGGCCGCTAGATTCTCGGCTCCTTTTTTGTCAACAATTTTGTGATCAAATTCTTGAAGGAGGAGAATCCAACGAAATAATCTTGGCCTTGCATCTTGTTTAACCATAAGATACTTGATAGCCGAATGATCCGTATACACTATGCATTTCGTCAAGACGAGATAAGGTCGTAATTTCTCAAATGCATACACCACGACAAGGAATTCCTTCTCCGTTGTAGTGTATTTTAGTTGAGCGTCGGTCATCGTCTTGCTAGCATAGTGAATAGGCAAGAAGTGTTTTTCATGACGTTGCCCCAACACGGCCCCAATAGCGTAGTCACTAGCATCGCACATGAGTTCAAAGGGGAGGTTCCAATTGGGAGCAACCAGAATGGGAGCTTCGGTAAGTTTCCTCTTAAGGATTTCAAAGGCTCGTACACAATCTTCGGCAAAGACAAAACGTGCATCTTTTTCAACGAGATGTGTAATAGGTCGAGAGATCTTTGAAAAATCCTTGATGAATCGACGATAAAAGCCCGCGTGGCCTAGGAAACTCCTAACTACCTTAACGGTTTTGGGATGAGGTAATTTGGCGATGACGTCTACCTTAGCTTGATCTACCTCAATCTCCGCTTTCGAAACCTTGTGCCCTAAGACGATTCCACTTTTAACCATAAAATGACATTTTTCCCAATTAAGCACAAGGTCGGTTTCCTCACAACGCTTCAACATTCTCTCAAGATTCGACAAACACGAAGTGAACGAACTACCAAACATGGAAAAGTCATCCATGAAGACTTCCATCGTCTTCTCAATCATATCATGAAAAATAGCCATCGTGCACCTTTGAAAGGTTCCTGGTGCATTGCAAAGTCTGAATGGCATTCTACGATAGGCAAACGTTCCATATGGACACGTAAACGTAGTTTTTTCTTGATCACGAGGATCGATGGGGATTTGGAAGTAACCAGAAAAACCATCTAAAAAGCAATAGAAATCGTTTCCCGCAAGACGCTCCAACAATTGGTCCATGAAGGGCAAGGGAAAATGGTCTTTTCGAGTGGCGTCATTCAACTTACGATTGTCAATGCACACTCTCCATCCGGTCACGAGTCTAGTGGGAATTAACTCGGTGGCATCGTTTGGCACAACGGTCATTCTTCCCTTTTTAGGGACACAATGAATAGGACTCACCCAAGGGCAATCGAAATAGGGTAAATCATTCCCGCGTCAAGGAGTTTTAGGACTTCCTTTTTGATGACGTCGTGAATTTTGGGGTTCACCCGAGCTTGTAATCCTCCTCCATTAAGATTTTGTGGGTACAAAATTTGGGATCGATCCCCTTAATGTCGGATAACTTCCACGCAATTGCCCCTTTGTGATCCTTTAGAACATCGACAAGTGCGGTTTTTTCATCATTTGAAAGTTCTTTCGAAATAATAACCGGCAACTTGTCGTCATCCTCCAAAAAGACATATTCGAGATGAGGAGGTAAATCATTCAACTCGAGGATAGGTGGTTCCTCAATTAAATATTTGGGCTTGATACTCATAACCTCCTCGGGCGGAGGAAATGGGAAATCGTTAAGAAAATCCTTGATAATCGATAAGTCCTCATTATTGTCGAGGTCTTCGTCACAAGTACGTGGAACATCGGATTCTTCCAACGTAAAACCACCACCTTCAAATGGAGTGAAGGTTGGTGTTGAGTTATCAAGAATGGGATCTAACATAGTGGGATTGCCACTATTTTCATCATCACCAAAACCTAAAACTTCTTGTGAAAATTCCTCGCAAACAACGTCAATCATATCAACGAGGTTTATGGTTGCAACGGAATAAACATGAGAAATTTGAGAATTTTGAGTTGCGTTTATAACAAGTTCCTCGTCATTAAAACGTAAGGTGATCTTTCTAGCATGAACATCAATTAAAGCCATAGACGTATCTAAAAACGAACGACCTAAATTGAGAGGAACTTGAGGATCCGTGGGAATATCGACAACGATAAAATCTACCGGATAATAGAACTTTCCCACTTTCACAAAAACGTCTTCCGTCAATCCACATGCGGGAATCGTGGAATGGTCGGCCAACTCGATAGACATTAGTGAAGGAGTAAAATTAGGAAGATTGAGCGACTTGAAGATTGCAAGTGGCATCAAGTTAATACTAGCACCAAGATCGGCCAAGGAATAACATTCTTCCATATCTTGGATTGCACAAGGGATCAAGAATTTACCGGGATCATCGACTTTTTGAGGTATACGATTAAGATAAATCGATGAACAACTAGACAATTTTTGCAATTTCTCCTTGTTGTCCAACATACTCTTAAAGTTAGCGGAAAATCGAGGCATCATGACCAAAGCATCGGCGAAACTCACATTAAAATGAACGTCACGAAACATTTTCATAAAAATCTCAATTTGGTAATTATCGCGCTCTTGATGTTTCTCCTTTCTAAGTCTCGATGGATAGGGAAAAGGTGGTGTGGGTTGAGGCCTAGGCATAGCCTTTGGAATCTATGGTTCCAAATGTGGTAATGGGTCAATCGTAGGTGTGGCATGAGCGGTACTTCGTGGGATTAGGATATGCTCCTTTTCGACCACCACCTCGGGGTCTTCCTCAATTGCCTCCTACGTAGGAGCAATGGGTTGAGGAGTCGGTTCCTTGAGTGTCTTACCACTACGTGTGGTAATCACTTTCATCTCTCCCTTAAGGTTCGATATGGTGTTACTAGGAAGACTACTCGAAGACGGTTTGCACATAATAGCCTCAAACATAGATGAAATTTTGTCCTCAAACATGGATTGACTCTTCTCGGCCTTAATCATCTCTTATTTTATTTCATGTTGCCCTTGTTCCATTTTTTGTTGGTTTTTTTGCAACCTAGTTACATTCCCTTCCATTTTGTTTGTATTGATTTTAAGCTCATTTGCTAACTCATTTTTCAACTCCTTCTTCAAGTCGTTCTTAAACTCGGATCTTAGGCTAATGATTTCTCTTTGAATGTTGTCAAACCTAGCATCGTTCCCATTAGCGTATTCAACAAATTCATTTGGAAGATCTTTCAAAGTTTGCAAACCTTTGTTGTTGTTTTGAAAATCATTGTTTTGATTTTTGTTTGAAACTTGATTATTAGCCCCTTGATTCCCATAGTTTCCTTTGTAATTGTTTTTAAAACCAACTTGATTGTTTCTATAGTTGTTATTAGCATTTTGATTAGGAGCAAAACCCGGTGGAGTCAATTGATTGGAGCGGGTAACTTGACCGTTTTGGTTGTAAGTTCCTGTGGCCGCGTAGGCACTCGAAGTGTTACCACCGTTGGTAATGCACTCGGAGAAATCATGACCTCCACCAAAATACATACATGAAACCTCAACCGCTTTAGCCGTAGCGGGAGCACTTTGTTCTCCAACTTTGAATTCAATCAAAAGTCCTTTAAGCTTATCAAAGATTTTGATTTCCAAGTTCGCCTCAATTTGGAAAGCATCGATGGTATTAGACAAAGAAGGTGAAGCCGAAGACGAATCCTTACGAACACTCGATGTGTTACGAGGACTATACACCTTAGATCTATTCTCAATTATCAACAACGCTTCCTCAACCGCTTTACACAAAAAATTACCACTCGCGGCGGCATTTAGATAATCTCTTTCATGATCATTAAGTCCATTGTAAAACGTAATTTGATGCAAGTCGGAAAAACCGTGATGAAGACACTCATGTAACATTTCCTTAAACCTATTCCAAGCCGTTGAAAAAATCTCATTAAATTCTTGTGAAAATTTTGAAATCTCGTTTTTCAAATGCGTAGTCTTAGAGGGCGGGAAAAATTGGTTCACAAATTTTGAAACGAGATCCTTCCACGTCAATATAGAATTGGGTGGCTCTTTCTCTAACCAAATTTTAGCGGGCCCCGCTAAGGAATACCGAAAAAGCATCATCTTAATCGAGTCATTAGCAACATCCTTAAATTTGCAAGTGGCGGTAAGACGATTGAATTGGCGGATATGGTTGTGCGGGTTGTCCTTTTCATCACCATGGAATTTGTCGTGTTGGATCATCGACAACAAACCCGTTTTCACTTCAAAATTGTCCGCAAGGATAGCGGGAATCACAATAGCCTCTCCATAAACCTCGGTGGGTGCTTGAAGTAACTCCATCATAGTTCGATTCGCCATGGTTGGTTCTTCTCTTACGATAGGTTCGTCAATAGGAGACTCCTCACTAGAAAGATTAAGAGTAGGTTAATAAGTGTGAAAACACTTATCCTTTTACCACTTATTTCCAATAATAACAAGACCAAAACGTGTATTTTATGTCGTAAAAGTCGGAATTATGCGTGGTTTGTGTTTTTATTGTGTTTTAGGACCAAAAGATGAAAAAGGAAGAAAACGCATGCTTTCACGGGCTTTTGTCGAAGAAAACGAGAAAAGACGAAGTCAAAAGATCAAGAGTGCTTAAAGAACGGATGTCCAAGACCTATTCTGAAGATTTATCGAAGAAAAAGTCCAAAGACGGAAGTTTAATGAAGTCGAAGAACCCAAGTCTAAATTAAAGAAGAAAAATTATTAAGACAAGTTCAATCCCGAGACGACGTCGAGAAAAGACAAAGAGTTAAATCGAGTCGAGAAGAAGAGAAAGAAGGAAGTACACCACACATGCACTTCCCACTTAGCCTATAAATGCCCTCCTAATCACATTAGGAGGGTGGTTAGCTAGTTGCACTTTTAATTTTTCTTTTCTAGTTTTTAGAGAGAGAAAGTTCTAAACCTTCTCTCACTAAGTTTTTCATCTTTCCTTTCTTTTAAGCTTTCATTAATCTTTGTATTTGAGTTTCTTTAATCAAAAGTTTAAGTTTAAGATTTGTGTTCGTTAATCTCCTTCTACATTTCTTGGTTTACTTTATCTTTTGATCCGAATTGCATACTTCATTCGTATGATTTGATGTTTTCGTGATTAAAGGTTAATCTTCTTTGTTTACACATAAGCTCTTACACGTATAAGCTATAAGCTCTCTATGCTTATTGGCTTATTTCAAGTTTTAGCTTATTGATTTTTGGATTTCTCAAAGGTTTTAGTCACTTTAAAGTTTCTTTCATAAAGTTTATGATCTTTTATGTTTAAGAAGTTGTCAAATCAAAGCTTTTTGAGTTGTTTAACATTCGGATAAGATAGCTTATTATACGTGCTTATTGAGTTTTAAGCTCTCCACCAATTTCGGATTAAGAGTGCATTCCATCGCAATCTTGGGGCTTTGCACATTCCGACGGCTGCTTGTGCTTATCGCAATAACCCATTGCGGTTTTACTTTGCGATAGTTGGTCATTTCCCCCTTATTCCGATCTGGGATTGCGATCGCTCATTGCGATCGCATATTCCGACGGGACTAAGGTCCTTTTTAAGACGAAACTCTGCCCAATTTTAGTTTACAACTTTCTGATCTGGACATTGCGACAAAGGTAATTGGATTATTCCGATCTGACATTGCGATCTAGGACATTCCGATTGTGATCATTGCGATAGACCATATTCCGACAGAATTGTATTTGACATTCCGATGGGTGTTCAGCTTAGCATTCCGATGGACCTGCACATGGATTATTTCGATGGCTTGTTTTAGTTGTATTCTGATGGTTATGACTTTGGAGAATTCCGATAGAAATGATTTGCAACATATCCGATAGAACATGTTTTTAAGTTTTAAAGTTTTACATAAAGTTTTTCTAAATAGCTTTTAGTTTAATATTTAAACGCTTTAATTTCGCTCAACGACATTTTCATTCTTGCTTTTAGTTTAAATTAGAAAACCAAACCAAAACATTCTCTTGTTCACAAAAAGACAATTGAGTCGCACTTTAGACTGGAAATCAATTCGAAGAGATCGGACGATAAACTTTTCATACTTGGTGTAAAATCCTTGTATAAAATGGCGCCGCTGCCGGCTCTTTTCGTTAATATTAACGGTTTCTAGTGAGAGACGCATTGAATTTTGGGATCCGTTCTTTGAACGTTATTTTCCTTGCTTTAAAATTTTTCATAAACTCTAAAAAAACAAAATATAAAATTTTTCAAAAATACAAAAACATTAAAAAATCATAAAAAGCAATTCTTTGCCAAAGGTTTTGCACCAAAAAGATTATATAGACATTCTCTTTGTATATTTTTCTTCTGCAGGTGTATGCGTACTAGATCTTCAAACTATTCTGAGCCTTAGACTCGTGAAGATTTAAATATGGCTGGTGTTCATAACAACAATAATAACCCACCTCTACCCAATTTGAATAACAATAATAACAACAACAATGTTCCCCTACCTGATTTACGAACAATGGAGGAATTGTGTCAACCCACCATGAACGGATACGGAGGCCCGATTGCGCCGATGCACATCATGGCTCAGGAGGTTTCGTTGAAGCATCACATGATCCAACAAGTGCAAACTAATCCATTTCGCGGAATTCCGGATGATGATGCCAACAAACACCTCGACAAATTCATTACCATCACCCAAAGCATGAAGTCACCTGGTGTTTCTATGGATGACCTTCGCCTTCAACTATTTCCCCACTCGCTTTCTCACCATGCCGAAAAATGGTTTGACCGTCTCCCAAAGAATTCTATTCATACTTGGAATGACATGACTCAACGCTTTTTGTCGCGCTACTTCCCACCATCCATGGTCACAAGCCTTCGTAACCAAATTAGTGGATTCATGCAAGACGATGATGAATCGCTCTTTGATGCTTGGGAACGATACAATGATTTGACCGACCGTTGTCCAAACAATAACATGCTCCCCGTCACTCTCAATGATACTTTCTACAATGGTCTCACTTTTCGTGATCGTGACACGATCAACGCCGCCGCCGGTGGTTCCTTTATGAAAAGGAGACGGAAGGAGTGTAGAGGGTTGATTGAAAACATGACTACTCACCACAAGAATTAGGATTCATCCGCATCCTCAAGATCTAATCCGAGAGTCAATGTTTCATCTACTTCTTCCACCACCGACATATCCGCCATGGAACGTGCTATTCTTGAAATTAGCGAAAGTATGCAAATTTTGGCTTCTAACCAAAATCAACAAGCTAAAGCCGTTGCTATTTCTTGTGACACATGTGGTGGTCCTCATTCTTACAATGATTGTCCTTTTACTCAAGGCAATTTTTCTGAAAACGTTAACGCGGCATACGGTACTTATCCCACGGGAGGCTATCAAGCTTGTCCTCAAGGAGACCGTAACTTGCTAAGTTATCGTTCAAACAACTATCTAGCTCCACCCGATTTTACTCCTCCAAACCAAAACCAACAACAAAGCTATAACCGAAATAACCAATCCCAACCTCGTGCTAACAATTAATATCAATCCCAAAGAAACCCATACCCACCTCAAGGAAATTATCAAGCTTACCAAGCTCCACCTCTCAATCAACCGATGGCATTGAATCAAGACGTCGAGACGTTTATGAGGACTAATAGAGAGATGGTGACGAATCTTCAGAGTCAATTCATCAACTTGAAGGGAGAAATGGCGAAACAAGGGAGCGATATTCGAGCCGAGCTAAGGAATGACATGGTGAAACAAAGCAATGATATTCGTGCCGACATGAGAGACTCTTTCAGCACCCAAGCGGATAATTTACGTGATATGTTAGGTTCTCTCTTCCAAGGTAATCAACCCTCTTCTTCGGGTACTCTTCCGAGTAACACCGTTGCGACTCCAAGAGGGGAGATGAAAGCAATCACCACTCGTAGTGGAAAAGGTTATACGGAACCCCAGCTTCCTACACCTCCACCCGTGATTGTGACCAAGGAAAAAGAGCAACTTTCCTCACCTCCTTTGCCTTCTACCCCCATTCCCCCACCCCCCGCGGTTGTGAGTGATCCTACTCCCCTAAAGCCTTCCTCTTCATCCGATATACCTTATCCTTCAAGGTTGAGGAAAGAGAAGCAAAAGAGCAAGGATGATATTCAAGTTTCAAACTTTCTCAAAATGTTTAAACAATTGAATTTTAACATCTCCTTTACCGAGGTTGTCGCTCACATGCCTAAATACGCGAAGATGTTTAAAGATCTTCTTAGTGACAAGGAGAAGCTTCTTGATATTTCTCAGACCCAACTTATTGAGAATTGCTCCGTAGTGCTCCTAAGGAAATTACCAACCAAACTTGGTGATCCGGGTCGTTTTTTGATTCCTTGCAACTTCCCGGGAGTAGAGAATTGCATGGCCCTAGCCGATCTAGGTGCTAGTATAAACTTAATGCCTTTAAGTGTTTGGAAGCAATTATCTCTCCCCGAGCTAGTCCCCACCAAAATGACTTTGGAATTAGCTAACCGTACGGTTGTTTATCCTGTGGGGATAGCCAAAGATGTCTTCGTAGGCGTTGACAAATTCAACTTCCAGGCGGATTTTGTTGTCGTTGACTACGAGATGGATCCCCGTGTTCCATTAATCGTTGGACGTCCCTTCTTGAGGACTGGTCGCACTCTCATTGATGTAGCTGCAGGCGAAATAATCATGAGAGTTGGTGACGACAAAATTGTCTTCAACATGGGTAAGATTTCTAAGCAACCTTATTCATATGAGAGTGTAAATGCTATTGATGTTCTCGATGAGGCTTGTGAAGAACACTTTCATGATGCTTACAAAAGTAATCTCTTTTCTCTACCCAATGTTGAGACCGTTGCCTCAATTGCTCCGTCATTAACTCCATTTGGAGAAAGTAACTTGGATGATTTTGAAGCTAGCTTGGGTCCTCTCGATCTTAAATATGATGATTCTCCCATTGATTGGGATGAAGACATTCGTACAATTGAGAAACTTCTCAATGAAGACCCGTTTTCTCCTCCTTCTCCTAAAGAGGTGACTAATGATGATCCATCGTTAGTTACACCATCTATTGAGGATCCTCCTACTCTTGAGCTTAAGGACCTACCTCCTCATCTCGAGTACGTTTTCCTTGAAGACAACAAGAAGTTACCAGTCATCATCGCAAAGGACCTGAAAGAAGAAGAAAAATCCCGACTTATCGCCGTGTTGAAAAATCATAAGAAAGCGATTGTGTGGAAGATCTCCAATATTCGTGGAATTGATCCTCACTTTTGCACACATAAAATTCTCATGGAGGACGACTTTAAACCCACTATTCAAAGTCAACGAAGGGTGAATCCTAAGATCCATGACGTTATCAAGAAAGAGGTTATCAAACTTCTTGATGCGGGCTTGATCTATCCTATCTCGGATTCACCGTGGGTTAGTCCAGTCCATTGTGTGCCTAAGAAAGGCGGAATCACCGTTGTTCCCAATGAAAACAACGAGTTGATTCCTACTCGTCTCGTTACTGGGTGGAGAGTTTGTATAGACTATCGCAAACTCAATGATGCTATGAGAAAGGATCATTTTCCCCTTCCTTTAATGGACCAAATGCTTGAACGTCTAGCAGGTAATGATTATTACTGCTTCTTAGACGGTTTCTCCGGGTATTTTCAAATACCCATCGATCCCCATGACAAAGAGAAAACCACATTCACTTGTCCTTATGGAACATTTGCTTACAAAAGAATGCCTTTTGGCTTGTGTAATTCTCCTGGGACTTTCCAACGGTGTATGATGGCTATCTTCCATGACATGGTTGAAGAAACTATGGAAGTCTTCATGGATGATTTCTCGGTTTTTGGTGATTCTTTCTCTTCTTGCCTTGCTAATTTGGAACGTTTGCTTAAGCGGTGCGAAGACACTCGCCTTGTTCTAAATTGGGAAAAATGCCATTTTATGGTAAAAGAAGACATTGTGCTAGGACACAAAATCTCAAAAGCCGGTCTTGAAGTGGACCGTGCTAAAGTGGATGTCATAGCCAAATTACCTCCACCTTCAACCGTGAAGGGTGTGAGAAGTTTTCTGGGTCATGCGGGCTTCTATCGTCGATTCATTCAGGATTTCTCTAAAATCTCTCGCCCGATGACCCACCTCTTGGAAAAAGATACCCCTTTCATCTTTTCCAAAGAGTGTATTTGTAACACCCCACTTGGATAATTGGACCGTTACGTGTATTTATGGCGTGTCATCAAAGCATAAGGTAAATGTCTTAAAACATTAACTGACCATAAAGGAAATACCGGAATCAAACATCGGTAATCCAAACATAAGCTCAAAACATGAAAAGTAAAATACTGAAGGAAAGGACTAAACAATGATCAAATAAGCAGAATAATGAAAGAAGTGCATAAAGTAAGAAGTCCGAATAGCTTCCTTCAATGCACATGCTATCAGAATCCTATGAGCGTCCGGGTATACCTGCCGTTAGAACATGAAAGAACTACGGCTGAGCATAACGCTCAGTGAACGGATAATAAGCATGATAAGTAATTACTGAAATGAAAAAGATGATAAAATACTGGAATAAGTAAAGTTGCAGCAGAAATCTGTGTATAATCTGTAAAGTCTGATTTATATATAATAAAGCTGAACTGTTATCTATTAAATCTGAAAACATGCATTTACTAAATTTTAATTGCCAGAGCTTATATAAGTCATGTACTGTAACAACTGTGCATGAATAACTGGAGGGGTGACCTCGTCATGCTGTAGAGGGGTGACCTCTAAATAACTGTAGAGGGGTGACCTCTAAATACTGTGCTGGGTGGAGGGATCAGCTCCAATGTGAAGGATGTAGAGCACACACCACATTCACCCTGATAACTTGTAAACTGATAAGCCTAGGATGCATCCATACGCCCCACTAAACATACTGATAAAATGGCCAAACTGAACATGAGTGGGACGATGCAGGATATCACTCTCCTGCATGTGAGTCACGACACCGGTGCCTCTAGTGCCATGGTTACGGTACCTCCGTAACTAGTACATAAACTGGTCATGCTTGTATATAATGCTCAGGCAATTTATTTAGTTATTAACATGATTACTGATAAGCTTAAACACATACTGGGGAAAACATTTGGCTGCAGACGGGGAATCCTAATCATGCATAGAAAAGGAAGTCCTTACTGAAAGGACGGAAAATCCGTACCTTTGTTAATCTCGACGTCTAAATAAAGTCCAAACTTATTTCTCGTCAAATGATCTACATGGGTTAATAAAGAACCGATCAATATTGAGCAAAGTAGTAAAAATTTTACCTTGGTTTAACATATATATAATATTTCTCATTTAAATATTACTTATAGATAACATAATACCTCCGAGGACATATATGTATTTTCGTAAATAGCCTGCGTATGGTTTCATGAAAATGTTTGATACACAAGTTGATTGTTTTCAATTTCATGTACTAATACAAGTACGAGTGTTCATTATAGCTTCAAAATAGTGGATAATAATCTATTATAAGACATGCAGAAATTCCATCCATATTAAACGTTAATGTTCGTAATATTGTTGTTACTTCGCGTATTTCATTTTCGCTTAAGAACATAGCATGGCCATCTACATATGTAAACACCATTCTTTTTCTAACATATACTATAATGAATCTACTACATGTTTAACTTCTTACTGATGTTAATTGTTGATTTGTCTTATAGTAACATTTAGCATAAACTGGTAATAATCAAATAAGAATATACTGATGATTAAGTGTATGACAACCTTACAAGTATATAATGATTTGATGTTTACCTTCGAAATAAACAAGACATGCAGCAAATGAAACAAAATCAAGGGACGATCACTACTCAATACGTCCCAAGATTTAGTAAAACTAGCGAGAGACTTAGACCCGAGCACTATGATCGAATGCAATCTAAACCCAAAACAAGAACTCGGACCTCGAGTACAAACACCAGCCCTTTCCAAACGTGAACACTAACCAAAACTGGCCACGAGACATGATCGAATCGTGACCTCGGCTTAACTTATGCCAACGAAACCAACCGAAAACCAACATCGAACTAGAAAGAATGAAACTAATACTTTGGTGATGTAACGAACATACACCCGACAAGATCCGTGTAAACGTGAACTCGAACATGGGTTCTACTACTTTTGGTTTCCCCATTCTTCATGACTATGCACTCGTTTGTGATTTTGTGTTTTGTGAATCATATTGGTTTTTGTTTTGAGAGGTCTAGTAATATAAGGCACAAATATGTAGCTATGGTTCATCAAAGCGTTCGAAAATGACATGATTTAGCATGATATATGGGCGAGTATCAAGGTGAGTATTAAAAGTCAAGGATTTGATTTTATTTAATGTAGAAAAGAGTAAAATAGATTGAGTAAGTCAATCATGGTAAAATCTCGGGACATTTTATTGCCGCATTCAAACTTATCATTTTAACATTTCAAAATTTAGTGGACCGGGCCTTGGGCTATAAGTAGGCTTATAAGCCTTATGTCTACTACAAAGCCCTTTTTATTTATTTTACTAATAATAATACATACTAAATACATGGATGAAATATTATTTATTGTTCTGGATAAATAATTTTATACTGTAAAAAATAAGTCTGAGACTGTGCGTGATTAGTGTTCATTGATTATAAAGCGGGTTTTACAACTCTTCCCCTCTAAAAAAAATAATTTGTCCTCGAATTAAGGATGCGATTATGTCGTGGTTTTATAATTCTTCCCCTCTAAAAAGGAGAAATTCGTCCTCGAATTAAAGGTAATAAGCTGGTGAACTTATAAAGGCTTAAAGGACATATATGTCGAAAGAGCATGAAGGCTGAAAAGACATATAAACTGAAGGATCATTCGTCCTCGAATTAAAAACATAATGCTGCTGAGAGGGTATAACTATGACATGACTGAAGTAACATTGAACTTGACATGGTCGAAGAGGACATGGAACGTAACATGACTGAAAGAACTTAATTGAATTATTGAATGAAAAGAATGAGAGGTCCGGATGGACTCCTCCGTTCCGAGTGGATTCCCGCTAGAAACGACTCCTTCAAGGTCTAAACACAATGAAAATCTTAGTCCTGATGACTCTGTCCTGACGATGCTGAATAATTCTGGTTCCATACTTAAGATGTATTTTCTGAATCTGATAGAATGAATAAGCTATAGCATGTAGTATACATGAAACGGTATGTACAAATATCCTGAAAAGATAACATTTATATCTCTGAGCAAGTTGCTGAAAATATATAGGGACGAACTACGTGAACAATTGTGAACGTGCTACGTGAGCAATTGTGAACGTGGTTCACGACTATATGAGGAATGCTGGGCATGGAATATTTTGTACACTATAATACATGAAACATTCTGTGAACGTGATGCTAGGAAATATCATGAACATATGCTGACTGAGAAAAGAATGCCAAACGATACGGATTGTGACGTGAAACGTCTGCCAGGGTATGGAGAAGCTCTATTAACTTGAGTCTGATTTCTTAAGCTTTCTGTAACCGAATTCGGTAATAGACTGTGCCACTTGTGTCGCGGAATGGAACACGAACTCAAACGTGAACAGTGTCATGAATGCGAGCGTGAACTTAAATCATGAGATAGCACAAATATGGACTGAAACAACATCATAATGTGAACGTGAGACGCAAACGTGAAGGTGAACGTAAACTTGAACATGAACATAAACGTGAACGTGAATGTGAACATAACGTAATTCGTGAACATGAATGTGAGCGTGGTTCACGAACGTGAAATTTTCTATCTGATATGATGGTTGATGGAATACCGTGAAATCTTACGATTTATTGCTGAATTTCTTGCAGGTCTGTTACTGCGTAATCCTTTTGGTTAAGAGAAAACGTGTAGGATGGTTTAAATGGTTGACAATGACTTAGATAGGATCAAACTTTTCTGAGTTCTATGGTAGCTGATAGCAACCTTCATTGAAACCTTGTCCCATTTATGTTCAAAATTTCTAATGGTTGTAACAACTCATTGGCATGACTGCGTTCTATCTTGAACCTCCGGTGTGTCAGGCATTTAGATATGAACGTAGATACATCCAGGTGTTATAATGCTTCTTTCAAAATTTTGTCTGAGATTTTTGGTACATTCTAGTGGAATCTGACGAATAGTCATGGAAGGATTTTAGTGAGAACTGACAGTAATTTCTGCGGTAGCAGTCAACTGATTTCTAGAAAACTTTGTACTCTAGTTACATACGTCGGTCTTGACCATCTAGTGATGGCCTTCACCTTCGTAGGATTGTCAGAAATTTCTTTCTGTTGAAATAGGGTGGTTCAGGAATGTCACCTTGTTCAACTGTAATTCACATCTGGGAAGCTGCTTATATAATTTTCTCCTATCGGAGATTCTGTACAACTGTGAGAAGATGATTCTCTTGTACTTCTCTAGAATTTGGCAGATCAGAATATTATCAATGAATATACTGACGATTTTGTCAAAGAAGTCATAAAAAAAATATATTCATAAATTTCATATTATAGCTGGAGCATTAGGGAGCTCAGAAGTATAAATCAAAATTTTTAAGGAGACTATAATGTGTGCAACAACAGTCTAGAAAACCTCATGTTCTTTCTCTCACCACTGATGGTGACATGGTCGGAAATTCTTCTAAGAAAATGTTTAAGACGTCGTAGCAGATCAGATAAGATTTCTATACACGGAATGAACATCGATTAAGAATGGCGATCTTGTAAAAAAAATTGGGGATCGATACATGATCTCATGTTACTGGACTTCTTCCTGATAGATAGAAAAACGGTACACTTCCTGGTGGTGCGCTAGGCGAATAAAGCCTCGTCCCGATAATTCTTTCAGCTAGGGCTGCAACTCTTTTAACTCAACTGAAATTCTGCGATAAAGGGTTCTGAAAATAGGTTGTCCTTGAGACAAACTCTATGTTAAACTCTGTCTCTTGTTTAGGAAGGAATTTCTGGAAAACCTTCTGGAATGATCTTTGGAAACTTTGGGATAATCTGCTGATCATGAATTTAAGGAATTTCAGAAGTGAATTTATAACTGGTAGATAAAAAAAATCTTCGTAGCTATGGACTGATAAGCCACGCGCTTTTAAGGCAGAAATAATTTGTACTGACTTTTCTGGCAGAAAGTATAAAAATATATTTGGGATTTAGTAATACGGATCTCGTCATTAACTGAAAGGAAAACCTTAATAAGTATGGGTGATACTGTGGAGTCTTTTCTTGCTGGGTGGTAGATAATACCTGACTTAGATAAAGCGGACATATGAATACGTGAAGTAAACATGGCGATCTTCACTGAATGTGTTCGTCTGTAACCTCATAGAATGAACAATGTGTGTCTAACCTGAGTATTACTCCTGTGGTGGTGACTGAATTTTTAATGGTCTGATTTATGTGTGGCATGACGCAACGGGTGTACCCCTTTGGAGGGTACCCTGAATTTCCGAGAGACTGGTTTTGAAAACATACGGAGTTATGAGTTCTGGCTCGTACTTTGAGAAGATATTTGTATGACGTGTATCATGACTGGTCTCCTGACAAGTGTCTCCCGAAATGATACTTGAGACCTGTGTCTTGACTGTTGTCTGGACATGTAATTTATTGGGTGAGTCTGAATAATGTTAAGAATTTCTAGTAACTGTTATGGTTGCCAGACCGGTTAGACTGCTGACCTCTGTATTTATGGTCATGTCCGTTCTGGAGTTCCGATGGTTAGTGACTGATTAATTATAAGCATGGTGGTTGTCATTACCGCCTTGTCTGTCACTTTATGACGCTCATTATCATAACCATGATTCCTGTAACTATTCTGCTGAGTGGCCGGCTGGGCTCTGGTTCCCACTCTTCTAAATGAACGGTTAGCTGAGTGAAGTGTGCCATCTAGCTGAGAAGGTAAAAGTATGAAATGGAATGGTAGTGTCTGATGGTTGAAATTTTATTCTTGTCAGAAATTTCAAATTTTTAGTTTTCGTCCTTTTTCTGTAGAGTCTTCATAGTATGAACGACATTAGCATCTTGAGAAATTTCCAAAGTATCAACAGCATCAGCATTTGTGAGGTCTTCAAGGTGTTAGCAGCATCAGCATCTGGTCTTCAACTCACGAGCAGCATCAGCACCTGGTAGAATATCGACAAGTGGCAACGCCTGAGATGGTTGAGGTACGATTAGCAATATCCATGGAGTAGGGTACCTGGAGTACACCTGGACTACTGTACATGAAGTACAAAATGAATACTGCACATGGAACATATCTGAGGCACTATACGTAGAGTACACATGAAATACTGTACATTGAGTATAACTAAGACACTGTACATGGGGTATATATGGAATACTGTACATGGCACTGGTGGAAATTTTATGGGATGATCGATACTGGTGTCGATTGTTTGACATGATCAAAGAAATAAATTTGATTTAACTAGTTAGCAACTGAACCGAAATAGTTAACATGATAGGCTGAAAATTTATGCGTAGACTTAATGCTGGTTGTATAGAGGCTGAAAAGTATGATTAAACAGAGTTTCATCAATGTTCAGTATAAGGACATGATTGATAAGGACCAGAACATGATTTATCATGAAATAGGATTTTACTGTAATTCTTCTGTATCTTAGCATGAAAACATCATCACCTTGCTGAAAACGTAATCCTCATAAAGACACATGAACTTAATCAGCATGAAAACGACATCCACTTGGGAGTACAAACTTGACTGATACAAAGAACATAGAAGATTAATCAACTGAGGTTTAACATCAACTGACGTAGATAGTTATGGTTTAGTTCACCGTATTGATAGTAGGAAGCATGTGACTAAGTATGGGTGATTCTGGTTCGATCCATACTTGTCAAAATTTTATAAAATGTCAAGATATGAGCAAAGGTGAACAACTATCGATCGGTTCACAAAACATCATTTGACTGAAAGCATGAAATTTGACTTGAGAAATGGTGAACGTTTATGACTGGTTCACCAAGTAATATTTGACTGAAAACATGAATTTGTCATGAGTAAGGGTAAACGCCTATGGTCGATTTACCAATACAAAATCTGAACGGCAAGGGTGAACGCCTATGGGTCGGCTCACCAAAACAAAATTCGTAGAAAAGCACATGCGACTAAATATGGCCAGTCATGTACCAACCTTTTACTTAGTCAAAACTTTAAGAAAACCGACTGATAACTGAAGAAAAATGACTGATAAATGCATGGGAAACATGAAAGATGACAACGCCAAAATCCGGGAAGTTCCTAGTGACTACCCACTAGTCACAGGTCAAGTTTTATAGCCTAGAGGTCGAACCTATAGCTCTGATACCATAATTGTAACACCCCACTTGGATAAGTGGACCGTTACGTGTATTTATGGCGTGTCATCAAAGCATAAGGTAAATTTCCTAAAACATTAACTGACCATAAAGGAAATACCGGAATCAAACATCGGTAATCCAAACATAAGCTCAAAACATGAAAAGTAAAATACTGAAGGAAAGGACTAAACAATGTCCAAATAAGCAGAATAATGAAAGAAGTGCATAAATTAAGAAGTCCGGATAGCTTCCTTCAATGCACATGCTATCAGAATCCTATGAGCGTCCGGGTATACCTGCCGTTAGAACATGAAAGAACTACGGTTGAGCATAACGCTTAGTAAACGGATAATAAGCATGATAAGTAATTACTGAAATGAAACAGATGATAAAATACTGGAATAAGTAAAGTTGCAGCGGAAATCTGTGTATAATCTGTAAAGTCTGATTTATATATAATAAAGCTGAACTGTTATCTGTTAAATCTGAAAACATGCATTTACTATATTTTAATTGCCAGAGATTATATAGGTCATGTACTGTAACAACGGTGCATGAATAACTGGAGGGGTGACCTCGTCATGCTGTAGAGGGGTGACCTCTAAATAACTGTAGAGGGATGACCTCTAAATACTGTGCTGGGTGGAGGGATCAGCTCCAATGTGAAGGATGTAGAGCACACACCACATTCACCCTGATAACTTGTAAATTGATAAGCCTAGGATGCATCCATACGCCCCACTAAACATACTGATAAAATGGCCAAACTGAACATGAGTGGGACGATGCAGGATATCACTCTCCTGCATGTGAGTCACGACACCGGTGCCTCTAGTGCCATGGTTACGGTACCTCCGTAACTAGTACATAAACTGGTCATGCTTGTATATAATGCTCAGGCAATTTATTTAGTTATTAACATGATTACTGATAAGCTTAAACACATACTGGGGAAAACATTTGGCTGTAGACGGGGAATCCTAATCATGCATAGAAAAGGAAGTCCTTACTGAAAGGACGGAAAATCCGTACCTTTGTTAATCTCGACGTCTAAATAAAGTCCAAACTTATTTCTCGTCAAATGATCTACATGGGTTAATAAAGAACCGATCAATATTGAGCAAACTAGTAAACATTTTACCTTGGTTTAACATATATATAATATTTCTCATTTAAATATTACTTATAGATAACATAATACCTCCGAGGACATATATGTATTTTCGTAAATAGCCTGCGTATGGTTTCATGAAAATGTTTTATACACAAGTTGATTGTTTTCAATTTCATGTACTAATACAAGTACTAGTGTTCATTATAGCTTCAAAATAGTGGATAATAATCTATTATAAGACATGCAGAAATTCCATCCATATTAAACATTAATGTTCGTAATATTGTTGTTACTTCGCGTATTTCGTTTTCGCTTAAGAACATAGCATGGCCATCTACATATGTAAACTCCATTCTTTTTCTAACATATACTATAATGAATCTACTACATGTTTAACTTCTTACTGATGTTAATTGTTGATTTGTCTTATAGTAACATTTAGCATAAACTGGTAATAATCAAATAAGAATATACTGATGATTAAGTGTATGACAACCTTACAAGTATATAATGATTTGATGTTTACCTTCGAAATAAACAAGACATGCAGCAAATGAAACCAAATCAAGGGACGATCACTACTCAATACGTCCCAAGATTTAGTAAAACTAGCGAGAGACTTAGACCCGAGCACTATGATCGAATGCAATCTAAACCCAAAACAAGAACTCGGACCTCGAGTACAAACACCAGCCCTTTCCAAACGTGAACACTAACCAAAACTGGCCACGAGACATGATCGAATCGTGACCTCGGATTAACTTATGCCAACGAAACCAACCGAAAACCAACATCGAACTAGAAAGAATGAAACTAATACTTTGGTGATGTAACGAACATACACCCGACAAGATCCGTGTAAACGTGAACTCGAACATGGGTTCTACTACTTTTGGTTTCCCCATTCTTCATGACTATGCACTCGTTTGTGATTTTGTGTTTTGTGAATCATATTGGTTTTTGTTTTGAGAGGTCTAGTAATATAAGGCACAAATATGTAGCTATGGTTCATCAAAGCGTTCGAAAATGACATGATTTAGCATGATATATGGGCGAGTATCAAGGTGAGTATTAAAAGTCAAAGATTTGATTTTATTTAATGTAGAAAAGAGTAAAATAGATTGAGTAAGTCAATCATGGTAAAATCTCGGGACATTTTATTGCCGCATTCAAACTTATCATTTTAACATTTCAAAATTTAGTGGACCGGGCCTTGGGCTATAAGTAGGCTTATAAGCCTTATGTCTACTACAAAGCCCTTTTTATTTATTTTACTAATAATAATACATACTAAATACATGGATGAAATATTATTTATTGTTCTGAATAAATAATTTTGTACTGTAACAAATAAGTCTGAGACTGTGCGTGATTACTGTTCATTGATTATAAAGCGGGTTTTACAACTCTTCCCCTCTAAAAAAAATAATTCGTCCTCGAATTAAGGATGCGATTATGCCGTGGTTTTACAATTCTTCCCCTCTAAAAAGGAGAAATTCGTCCTCGAATTAAAGGTAATAAGCTGGTGAAGTTATAAAGGCTTAAAGGACATATATGTCGAAAGAGCATGAAGGCTGAAAAGACATATAAACTGAAGGATCATTCGTCCTCGAATTAAAAACATAATGCTGCTGAGAGGGTATAACTATGACATGACTGAAGTAACATTGAACGTGACATGGTTGAAGAGGACATGGAACGTAACATGACTGAAAGAACTTAATTGAATTATTGAATGAAAAGAATGAGAGGTCCGGATGGACTCCTCCGTTCCGAGTGGATTCCCGCTAGAAACGACTCCTTCAAGGTCTAAACACAATGAAAATCTTGGTCCTGATGACTCTGTCCTGACGATGCTGAATAATTCTGGTTACATACTTAAGATGTATTTTCTGAATCTGATAGAATGAATAAGCTATAGCATGTAGTATACATGAAACGGTATGTACAAATATCCTGAAAAGATAACATTTATATCTCTGAGCAAGTTGCTGAAAATATATAGGGACGAACTACATGAACAATTGTGAACGTGCTATGTGAGCAATTGTGAACGTGGTTCACGACTATATGAGGAATGCTGGGCATGGAATATTTTGTACACTATAATACATTAAACATTCTGTGAACGTGATGCTAGGAAATATCATGAACATATGCTGACTGAGAAAAGAATGCCAAACGATACGGATTGTGACGTGAAACGTCTGCCAGGGTATGGAGAAGCTCTATTAACTTGAGTCTGATTTCTTAAGCTTTCTGTAACCGAATTCGGTAATAGACTGTGCCACTTGTGTCGCGGAATGGAACACGAACTCAAACGTGAAATGTGTCATGAATGCGAGCGTGAACTTAAATCATGAGATAGCACAAACTATGGACTGAAACAACATCATAATGTGAACGTGAGACGCAAACGTGAAGGTGAACGTAAACGTGAACATGAACATAAACGTGAACGTGAATGTGAACATAACGTAATTCGTGAACATGAATGTGAGCGTGGTTCACGAACGTGAAATTTTCTATCTGATATGATGGTTGATGGAATACCGTGAAATCTTACGATTTATTGCTGAATTTCTTGCAGGTCTGTTACTGCGTAATCCTTTTGGATAAGAGAAAACGTGTAGGATGGTTTAAATGGTTGACAATGACTTAGATAGGATCAAACTTTTCTGAGTTCTATGGTAGCTGATAGCAACCTTCATTGAAACCTTGTCCCATTTATGTTTAAAATTTCTAATGATTGTAACAGCTCACTGGCATGGCTGCGTTCTATCTTGAACCTCCGGTGTGTCAGGCATTTAGATATGAACGTAGATACATCCAGGTGTTATAATGCTTCTTTCAAAATTTTGTCTGAGATTTTTGGTACATTCTGGTGGAATCTGACGAATAGTCATGGAAGGATTTTAGTGAGAACTGACAGTAATTTCTGCGGTAGCAGTCAACTGATTTCTAGAAAACTTTGTACTCTAGTTACATACGTCGGTCTTGACCATCTAGTGATGGCCTTCACCTTCGTAGGATTGTCTGAAATTTCTTTCTTTTGAAATCGGGTGGTTCAGGAATGTCACCTTGTTCAACTGTAATTCACATCTGGGAAGCTGCTTATATAATATTCTCCTATCGGAGATTCTGTACAACTGTGAGAAGATGATTCTCTTGTACTTCTCTAGAATTTGGCAGATCAGAATATTATCAATGAATATACTGACGATTTTGTCAAAGAAGTCATAAAAAAAATATATTCATAAATTTCATATTATAGCTGGAGCATTAAGGAGACTATAACGTGTGCAACAGCAGTCTAGAAAACCTTATGTTCTTTCTCTCACCACTGATGGTGACATGGTCGGAAATTGTTCTAAAAAAATGTTTAAGACGTCGTAGCAGATCAGATAGGATTTCTATACGCGGAATGAACATCGATTAAGAATGGCGATCTTGTAAAAAAAATCGGGGATCGATACATGATCTCATGTTACTGGACTTCTTCCTGATAGATAGAAAAACGGTACACTTCCTGGTGGTGCGCTAGGCGAATAAAGCCTCGTACCGATAATTCTTTCAGCTAGGGCTGCAACTCTTTTAACTCAACTGAAATTCTACGATAAAGGGTTCTGAAAATAGGTTGTCCTTGAGACAAACTCTATGTTAAACTCTGTCTCTTGTTTAGGAAGGAATTTCTGGAAAACCTTCTGGAATGATCTTTGGAAACTTTGGGATAATCTGCTGATCATGAATTTAAGGAATTTCAGAAGTGAATTTATAACTGGTAGATAAAAAAAATCTTCGTAGCTATGGACTGATAAGCCACGCGCTTTTAAGGCATAAATAATTTGTACTGACTTTTATGGCAGAAAGTATAAAAATATATTTGGGATTTAGTAATACGGATCTCGTCATTAACTGAAAAGAAAACCTTAGTAAGTATGGGTGATACTGTGGATTCTTTTCTTGCTAGGAGGTAGATAATACCTGACTTAGATAAAGCGGACATATGAATACGTGAAGTAAACAGGGCGATCTTCACTGAATGTGTTCGTCTGTAACCTCATAGAATGAACAATGTGTGTCTAACCTGAGTATTACTCCTGTGGTGGTGACTGAATTTTTAATGGTCTGATTTATGTGTGGCATGACGCAACGGGTGTACCCCCTTGGAGGGTACCCTGAATTTCCGAGAGACTGGTTTTGAAAACATACGGAGTTATGAGTTCTGGCTCGTACTTTGAGAAGATATTTGTATGACGTGTATCATGACTGGTCTCCTGACAAGTGTCTCCCGAAATGATACTTGAGACCTGTGTCTTGACTGTTGTCTGGACATGTAATTTATTGGGTGAGTCTGAATAATGTTAAGAATTTCTAGTAACTGTTATGGTTGCCAGACCGGTTAGACTGCTGACCTCTGTATTTATGGTCATGTCCGTTCTGGAGTTCCGATGGTTAGTGACTGATTAATTATAAGCATGGTGGTTGTCATTACCGCCTTGTCTGTCACTTTATGACGCTCATTATCATAACCATGATTCCTGTAACTATTCTGCTGAGTGGCCGGCTGGGCTCTGGTTCCCACTCTTCTAAATGAACGGTTAGCTGAGTGAAGTGTGCCATCTAGCTGAGAAGGTAAAAGTATGAAATGGAATGGTAGTGTCTGATGGTTGAAATTTTATTCTTGTCAGAAATTTCAAATTTTTAGTTTTCGTCCTTTTTCTGTAGAGTCTTCATAGTATGAACGACATTAGCATCTTGAGAAATTTCCAAAGTATCAACAGCATCAGCATTTGTGAGGTCTTCAAGGTGTTAGCAGCATCAGCATCTGGTCTTCAACTCACGAGCAGCATCAGCACCTGGTAGAATATCGACAAGTGGCAACGCCTGAGATGGTTGAGGTACGATTAGCAATATCCATGGAGTAGGGTACCTGGAGTACACCTGGACTACTGTACATGAAGTACAAAATGAATACTGCACATGGAACATATCTGAGGCACTATACGTAGAGTACACATGAAATACTGTACATTGAGTATAACTAAGACACTGTACATGGGGTATATATGGAATACTGTACATGGCACTGGTGGAAATTTTATGGGATGATCGATACTGGTGTCGATTGTTTGACATGATCAAAGAAATAAATTTGATTTAACTAGTTAGCAACTGAACCGAAATAGTTAACATGATAGGCTGAAAATTTATGCGTAGACTTAATGCTGGTTGTATAGAGGCTGAAAAGTATGATTAAACAGAGTTTCATCAATGTTCAGTATAAGGACATGATTGATAAGGACCAGAACATGATTTATCATGAAATAGGATTTTACTGTAATTCTTCTGTATCTTAGCATGAAAACATCATCACCTTGCTGAAAACGTAATCCTCATAAAGACACATGAACTTAATCAGCATGAAAACGACATCCACTTGGGAGTACAAACTTGACTGATACAAAGAACATAGAAGAATAATCAACTGAGGTTTAACATCAACTGACGTAGATAGTTATGGTTTAGTTCACCGTATTGATAGTAGGAAGCATGTGACTAAGTATGGGTGATTCTGGTTCGATCCATACTTGTCAAAATTTTATAAAATGTCAAGATATGAGCAAAGGTGAACAACTATCGATCGGTTCACAAAACATCATTTGACTGAAAGCATGAAATTTGACTTGAGAAATGGTGAACGTTTATGACTGGTTCACCAAGTAATATTTGACTGAAAACATGAATTTGTCATGAGTAAGGGTAAACGCCTATGGTCGATTTACCAATACAAAATCTGAACGGCAAGGGTGAACGCCTATGGGTCGGCTCACCAAAACAAAATTCGTAGAAAAGCACATGCGACTAAATATGGCCAGTCATGTACCAACCTTTTACTTAGTCAAAACTTTAAGAAAACCGACTGATAACTGAAGAAAAATGACTGATAAATGCATGGGAAACATGAAAGATGACAACGCCAAAATCCGGGAAGTTCCTAGTGACTACCCACTAGTCACAGGTCAAGTTTTATAGCCTAGAGGTCGAACCTATAGCTCTGATACCATAATTGTAACACCCCACTTGGATAAGTGGACCGTTACGTGTATTTATGGCGTGTCATCAAAGCATAAGGTAAATTTCCTAAAACATTAACTGACCATAAAGGAAATACCGGAATCAAACATCGGTAATCCAAACATAAGCTCAAAACATGAAAAGTAAAATACTGAAGGAAAGGACTAAACAATGTCCAAATAAGCAGAATAATGAAAGAAGTGCATAAATTAAGAAGTCCGGATAGCTTCCTTCAATGCACATGCTATCAGAATCCTATGAGCGTCCGGGTATACCTGCCGTTAGAACATGAAAGAACTACGGTTGAGCATAACGCTTAGTAAACGGATAATAAGCATGATAAGTAATTACTGAAATGAAACAGATGATAAAATACTGGAATAAGTAAAGTTGCAGCGGAAATCTGTGTATAATCTGTAAAGTCTGATTTATATATAATAAAGCTGAACTGTTATCTGTTAAATCTGAAAACATGCATTTACTATATTTTAATTGCCAGAGATTATATAGGTCATGTACTGTAACAACGGTGCATGAATAACTGGAGGGGTGACCTCGTCATGCTGTAGAGGGGTGACCTCTAAATAACTGTAGAGGGATGACCTCTAAATACTGTGCTGGGTGGAGGGATCAGCTCCAATGTGAAGGATGTAGAGCACACACCACATTCACCCTGATAACTTGTAAATTGATAAGCCTAGGATGCATCCATACGCCCCACTAAACATACTGATAAAATGGCCAAACTGAACATGAGTGGGACGATGCAGGATATCACTCTCCTGCATGTGAGTCACGACACCGGTGCCTCTAGTGCCATGGTTACGGTACCTCCGTAACTAGTACATAAACTGGTCATGCTTGTATATAATGCTCAGGCAATTTATTTAGTTATTAACATGATTACTGATAAGCTTAAACACATACTGGGGAAAACATTTGGCTGTAGACGGGGAATCCTAATCATGCATAGAAAAGGAAGTCCTTACTGAAAGGACGGAAAATCCGTACCTTTGTTAATCTCGACGTCTAAATAAAGTCCAAACTTATTTCTCGTCAAATGATCTACATGGGTTAATAAAGAACCGATCAATATTGAGCAAACTAGTAAACATTTTACCTTGGTTTAACATATATATAATATTTCTCATTTAAATATTACTTATAGATAACATAATACCTCCGAGGACATATATGTATTTTCGTAAATAGCCTGCGTATGGTTTCATGAAAATGTTTTATACACAAGTTGATTGTTTTCAATTTCATGTACTAATACAAGTACTAGTGTTCATTATAGCTTCAAAATAGTGGATAATAATCTATTATAAGACATGCAGAAATTCCATCCATATTAAACATTAATGTTCGTAATATTGTTGTTACTTCGCGTATTTCGTTTTCGCTTAAGAACATAGCATGGCCATCTACATATGTAAACTCCATTCTTTTTCTAACATATACTATAATGAATCTACTACATGTTTAACTTCTTACTGATGTTAATTGTTGATTTGTCTTATAGTAACATTTAGCATAAACTGGTAATAATCAAATAAGAATATACTGATGATTAAGTGTATGACAACCTTACAAGTATATAATGATTTGATGTTTACCTTCGAAATAAACAAGACATGCAGCAAATGAAACCAAATCAAGGGACGATCACTACTCAATACGTCCCAAGATTTAGTAAAACTAGCGAGAGACTTAGACCCGAGCACTATGATCGAATGCAATCTAAACCCAAAACAAGAACTCGGACCTCGAGTACAAACACCAGCCCTTTCCAAACGTGAACACTAACCAAAACTGGCCACGAGACATGATCGAATCGTGACCTCGGATTAACTTATGCCAACGAAACCAACCGAAAACCAACATCGAACTAGAAAGAATGAAACTAATACTTTGGTGATGTAACGAACATACACCCGACAAGATCCGTGTAAACGTGAACTCGAACATGGGTTCTACTACTTTTGGTTTCCCCATTCTTCATGACTATGCACTCGTTTGTGATTTTGTGTTTTGTGAATCATATTGGTTTTTGTTTTGAGAGGTCTAGTAATATAAGGCACAAATATGTAGCTATGGTTCATCAAAGCGTTCGAAAATGACATGATTTAGCATGATATATGGGCGAGTATCAAGGTGAGTATTAAAAGTCAAAGATTTGATTTTATTTAATGTAGAAAAGAGTAAAATAGATTGAGTAAGTCAATCATGGTAAAATCTCGGGACATTTTATTGCCGCATTCAAACTTATCATTTTAACATTTCAAAATTTAGTGGACCGGGCCTTGGGCTATAAGTAGGCTTATAAGCCTTATGTCTACTACAAAGCCCTTTTTATTTATTTTACTAATAATAATACATACTAAATACATGGATGAAATATTATTTATTGTTCTGAATAAATAATTTTGTACTGTAACAAATAAGTCTGAGACTGTGCGTGATTACTGTTCATTGATTATAAAGCGGGTTTTACAACTCTTCCCCTCTAAAAAAAATAATTCGTCCTCGAATTAAGGATGCGATTATGCCGTGGTTTTACAATTCTTCCCCTCTAAAAAGGAGAAATTCGTCCTCGAATTAAAGGTAATAAGCTGGTGAAGTTATAAAGGCTTAAAGGACATATATGTCGAAAGAGCATGAAGGCTGAAAAGACATATAAACTGAAGGATCATTCGTCCTCGAATTAAAAACATAATGCTGCTGAGAGGGTATAACTATGACATGACTGAAGTAACATTGAACGTGACATGGTTGAAGAGGACATGGAACGTAACATGACTGAAAGAACTTAATTGAATTATTGAATGAAAAGAATGAGAGGTCCGGATGGACTCCTCCATTCCGAGTGGATTCCCGCTAGAAACGACTCCTTCAAGGTCTAAACACAATGAAAATCTTGGTCCTGATGACTCTGTCCTGACGATGCTGAATAATTCTGGTTACATACTTAAGATGTATTTTCTGAATCTGATAGAATGAATAAGCTATAGCATGTAGTATACATGAAACGGTATGTACAAATATCCTGAAAAGATAACATTTATATCTCTGAGCAAGTTGCTGAAAATATATAGGGACGAACTACATGAACAATTGTGAACGTGCTATGTGAGCAATTGTGAACGTGGTTCACGACTATATGAGGAATGCTGGGCATGGAATATTTTGTACACTATAATACATTAAACATTCTGTGAACGTGATGCTAGGAAATATCATGAACATATGCTGACTGAGAAAAGAATGCCAAACGATACGGATTGTGACGTGAAACGTCTGCCAGGGTATGGAGAAGCTCTATTAACTTGAGTCTGATTTCTTAAGCTTTCTGTAACCGAATTCGGTAATAGACTGTGCCACTTGTGTCGCGGAATGGAACACGAACTCAAACGTGAACTGTGTCATGAATGCGAGCGTGAACTTAAATCATGAGATAGCACAAACTATGGACTGAAACAACATCATAATGTGAACGTGAGACGCAAACGTGAAGGTGAACGTAAACGTGAACATGAACATAAACGTGAACGTGAATGTGAACATAACGTAATTCGTGAACATGAATGTGAGCGTGGTTCACGAACGTGAAATTTTCTATCTGATATGATGGTTGATGGAATACCGTGAAATCTTACGATTTATTGCTTAATTTCTTGCAGGTCTGTTACTGCGTAATCCTTTTGGATAAGAGAAAACGTGTAGGATGGTTTAAATGGTTGACAATGACTTAGATAGGATCAAACTTTTCTGAGTTCTATGGTAGCTGATAGCAACCTTCATTGAAACCTTGTCCCATTTATGTTCAAAATTTCTAATGATTGTAACAACTCACTGGCATGGCTGCGTTCTATCTTGAACCTCCGGTGTGTCAGGCATTTAGATATGAACGTAGATACATCCAGGTGTTATAATGCTTCTTTCAAAATTTTGTCTGAGATTTTTGGTACATTCTGGTGGAATCTGACGAATAGTCATGGAAGGATTTTAGTGAGAACTGACAGTAATTTCTGCGGTAGCAGTCAACTGATTTCTAGAAAACTTTGTACTCTAGTTACATACGTCGGTCTTGACCATCTAGTGATGGCCTTCACCTTCGTAGGATTGTCTGAAATTTCTTTCTTTTGAAATCGGGTGGTTCAGGAATGTCACCTTGTTCAACTGTAATTCACATCTGGGAAGCTGCTTATATAATATTCTCCTATCGGAGATTCTGTACAACTGTGAGAAGATGATTCTCTTGTACTTCTCTAGAATTTGGCAGATCAGAATATTATCAATGAATATACTGACGATTTTGTCAAAGAAGTCATAAAAAAAATATATTCATAAATTTCATATTATAGCTGGAGCATTAAGGAGACTATAACGTGTGCAACAGCAGTCTAGAAAACCTTATGTTCTTTCTCTCACCACTGATGGTGACATGGTCGGAAATTGTTCTAAAAAAATGTTTAAGACGTCGTAGCAGATCAGATAGGATTTCTATACGCGGAATGAACATCGATTAAGAATGGCGATCTTGTAAAAAAAATCGGGGATCGATACATGATCTCATGTTACTGGACTTCTTCCTGATAGATAGAAAAACGGTACACTTCCTGGTGGTGCGCTAGGCGAATAAAGCCTCGTACCGATAATTCTTTCAGCTAGGGCTGCAACTCTTTTAACTCAACTGAAATTCTACGATAAAGGGTTCTGAAAATAGGTTGTCCTTGAGACAAACTCTATGTTAAACTCTGTCTCTTGTTTAGGAAGGAATTTCTGGAAAACCTTCTGGAATGATCTTTGGAAACTTTGGGATAATCTGCTGATCATGAATTTAAGGAATTTCAGAAGTGAATTTATAACTGGTAGATAAAAAAAATCTTCGTAGCTATGGACTGATAAGCCACGCGCTTTTAAGGCATAAATAATTTGTACTGACTTTTATGGCAGAAAGTATAAAAATATATTTGGGATTTAGTAATACGGATCTCGTCATTAACTGAAAAGAAAACCTTAGTAAGTATGGGTGATACTGTGGATTCTTTTCTTGCTAGGAGGTAGATAATACCTGACTTAGATAAAGCGGACATATGAATACGTGAAGTAAACAGGGCGATCTTCACTGAATGTGTTCGTCTGTAACCTCATAGAATGAACAATGTGTGTCTAACCTGAGTATTACTCCTGTGGTGGTGACTGAATTTTTAATGGTCTGATTTATGTGTGGCATGACGCAACGGGTGTACCCCCTTGGAGGGTACCCTGAATTTCCGAGAGACTGGTTTTGAAAACATACGGAGTTATGAGTTCTGGCTCGTACTTTGAGAAGATATTTGTATGACGTGTATCATGACTGGTCTCCTGACAAGTGTCTCCCGAAATGATACTTGAGACCTGTGTCTTGACTGTTGTCTGGACATGTAATTTATTGGGTGAGTCTGAATAATGTTAAGAATTTCTAGTAACTGTTATGGTTGCCGGACCGGTTAGACTGCTGACCTCTGTATTTATGGTCATGTCCGTTCTGGAGTTCCGATGGTTAGTGACTGATTAATTATAAGCATGGTGGTTGTCATTACCGCCTTGTCTGTCACTTTATGACGCTCATTATCATAACCATGATTCCTGTAACTATTCTGCTGAGTGGCCGGCTGGGCTCTGGTTCCCACTCTTCTAAATGAACGGTTAGCTGAGTGAAGTGTGCCATCTAGCTGAGAAGGTAAAAGTATGAAATGGAATGGTAGTGTCTGATGGTTGAAATTTTATTCTTGTCAGAAATTTCAAATTTTTAGTTTTCGTCCTTTTTCTGTAGAGTCTTCATAGTATGAACGACATTAGCATCTTGAGAAATTTCCAAAGTATCAACAGCATCAGCATTTGTGAGGTCTTCAAGGTGTTAGCAGCATCAGCATCTGGCCTTCAACTCACGAGCAGCATCAGCACCTGGTAGAATATCGACAAGTGGCAACGCCTGAGATGGTTGAGGATCGATTAGCAATATCTATGGAGTAGGGTACCTGGAGTACACCCGGACTACTGTACATGAAGTACAAAATGAATACTGCACATGGAACATATCTGAGGCACTGTACGTAGAGTACACATGAAATACTGTACATGGAGTATAACTAAGACACTGTACATGGGGTATATATGGAATACTGTACATGGCACTAGTGGAAATTTTATGGGATGATCGATACTGGTGTCGATTGTTTGACATGATCAAAGAAATAAATTTGATTTAACTAGTTAGCAACTGAACCGAAATAGTTAAAATGATAGGCTGAAAATTTATGCGTAGACTTAATGCTGGTTGTATAGAGGCTGAAAAGTATGATTAAACAGAGTTTCATCAATGTTCAGTATAAGGACATGATTGATAAGGACCAGAACATGATTTATCATGAAATAGGATTTTACTGTAATTCTTCTGTATCTTAGCATGAAAACATCATCACCTTGCTGAAAACGTAATCCTCATAAAGACACATGAACTTAATCAGCATGAAAACGACATCCACTTGGGAGTACAAACTTGACTGATACAAAGAACGTAGAAGAATAATCAACTGAGGTTTAACATCAACTGACGTAGATAGTTATGGTTTAGTTCACCGTATTCATAGTAGGAAGCATGTGACTAAGTATGGGTGATTCTGGTTCGATCCATACTTGTCAAAATTTTATAAAATGTCAAGATATGAGCAAAGGTGAACAACTATCGATCGGTTCACAAAACATCATTTGACTGAAAGCATGAAATTTGACTTGAGAAATGGTGAACGTTTATGACTGGTTCACCAAGTAATATTTGACTGAAAACATGAATCTGTCATGAGTAAGGGTAAACGCCTATGGTCGATTTACCAATACAAAATCTGAACGGCAAGGGTGAACGCCTATGGGTCGGCTCACCAAAACAAAATTCGTAGAAAAGCACATGCGACTAAATATGGCCAATCATGTACCAACCTTTTACTTAGTCAAAACTTTAAGAAAACCGACTGATAACTGAAGAAAAATGACTGATAAATGCATGGGAAACATGAAAGATGACAACGCCAAAATCTGGGAAGTTCCTAGTGTAACACCCCCACAAATGCTATGCGCAGCGGAACTACAACATTTGGGTGCCACGTAGTTATCATCACACATAAGCTATATTAAACGACTCAAAGAGACATAAAAGTTTAAACATAAATTAAAGATTGATTAAAACATCAAAGTCTACAGTTTTCCAAATCCCAAGGTAATACAAAATAGAGTTTGCGTTTAGGTCCCCACTGAATCTCAACCCAAAAATACATTTTCATTCACATGACATAGTATAAAAAAAATTTTAAGTGCAAAAGGGAGGAAAACAAAGTAGACCGCCAAGCCACCACAACTTCCATCCTCGCATGCTCCGCTGCTAACAATCTTGGTTACCTGAAACACATGCTTAAAATCGTCAACACAAAGGTTGAGCGAATCTATAGGTTTATCAAAACATCAGTTGAACATAAGTGTTAAAAACCAATCATGATCATTTAATAGCATTGTCGTACTCACAATCTATTTTCAAGGTTATGACAATTGTGTTTAAGCTCATGACACTAATCCGTTAACTCAATCACCCGCGTAATAATTACCGGCGTGATTCAGATGAAACCAGTGCCCCTTCTAAAGGCATCAGTTGCAATTATACCTTATCTCTCATACAAGATAATCTACCGCAGAACTTACTCAACGTACAGCTTCTCGGCTAGCATTGGGTCGTTAGCCCCGTAGTACTACAAATTGTATAAGCGGCTATTTCCCCCTTCTTGAGGGCAAGACAATAGTTAATAGTTCATGAAATTAGGGTCTTTTGCAACTAGGTACTCAACACAATTTCTAAGGCAACATTCGGGTCCAACAACCATTCATGACTTATGTTCATTTTCATTTAAATTAGCATGTATCCCCCTCGCGGGTAAAAATCATTTTAAATAAGTAAAGAGCGAGGCTATAGACTCACCTTGCGTAGTAGTAGTAGTTCTAGCGAAGACGTAACGAGAAATGTCACCGACGACGTGGATGCCCGGGAAAATCAAACACTTGACCTAAAAATCAAGGTACGTAAACCAAATCAATACTCCGCGTACATTATTGTACTAAACACACGCAAATGCAAACACACTCAATGCTTATGAAAACTCACGCCAAAGTCAAACAAGTAGTTGTTACTAGACCTATACCCTTTGTCCTTATTATTAAAGTTACTATCCATTTTACGGTTTCGCCGATACTTACCAAAAGTATGGGCTGTTTTACTATACTTAACCATTTTTATAAAATTTGACAAAATTCTCAAAAATACTATAAGACCTGTAGAAAACACATATTTAATCCCAACCAAAGTTTTTACTTCTACGACTCGTTACTCAACACCGTTCCAAAAACTACGTTTTTCGGACTGAAATTGTACTTTGACCAAGTCGGACTCGTTTGACCCGTTTAAAATACTCCATTGACCTAATTGACACCTAAGTCCTATAATAGAATCAAATACACAGGTTTGAGACCAAAAATCAACTTTCAAACATTTACCAAACTCTATCTATGGTCCCCGGGATTTGACCCAAAACCAAACACAAATTCGGATTGTGTTGATTCTCATCTCCCGGTACACGTATTTTCAAAGAATCATAACTTTTGACTCGTTTTGAGTTAGAAGCTCTACCTTATATCAAATCGAAGCAAAAACAAAGCTCTACAACAATATCTCATCATCTAGACCTGGACTTAGACTTAAACCCACGAAAATACCCCTAAAGTTTCTGATCTAAAAACACCTCTTTCAAAACTGTAAAAATCACCATTCCAACCCTTTTTCTTACATCCTAGACCTATTATAACACCAATTAACCATTCCCAATCATCTAAACAGCCCTTAACTCTATGATAATCGAATCCAAATCAAAACCCAAAACCTAGAACATGCATGCAATGTAATTAAACAATTTATATACACTAAAAACACCATTTTAAACACAACTCCACAACACATTTCATCAAACACCTTGAACACACCCAAAACCCCAAAAATTTCGTGGCTTTAGGTGACCAAAACACCCAAAATAATCAGCCCCCAATTCGTTTTATGAATGAATAAACATCATTAACACATGAATTAAACATCCCACTAGTTTAATTAGATTAAAACGCGTTTTTGAAAAATCTTTAATTCTTGAAAATTTTATGTTATTGCATGTTTGATTTTTGTGGTGGGATTCACTTACAATGATGTTAGAAAGGTGGGACTTTGATTGGATTCTTCAAAAACCAAGTTTTGGTGGTGGATTGGTGGTGGTGGGTGTTGGCCGTGAGGTAGAGAGAACAAGGGAGGAGAAGAAATTTTTTTGAAGTGAAAAATGAGGAGTGTGTGTGTTGTTTGTTTATTTTGTAAGGTTAGGAGGGACCAAAGTGAAATTTTGGCTTACTTTTGGCCTTAAATGGCAAACAAGTATATAAAGAGCGGGATTATGACTGGTAGTCGATTTTAAAATTTTACGGGAGTCGGGTTTCGCCCCGAACACTTGAAAATACTTTTAAATGGTTCAAACGCACACAAAACGAATATACACATGGTTCCGACTCGACTTAACACGTAATAAAAATAAAATCTCGAAAAACTCAAATATCGATCAATCGATAATAAAATGTAAATTTTGGGCATCCGTCGGTATCGTAGTCGTCATCGGTTCTTCTTAAATCGTCAAACGTTAAATAACGACCGTAAACGTCGGTTTCAACTTAAACCGTCTAATAAATCCACGATAAAAATTCTTAAAAACTTCAAAAATATACGTAAAATAGGATTAAATAAATAATGTTGGGCTCGGGATATCACATCCACAAGTGAGCCACAACTTAAGAGAGATGCTCATACTGAAGAGCTCTTGAGACAATAACTTAGCATCATACGGCACTTTCACGGGTGTTACATCCTCCCCTCCTTAAGGGAGCGACGTCCCGGCGCTCTCTGGTTCTTATACTCGCATTTCGTACTACTGGGAAGATAAGGGTACTCCTTCCTAAAGAGGTCTTTACGCTCCGATATGGACTTCGGTTCACGTCTCGGGTTCCATCACACCTTCACGATGAGTATTATGCCTTGCTTCAATCTCTTACCATCTTGATCCATGATCTCCACTTCAATTTCCCTAAATTCTTCCCACGGGTATCAACACATCTCTTTCCACAGCTTCTCGCGGTTAGCATATAATTCTTAATCTACACTATCTCTTCCGTAGCCTCTCGAATCATTTCAAGTCCATTCAACTGACTTTTTCCTACTTCATTCCACTCAACTGGTGATCTACATTTTCATCAACATAATTCTTCAAATGTTGCAGCTTCACGGTTAACATGATAAATGTCGTTGTACAAAGGTACTACCAACGGCAATGGTCGATCTCAACAGCTACCAAAATCAATCACACACGCTCGGAACACGTCTTCCAACGTTCGAATCGTCCTTTCACTTGGTTCATCATCTCATAAAACAACTACTCACAAAATAAAATCGCACGTCTTCGTGAGTCTATAGCGGTCACACATAACCCCTATCGAAAACGTTCAAAATATACAAGACGAAGTAATTAATACTAGTCGTACAAAATCACCTTGTCGCAATGTTAGGTACATACAAACCTAGTTTGTCAAAAACGAATTCATTGATACGGAAATCATCCGACGCATACATAACTCTCTCGAAAACGTCACAATCCAACCAAATACAAAAGCCATTATGAAACACATACAATCACATTACGACATGTTTGCAACATAGCCAAACCATGCCAAGTAAAATAAGTTCATTCAAGTTAACTCATGCTTGCTAATCAGCCAAGCCATGATAAAATAAGAATATTCGACATATTTCTCGGATGAGTCCAGCCGAAAGAAAATTGCAAGTTTAGGAAGGTTCACAGCTTGCTAGCTATGGATGCATATCCAAAAAGAAAATAAAATAAAATAAAATAAAATACATACATACGTCATCGCAGGGTGCTCACACACGGATCCATACCCAAAAGATATTACAAGAACACCATCTCACTTCCGTCCCAAACGTGGTCAAAATCTCAACAAGCATCACCGTTCACAGTTAAATATAAAAAAAAAAGAAATATATTACATGGCACGTGTTCTCCATGATCGGACTTCATTGGACAATGTCGTCTCAAGTTCTCACAACTTACGATCACTCAACCATATCTCTTAACACATAAATACATAAAAGGCAAGGGTTTACCACAAAAACATCAACTAGGGATATCTATCATTTAACCATCGATAATCAAGGATGGTTGAGTCAAGCAAAGAGGATTCCTCACTTAAATAAACGAAAACGACAATGGAATTGTCTTCCAATTACTGATGCACAGTTGGTAAACTTCAACAGTTTACCGCGTGTCGTTGTCATATCAAAAGAACAAGAAAAGAATAATAAATAAAGTACGATACATTCGACGTAGGAGAAGTCTTCGTCCCTTCCCTTAGAGTTATTCAAACTCGGTTTTCCTCTACTTCGGAAGTCTTCTATTTTTGTTAAAAAAAAACTCTTCTCAGTGTCGATTCGCGCCCCTTTGGTATTTCATCAACACCCTCGTGATTCCGATAACCTTCACACATTACACACAACTCATAAAAACATTTTTCCAAAATTATTCGGTCACAGTGACTTACTAAGTCAACGCCAAACAAAAAGAAAAGATTTCAAAGAACACAAGAAAATTCAAAAATTATCTTTAGGAATCAAAGAAAATACGATTACTTGCATAAGGATCTACCATTTAAAAAAAAAAAACGTTCTCATCCAAACATTTATCAAAACACTACAAGTTTCAAGATGACCAATTTATTTGACATTAGTGCCCTTCCTAAACTATGCATAATTAGCCAGATCATGCATACTTGAGGATCAAGCAATCAACAACCAACAAAACAGGACTCTTCCCGAATTATGCATAGTTAGCTAAGCTGTGCATAATTGAGGATCGAGTGACGACACAAATATTATTATTACTTACCAAACACGACTATGGAAGTTTTCGACCTAGTCTTCAAAATAATTAAATCATTTGAAATGAAATTTGAAATGGGAAAATATTGCTACCATCGTTTTAAGAAACACATCAAACATTTTTCATCCATTTTGAAATCATACGTTTACTTTGCCTTTTTGTGAGGAAAATAAATAAATAATTAAGTAAATAAATCGACACCATTTGCATTTAGTTCACCAAAACATTTCACACACTCATACATATTTTCAAAATAGACTACTCACCAATCAATGGTAAGGTGGTTCAGGATTAAAGATCATTGCAAGCACAACAAATAATAAAAATCGAAAATCAATGAGATCGAACGAGGTAAACGAGCAATATAATTGCCAACTAAAATTAACTACATTAGAAATAAAAATACTTCAAATATATGACAAAAGTCTCGGGATAACAACAGCGACCCACGAATGCATGGAGCAAAAATTGAATATCAACACAAGCGTCAAAAATAAAACAACGATCATAATTCCCATCGTCTCAAGTTGCACACACCTTGCACCAAGGGTATACGGAGAGAGGAGAATAATCACTTGGTCGAATAGAAACAATTTCACCAGGAAGATCGAGTTCTTTCACCTCTACAATTCGGTAAAGCGGCTTCGCTTCCTCGCTTTTGTTCAATATAAATAAATAACCAATTTAATAAATATTTATAGCATCATTCAAGTAAATACAAAATTTTAGGTTCCATTAACCGTAAGAAGAAAAGTCACAACGTCCATGAACATGACAAAAATACACACCGGGTGACATACCCTCATCATCAAGTACTAGCGAAATAGTAGTTTTAAAATAAATATAATAATAATGGTTTCATATCATGGAAAATATTAAAATGAGCAGTCACATGACAACTCAAGTTTAGATACAGACTCCTAAAATCAAAGGAGGGATGTCGGACGATCGAACCATCGTGACTCAAAACATTATATATACATCTTTATTAAATAATATACAAGTAGGCGTGTGTTGTATAATCCAGTTGCGTATAATAATTAGTGTTACCTTGTACATTGTAAAACCGAACATTTACACATTTTTAATTTGTGTTACACCATTAAAGAATTTATACCTTTCATTTTCCAATCTTTACAACGCTTTCATTTCTGGAAAAATTTCAATCTCTCGGAAATTATTAACATTAGTGGATGCGGTGACTCGGTTATCATAATTGACAAATCATTAGGTTTAAAAATCTCCATACTTGTGTCAAAACCTCATTAATGTTCATATCTTAAGTACCAAAAACATACGTAGTAAGAATTTTCCAAGTTTTACGTTTTTATTATTACGACTTATATTATCACAAATATACACGTATCCAACATGACTCAAACTAGTCCAATTAACTCTTAAAATCAACCTTTGACTTTTATTACACACATGTTTTCCCCAAAACTGTTTTGTTAAATCATATTCGCGTAATTCGACTCAAATGATAAAGAGGTTTCACGTAGTATTATCTCGGATAAATTACTGATTTTAGTCGAGACTTGAATCTCAAAAATTAATGATAATAATATGATAATATAATAATGAAGTAGGTGATCAAAATGCTTATTTCAATTATTTTAAAATATATAAAATTCAACTTTTAATCATTAGCCCATTATCAAGTGATTTTAAAATTAACACATCTCACAGCGGAATAAAATGAAAGATTTTTCAAACGATTTTAAACAAGCATCATCGAATTATGCATAGTGGTTCTCTATAACGACAATTAAATAAACAAATGATTTCAAATGACGTTCCATCAATGTTTAAAATTTTATTTCAAGCATTATAATTTCATACTTAAAGTGTATATTCCGATTTTATCCCAGTTTATTTACTACAACGAGTGACGAGTTCTAGTTTACACCAATGCATACGTAAACATAACCTTATGTTTAAAATAAACCAATTTTTACAAAATTTCTACCTCCAAAATATATGACCAATTTTTCTACTCTATATTACAAATTATGCCAAAAGTTTGCTACATTGACCCGAAAATTAATTCATACTAAATCCGAAGCTACATATACTCAATAGTCATCTCGCAAATTTTATTATAAACTCCTTTTTCAAATTAATTTAAACAAATTCTTAACAAGTCCATCACAATCTTTTAGTATCAAATTTTAATATATGAAAACAAGGATTTTACGAGTAATACAAATTACTTATTACGATTTACCAACCAAGGTTGAAAGAAAAAAAAAATAATTTCACAATGTCCATTTATTCTCTACACGAATTTTACTTGTTATAAGACACATCATACGTCATTTTTTATCCAAACGTTTCATTCACCAAATATTAAATATGTAAAACACTTTATGTTTAAATCATTCAATCAACAAAGTTTTATGCTTATTTAACTCACACAAATGCCGGACCCCGTCATGTATTCGAATTCAAAATAATGAAACAACAAAAACAAAATGAAATAAACAAAGCTAGAATACGTATGTCAACTAAGTGTTGTTATCGGCCTCGGATGAGTCTCGAAATTATACTCCACAAAATTAGCACAAAAACCAACCAAATTCCAAGTTATCACGCTTGATCACAACGCTAGTCTATTTTAAAACACATCTTAAAATTCAAGTAGAATAGTAAACAATGATTAAATGGCGACACGCCTCAACCATGTTTTATAACACACATATGTAATTCGTCGCTACGATGTACACATCGTTGATTATACTTCGTCTATATTATAGTTACGCCAACTATCATATCAAACCCATAAGGAATAAAGAAAATAAAGTAATACGTAAGTAAATTACGTTTCAAAAGAAAATGTCCACAATGACACATCACGGTGCGATAACGACAATCGAGATCAACCTAGTCGATATAAAATATGTTACGAAGCATCATTTACGTATATATAGTATCAAACGAGGTTCATATTCAGTTATCCGAACAATCAATTAATTATCAAGATTGATAATTTGCGGTGAGGCCGAATTCTCAACAAAACCGCATTATAACTTGTACGATAATCACTCAAGGACCATTGCTTCACGTGCAATGCCTTTAAACACCATAGTATATACATACTTTTACATAAAAATCATTCCTACATACACGTAGGATTACAACACGGTGTTGCCATGTAATGCAATGTAGCCCGTTATGCCAATTACATGCAACATATACGATAATCTTACAAAAATTTGTAAATTACGATGATAAGTACTCAACGTACACAATAATATATCTCAATATATATCAAAGTATTTACTTAATAAATACTAGGGAATTCATATCAATTTTTGAGGGATACATCTAAAATATAAAGCAATGCTAAAGAATTCTTACCGGAGCCATGCAGGATAGTTGTGTGCTTGGACAATTTCTTACGACACCAAAAGTTATAGTTTAGGATTTTTCAAAATGACCTAGTTCTCTATAACTCATGGCTCTGATTACCAATCTGTAACACCCCCACAAATGCTATGCGCAGCGGAACTACAACATTTGGGTGCCACGTAGTTATCATCACACATAAGCTATATTAAACGACTCAAAGAGACATAAAAGTTTAAACATAAATTAAAGATTGATTAAAACATCAAAGTCTACAGTTTTCCAAATCCCAAGGTAATACAAAATAGAGTTTGCGTTTAGGTCCCCACTGAATCTCAACCCAAAAATACATTTTCATTCACATGACATAGTATAAAATTCTTTTTAAGTGCAAAAGGGAGGAAAACAAAGTAGACCGCCAAGCCACCACAACTTCCATCCTCGCATGCTCCGCTGCTAACAATCTTGGTTACCTGAAACACATGCTTAAAATCGTCAACACAAAGGTTGAGCGAATCTATAGGTTTATCAAAACATCAGTTGAACATAAGTGTTAAAAACCAATCATGATCATTTAATAGCATTGTCGTACTCACAATCTATTTTCAAGGTTATGACAATTGTGTTTAAGCTCATGACACTAATCCGTTAACTCAATCACCCGCGTAATAATTACCGGCGTGATTCAGATGAAACCAGTGCCCCTTCTAAAGGCATCAGTTGCAATTATACCTTATCTCTCATACAAGATAATCTACCGCAGAACTTACTCAACGTACAGCTTCTCGGCTAGCATTGGGTCGTTAGCCCCGTAGTACTACAAATTGTATAAGCGGCTATTTCCCCCTTCTTGAGGGCAAGACAATAGTTAATAGTTCATGAAATTAGGGTCTTTTGCAACTAGGTACTCAACACAATTTCTAAGGCAACATTCGGGTCCAACAACCATTCATGACTTATGTTCATTTTCATTTAAATTAGCATGTATCCCCCTCGCGGGTAAAAATCATTTTAAATAAGTAAAGAGCGAGGCTATAGACTCACCTTGCGTAGTAGTAGTAGTTCTAGCGAAGACGTAACGAGAAATGTCACCGACGACGTGGATGCCCGGGAAAATCAAACACTTGACCTAAAAATCAAGGTACGTAAACCAAATCAATACTCCGCGTACATTATTGTACTAAACACACGCAAATGCAAACACACTCAATGCTTATGAAAACTCACGCCAAAGTCAAACAAGTAGTTGTTACTAGACCTATACCCTTTGTCCTTATTATTAAAGTTACTATCCATTTTACGGTTTCGCCGATACTTACCAAAAGTATGGGCTGTTTTACTATACTTAACCATTTTTATAAAATTTGACAAAATTCTCAAAAATACTATAAGACCTGTAGAAAACACATATTTAATCCCAACCAAAGTTTTTACTTCTACGACTCGTTACTCAACACCGTTCCAAAAACTACGTTTTTCGGACTGAAATTGTACTTTGACCAAGTCGGACTCGTTTGACCCGTTTAAAATACTCCATTGACCCAATTGACACCTAAGTCCTATAATAGACTCAAATACACAGGTTTGAGACCAAAAATCAACTTTCAAACATTTACCAAACTCTATCTATGGTCCCCGGGATTTGACCCAAAACCAAACACAAATTCGGATTGTGTTGATTCTCATCTCCCGGTACACGTATTTTCAAAGTATCCTAACTTTTGACTCGTTTTGAGTTAGAAGCTCTACCTTATATCAAATCGAAGCTAAAACAAAGCTCTACAACAATATCTCATCATCTATACCTGGACTTAGACTTAAACCCACGAAAATACCCCTAAAGTTTCTGATCTAAAAACACCTCTTTCAAAACCGTAAAAATCACCATTCCAACCCTTTTTCTTACATCCTAGACCTATTATAACACCAATTAACCATTCCCAATCATCTAAACAGCCCTTAACTCTATGATAATCGAATCCAAATCAAAACCCAAAACCTAGAACATGCATGCAATGTAATTAAACAATTTATAAACACTAAAAACACCATTTTAAACACAACTCCACAACACATTTCATCAAACACCTTGAACACACCCAAAACCCCAAAAATTTCGTGGCTTTAGGTGACCAAAACACCCAAAATAATCAGCCCCCAATTCGTTTTATGAATGAATAAACATCATTAACACATGAATTAAACATCCCACTAGTTTAATTAGATTAAAACGCGTTTTTGAAAAATCTTTAATTCTTGAAAATTTTATGTTATTGCATGTTTGATTTTTGTGGTGGGATTCACTTACAATGATGTTAGAAAGGTGGGACTTTGATTGGATTCTTCAAAAACCAAGTTTTGGTGGTGGATTGGTGGTGGTGGGTGTTGGCCGTGAGGTAGAGAGAACAAGGGAGGAGAAGAAATTTTTTTGAAGTGAAAAATGAGGAGTGTGTGTGTTGTTTGTTTATTTTGTAAGGTTAGGAGGGACCAAAGTGAAATTTTGGCTTTCTTTTGGCCTTAAATGGCAAACAAGTATATAAAGAGCGGGATTATGACTAGTAGTCGATTTTAAAATTTTACGGGAGTCGGGTTTCGCCCCGAACACTTGAAAATACTTTTAAATGGTTCAAACGCACACAAAACGAATATACACATGGTTCCGACTAAACTTAACACCTAATAAAAATAAAATCTTGAAAAACTCAAATATCGATCAATCGATAATAAAATGTAAATTTTGGGCATCCGTCGGTATCGTAGTCGTCATCGGTTCTTCTTAAATCGTCAAACGTTAAATAACGACCGTAAACGTCGGTTTCAACTTAAACCGTCAAATAAATCCACGATAAAAATTCTTAAAAATTTCAAAAATATACGTAAAATAGGATTAAATAAATAATGTTGGGCTCGGGATATCACATCCACAAGTGAGCCACAACTTAAGAGAGATGCTCATACTGAAGAGCTCTTGAGACAATAACTTAGCATCATACGGCACTTTCACGGGTGTTACACCTAGTGACTACCCACTAGTCACAGGTCAAGTTTTAGAGCCTACAGGTCGAACCTATAGCTCTGATACCATAAGTGTAACACCCCACTTGGATAAGTGGACCGTTACGTGTATTTATGGCGTGTCATCAAAGCATAAGGTAAATGTCCTAAAACATTAACTGACCATAAAGGAAATACCGGAATCAAACATCGGTAATCCAAACATAAGCTCAAAACATGAAAAGTAAAATACTGAAGGAAAGGACTAAACAATGTCCAAATAAGCAGAATAATGAAAGAAGTGCATAAAGTAAGAAGTCAGGATAGCTTCCTTCAATGCACATGCTATCAGAATCCTATGAGCGTCCGGGTATACCTGCCGTTAGAACATGAAAGAACTACGGTTGAGCATAACGCTCAGTGAATGGATAATAAGCATGATAAGTAATTACTGAAATGAAACAGATGATAAAATACTGGAATAAGTAAAGTTGCAGCAGAAATCTGTGTATAATCTGTAAAGTCTGATTTATATATAATAAAGCTGAACTGTTATCTGTTAAATCTGAAAACATGCATTTACTATATTTTAATTGCCAGAGCTTATATAGGTCATGTACTGTAACAACGGTGCATGAATAACTGGAAGGGTGACCTCGTCATGCTGTAGAGGGGTGACCTCTAACTAACTGTAGAGGGATGACCTCTAAATACTGTGCTGGGTGGAGGGATCAGCTCCAATGTGAAGGATGTAGAGCACACACCACATTCACCCTGATAACTTGTAAATTGATAAGCCTAGGATGCATCCATACGCCCCACTAAACATACTGATAAAATGGCCAAACTGAACATGAGTGGGACGATGCAGGATATCACTCTCCTGCATGTGAGTCACGACACCGGTGCCTCTAGTGCCATGGGTACGGTACCTCCGTAACTAGTACATAAACTAGTCATGCTTTTATATAATGCTCAGGCAATTTATTTAGTTATTAACATGATTACTGATAAGCTTAAACACATACTGGGGAAAACATTTGACTGCAGACGTGGAATCCTAATCATGCATAGAAAAGGAAGTCCTTACTGAAAGGACGGAAAATCCGTACCTTTGTTAATATCGACGTCTAAATAAAGTCCAAACTTATTTCTCGTCAAATGATCTACATGGGTTAATAAAGAACCGATCAATATTGAAGAAACTAGTAAAATTTTTACCTTGGTTTAACATATATATAAAATTTCTCATTTAAACATTACTTATAGTTAACATAATACCTCCGAGGACATATATGTATTTTCGTAAATAGCCTACGTATGGTTTCATGAAAATGTTTTATACACAAGTTGATTGTTTTCAATTTCATGTACTAATACAAGTACTAGTGTTCATTATAGCTTCAAAATAGTGGTTAATAATCTATTATAAGACATGCAGAAATTCCATCCATATTAAACGTTAATGTTCGTAATATTGTTGTTACTTCGCGTATTTCGTTTTCGCTTAAGAACATAGCATGGCCATCTACATATGTAAACTCCATTCTTTTTCTAACATATACTATAATGAATCTACTACATGTTTAACTTCTTACTGATGTTAATTGTTGATTTGTCTTATAGTAACATTTAGCATAAACTGGTAATAATCAAATAAGAATATACTGATGATTAAGTGTATGACAACCTTACAAGTATATAATGATTTGATGTTTACCTTCGAACTAAACAAGACATGCAGCAAATGAAACCAAATCAAGGCACGATCACTACTCAATACGTCCCAAGATTTAGTAAAACTAGCGAGAGACTTAGACCCGAGCACTATGATCGAATGCAATCTGAACCCAAATCAAGAACTCGGACCTCGAGTACAAACACCAGCCCTTTCCAAACGTGAACACTAACCAAAACTGGCCACGAGACATGATCGAATCGTGACCTCGGATTAACTTATGCCAACGAAACCAACCGAAAACCAACATCGAACTAGAAAGAATGAAACTAATACTTTGGTGATGTAACGAACATACACCCGACAAGATCCGTGTAAACGTGAACTCGAACATGGGTTCTGCTACTTTTGGTTTCCCATTCTTCATGACTATGCACTCGTTTGTGATTTTGTGTTTTGTGAATCATATTGGTTTTTTTTTGAGAGGTCTAGCAATATAAGGCACAAATATGTAGCTATGGTTCATCAAAGCGTTCGAAAATGACATGATTTAGCATGATATATGGGCGAGTATCAAGGTGAGTATTAAAAGTCAAAGATTTGATTTTATTTAATGTAGAAAAGAGTAAAATAGATTGAGTAAGTCAATCATGGTAAAATCTCGGGACATTTTATTGCCACATTCAAACTTATCATTTTAACATTTCAAAATTTAGTGGACCGGGCCTTGGACTATAAGTAGGCTTATAAGCCTTATGTCTACTACAAAGCCCTTTTTATTTATTTTACTAATAATAATACATATTAAATACATGGATGAAATATTATTTATTGTTCTGAATAAATAATTTTGTACTGTAACAAATAAGTCTGAGACTGTGCGTGATTACTGTTCATTGATTATAAAGCGGGTTTTACAGTATTGAAGCCTTCAATCTTCTCAAGGATAAGCTAACTAAGGTACCGGTCTTTGTTACCCCTAATTGGGAGCTACCTTTCGAATTGATGTGCGATGCTAGCGACTTTGCTATTGGAGCGGTTTTGGGCCAAAGAGTGAACAAACACTTCCAACCAATCCATTATGCTAGCAAGACAATGACGGGGGCTCAATTGCATTATACGACAACCGAAAAATAGCTTTTAGCTGTTGTCTATGCTTTTGAAAACTTTCGCCCCTATCTTGTCCTTTCCACCACCATCGTGTATTACGACCATTCCGTGTTGAAGTAGTTGTTGACTAAGCTAGATTCCAAGCCAAGACTTCTTCGTTGGGTTTTGCTCCTTCAAGAATACAACATTGAATTTCGTGACAAGAAGGGAGCCGAAAACCTAGCAGCGGATCATCTGAGTAGACTTGAGGATCCGTATCAAGGGGATCATCCGAACCAAGAGATCAATGACTCTTTTCCCCTTGAGACCTTAATGTCTATTCACTCCAATCTTGATGACCCCCCGTGGTTTATGGACATTGCAAACTACTTAGCGGGTGGTATTCTCATCAAAGGGTTAACATCCCAAGAAAAGAAGAAGTTCTTTAAAGATGTTAAGACTTACTTCTGGGATGACCCTTATCTATTCAAACAATGTGCTAATCTGATCATTCGTTGATGTGTTGATGGACCGGCAGCTTTGCAAATCCTTGATGCTTGCCATAAAGGACCCACCGGTGGTCACTTTGGTCCTAACTACACCGCTAAGAAAGTGTTTGACTCAGGATTCTATTGGCCCACCATTTATCGTGACGCTCACGAAATGGTTAAGCATTATGATGCTTGCCAAAGACAAGGCAAGATCACACATAAAGATGAGATGCCTCAAAATTTCATACAAGAATGTGAAATCTTTGACGTATGGGGCATCGACTTTATGGGGCCATTTCCATCATCCAAAGGGAACAAGTACATCCTCGTAGCCGTTGACTACGTTTCTAAATGGGTTGAAGCTAAGGCTCTTCCCAAGAACGATGCGAGGGTGGTTGTGAACTTTTTGAAGCAGATTTTTGCTCGATTCGGTGTTCCTCGTGCTATAATCAGTGACCGCGGGACTCATTTTTGCAATGATCAATTTGCAAGAGTCATGGCTAAGTATGGTGTCAATCACCGTCTTTCCACCGCCTATCATGATAGAGTTGAAGCAAGTGTAAAAGGGCTAGATAGACTTCATGATAATTACTTGTGGCTAAACCCTTCTCCTCTTGACTTCTATTTTCTTCGCATGTATATAATTGTTAACAAATAATCAAGTACGGTTTTAATTGGTTTGTAATCTCTTATGCATTTTTGGCTAATCATTTATGGTTGATATGAGTACGTCTTAAGATTCTAAGTTAGCACGTTTTATGTGTACTAGACTTATGTCATGCTCCATATTTAGCGGGTGTTTTTCCTTTTCTTCTTTTCAAATTTCTTTGTGAGGAATAAAGAAAAATAAGAGCGGCTTATGAAAAAAAAATGAGTGGCTAGAAAAAAAAATAATAATAATACAAGACTCCCAAGAGGGGCAGTGTGGTGTTAATTATAGTGACTATTGAGTTCCAATATTACCTTGACGGGTTGCGGGGATTCAATAGATTGCTCCAATCCAATATTACCTTGACGGGTTGCGGGGTTGAAGATCCAAAGTCTCAAAAAGATGGCGGATGTAAATTATTGCGTGAGTTTTATTTTTCTTTCCCTAGCGAGCGTGTAGCTACTTATGAAAGCATGACATGAGGATTTTACACATAAGGCGAATGACTTATTATTCTTGAAACGGACTTGTATTAATTGTGAGCGGTTTTTCAAGTAATGGATGAGAGGATTACTTAGGATTAAAACCGTGCTTCCTTATTTTTGGATTTTACACTTCTTATACTTCACACTTTAATAAATGACAAATTTGCCCACAAGCAATTTGCTCAAATAATAACCGGTTCCATATTTAATTGTCATGAATAAGTTGATGTACTTTTTACTTGTGAATGCAATGATCCCATTTTTAAGCTTGGTATGGGGAAAGTGAAACTTGAGGGTGATAAATGTCCATGGTACCAAAGCCCTAATCTAAGTCACTGATTTCTTTATGAGTTATTTCCATCAAAACCATTTCAATAAAAATCAAAAATATATAAATAGAATTGTTTTCTTTGCATTGCATTGTAAATATTCAAAACCATTCATCATATAGCATAGTATAGTTATTAAATCATAAAATGGCCAAGGTTGGTTAATTATGAGAAAAGTGTAACTTGGTGCTTTAAAATGCTGCATTGCATGAGGACATGGCAATGGTCAAGTGGAGGGGAGTTGATAAGTGTGAAAACACTCATCAATAATGATCCAATTACCACTCAAAACATAGTCAAATACATAATATTTAGCTTTAAAATATCAGAATTACGCGTGTATTTGTGTTTCATGTGTTTTCAGGTAAGAAAGATACATTTTGGAATAAACATGCGTTTTCAAGGATTTATTTGACGAAAAGACGAAGAAAAAGACGAAAAGATGATTCAAGGACCAATCATGCCATATTATTAAAGATCAAGGGCTGAACTTGCAAGTTTCTACAAAGAAAAGGATGAAAAGGAATTTACTTAAAAGGTTTTATAACCATTTGAAAAGAAATGAAAAGTGGAAGGATTAAAATGCAAATTAAATGAAAAGTTTGGAAAGTTTATTAAAAACTTGGTCAATTGACCAAGTCGGTCAAACAAACATACAGACATACACGCGTCTTCCTCACCAATTCAAAGAGAGAGAAAGAAAGACGAGACGTTTTATATCTTCTTTCCACTTCAAAACCTGCAACTGGAGTTCAAGGACGATACATGAAGATTCAGTCAAAGAGTATAACTACAAAAATGTTCCTTATCTTCTCCTCTACAAGAGGATGCCAATGAATTAGATCAAGACTCAGTGGAGAAGAAACGCCCAATTGTGATGAAGATGAGATGGATGAATTTAACCTCGTATTAAACACGTGTCCAATCCTCATTGGTGAAGCCACGTCACAACACCTCCTTTCGACGCCTATAAAAGGAAGACGAAGAGCTCATTTTTCATGGTTAGACTAGGTGTAGTTTACACATAGTAGATAGTTAGGATTAGTTAGTTAGTTTTATTTTCTTCCATAGCCTTTATGAATTTCAGTTAGATTCAGTTCGATTAGTTGATCTTGTTGTAACCGAATGCTATTTTCTCCATTAATGAAAGTTTTGCTTCAAGTTTAATCACCTTACTTTTCTTCTTCAAATATCCTATTCTCTTATATAAGCTTTTCGAAGCTTATAGCTTTTTCTTCCTCTATTTTACTGCTTATTTTCTTTACTGTTTAACTGAATAATTGAACTGTTCACGCAGAATAGAAGAAGTGGTTAGGATTTTCAGTTTTATGTCTATGATTTTCACATGATTACTTAGTTACTTACTGATTAAAAAAGTCTTGATTGAAGTTTTTGTTTAAAAAAGTAGATTTTGATACTCCATAGTTTCAGATAGTATTCATTAAATTGCTGAATTAGTTTGGAGTCGTAATAGTTGTGAGAATCAGATTTGTGGTTAAAAATAGAGAGCAGTAGTCGAATCGAATTGGAGTTGAGTAGTTGGTTCAAGCTGTGCAGCGATAGTTAAATATCAGTAACATTTTCAGGTTTATGCAGGTTTCGAATTCGAAGTTTGGTTTGGTTTTGTTGTGTTCTGTTTTGATTTTTTGCAGGTTTATTTTGAAGCTCATGCAGGATTACTGTATGAAGGTAGCAGTCAAGCGTAGCCGTACTTGCAGTTTTTGATAAGGTAGTAGATTAGGGGTGTTTGGTTTTAAGCCGGCTCAGCGCCGCGTTTTTCGTCATCAACGGACTAGGCCTGGAAGACGCAGGTCAAGCACGTTTTTATGTTCTGTGTTCATCAATGTAGTCTGCTAGTTAATATAATTTAGTGTATCTCTCTTTGCAACCTGGATTAATTGCTTTGTTAAACGTTCTTTTTAACTGTTTGAATTAGCTGAGATTTCTGTATTCAGTTACATTTTTACAGTTGCCTCATTTTGCGTTCTGCTTGATATAGAGTGTTAGGTTTAGCAGTCAACTAAGTCCTTCTATGGATTTGGTGGTTAACAGAATAGTTTGTTAGAAGTATATGAGTCTATTCACTTAGGAAAGTCAGTTGAAAAAGTTAGACGTTATAGGTGTAATTCTCTTAAGTATGCTTAAATTCACTGATTAGAAGTATCATTTTACATAACAGCTTGTCAAAATATTGAGATAGTAGGAGTCATACAGTATATTGATTTTGAAGTCTACATCTTTGAGCAGCTAGCTTTAGAGTTAACCTTGAATGATTTGGAGTTTTAAAAAGTAGTTAGTTAGCTTAAGTTTTAGATATGTTGTTAAACACTTGTATTGATCTTTCCATTCAATAATTCAGTTCTAAAAGCTTCGGATGCTAGACTCGAAGTCAATGTTTCTGTGTGACAACTTGTTTATTTTGTGATTATTGCAAAAGTTTAAGTAGTTTACGAGTTTAGTCCCTGACCTTCTCTGATCTCATTACAGTCATAGTCCTAGTTATAGATTTAGGTTAGTCCCGTTAGTCCTTAACTGTTTCTTGCTAATTATTGGGTTGTAGTTAGTTTGGGCCTAATTGGACTGGATTCAGATTTAATATTTGGACTGGTTTTTCTTTAAACAATGAGATTTGTTTGGGCTAAATAGTTCACAGGTTTTCATTTTAAGTTCAAAGTAATTTTTAGTTTCATATTCATATTGTTTTTAGTTTGACATTTTCAGCTTTATTAAAATAGATTTAGTTTAATTTTTCGTACTTTTGCGTTTTAAATTTGTAGTATAAAAATAGTATTTTACTTTTTACATTTTGTGCATTTAATTGATGTAATTGCAATATGTTTTTAGAGTAGTACGTATATGTAGCGTAATATAGATATTTTTACCTTTTTTATGTGCTTTGTGCCAATTAGAAATAGATTACCAAGAAAAGATCTTACAACCAAAAACAATAAGTTGAGCTTAAAATTGTTATATCAATTCGAATCGAGCTGAGAAGACGACTACACTAAAAACGAAATATTAGGAATATGCAGAAAAGTTCCAATCGGAATAATACTTGTGGGTGTGATCGGAAAGTCAAAACCCTTTTCCGATTGGATCAATCGGAAAAAGGGGAAGGGGGCTGCTCGAAATATGTAGCAATCGGAAAAGGGAATTGTACCCTTTCCATGATTTGTGGAATTCGGTTAAGCTAGGTAATAAGATAAATTTATTAAGCTAATACCCGAAACTCAACAAACCAATAATAAACCGGATCAAATAAGCACTAATCTCAATTTATCTAACCTCAAAATAAGCAACTTTTTGGATCATACAATAAAAACATAAACTTTTTAAGAAAAATTTTTATAAAGTAAATAAGCTAATCATAAAAGTAAGCCAATAAGTACAAAAGTCTTAAAGCTTAATCAAATGAAAACTTATGAAATGATCAAAAGATTAACTTTTTAAGCACGAAATCAATTAGAACAACACGGATCATATGATAATCGCACCAAAATCAATCTTAAATCAAAGAAAAGTAGAATGAGATTAAGGATTAAAAGCTTAAAATAGAACTTGATTAATGAAAATAAGCAATACAAAGTGCTTAATCTTGAAAGATTAAGAGAAAAAGATGAAACTTAGTGAGAGAAAGTTTAAGACTTTCTCTCTCTAAAACTAGAAAGAAAAATGAAAAAGTTAAAATTAACTAAAACTATCTAACCACCCTCCTAATGACTATTAGGAGGGTATTTATAGGGAAGGTGGAAGGAGTGCATGTGTTGCATCTTCTTTCTTGCTTTCTTCACGTTTTCTCGACTCGACTTTAATTCTTTGTCTTTGCCGTCTCGGGATTTGAACTTGTCTTTTAATTTTATTCTTCTATTAGACTTAAGTTCTTCGACTTCGTTAAACTTCCGCCTTTAGACTTTTTCTTCGATAAATCTTCAGAATAGGCCTTGGACTTCCGTTCTTTTTGCACTCTTGATCTTTTGACTTCGTCTTTTCCCGTTTTCTTCGATAAAAGCCCGTGAAAACCCGTGTTTTCTTCCTTTTTCATATTTTGGTCCTAAAACACAATAAAAACACAAACCACGCATAATTCCGACTTTTACGACATAAATCACACGTTTTGGTCTTGTTATTATTGGAAACAAGTGGTAAAAGGATAAGTGTTTTCACACTTATTAAGCCTACCACACTTATGTCTTTACTTGATCTTATGCGCAGGTATCATGAGCGGATGATTTCATTGGAAGCTGATTTGAACCAACACCAGAAACTTACGAGGGAGTTTGTTCTTCCTTTGGCTGATCGCATCAAAGCGTTGGAGCGTGTTGAGGATGGTTTGTCGGTTCCTCCGACATCCTCTAGTGTTCCTTCTCCTGCTGCTATTCCCACTCCTATGGATGGTGATTCTGGTCCTGCTGCTGGTTCCAATGCTGGTCCATCCCATGATTCGAAGGGGAAGGCCCCAATGACTGATGCTCCCTCACCAGCACGCAAGCGTACACGTAGACAGCTTGAGGAGGAAAGGCTAGGTGAGGAGGCTGCTCGTCGGATCCAAGCTGAGATTGATAAGGCTGAAAGGGCTGCGGAAGAGGCGCTTCGACAGCGGAGGCGTGAACAAGTTCAACATGATGCAATGCATTGGAGTGATAGTGATTGGATGCAGGTATTGACTATTCTTACCAGAGATTATGCCCAGTTCACAGATCTTTTGGGTGACAAGGTGGATGAGCATAACTGTATTCCGAGAGCCATGGTGTTGATGCGCAAACAACAGTTGGCTCTTGCTGCACAGCTTCGTGAGAAGAGAAAGAATAGACCTTTATCAAGAACTGAGGAATGCAAGCAGATGCAGCGTTATGTGAAGTATCAGTCTGCTGCTCATTTTAATGCTCCTTGGAAGTGGGACAGGGTTCGGGCTTTAACTTTTGATGTGCTCAAGGAACTTTATGAACGTATGGTTAAGCGTCAGAGTCAACCAATTCCGGAACGATTTATCTATCATCCTCGTGTGGTGACTACTTCTTCGCCTGCTGTTACTACTGGTCCTTCCTCTGCTCCTACTCCTGGTTCTGCTGCTAGTCCATCGGTTTTTGTGGCTACTTCAGTTGGTACTACTTCTTCTCCTTTGGTTGCTCCTTTGGGTTCTTCTGCTGGTCCTGCTACCACCACCACTCATGCTACCACCACCACTCATGCTACCACCACCACCTTTGCTACCACAACAACTACTGCTGCTACACCTGATCTGCCCTCTCCATCACCACCGGTTCCTGGAACTCAACTAATTCCTACTTCTGATGCGGCTCCTATTGATCCATTGGGTGGCAAACTCATGAGTCTACTTCTCCTGCTCCCACTGCTGCTGCTGAGGTAAAGGTAAAGGTTGAACCCACACCTAGTGATCCCACACCTAGACGTTCGCTTCGCCAGAAACAAGCTCGACGTGTTCGCCGTGGCCAGACAGTCCCTTATGAGAAGCGTGATCCTGAGAATTTGATTGATGCATCTTCTGACAGTGATTCTGACTTGCCTTTGGGAAATGGGAACATTACTGGTTACACGGTTGAGCGTTCCACAACTCTTCCTAGTGTGGTATCCCATAGAATTACTCTGAGTGATGGGTCTGTGCGTTTGGCTTCGGGTTTGCAGGGTGTGTTATCTTGGGCTGATCGTATGGATCTTATGGCGTTATATGGATTTTTGGATTCTAGCATGCCTTTTGACCCCATGGTTGTTTCTTCCTGGCCTGGTCCGCGTATCTGGGCTGATCTTAAGCTGATGTTGGATGCACCTCCTCATGCTCCTGTTTCGGGTATATGGAAGGATCAAATGCAATGGGTGATTCAGCGATGGAAATTATATGCGGGATGTGGTGTGCATATGTTGGAATTGGAATCTGGTCATATGGTTTTTATGCTGACTGATGTGGATTATCCTTTGACGATTTCTTCGAAGGAGGCGATGTTGGCTAGTCACTTGCAAATTTCAAATGCTCCATCAGGGAATCAGTCCTCTATGGCCACGGCATTGGTGGAAGGAATTCAGGCTCGTTTGATAGCAGATAAGAAGGCTGATTCTGGTTTGTGATGTGGTTGGGTTGTAAGTGTTTCTGTTTTGTATTTTTTGATCATTTGTTCTTATTATCATTCTTTTCACCAATTGATGACGTAGAGTCCCCAACCGGGTCACGAACCCGGCCCAGGGGTACTACCCGTATCCGGCCCATCACAGATGGGTGAAATAATGTCATTCAGGCTTATGGGCTTGGATGAACAGTAACCGCACACACGTGTGCGGCCCACGGCCCTGTGCGGCCGACATAGCCGACATAGGGTTAGACAGAATAATATTCTGTCTAGGAATATCTTTATCCTAATGGAAGAGGATATTCACTACCAGAATTAGAAGATAACAATCATTCTAATTCTGGTGGTTATCTCTTCCTTGGGGCCGAAGCATCAGTGAAAGCCCATTAGGGTTTCACTGCCTATAAAAGTAACCCTCAAGGGTTCCACAAAGGTATTACGACTTATACTCTAAACTCACATAAACCCTAAATCGATTACTTACTCTCACGCCGGAGTCTAATCGTGGGAAACATTCCCACGGTAAGCCTAACGCGTGCTGTTTAGTGTGCAGGATCCCAACCAAACGATTCACTTGGTGCAGGAGCCGGAGCCCAGCCAACCCGAATTAAGCCTAATTCGGGTCTAGCAAGGATCAACCAACTTTTGCATCAACAAGTTGGCGCCATCCGTGGGACACTTACACTAAGCTAGAACAAAACCTCATCTTGAATTTCCAATGACGAAGGGGCATCCGTAAGCTAACCCCAGGAATGATAATCCCGAGAACAGGAAGTCCCAAGGGGAAGGAATTCTCATCCCTAATCAATCACCTAGCCGCCTTGCAGGCGGGCCTGGTAACCGTGGCGTTTTTCAGTCCCTGGGGGCGACGAGCACGATCTCCATGACACCCCCACCTACCTCAACCCTGGATAACCTTGACCCAGGGAGTGGGCCAAACCCTCCTAACAAGGAACCGCGCAGACCCTCGACGGAGGAAGAAGTGGACTTCCTACCACTCAGTGAGGAGGATCTTACTCGAGTTCTCACGCAGAACTTTGATAGGATCGTCCCGGGAATCGCATCAAGGTTGAATCTGGGGAGGAACCTCCAGTCCAGACTCAACTATGGTGACACCGGACCAATCGCCTCCTCCCAAAATCAGAGGAAAAGGAGAGCTCGGCCTCAGGAACAGGGCACCTTTGAGGAAACTCCTCAACCCCGGAATGTGTTTGAGCGCATAGGAGATCGCCTCATGCAGGAACTAATGCAGTCACGAGAGGGAGAAAAGTCGGATGGCTCACCCGAACGACCAGATCGAGAGCTGGCCAGAACCATACGTCGCCCGAGTGTGTGGGACAGGATGAACACTGGGAAAAAGGCTCCTGGTTCGTCCCAAAAAAGTGGTCCCTATTCAAAGGATGGGGCACCACCGCCATCCCCGGACCCGTCCAGAGAGGACTCAGATGACATCCGCCTAAGCGTCGCCGGCCTAGGCGCACCCCTCCACCACCACCAAATAATGATGAGTATTATGGTGGCCCTTACTATCGAGATGCGGAAGCGAGGATCTTTCGCGTCCATGGTGTGAACCATGGGATGACGCTAGGCTCACCCGGCCATGGGCGGATCCCAGGGAAGACCCGTTCACCCTCCACATACGGAACTATTCTGAGGACACCAAACGTCGCATGCCGGCGTGTATCAAGACTTATGATGGGTCCGGTGATCCGGTGGATCATCTTAAAATACTTGATAAGCAGGCTAAAATTGAGCGATGGCCCATGCCTATATGGTGCCAAATGTTCAATTCGACCTTGATCGGAAATGCCGTGACTGGTTTGAGACACTCCCTCCACGGAGCATTGATAGTTTCACGGAACTACGCACTGCGTTTGAGAACAATTATACTCAAAGGAAGAAGTATAATAGGGATCCGGTCTCATTGGCAACTGTCAAGCAACGGCCGGGGGAGTCCACAGAAGCCTTCACTGAACGCTTCAATGATGAGTGCACGCGCACAAGAACCATGCCGGAGCTCCTGAAAATCTCTGACTACATGCACGCCATAACAGACAGAGAACTGATCAGGCGCCTCAATGACAAGCGTCCAGAGAGATATGATGACCTCATGGAAAGGGTCAGAAATTTCATAGAAGGAGAAACAGCTGTTGCCGCGGCCTACCCATCCCGTGGAAATGGGTACCGGTCAAATGATCAGTCCCGTAGACAGTCGGGCGGTCAAGGCAATCAGAACAATAACAAGGGCTCAGACTATAAGAGCCAAAGCAAAGGAGGACGGCAGGACGATAAGTTCACCCCCCTAAAGATGTCCTACCGGGAGATCTTGCTGACGGAAGGGGCGAACTTCCCAAGGCCTCCCCCAATGACCACTCCACCGGAACGTCGGCAAGGAAATCGCTTCTGCGAGTTCCATAATGACAAAGGCCACGGTACGGAGGAATGTATCCAGCTCAAGAAGCATATCGAGTCACTGATCAAATCAGGTAAACTCAAGCACCTAGTTAAGGATTGGAAGGATGGAAAAGACAACAATAAGAAGTATGATAAGAAGGATCCCCAAAAGGACAAACCTTTGACTATATACATGATCCAATCCAGATAGCGCCGCACGAGGCAGAAAGTTGGCCAAAAATTTTCACGCGGCAGGGAAATCTCATTCCCTCCCATCACAGCAAGCGATGTGATTGATGCGCCTCTCACTATTGATATAAGCATTGGAACACACAACGTTCGTCGCATGTATGTGGATGGAGGATCGTCAGCAGAGGTACTGTATGAACACTGTTTCGTGCAGTTATGCCCAGAAATAAGAAGCCAGTTAGTACCGGCCACGTCGCCGCTTACTGGCTTTAGTGGAGACACTATCTGGCCGATAGGAAAATTACGTTTGCTTGTAACCATTGGGAATGAGGAACATTCCACTACGGCGTGGATGAACTTCATGGTGATACGCTCACACTCTCCGTATAATGGGATCATAGGCAGACCAGGCATTTTGGCTATACGGGCAGTACCCTCTACGGCGCACGAAATGATTAAATTCCCCGTTGAGGGGGGAATCGTTACCATTTACAACACAGTCGTGCCAGCATCCGAGTGTCACACCGTGACAACACTGGCTCCACCTGTTCCACCCAAGGATGGATCACCACCTCCCAATTGGAGGGTAGCCATTCACCCTGACTATCCGGAACAGGAGGTATCCATAGGAGGGGCGCTCTCGGATAGCGGCAAAAGGGCCATGTGCTCTCTTTTAAGTGCAAACCTAGATATATTCGCATGGGAGCCAAAGCATATGACAGGCGTGCCACGTGCGATAGCAGAGCATAAGCTCCAGATCCGCCAAGGGTACCAACCCATCAAGCAAAAGAAGCGCGACCAGGCGCCTGAGCGCAGCCAAGTGATATTGGATGAAGTACGGAAACTAGTGGATGCAGGCATCATGCGCGAGGTATACTACCACGAGTGGCTGTCAAATCCGGTCATGGTCAAGAAACATGACGGAAGTTGGCGCATGTGTGTGGATTTTACGGATATAAACAAGGCCTGCCCACAGGACTGTTACCCGTTACCGGAAATCGACTGGAAGGTGGAGTCCATATGTGGGAATCCTTTTAAATGCTTCTTGGACGCATATAAAGGGTATCACCAAATCCAGATGGCGGAGGAGGATGCAGAAAAAACGGCGTTCCATACGAGCCAGGGCGTATATTGCTATACGAAAATGCCGTTTGGTCTAAAGAACGCCGGTGCTACATATCAGCGGTTGGTGGACAAAGCTTTTGAATCACAAATAGGACGCAACTTAGAAGTCTATGTTGATGACTTGGTGATAAAAAGTCACACGGAGGATGTACTTCTCCGGGATGTCCAAGAGACATTCGACACGCTGAGAAGGATTAACATGAAGTTAAATCCAAAGAAATGTACATTTGGGGCAATGGAGGGAATGTTCCTCGGATACTTGATTGATACAAACGGCATCAAACCTTGCCCAGAGAAGACGGACGCAGTGATACAACTGTCGTCCCCTCAGACACGGAAGGAGGTGCAATCCTTAAATGGGAAGCTAGCCGGGCTGAATAGGTTCCTATCTAAATCCGCAGAGAAGTCATTACCCCTATTTAAGACGCTCAAGAAGTGCATTAGAAAGGGAGACTTCCGATGGACGAAGGAAGCCGAGGAAGCCTTCGGCCAACTAAAGCAGCATCTTGCATCCCTCCCTATGCTAGTGGCTCCCCGGCCAAAGGAAGAACTCATTATGTATCTCTCAGCCACTCATGGCGCAATAAGCGTGGTACTTATGACAGATAGAGATACAGTGCAAACTCCGGTCTACTTTATAAGTAGAACACTACAAGGGCCGGAGCTGAATTACTCTTCTATGGAAAAACTGGTGCTAGCACTAGTGTTTGCTACGAAGCGGCTGCGCCGATACTTTCAGGCACACCCAATTGTGGCCATTACGGATCAGCCAATTAAGCAGGTTATTTCTAGACCGGACGTAGCAGGGAGGCTACAAAAATAGAGCATCCTATTGGGGGAGCACAATATATCTTACAGGCCAAGGACGGCTGTTAAAGGCCAGATCTTGGCAGATTTCCTGATCGAGAAGCCGGATGAGGAAGGACCAATCGTTAAACAAGACGAGATCCCAACAGAACCATGGGTGTTATTCACTGACGGATCTTCGTGTACGGACGGGTCCGGAGCAGGTCTCATCCTCACAAATCCAGAAGGAATGGAATTCACATACGCTCTCTGTTTTGAGTTCACGACCACTAACAACGAAGCTGAATATGAAGCATTAATTGCGGGTTTGAAAATCGTCGCTAGAATGGGAGTCCGCAACCTTGAGGCCTACGTGGACTCACGGCTTGTCGCGAACCATATTCTAGGTGGATATGTGGCTAAAGAGGACAACATGGTCAGGTACTTAGAAAAGGTCAAGTCGCTAATCGCGACTTTCAGTAAGTTTTCCATCAAGCAGGTCCCAAGGGGCGAGAACAAAAAGGCAGATGCCCTCAGCAAGATCGCATCCACAAGCTTCGCTCACTTGTCCAAACAAGTCCTGGTGGAAATACTCAAGGAGAAATCTATAACGGAAGGGGTGGTTGCTGCTATAGTTGAGGAGGATGGACCTACATGGATGACCCCGATTATCAACTATCTGACTAGTGAAGCCCTTCCAGACGAGGAAAAAGCAGCACGGCGCATCAGAAGGAAGTCACAGCATTTCGAACTTCGAGAAGGCATCCTTTACAAGCGCTCCTTCTTGCAGCCATGGCTGCGGTGTGTGGGACCACGGCAAGCCGCATACGTAATCAGTGACATACATGAAGGATTGTGCGGCATGCATGCAGGTCCACGGTCCGTGGTAGCTAGAGCCTTACGGATAGGATACTATTGGCCTACCATGCACAGAGACGCGCGCGACATGATTCGCAAGTGCAGTGATTGTCAGGTGCATAGGCCAGTGCCGCGGCACCCGCAGCAGGAACTTACACCTATCACGTCCCCATGGCCATTCTATAAGTGGGGAATCGACATTGCAGGACCATTTCCTGTAGCTGCGGGGGGAGTTAAATTCTTGATTGTTGCGATGGACTACTTCACACGATGGATAGAGGCCAAGGCAGTTAAGTCTATCACAGGCAAACAGGTTAAGAAGTTTGTTTGGGAACATATTGTGTGCCGTTTTGGTCTACCAGGAGAAATCATCTCAGACAACGGCAAGCAGTTCACGGACAACCCATTCAAATATTGGTGTGCATCATTGAACATCAAGCGGCGCTTCGCATCTGTTAAGCATCCACAGACAAATGGCCTTGTCGAACGGGCAAATAGAAGCTTGGGGAATGGCATCAAGGCGCGTCTGGATGAAGGAAGTGGCAAATGGGTCGATGAGTTATCACATGTACTATGGGCGCATAGAACTATGATCAAAACAGCCAACGGAGATACTCCATTTGTATTGGCTTACGGCACTGAAGCCGTTATACCAGCAGAAATTGGGATGCCTACCATCCGCACGGCGGAGGTTAATGTCGTCACAAACGATGAACAGCTGCGAATCAACCTGGATCTGTTAGAAGAAAAGAGGGAAATAGCAGCCATCAATGAGGCTAAGTCCAAGGCTAAGATGAAGGCTTATTATGACGCCAAGGTCAAGGGTGTTTCTTTTCGACCGGGAGACTACGTCTATCGTGCTAACGAAGCAAGTCGAGCGAAGAATACAGGAAAGCTGGGCCCTAAATGGGAAGGACCGTATGAAGTCACTGAAGTCTTGGGACGAGGCGCGTACAAGTTACGTGACATGGATGGCCGCGACCTAGAGCGCACATGGAAAATCTCCAATCTCAAAAGGTGCTATCTTTGAAAGCTACGGCTTCCGCATGGGTACTTCGCTATATGCGGTCTTAATAAAGAACCATGCGGTCTATCTGTTTTGTTTTTCTTATGTTTGTTTAGTTTCCTTTCTTGTTTTTTAGGACTTGTCATCATTGTTCAAACAAAAGTGTAAACGTTCTAATAAAATGCTGTGGTGCCTAGCTAGCTCCACGGCCTGTTTCGTGCAAATCATTTTTTAGATTTTTTGTTAGTCGTATGAATTTTACTTGTATTATAATACGCCATGTTTCATTCATATGCATTCCTTCAAATTACTGTACATGTACTATACGCCTCCAGGCGGGGTAAGAGGATTAAGTGAACCTACTAATTCAACTTGTCGCGTAAGAGGGATGCAACCCTAGCCGCACGGATCATGTATCCTTACTAGACACCTTACTCACAAGACGTTGGGGTAAGTTTCATATGCCATAGTCGCGCAGCGCTCCGCATAGTAAAGACGCACGTCGCATGTCTAGTAAAAATATAGACTTGTATGTATTTTCTTTGTGTGTAAGACATGATATATCATGCAGTATTGAGATACAATATTTAACACAGTCAAAATACACAAGTTTCCAAAATAGATAACAAAATTGCCGTCGTCACTCACGGACTTATACACAAAAAAAACAAATGTTGTTAGCCGTGTACATACACGGACGAATAGAAACAATATTCAGAGGTTACAAACCAAAGTGTCTGAAAGGGATCATAAAGTAGGAGCATCCTACATAGGGGGGAAAAACTTACCCATTTCCTCTTGTTCCTTGACCAGACACGACAACCACTCACCACTCTCTTTCCGCTTCTGGGCTTGAGCCGCATTCCTCTCCAGCACCACACTTAAGGGTTCTTCATCAAGCACGATCCTGGTTACGTCCTCGTATATGGGGAGCGTCAGGTGGCTGGGCGATGGAGTGAAGGAAGCACGGGAGAACGCACTAGGACTTAGCCTTTCCATGATTTCTATATTTGACACATCTTTGGTGGCCTCCAGCTCATCCAAGAATGGATAGTGCAGATCCCGCATCGCGGCCATGGAAGCAGTCATCTTGTTAGCAGCTTCGGGCTTAAAGAAGGCATGATTGGTAAAGTCTTCTCCTTTCTTAATCAGCTCAACGGCCTCAACCATCCACTCGTGACGTCCGTGGTCAATACCATCGGACACAAGGCTTGCAAATTGTTGCACAAAATCCGGGGCCTCTAAGACCTTCATGACGGCCAGGCGTGCTCCATGTCCGACCATCCACCTACGGCCGGCAATAGCTGTTAGCAGTTGGGGGCATAGCACATTGTCACGCTCAGCGGTGAGGGCATCAATCATCAACTCTTGGATGACAGCCCTCTCAGCAGCAAGTTCCCCTTGTACTTTCTCCATGCTTTGGACGGCCAGGAGCGCTTCTTCTAGTTTCTTGTTAAGCACGTCTACCTGGCTGGAGTACGAGTGGGCAGAAGCTTCCTCCGTGGCTACCTATAAGAAATAAAGTGTTAACATATATTTCTTTTAGAATATGGGTGGTGCGTCACGGACATGTACCTTGGTGGTTGCAGCATCTAGTTGTGACTCAAGATTGGCCACTTGTTGGTCGTATTCATTCGCACGGGCTGACTGCCTTTTAATGGTCGCCTCGGCGTTGGCTAGTTGGGATTGGAGGTCGGCAATTTGAGCTTCATTATCTACAATCATCTTCTCCCTCCGTCTAACTTTCCTCTTGAGAGATTCAACATGCCCAAGTGCGGCTTCAAACCTTACCCTCATCGAGGTACCCATCGCCATTTGGTGTACCAAGGCACCATTATACTCATCCGCCAAGTCTGCATGATTGGGCGCATTTACCTCTCGCACCAAGCCGGGTGGTATGCAATTGTTGAGGTACTCCCTGCACTCATCGGCGTCCCTCAGTCGTGATGCCGTTGTGATATTCCATACAGGATTGAACGGTTGAGGGGGGCCGGACGCTGGGAGGTCTTGGGAGGCTGTGGGTGAACCTTCTTCAAAAACAGGGCCGGACTTTGTGGGGGCCGTGGGGTTTCTTTCCACTTCTTTTCCTTTCCCCTTATCAATTTGGGTGTCAGAGGGAGGCGCGACACCATTCTGGTTGTCCCTGTGTAACAAGTATTGAGAAATATATTAAGTATTGCTTACAAGGAAATTTGCCATTCTTACATATTAGGATGAAGTCTTACATGTCGTTTCTTGCTACTTCGGAGGCGGTTGGGGCAATCTGAGTGACGGGATCGACATGTGCGGCTCGGATAGTCTCGGAACCCTGAGTAGCACTCCCGACAGATTGGTACAAAGGGTGGTCTTCACGAAGTCTCTTGGCAGGAGCGTTGTGTTCGCCAATCTCGACTGAAGCAGTTCTCCTCGCTCGGTTGCTTCTTTTGCGGGTGCGCTTGGAGACGGGATGAGTTGTTGCTTCGTCGATCTCCTCCTCGACCTCTTCTTCCACTTTTTCTTCCTCTTCATCCAGGTTGACTTGTTGTACTTCTTCATCATCATCACCCATCATCCGGCGAAGGCTGGAGGTGGTTAACTCAATATTATCTCCCTGCTGTTCCCTATGTGGTGAGGAGGGCCCGGCTCCTCCTTCATGCATGCGGTTACCACCACCACCATTATCTCCATGCTCTTCCTCGTCTGAGTGGGGATCTTGCACGGCTTCGAGAGCAACTGCCACGTTTCGGGTATGCTCAAGAAGGGGTCGTTCATTCTCACGGAGAGGACGGGAACCCTCCGGTACCAGCTTTGGGTCGCCCTGACGCAAAAGTCCAAAGAAGTTCATTTTTGCCCAGCACAAAACAACATATGTTAGCTATTTATCAAATAATGGAATACATTTTTACGTACGGATGTTAGCCTACCTTCACCCTGCCTTCTCCAAAATACGGGATACCTATTGGATGGACCAAAGTAATTGCGGCTAATCCCTAGTAAACATAGGAATGACTCGGGAAGGCTTCTATGGAACCCGGTCCTATTCAGATCTAATTCTTGGGAATGTCGGGGGTTGTATGTACTTGTGTGCGGTTTGGGGTCGTGGGGTATCCTAGTTCTGAAGGTGTAATCGCCCGGCCATACCACGGCGTCAATGGAAAAGTAGTGGTCGTACCAGTTTTTCAATGAATCCATTGGTTTATTGTGCGATTGGGGACTGTTAGAGGATCGTTTTTTGAATGATACCCAACCGTTTACTATGTTGGGAACATAAAAGTGTCGGAATAGTTCTACTGTTGGGGGAATTCTCCTAGCACGACAGAGGATCTCGAATTGACTAATCTTACAAGCACCTATGCAGTGGAGCTGACTAATATGTACATCATAGTATCCTAACAGATCTACAAGGAAATGGGTGAAGGGGATGCGGTAATTAGCTGCATCAAAGAGGCGAGTGTACAGGCCAATCTTACCTTCCGGAGCCTCAGTTATGAGGTCTCCGGCGCCAGGAAGTGAGGGGTGTAGGTTGGTAGGGATGAATAGTTTGTACAAAAGTGGTTTAATTGGTCTTGGGTCATGACATTCAGCACGGATCCAATGGTAGGCTTGTTTCTATGAGCCATTACTAAAAAACGTGTAAGGACGTGGTGTTCTAACCTGCGTGTGAAGGGATCCGTGCGTATTTGGTTCAAGCTAAGAGGAAAGCTTTAATGGCAGAAATGGAGGTTATAACTCTGTGTTTCACACAACCGTGGGGGTGGCTTATTTATAGGGTTGCCTCGTGGGTCACGACTCGCTGGATGTGTGACACGTGTCTGCCACTATTCTTAATCGTGTGGCTAGGGGGCAAGTGGCAAGTGAAACGTCAGGCGGGACCCACATGTCACTTCTGACTCAAAAGTTTGCACTGCTCAAGGTTCTGACTGTTTGCACTTTTGTCAGTCAAACAAAGTCAGATGAACAGTTATTAATGTCGGGTTATGCGGCTCTTACGTAAGACCTGCCATTTAATGGTATATTTAATTTGTCTCGGTCGCTATATGCGGCTGAGATATTGGTGAAATAATTTCCTAAGCCAGGTTGCCACGTGCGGCCAATACAAATTCCTGGACAACTTATCATTCCCTATTGTTTCCTTGGTACGTCCGGGGAGCATCTTGGTAGTCTAGAGGTTACGCCTCTGGTTGTAACAACTAGACTGGGGGGACATGATGACGTATAGTCCCCAACCGGGTCACGAACCCGGCCCACGGGTACTACCCGTATCCGGCCCATCACAGATGGGTGAAATAATGTCATTCAGGCTTATGGTCTTGGATGAAAAGGAACCGCACATGTGTGAGGCCCACGGCCCGGTGCGGCCGACATGGCCGACATAGGGTTAGACAGAATAATATTCTGTCTAGGAATATCTTTATCCCAATGGAAGAGGATATTCACTACCAGAATTAGAAGATAACAATCATTCTAATTCTGGTGGTTATCTCTTCCTTGGGGCCGAAGCATCAGTGAAAGCCCATTAGGGTTTCACTGCCTATAAAAGGAACCCTCAAGGGTTCCACAAAGGTATTACGACTTATACTCTAAACTCACATAAACCCTAAATCGATTACTTACTCTCACGGTAAGCCTAACGCATGCTGTTTAGTGTGCAGGATCCCAACCAAACGATTCACTTGGTGCAGGAGCCGGAGCCCAGCCAACCCGAATTAAGCCTAATTCGGGTCTAGCAAGGATCAACCAACTTTTGCATCAACACCAATATGTAAAGTGATTGGTGAATTTCATTCTTTATAGTTAAAAAAAACAAAATATAAAAAAAAATATATATATACTTTTTATATAATATCTGCTTATACTTTTAACACATATTGGATTTTATACTTGTGAATATGATACCCTTTGCTGCTTCACACTATGGGTTCTGGTTACTGATTTGTGATTGTGCTGGTTACTGGTTTCACCTGGTGTTGGACGTGGTCCTCACAACAAATGGTCCTCAACTCACCATGTCTAATCGACAAGAAAGAGTTGATTCACCTTGAGGGTACGGCTCTTGGTGCGATTCTCAAATCCGTTGATGGTTGCCAGGTTACCCAAAACTGGATGGTTTTCACTTGCCATAGTCCTGGACTGAAAAGTGGCTAATCCAAGGGGGTACGGCTCTTGGTAAAGATCTTATCAAATCCGTTGATAGCTGTAATAGCTTGCTTAAAGCTATAGGGTTTTGAACTCACCGATGCTTCATTGCTAAGAGTTGGCGAGTCCAGAGGGGTACGGCTTCTGGTAAAGACATATCAACTCCGTTGACGGCTGTGATGGTTTGCCTAAAATCATCAGGGTATCCCCACTCACCATTGATTCACGTTCTAAGAGTTGGGCTGGGTTCTAGTCTCCCAGGGTGATGCTTATTCCACCAGAAAGACTGGCTAGCCCAAGAGCGAGCAGCTACTTGGTAAAGGCTCATCAAATCTGCTCATGTTGCTGAAAAGATTCAACACGATGCTGATTTGTTTCAAGCTTTGAAGAAGCTTCTAGTGTTTCATGTTGCGGCGGTTACTTTGATTCTTATCTTTCTGATGTTGCTATTCGTTTTGCTGATACAATCCTCGGGCTTTATTTGCGCGTTTTCCAGGAAACTTGAACTCAACAGGTCAAATTCAAGTTTAGGGGAGGATTGTTAGGACCATTGTAATAGTTAAATGTAATAGGTAGACTAGGAGGTATGTAGTTCCTCCTGGTCCTAGTAGTAGTAGGAGCAAGTCGTGCTCCTGGTCCTGGTCAAAGTCAAACTTTATTATTTGTTTATTATTCTGTTAGGATATGCATGAGATATGTTAGGAAAGGATATGCATATCAGTTTTACACATTTTGTTTAATGTTGTATTAGGGTTTCCTTGGAGTATAAAAGGAACCTTAGGCAGAAGGGTTAGACACACCTTCACCAAACGTAGTTCTAGTCATTATCAATATTAGAAATCCTTAGAAAGGATCAAGTCTTTCTAGTTATTCTGTTCTTCTTTATTATATTTGTATTCTACACTCATATTGTGTATAGAGTCTCTATGTGGATTGACTTGTGATTACAGAAGTCATACACCGTTCCTGACAGGCTGCAGGATCTACATCTAGTAGACCCAATACCTTTTATTTTGGAAAATCTTTTGTTCTCTATAACTTAAGCTCTGATACCAATCTGTAACACCCCCAATTTCGTGTCATATGCGGAAGCTCATATGGGGTGCTACTTCATAATACAACAGCTCAAGTAATAGAAAACGACTCGAAAAGAATCATTTTTAAAAATAAACTTTCAATTGAAATAGCATTTGATAAATCGTTCGCAACATGGTCCCAAACATTTAACTAACAAGTTACACAACATTTTTCATTTATAAAAATCATTGAATGATTATTTCCAAAATGGTGAGCTTTAAACATCCTTATTATTAAACCGCAAGCACCGAAATCCCTCCTTTGCCATTACCTTCAAGGACCTGAGATAAAACATGCTAAAAAGTCAACAAAATTTGTCGAGTGAATCTATAGAGTTTATAAATAAACATTACCGAACACTAATATGTTTTAAAACAATCGGGATATAACGATGTGGATCAAACAACGTTATATGGATTATTATAAGCCTCATGACATTGAAACGTTTCCATAATATTTGCCCACCATACACCTCGCTACGTGTATATTAAACTCTCACGCATGTATCCTCCTTGGGCCTTAAATGTGCCCTAACGATAGCTAGTCATTATAGGACGTGAGGAGGTCGGTCCACCCGAATAGTACTATTCCATGTATAAGAGCCTACCATAACTCGGTAGCTAACAATTCATGATATAATTGGGACTTTCATTTAGCGAAATAACAAACCTATAATAATCATAACCATGGCATTAAACATTTCTTTGTGTTCTAAATTTTAAACAAACATGGGTTTTCCACAACTTATAGTTGTACCCTTCATTTTTAATAAATCAATTTCCAATAAATAGGGTTCTCACAACTTTTAGTTGCACCCATTAATGGGTTTGCGGCAACCGATAGTTGTACCCTTTTGTTTTTAATAAAACAATTTGCATGTTATCCCCCTCGCAAGTTCTAAAACAATTAAAGAATTTAAAAGCGAGGCTATAGACTCACCTGATACAATCGTCACAATAGTTAATAGAGGATGAACGTCAATCGAGAATAAATGTCAATGGTCGATACATGATCACATGAGACCTAAAGATAACGAGGCACGTCTTAGGCTCCAGACGATAAATGTATCGTACATATATGTAATAAGTATATTTTAATAATTTCTTGGACATTGCATAAGTTTTATGATTCTTTATAAAACTTTTAGATGAAAACTTAACCATTTTAGTGTAATATCCAATTTGCCACGTGTAGCCCATCTTAAGCCCAATAGTGGCCCATTACAAGATTATATAACTTAGCTCCATTTAAAATCAGTATTTCACTTCTAACTTGGTTATAAATCTCAGGCCCAATAATGGCCCATTAGTCATTACAAGTGTAAATTGGGCTTTTATGGCCCAAGTCCACTTTATATAGTTTTTGGATTCTATAACGCATCACAAACACGTACACTTAATATTTTATGTTGGTCGGGTCTTGGGTTCCATAATTATCAGTATATAACTAAGTCTAAAATTCCCGACAAGTGGGTCCTACCATGTCGGTTGTATGAAAACATCACTTTTTACGTTAACGGGTTATAGTCCGTTTATTACAATTTTCCCGACATGTCCCGCTAATTTACTCATATCTCTTGAACCCTAAATCATCTAAGTGTGTTCTTTTTACCAAAATCATTATTAACTCATGTACTTTACTGATTACAAGCCTAATTATCCCCAATTTATACTTTTCATAGCTAATTAACCCATTTTGTCACTTAGAAGAGTTGGCTGTTTTTGGGCAACCAAACTCGTTTTCACCATTTTGATCGCCATTTTGAAACCGTAAGGAACTGGTAAACCATCCAATTGATTCTACTTGTTCATAATTTTATCTACAACCTACAATATTCTATTTTTCAATGATTCTGAGTTCTTATATGAGAAAACAGTTCGTCAAGAAAGTATGTTCAGATCTGACTAGTTTTTACTATTTTGGCCACCATTTCCAAACCGTAAGGAATTGGTAAACCATCCAATTGATTCTAGTTCTTCATGATTTTATCTACAATTTTTAGTTTTTCATATTCGTAGGTCAGTATACAAATTTTACGAGAAAATAGTCCATCAAATCAGTATGTTCAGATCTGACTAGTTTTCACTATTTTGGTCATATCTCACTATCTAAAATTCGTCACGGGACGAGCCACCCAGGGAATTAATCACAAAACAATTATCTATCTTAATATGTAAGTCTTCAGTATCTTAAACCTACTTAGTTCACATGCAATCTGTTTTAGCTACTGTTCGAAAATCGTATAATCAAATCATTACTAGGGCTCGTTTAGCTTTATTTTAGTGTCAAAAATTCATATTCAATGTCCCAAGACCCATTAATCAATTTCGTATATATATAAAATCAAGAAAAATAAAAGGAATAATAATTAAGAACGAGATGTAGATCTTACAATGCTTATCAAATTCGTTGTACTAGTGAGTGATGCATGCAAGCAACCATCCAAGATCTTGTCAACACTTCATGTGACCACCATGCATGGATAGATTCGGACTAGATCTACGTGTTTCACTTGATGTAACCATCATGCATGTATAGATCCAGACTAGATCTACAAGTTTCACTTGATGTAACCATCATGCATGCATAGATCCGGACTAGATCTACATGTTTTTGGGGTTTTTATGGTATACCCACTAGGAAAGATGGCAAATTCGTCACCCACACACCACCATAAGGTGGCGGCGGCGGGAAAAATACCACCACGGCGGCGGCGGCGCAAGGTGGCAGCGAGTGGAGGATAGTGGGTGTGGGATTCGTGTATATCCGGGGTTTAGGAGCACTTTTGGTCTTGGCCGGAAAAATGGAGGTCGCCGGAAAACTTCGCCGAAAATAATGGAGGTGGAAGCCATTGATGAAAGCTTGAGAGCTTTTATAAAGTGTGTGTGTGTTTTGTTTGAGGTGAAATGAGGAAAAATAGGTATAATTTTCTATTTATACCAAAAAGTATAAAACCAAAGTAGCAAGTATAAAATACTTTAGGGTAGATTTCGTAAATATGTTTAATTTACTTTTGTTCAATAAGCGTTCGAGGATCTTTTGGATGACTTAACGGACGATTCAAGTCACGAGACTTGCGCCATCGTTTTTAAAATCATTTTTCCAATAAAAATGAGTCCTCACTTCGTCGCGTTTCGAAAATATTTGCTATTATTTATTTAAATGCTCGTTTAATTAATTTAGCTATTTCGGTTAGATTTCACCGTAAAAATAAAACATAAACTCTAATACTCACGTTATTAGCAACGTTTTAGAATATAATGAAAAATAATATTTCTTCGTATTTTCAATGTTTTAGTTTTGAATCGTTTCAACTATTATTCTTATTATTTTTGGTCAGTCCGACTCTAAAACGTCGAAAAATAATACAAGTAATTAAATATTAATTATTTAATTTATGAAACGTAAACGTAAAAGTTTTAAATTTCTTAGTTCGTTCAATTATAAAAAATGTTCAAGGTATGAGGATAAATAGATCCAAGTCCTAAAAGGAGGCGGATCGTTGTATATCAAAATCAAAAATAAAGATTGGAGAAAAATGAAGAAGTCGTGGTCCAAGTATGAAAAATCTCTCAAAAACTTCAAGTGAAGAAATTCCTACTATGAAGAGAAGACCAATATTTTAAGAACGTCTCTAAAGATTTAAAGTATGAAGTCACTACCAAATATCGGTCCGAGAAAGGTCTCAAATCGTGAAGCGAGTTATGCCAAGATATGAACTCTAAGAGGTCCCGAGAAGCAGCTTTAAAAGATTTTGTCCTTTAGCTAACTATTGATTAAATCTTCCTACTTTATTTTTAGCCTAAATAAACTATCAAAATAAGTCAAACAATGCATCCTCGTGATCAATCAAGACAATCATAAAATATAAGAGATACACCTAAGAATAAGGGAGTCTAAGTAAATAATTAGGCCACATGAGTTTGTGTTAGTTTATTAACTTATAATAACAATGATCTCGTTTATAAGATTGGTTTAGGGAACGTGACACTTGAGGGTGTTAAACATTCATGACAACCAAATCCCTAATGTAAGTCTTCGATCTCTTTACTTGTTCTTCCTTCTTGCATTTTGTAATTTTCTAATCTTTTTGGTTTAGTATTTAATAAAGGCCAAGGTAGGTTATTTATGATGGAAAATGTAAACCGTGCTTTGAAATTAATGCATTGCATGAGGACATTGCAATGGTCAAGTGTAGGAGATTTACTAAGTGTGAAAACACTTATCCTTTTACGACTTATTTCTAATAATAACAAGACCAAAACGTGTATTTAATGTCGTAAAAGGCAGAATTATGCGTGGTTTGTGTTTTTATTGTGTTTTAGGACAAAAATGTGAAAAAGGAAGAAAACATGGGCTTTCATGGGCTTTTGTCGAAGAAAAATACAAAAGACGAAGTCAAAAGGTCAAAAGTACATGAAGAACAGAAGTCAAAGGCATATTCTGAAGATTTATCGAAGAAAAAGTCTAAAGTCGGATGTTTAAAGAAGTCAAAGAATCAAGTCTACTAAAAGAAGAAAAATAGAAGACGAGTTCAAGTTATCATTCGACTAATCCCGAGACAAAGTCGAGAAAGACGAGTTACTTAAAAGACGAGAAGACAAGAAGAAAAGAGGAAGAAACAAACACCTTCCACTTTCCCTATATATAGTTTTCTAAATAGTCATTAGAAGAGAGTCTTTTTAGTCTTTAATTTTAGTAGGTAATTAGTGTGTTTTTATTTTTCTTCTCTCTAGTTTTTCTTTCAAGCTTATCAAACCTTCATCTTAATCTTGTAATCTTTGATCTTAATCTTTAATATAATCAAGCGTTCTAATAAATTCTCATTCTACCTTTCTTAATCATAATCTATTGTTTTGCTTAGTTAATCATGTAGTTGATTTCATCTTTTTGATTGTGTGATTGGTAGGCTTATTGGATTGTGCTTATTGAGTTGGTGTGTTTAAAGTTTTTAGATTATTGTGCTTATTGCTTGATTTTTATGTTTGTTAGTTTTTAAATAAGTTGATTTTGGTAGTTTAATATTTTTATAAAAATTTGATTTTAAATAATTTGATTATTTAGTGTTTTTAAAAGTTTTTAAATTGTGTCTTATTAGCTTTTTATAAAATTTAATTTGGTAAAAGTTTTGGTAAGTGCTTATTGTGATTTGCTTATTTGGTGTTAATCGGGGTTGTAGAAACCCTATTATCCAGACTTACATACAGTTCATCTGATTCCGACTTATATACAAACCCTAGTATCCCGAATTAACTACAAACCTTTATTCCGAGTTAACCTATTTTCCCTCCAAAACAAGTCTGTTTCAAGAATTGTATGCAAAGTACACATTCCGAATTAAATACAACATTCAACATTCCGACTTAGTTGAGGATTCGGATTACGGATTAGGTACAAGATTCGTTATTCCGAACTAGGTTGTGATTATGGATTCTGAATTAACTTGAAATCACGGATTCCGGATTGGCTGTGGGATTGAGTATTCCGGATTGTGTACAAAACCAGGATTCCGGATTACATGTTGGACATTATTCCGACTTAGGTCAGGGACTCAGATTCCGGATTGTGTCAAAATCACGGATTCCGAATTATATTGAAGATTGAGGATTCCGACTTACATACAAGTTTCTCACATTCCGACTTGTGTATGTGATTGGTATTTCGAATTACATAAGGAACACGGATTCCGAATTATATCCAGATTTTCATATTCCGACTTATGTTCAATTCTTGTTTTCCGAATTATTTTCAAACTTTAATTTTCCCCGCCAATTTCCTCAAGTGTTATTTCACTTGTTTTATCTTAGCTTAATTTTCATAAAGTTTACGATTTTTATAAAGTTTTAAATTTCAAGTTTACTTTTAAAAGTTTTAAATTTTCGTCATTTATTTTTAAATCTTAATTTTTAGTTTAACTTTTAAAGCTTTCATTTTTAATCATCGACATTTTAGTTTTCACTTTTTATTTTAAAATAGATAATCACCTTTAGTTATTTTCACCAATTTCTACTGTGCAACATTCGTTTTGGGAAAACAATCAAGGTTAGACATTCTTCTTTATTTTTAATAGCTTTTATGTTTATGTTATTTGTAGACTTAGATACTCAAGCTCTCCCTTTTAATGACCAACACCAACAATTCCACCCCTAACCGTGATCAATTCGAATTGAATCGAGTACGAACAACACTTCAAGAGTATACAAAAATCCATTAAATTAAATATCATCCTTGTTCTTCAACTTCTCTTTCCTCAACCTTGAAGGATAAGGTATATCGGGTTGAGAGGAAGGATTTGGAATAGATGGATCACTCACATCCTTGGGTGGAGGAGGGGTAGAAGAAGAAGGTGGAGGAATTGGTGAAGGGGGCTCGTTATCCTTTGTCACAATCACCGGAGTAGGTTTAGGAATCTTGGGTTCCTTATAACCTTTTCCACTTCGGGTGGTGATTGCTTTCATCTCCCCTCTTGGATTAGCAATGGTGTTACTCGGAAGAGAACCCGAAGCAGAGAGTTGATTACTTTGGAAGAAACTAGCCATCATATCCCTTAAGTCATTCGTTTGACTGCTTAAAGAGTTTCTCATGTCATTCCTAAGCTCGGCTCAAAGATCATTCCCTTGTTTCGCCATGTCACCTTTCAAGTTAATAATTTGGCTCTGAAGATTCTTTACCAGCGCGTCATTAGTCCTCATGTAAGTTTCGACCTCGTGATTAAATGTTGTGGGTTGGTTGGGAGGGGAGCTTGGTAAGCGGGTGGTTTATATACGGGAGGTTGGTAAACATGATTATTACCTTGAGGTGGATATGGGTTTATTTGGGTTTGATATTGATTAGGAGCTCAAGGTTGGTTTTGATTGTTGCGATTGAGGTTGTTTTGGTTTTGAGGAGGAAAACCGGGTGGTGAAAGAAAATTGTTTGAACGATAACTTAGCAAATTGCGGTCACCTTGAGGACGTGCTTGATAGCCTCCCGTGGAAAAGTTACCGTTAGCCGCATACATGTTTTCCGGATTTTCATGAGTAAAAGGACAATCAGTGTATGAGTGAGGACCACCGCAAGTCTCACAAAAAAGTGCTACAGCTTTAACTTGTTGAAATCGGTTCGTAGCCATGGTTAAGAAATTTTTGTTCATCTCGGCTATTTGGCGGGTGAGTTCGATTAACTCGGGGGTTGATGAAGTAGAAGAAACATTGAACCTCGGATTATTTCTTGAAGATGCGGATGAATCCCAATTTTTGTGATGAGTGGTCATGTTCTCTATAAGTTCTCTACACTCCTCGGATCTTCTTTACATAAATGTACCACCAGCGGCTGCATTAATCGTATCACGATCACGAAAAGTTAAACTGTGACAACCATGGTTTTGGGGTTCGTCACTTAGACTACAGTTTAGGGTGTTTTGTGCAAATATGTGCTTTTATGTGCTTATGTGTTTATTTTGTGTGTTTGGAGTGAGGTTTGGATATCGTTTATGGGTATATGGTACTCATAAGTAAATCGAGGAACGTTTATTTCATGTTCATGAGCTCACAAGGTAGTGACTATGAAATGAGATGGTGTTATTTCGTGGCTTTACGTATACGTATATGTATTATTAGAAAATCGTATATTTACGATTCAGGGTTTGCATTTAGGTGTCTCGGATGAGGTATTTAGTCACGAGAATAATTTACGGGATGGTTATAAGTCATTTAGGACTTAGTTATATAGTTTATTTTATATTCTAAGAGTTTTTATAAAAATGTATATTTTTACGTTTTTACGGTATACGAGTAAAAACTGACTAGTTTTACGGTTTTGAGGTTTCTGAGGCTTTAGGAGCTAAAATAAATTAAGGTAAATTAAGGTATTATTAATAATATATTAATAAGTAATAAAAAGAAAAAAAATATAAAAATACATATAATAGTCGGTTTTGGGATGCAAGAAAGAAAAAGAAAAGGGAAAAAAAGGAAAAAGGGGAACCGGGCTTTTGTAATGGGCCAAGGACTTGTTAGGAAATTATATAAAAAAATTTTATTAACCAAAAACATTCATAAAATCCCTGGAGATCAAGCTTAAGTCTAAATCCATGGAGTCTATTTAGGGTTTTCATATTTTTCTTGTCTTCCATTAATTCTAAGGTAAAAATCTTCAATCTCTTTTTAATTAAATTTTTTTTAATTCTTTCATAATCATTATATGATGGATCTAGGTTAATGTTTATTAGAAAATCTTTAATTTAATGTTATTACAATGATATAGACATGATTAGAATAATTAGGATTAATGATTAAACATGATGAGGGTAATTAATTTGGTTAATTATGTTAAATTCGTTTTTAAAAAGTGGGCAGAATTTTTGGGCCATTGTTTTGATCATATCTAGAGTTTTACAAACTGCTAATTTTTGAATATTATGTCCCTAGAAAGGTAACTGAGTTGACTTTCAAATGCAAGAAACGAGAACTAAATTGGAGGTCTAGAAGTGGGTCAAAAACATGTTACATCAGTCGGGTGTCAAAATAGTTTTTGGATCAGCCTGTTTTCTTTTTATGTTTTGAATTGTTTGGGGTACTAAGGGTCATATTGGAACCTTCATACGAACATAAGACTTATATTATATATTAAATAAAAGATCTGGAGAAGGTCTAAACAAATGGGTTAGGGTAAGACCCTCTGGTCATAACAAACTTTTCATATGTTCAAAATCAGTAAATTCTAGATAGGTAAAAGTATATATATGTATATGGAGACCTTAACAATTTCTTCAAGGTTGCGTCCAAAGGGGTGAGTTATCTAACACTTGTAAGGGAATAGGGTTTCTTTTACAGTGGAAGTTGATTTGGTTAAGGGGGTGTTCGACCCATAGTTTAAGGTATGAAAAACGGGACTGTTTTGGGTTAAATGTCAGCGGGGTGAGTTATGAACTAAACTAAGTTAAGGGATTTATAAAGGGGTGTCATGAGATGCATATGGAATATATATGGGTTTAAGTTGTCGGACAAGGTTAGATATCCATCACAGATTGATGAGCCATTTTGGTATGTGGTTCATGTCTTGATTGTATACGTTTGTGTGTTTAGATTTTGCTAGAGTGCGGGTACTTGGAGAAGCTTGTTCAGGTGAGTTTCATAGTCCCATGTCTTTATAATGATTTTGAATTCCAGATGGGATGGAAGAGACACTGTATGGTTTTGTAAAGAATGTTGTGAATGTTTTTATTGTTTGTGATGGACTTGTGTGTACACTTATCTAACTAACTGTTATGCGATTCTTGATTGTTATTGTTGTTTGACTTGGTACCAAGGGGATGTTGACAAGGCGGGGCCTTGGGATTGGTTCATAGGTGTATGGGCGCCTATGGGACCATGGTTATTGGTAAGGCTAGGAGACTTGGGGATTGTGGTTATTGGTAAGGCTTGGTGCCTTGGAATTGTGATTGTATGGTTAATCTTGAATGGTAGTTGTTAATGCATAATTGTAACACATTGTCCATATGTTATTTTATTGATGGTTGTTATTCACAGCTTATAACTATTTTGGGGTTGGAGTCTAAACCTACGACTCTCACCAACTTTATGTTGACGTATTTTAGTGTCTCTTTCAGGTGATAATGTGGTTAAGCGTGAGAATAGGAGTGGCTAGCTGGGAGGCTTAGGATTGCATTGGAGGAACCCTCTTTCCTCTTAGTATTTACTTATGTTTGAATAAGTGATACTTTGTAGACACCTATATGTTTGTTATTTGTTAATTTTATGTCTTTGGTAAGACGTAGACCTGTTACCTACTTACCTAGACGCCTGCATTGTTTGTGATATCTTCATGACATTGTGTCATCATTTATGATATTTCCAATTCATTTAGTTATCTCTATAGACACGCTATTGTTGTGATGATATCCATACGTCGCACCCCATATTCCGTAATGGTGGGGTGTGACATAAATCGTTGTAGAAAGTATCAATTAGAGTGACGGGTAGCATATTATGGTTAGGAAAACGATCGATCAAAACAATATAACGTTCCCAAGTATCAAAAAGAGACTCATCGGGTTCTTGATTGAAACCACTGATTTGATTCCTAAGACTAGTTACCATGGAGGGTGGAAAATATATTGACAAATAATTTTGAGTCATCTCGTCCCAAGTATGAATTGCGTTTTTAGGAAGACGATCAAACCATTTTTTGAAATGGTGGGATAAAGTGTGTGGAAAAAGATGAAGGCGGAGAAAATCCACGGAAACACCGGGCAATTTCATGCTTTGAGTGACGGTTATGAATTTATCGAGGTGTTTGTTGGCATCATCATCCGGTAATCCGCGAAATGGACAAGCTTTTTGAACTTGTTGGATCATGTGATGCTTCAACGAAAATTCAGGAGCCGTGATTTGCATCGGCGCAATCGGTCCTCCAAGTGCATTCATAGTTGGTTGGCATAGCTCCTCCATCGTACGAAGGTCGGGTTGAGGGTCATGGTTGTTATTATTCACAACGGGATGAGGTGGATTATTATTATTATGCACATCGTCCATATCTAAGTCTCTACGAGTCTCGGGCTCAAGATAAGACGAAGATCGAGTACGCATACACTAAAAATGAAATACAGTATTTTTGATTTTTTATCTTTTTTATTCTTTTAGATTTTTGAATTTTTTATATTTTTTAGGATTTTTTGAAAATTTTTATACTTGAAAATAACGTTCCCAAAAGAACGGATTCCAAAATCCAATTTTTCTCACGAAAAACCGTTAATCTTTATGAAAAGAGCCGGCAGCGGGGCCATTTTGGTATGGTAACTTTTTTCATATGTGTACTTGTTCGTTCTCGGTGTCTAATCGAATTGATCTCGGTTTAAGGTGGAATTGTCATTTTTGGTAACTAAAAGGGGGAACTTTAGATTATCTATTTCTACTTGTAAAAATAAAAGCTAAAATTATTAAACATAAATATAAAAATAAAAGAGAGAAATCTAACCTTGAATTCCTGGAAAAGAAAATTTGAATATTAATTTGGAACAAAAATCAATTCCGCAATTAGGAAGAAAAACTCAAACCTGTCGGAATACCCCCTGTCGAAATACAATCGGAATAATGATCAGAAAAACCTGTCGGAATGTTATCAAAAATCTTGTCGGAATATCTAAAACTGTATCGAAATAACAGACGGTAACAACTATCAGGATATGTATCGAAAAATCCGTCGGAATGTTTGTCGGAAACACCGTCGGAATGACTGATCACCAATACTATCGGAATACTTAAACCATTTTCCGATGAAAGTTGTTGGAATAACGATCGGAAAACCTAAAACCTTTTCCGATGAAAGTAGAAGGGGAATAAATAAAAACCAAATAAGCAATTTTTCTAATAAGCCCTTACCAAAAACATAACTGAATCAATAATAAGAAGAACTAAATAAGCCACGAATTTAAAAACTTTCAAAACACCATATAAGCAAAATTTTAATATGACAACTTTGAAAAGGTTAAACTTTTAAAAACACTTAAAAGAAAATAAGCTAAACACAAAATAAGCAAAAAGCACAAAAAATTGAGATTATCAATCGTATGAAATTGATAAGAACAACAAGATAAACTTTTTAATCAAATAAGCATCAAGATGAAACAAGTTACATACTTGAGCCGAATCGAAATCAAGATTAAAACAAGAAAGGTTGAATAAGATAGATTATGAAAAGTTTGAAATTAAACTTGGAGATTAAAGATTCAAAATACAAGATTAAAGTGAAAAGCTTAAAACTTTAAAGAAAATGAAAGAAATCTAGAGAGAGAAAGTAGAAGCACCTACTCCTACTTCTCTCTAAAAGATATGAACTACTAAAAAATGACTAACTCCCTAAAATGAAGTTGTAGGGGAGTATTTATAGGAGAGGAGAGGTGTTGTGTGTTGCTTGCTTCTTTCTTTATTTTGTCTTCTCGACTTTTTAGATAACTCGTCTTTCTCGACTTTGTCTCGGGATTAGTCGAATGATAAAATGAACTCGTCTTCTAATTTTATTCTTTTAGTTGAATTGGTTCTTCGACTTTGTCAAACTTCCGTCTTTAGACATTTTTCTTCAATAAATCTTCAGAATAGGCCTTTGACTTCCGTTCTTCTTGCACTTTTGATCTTTTGACTTCGTCTTTTGTCTTTTTCTTCGATAAAAGCCTGTGAAAGCCCATGTTTTCTTCCTTTTTCATATTTTTGTCCTAAAAGAATAAAAGCACAAACCACACATAATTCCTCCTTTTACGACATTAAATACACGTTTTGGTCTTGTTATTATTAGAAATAAGTGGTAAAAGGATAAGTGTTTTCACACTTATTACTTATTTATTTAAACAGCTTATAAATAAGCTGTTTTCAGCTTATTTGATAAGGCTTTTCACCATTTTTCATTTTTTTTGTTCTTTAAGTAGTTTAAGACTTTTTGTTTTAAAAAGTATATTTTTCACGTCTTTAGTTTATTTTTATTATTATTTTCAATTTAAATTTTGAAAAGTGATTTAAAAATAGGAAAAAGTATTTTAAAAATTTGGAAAAATCATTTTTAGGTTTTTAAAAGTATTTTTGAGGTTTACAAAAGAAAAAGTTTTCAATTTGATTTATTTTTAATTTTATTTAATTTTTGGTTTTTTATTAAACTTTAAACATTAATATAAAATTATTAAAGATGTTTTGGAAATTTTGTTTGCATTTTTGTCTTAGTTACATTTTTATTGATTTTTGGTAATTTTTTTTGGAAATTTTTAGAAGACTTTTGTTTTTCGTCGCGTTTTACGATTTCGTTCGTTTTACGTCGTAGGGTAATTTTGAGTGTAACTCGTCTTTTTTTCCTTCTCTTCTCATCCAAAAACGACACTAATCCAAACTTTGATTTATATTATTGGTACTCATATTCACACACCTCCTTCGAGAACGAACTCGGACTTATTCGACTTGTCGGTTTTCCTAAATCGTCGATTTAATACTTGCCGATTATACGCGTTTTTCGTAAAACGTGTACGATTTTACTACATCATATGTCCTGGGAAAAACCTGGTTTATAACTTGTAAAACTGAACTACTAACTGTTAAATCTGAAAACATGCATGTCCTGTATTTTAAGAGCCAAGAGCTTATATAGGTCATGTAATATAACAACGTGAGCATGTTACAGGGTGACCTCGTCATGCTGTCAGAGGGGTGACCTCTAACTAATAAACTGGGTGGAGGGATCAACTCCAATGTGAAGGATGTAGAGCCACACTACATTCACCTGCTAAACTGTAAATTGATAAACTAGGATGCACCCATAGATCCCACTAATAAATACTGATAAATGCCCAACTGAAATTAAAGGGACGCCACGAGAAATCACTCCCTTGCAGAGGAGTCATGACACTGGTGCCTCAAGTGTCATGGTTACGGTACCTCCGTAACTAGATGAAACTGGTCATGCGTGTATATAAAGCTCAGGCAATTAAACATGGTAACCATGGCAAATCATGAAAGGTTTTATAACATATATCTGGGAAAATAAATGGCTACAAAAGGGGAATCCTTATCATGCATAGAAAGGAAAGTCCATACTAAAGGACGGAATATCCGTACCTTGTGTCCAGTAACTGACTAAAGATGAAAAGATGGAAATCCTACTCTGACTTCACGCAATCTACATGAATAAAGGGATAAGAATGAGTTGTCTGATTACTCTATACTTTACTGGTTCTTGTTGTTCTTAACTTGGTTTACACGCTCTTGTCTTGTTTTACTGCTTCGTGTATAATCTTATAACTTTGACTGTTTCATGTATTTCTGATTAATGTATTTAATATATTCTTGTATTATTATACTTGTAGTATCATAATAAGTAACCTTCTAAAAATAGTAGGTTTCCATAAATAGTAAGTTTACAAAAATAGAAAGTTTCTAAAAATAGAAATAAGCTTGTTTAACTAATAAAACTTTACCTTAAGCCAAATAATTATATTAAAGTATGTTGTTAAGTTAATATAAAATACTTAGGCTAAATTCATGAATTATTATATTTAATAATTATAACCTAAGTTTTCATGATTAATTAATTATAATATCATGTAATTAAATTAATTAATTTACTAAAAGTGGTTTAGCCAATTTAGCCCTAGTGTACCGAGTCCTTAACCCGAGCCTAACGAGGCACCCGTCTCGATCGCACTTAGAAAAACAAACAAAAAACCAAAACCAACACCAACAACCGGCGGCTGTTGGTTTCTATTGGCTACGCAGCCCTAGGCTGCTTCCAAGCCACTGTTGGCCACAGGTTCCCACTGGCTAGCCAGTGTTCCCCCTGCCGCGACCAAATTACCCACCGACCTTGCGTCGGTTCCCACTGTTTTACATCCAAACACCCCTGTGACAAACAAACACCCTTGTTGGTTTCTGTTTTACTGCCGTCTACACCAAAACCACCACCGCACCCCTTGTGGTTTACGGCTGGTCTAAAACAAATCACACCGAGAACCTATAGGTCTCGGTTTTCATGAAAACCAAACCCAAGACTCGGTTTGATTATGATTATTACATGTTTTAATCATATATACATCATGTGTTTTATAACATACTTGATTGATTCAAGAAGTAATTAATAAGAATGAACATTAAGGATTCAGGAGATACAAATGTGAATTGATTAAGCCCTAGGAACACACACACAAATCCATATCAAATCAACACTCAACAAAAACCTTTTCCTTTTTCTTGTTCTTTTCTGCCGACGGCTCCAAACCAACAACCCTAGTTTCTATGTTTTGTTTTCTTGAAAATGAAAGTATACAATTCAATCCCTAGTTGTTTACATTTGTTAAATGGGTTGGGCTTGAAGCCCTTCTTGTTTTCTTTTCTTTTGTTGTCGCGGCCCAACACACACACAAGTGTATTTTTTGTTTTTCGACTTTTATAAATCCCGTGCGTTAATATTCGTGGCGTGAGTTCGTGTTTATTCTGATATTAATTATTATACATGAATAAACGGTAAAATACGATATACTTGGATACGATGTTAATTATTCTTGGAACATGTCGTGTATTAGATTAACGTAACATTTTAATTTTAATTAAATTCGTGATTTCATGTCATAAACGTATCCATGGATTTTAAGCGTGTTTTACAATTGCATTAACAGCTGTAATGACTTCAGTTGGTTTGCTTTGGGTTTTTATGCGATGAACATGTTGAATATAAGAGGTTGTGATGAGTTTACCCAAGCTTGATTGAAGTTGTGAGCATTCGCTTCTTAGTAAGGAAAATTTTCTAAGTTTGTAGCAGTGATGATGTCATGTTTTTCTGTTAGCAAGAAACCTGAGCCTCTAAAAATAACATGTGGATGAGAACGATCTAGCCTCTTGATGTTGTTTGCTTCTTTGTCACACCCCGCCAAGGCGGAATCGCGAGGCGCGAGCAAAATAGATATCATCACGACACAATGTCGTCACAATAAAGAAACAAAATCTAAATATAACATTCAATAAAACATAACACAAACGTGCCATGATAACATCTATTCAAAACACAAAATGAATGCTCACATAATGCATAAGTCATAGCATAAGTTCAAACAAATAAATCCTAAGACATAAAGCAAGCTTTCCGCAATGCAATCCTAATATCCAGCTAATCCGAAGAAAACTCCTTAAGTTATATGGTGAATACCTAAAAATGATACTAAACTTTCAACACAAATGTTGGTGAGAGTTACAAGTTTACAAACAAAAATTTACCGCACGCAAAACAACTTATGAACATATGAACATACAAAAACAATCTCACTCACAATCATTATATAATAAGATCATAATTATCTCAAATTATGATAAGGAATTGCGCTAAATCCAATCGCTCCTAACGAAGGAGAAAATCTTCACTACAGGAATCGTAATCTGAAAAATACTCACATCTCGTGATATCTTCGATCATGTCTGCACCACCACTACATAACACATGGTGACGTCTTACTATACCTTGCGTCTCACTAGTGTCTCAGATATCACATACTAATACTCCTGCAATATCATCAACATATATGTTCAATCATTTTAAAAGCAAAGTAATGCGACATATTTATAAAACAACTAAATATCATTTTCATCCCAAAACATTTACAAGTAAAAGGGATTGCAACACTCATCTTATGCAAAGCAATTCCAAACCCTTCAAACGTCACATAAACAATCTAAAATAAACAAAACATATGTTACCATCGATTAAGATACTAACTCAACTCGATATAACAACCACCATGATGAATATCTACATATCTGTCATTTATCTATTTTGTTTTAACCCACTTAAATGTTCTAATAGTTCATTACACCTTAAACTATCTCCGTTTAAAATTTACCCAAAACGGTATCTGTTTTGACGACACAAAACATCCACAAATAAAATACCTAGATAACTCAACTATTCTTGGAAAAATTCCACAAGTTACGTATATTTCGTGTGAACCTCTAGTAATCTTCTCTAAGCCAAATACTTAGTACAAATACCCTTTAAAAGTTCATGAACACAAAGTGTCCAGTTTCTAATCTGAAATGATACTCTAAAAGTTACACAGAAGCTGACGACCTTAAACACCTCCAATTGGTTTAAAATTCGCTACGGGACTCACACAACATATGAACTTACTTTTTAGTTAATCCGAATTAACAATAACATGTTTAAGTATTTTAAATAATTTCAAAACTCACTTTAATTTTCTTCGATAAATTCCCAGTTTTGACAACGAAACTTGTAATACTATTTTGACTGACCAAACGAACGAATTAGCTATTCTAGTTACTGTCATTGGAAAGTAGACTCTTTATACTTCGATCTGCATATATAGAACTCAATCTAACTCTTCTCCACCATGGACATATCATCAAAACAAGTTGGTTAATTTTTCTGCCCAATCCCTAATTCCGATTTTGACATGTCTAAACCCTAATATTTCACCATTAATTATACTAATCATTAATTAAACTTACTTTAATGAAACTCTAATATTAATTACAGATCAATAAACCTTAATTAATTAAAACCCTAATTAACCTAACTGTTAGTTCAGCGATCGGTCGGGGTGGAGAGCGGATCTGAATTCCTCGCGGTGGGTACTCAGGTGTCTCCGATTAAGTTAGATCTTGCACTAATAAGAGATGTTGTTGATGATTCCAGTACAAGTAAAGTATAGCGTTAGTCCTTATCGTGAGGATGGACCCTACGATTAGACTCCAGCGTGAGAGTAAGTATTCATGTTGTCAGAAGTACTTGTATGTATTGGGAAGAGTGAGAAAATCATACCTCGTTTGGAGTGCAAAGGTGTACTATTTATAGGGAAATGTATTGGGCTTTCCCTGGTATCTTGGGTAGTATTGTGAGTGGGCCTTTGTGGTCCAAAAGCCCATTTGTATTTGCTTGCTAATCGTGACCTATGGATTCATTCCTGAGAACTTATCCACATGGGTTCTAGACGTGCTTTAGGAAATGCGTATGTTGTTTGTGTTGCATGGCGGATTTTCTCTCGGGTAGCTGATCTGCTTAGAGCTTTGCGCCGTGGTGGCCTTTTGTATACTTGGGTCTGGCCCAATATAAAACCCAAAAATTTGGTATGTATTTTATTTCATCATTTTTAATATAACCTAAAGTTTAGATAATAAGTATTTGATATTAAAACTTTAGGTTAAATTTTTTGGTTGAATTGTAAATAATAATAATAAAAATAATTGTAATAATATTAGCAATAAATATGTGATAAGGTTAAAAGGTTCTAACAATATTATGGATAAAACGGTCTTTCACAAATAAATATATTTTGACAAAATCAAGGATTGATCTGCATAACCTATTACGAATTTTAAACATCTTAACTAGAATCAGTTATAGATAATATTTACTTGGCCTATTAAAATAATATATCTTCTCATTAATACTTATTACTGTTTTGCGAAGCGTTTTGCCTTTTTTTACTATTTTCCGTCAGTTTTGGCGGGAAAAAAAGTTGCCACGTGTCCCTTATATGTCTTATTTCTACCTATACACGCGCCAAACGCTCCATTATTTTCTCAACAGATACTAAGAGTATTACCCACTGTTTTCTCTTTCTCACAGTTACCCACCCGTTCTCTCTTTCTCTCTCCAAGGTATCCACCGTTCTTCTTTCATGGATGAGATCTGCATGTTGTTCTTCTCGATCTGCCATGATTTTGTGATGTTAGAGATAAGCTATTCATAAACTAATATATGTTATAATAGATCAAATATGCATGCTATTTTGGCATCGTTCTCGATCTGCGATCAGTTTGTGATGGTAGAATCGGGTTGTTCAATCTATTGTTTTTGGCTTTCTGACGGTCTTTTGACCACGATCGTCAGCCCCATCATTGATGGGTTTGTGATGCGTCGTTTTCTTCTTTGTTACGTTTTTTTTCAACACCATTAACCCCATCGTTTCCCCTATCATTGATGGGTTGGTGGCGGTGGGCTTCGGTTACTATCCCCACTGTTTTCTCCAGAACAAGATATGGCAAAAAATATGATGTTGGAATTTTTTGCTTAATTGCATCATGGAGGAGTTTATATGCAGTGATAAATCAGGTCGTCCAAGTTGAAAATCAACAAAGATACTGACGAAAAGATTTAAGGTATGTTAGTTGTTTATAGGTATCAAATTGTAAGAAAAAAAGAAGCACTCTTTGATTTTAAGAATTAGTTTCATGATTTGGGAATTTGGGGGTTTATGTTTGCCGGATGAAGCTTTTGGCTTTTTGGTTATGAAATGAATTTGTAGGTTTTGTGATTTGATTGGCTTTTTCATATGGGATTTTGTTTATTTTATGTGGGTATTTGTTATTTTCTTTTATAAAGATTGGGTTATTATTCATTTGGGTGCAGTTATAGTAATTTAAGCACCCAGATATTGAATTCATTAGTTTTTCTATATGGTTTTTGATGCTTTGATATAAAGTTTGCGCTTTTTGTATAAGAATGTTGACAAACCCTTTCTTCAGTATCTGAGGTTGATGATATGAACTGTATTATGAGAATAAAATTGCAAGTGTCGTCACTGTTTTTTTTCCTACACAGGTTGCTAGCAGCTGTCAAGACAGAAAAAACCACCTTCAACAATGTGTCAATTTGTATAAATGCATGGTCTTAAAGTAGACTATATATAAGTTAACATAATATTGTCGGGTTTTTTCACCTTTGTAGAATGCACTACTCTCACGACACTGGTCGATAAACGGTGACAGACATGTCCAAGTTATGCCAAACAATGGTGAAGCCGTGTCGGCAGTCACATGTTACACAATATATGCCTTTGGAAGTGAATTTTTGTATATATGTTTGTTTTCTCGCTAAATTTTAGTCAAATCCGGATATATATTCTTTTTTCATATATATGGATTTGGCTATTCACAAATGCTTTGTTTCGATTGGGTGTTTTTAAGTTTTGGATACTTATTTTGGATGAACAATAATTTTCTTCACTTCCATTTTTGGAAAAAAAAATTTTGCTTTCGAGACCAACCAAACACACCAACTTTGTTGCTTTTCTAGACACTAAAAGTTACGACAATCTGTCCACCAAGCATGACCCATTTAATTTTTTTTTGTCAACTTTAGCAAATGATACAATTTATGTGAGCTGAAAACGCAACTTTTATGTTAACTCTAAAGAACAATACAATTTGTTAATGCAATAATGCCTAAAAATTTAACACCCCCAAATTTACACAATTCAATACAGCGAAAGACTCGTTGGTGTTACGGGATAGCACATTACTCACATCATAGACAACGCTTGAAAATCGCGTCGTTTAATAATAAATCATTTCCATTCATAAATATCAAATTTACATAGGTCCCAAGTCATTGTATTTTATACAAGTTTTACAAAGCATTTGAATGGAAAATATTATTTAAGTGCGGGCCATGAATTCTTGTTGTCTTCCCGAGAATTACCTTCAAGTACCTAAGATAAAATATTTTAAAAGAAAAGGTCAGCGATAACGCCGAGTGAATTCATAGAGTTTAATAAAATCCATCAATATAACATCGGTATAAAATTATTACCGAAAATCATTTTGTACAAATCATTGTAATAGGCCATAAAATAGCCAAAGTCATTTTATACAAATCCTTATCAAAATCATAATATAGGCTTTCGCCTTCAAAATCATTATACGAACCATTGTCGTTAAAAACATCATACAACACGTTTTATAACGTTGTATAGATTAAATAAAAACCGTTATATGAATATGGTTATATAAAACCAAAACACGAACATAATATCAATAATAAGACCCTGTATTGCTAGTCAGGCAATATATCGTAATTCAACGCATAAAGCAGTATTTCGTTATTTGGATTATTATAAGTCGCATGACATTGTTACCTTACTACAACAAACAACAGGTAGCTAACCCGACAATCATTTGCCCATCTAAAACAGCGTGTCGTCACAATAATCACGCTTATAGAAATCTTCTCATACATAAATTCGCTTACCAATCAATGTGGCACGACGGGGATCAACCGTCAAGGCGCGAACTGGGGTGATCGTCCCCAAATAGTACTATTATATGCATAAGCGTCTACCAAATCCCGGTAGTTCACAATTCATGCTAATGGGACTTTTAGTGACATAACCTAACTTTAATAATCCATTTCGTTTCATCTATCGGGTCATATAATCATACATCGGGTCATACAATCATTCGGGTCCAAATCAATAAACAGATAATCGGGACAACTAGTGTCTTATTTTATAAAAACTAACATGTTATCTCCCTCGCGGGTTTATAAAACATTTCATAAAAACATTTAAAAGAGTGCGAGGCTATGAACTCACGTTGATGTGGGAAGGCGGGTTATCGGTAATTCGGATGTACGGTACGTGCTTCAATCACGGAAACCTAGACAAATAATACTCGTCTTAGACTTTTGTCCAATGACTTTATCAAAATAACAATTGCGTATATATATGATGATTTTATACATATGATGATGATCATGTGGGTTTATACATCTTTACTCATTTATTATAGTGTTTATGTGTTGGTAACATTTTTATAATAGTTATACTAGTTCAATTTAATTACATTTTGAGGTCCAATGGGCCCATTACAAGCCCAATATATTATATTAGCCCAATTATAGTTTTATTATCAGTATTATATTTTACATGTTGGGCCCAAATGGGTTAAGCCCAATAAGTAATTTTTATAAGTGTTTAACTTATTTAGTTAAATTATTAGTCCAAATATGCTAACTTAGCTCGTTAATGTCCGTATGTCATGTAGTTCGGGTTTTATTGGTTTTTACATGTATTAGGTACTTATACATCAGTATATGACTTTTAAAAACTTTACATTAGACGGGTTTGATCGTCTAAGTTTTAATTGGCGAAAAACGTTAATTTTACGGTAATAGCCGAAAAAGTCGTAAAAATCATGTTTATAGTTTTTATAACTTATAAATCTTATTCAACTACCATTTTTATAAAGTGTCCATTTATTTCACCCTTTTACATATTTATATAAATGAAATTTATAAGTTAGTGGGTTTTAATTCACATTTTATACTATATTAGTTTGAGTGCTTATATAATACTATTAAACATTAATTCTTCAAAATCTGATTTTTAGTTTCATCTTCACCATTTTTATCATATCTTGAGTTCTATAAGGAGATAGAAGCTCATTTTTGGATGGCATAAACTTCATATTATGTGTTACAATTAAGTTAGTTATAGCTACTGCTAATTCCAAGTCTAACTATCCTTAACAGTCCTTACAAAACAGACTATTCAGATTGGTACACTCATCTTGTTTTGATCATATCTCACTCATTTTGATGATTCCATTGCATGGCCAACTCTCACATGTGTATGACATCTAACACTTACTGTAAATGGATTCCACCATGCCATTTTATCAGTTTAAGACTTGGTTACTTACTGTTTTTATACAGCCAACAATTTAAGCATGATTTTACCCTTGTTTCTTATGGTTATTCATCTTTTTAAGCATATTTATCAACACTTGATCCCCACACAACATTTTTATCATCATATATTCATCATATACATATACAATAAGAAAGAAAATACATGATTACATAATCAAAATAACAAGAGGATGGGAAGAACAATCTTTATACCACCAAGATTGTGTAGGTATTCATCAAGGCTTGGATTTTTGATGGAGAAACTTGTGATAGATCAACACCAATCATCAAGAACACCAATACTTGTAAACTTATTGTAGAAATAAGACCTTGGACTTGATAAAATCACCTCCTTGGACGTTATAATCACCTCCAATCTTCAAGGCTTCAAAGGAGCTTCATTATTTGTGAATATAACACAAGGTTAATGGCTAGAATTAAACAAATGAGGGGTGTTTGATGATGGTTTGGACGGCAATGGGGAGGATGATAGGTTTTGGAGAGTAGTTTGCATGTGTAGCTAAGTGTAAACGGTATATGTGAAGTGGTTTTGTGGTTTTGTGTAAGTGCTAGCTTACATGTTAAGCTTGGTAAGACAAGTGTAGCAACTTGTTTATATAAAGTTGACACCTCATGGTGTTGGTGGTAGCTAGTGAACCGTCCCATGCGTGGAGTGAGCCAAAACTTGTTTTGTCTCATCCCACTAATTTACGGGTACTCCTCGATTCTAGTTTCCTCGATTTGCGTGCCCTCGGGTCGTTTTACGAAAAACGTTTTTTTTAATTATGAATCAACGGCACAAAATGAATCTAATAAAAATTGTCTCATCAAAAACGGAGTTCGAAAACGTAAATACGTAATCCTAAGGTTTCTGGTTTAGTCGTAAAGGACGTTAAATTAAAATCGTAAGTCCTAATCTCTTCTCGTAAATTTGTGAGTTTATGAACCAACACAAATTTAAAATCTCAAAATAATATTCACGGACAAATTTATTTTCTGAAATGTCAGACTGTCACCAAAGACGGTGTATGTAAACGTGAGCACGTAACGTAGAATCCTCCGGTTTAGACGTAGTCGATGCTACTTCAAGACGTAAATCCAAATTTCTTCCCAAAAATAAGTGAGTTCATATTATAACATTAAAATAATGTTTTCAAATAAATATTGAGAATAAAATATAAACCATAAATTGACGGATTGTCACAGCATTTACCCCTAAACAGGATCTTTGTCCTCAAAGATCATATTACTACTCGCTTCTTATAGAGTTAAAGTCATGTGGGTATTTCCTCCACATTCGGTCTTTTCTCACAAGTGTAATTCATTACAATACGCGAGTTTCGTCAAACATAACTACGGGAATAAGATCAGGCTTAATGTTGACTTACTTTCTCTATCCATGATGTTCACGGGTTTTTGATGAATGCAACTTTTCGCCGATCTAAATTTCATCAAGAAGTGATAAGATTCTCACTTGATAGACATTTTATCAAGTTCGATATACGAAATATAATTCACACAACTCTTGAAGTCCTAGGGTAGATCCAGCTTACGTGCCTTTCAAACCAACTTTTACATCATCTCTATGGTCCCATACTACGGGGACTTATATCCCATGATCTTTTAGATCATCAATTCATTTTCCCATGGTTAAAATTTTTGGCATAACTTTGCCACCCATCTGGCACTTCAAGATCAACATTTCATATTCACATAACCTCCTACCCACTACCGGCAGTCAATAATCAGATCCTTATTTCAAAAATCATTTCAGGTCTCGCGGGTCGAGTATTTTGTAAGGTTAGGTTCCCGATCATAGGAAACCTTAAACCTAAAAGACATGTCCAACTCACAATGGGTGTATGTCGGGTTTGTTCATCCCAACTCTTGCTTACAGATGCTCTAATATATATCCTCACAAGATTCGATCTTGATCCTAATACGATAATTATCAATGATAATCTCTCCAAAGGAAAACGATTTTACAGTTTATTACCAAAGGTCAATCATTCAAACATAAAACAGCACTTATAGTATTTTGTAGCGTTACTTTACCTCGTCCCTTCGATTGGGGTGGTACACAGTACTCTCATCAAGATTCGTTCTCAATGACTTCTGAGCAAATCTCTAGAAATTCGATGCGAAGCGAGGATCTTGATAGAGATGATCGATACAGGCACACCATGTTTACATAACTCCTTTAAATATAAAAGAGTCAATTTCTTCATCAAGAATCTATCATTAACAGGAATGATATTAGCAGATTTGGTCAGTCTGTCGATGATGACCCAAATCGAATCAAATTCAGATGATGACCTTTGCAATAGTTAGACGTTTACTAATGTATGAGGCGATGTCTGCCTTCATAATTTGCCATCAGTACAACTTCTTCTGATAATGATACATTAAATCAGAAATGACAGGAATAGAGTACTTATACTTACAAGATTCCAACATAACTAGATCTCAAAATCTCCATATTTAGGCAACCACAAGTGGCCTTTTAATCATTTAACGCTATCGGCTTCTCAATTCTAATGGTTCATATTAGCCGCGAACCCCTTTTCTATATTATCCTTCTTACAAGCATTAGTTATTTTTAAATTGCTCGGCAATTTATTTTGCACAGTCATTATTAAGAAACACATCCTAATTGATTATTTATCCTTTCTATATTATGTGTCAGTATCTACATTCACCTTCCCTGATGAAATAATTATCATGACCGTATTCATTCAAAATTTATTTCTTCATATTTCTATGTTTTAGTCTCGTCTCAACTATTATTTTTATCAGTTTTGCTCAATCCGACGTTTAAAGCGTCAATAAATATTTCAAGTAATTAAATAATAAATATTCAATTTTTATGAAATGTAAATGTAAAAAGTTCTAAATTTCTTAGTTCGACCAATTATATAAAAATGTTCAGAATAAATTTTAAGTTTAATTAACACGATTTTTGTTGATTTATCGAAAATAATTAATAAGATCCGTAATTGTTCGAAAATCTTTGTTTATAATTTGGTCAAAATTTTCTTAGTTAAATAGCAAAAATTGTCGTTTCAAATTTCAAGTCATGGTTTAAATGGTTTTCCTCAATCTCTCTTAGGTTGTCTTGAGGTATACACGAACATTTACCCCTAAACAGGAGTTTAGTTAAATGTTCTGAGTATATGGGAATAATCCCTTAAAAATCCTTTGTTAAAACATTTGTCAAAACACATTTGCATTTTCTTTTTGGTAAAACCCAAAGTCTTAAAAGGGCTCTAAATTTTTGAACAGTCAATATATTCCATTTTCTATTAATCACACGGTCAATTAATATAAAGGATTAAGTCTTAAATCACATGTTAAATATTCAAGGTACAAGTTTTCGCTACTCGGCCGAGTCAGGGCATTCTACAAATAACTATTAACTCATTCTTATTCTTAGAAACAAACAAATAGTCCTTAATGATCACAAGCATGAATTTATCAAGTTACAGCCTACACACGTGATTCACCCAATTTATGAATGCTAAATGTGTATTAGTCAATCCAAACGTCATCACGTGAAACTTATAATTTTCATTACAAGTACCGGATGTAGTGATTGGAATAGATAATCTTTTTCGCGGACGCGAAGTTGATGACAACCATGCCATGGATCAAATCTTTAGAACATACGCTAGAACCTTGTAAATGATCGAACAAATCTATCATCTTGGGTAGTGGATATCGATTTCGATCGTCAATTTACATAGTTCACGGTAATCAGTAAACATAAGGAATGATAACACCATAGCTCTTCATGATGACGAGTTTGGTAGAATAAAAGCTTTCTCCGACAAGTCTCTCAGTTGTACGGTAATTCTTTTAATTCAGATGGTGCTGACTTACAGTGCACAAGCCACAGGTGCAGCACCGGGAATACAATCAATACCAAATTCAACTTGCCTCAATGGCGAAAGTCTAAGTAATTCACCAACAAATACTTCCTAAAGTTTCAGATAACGGAAACATCCTTTAATACATTCACTTTTAAGTTCTTTCTAGATTATAATATCTTTCACAACCCTTCACGGTATAATTTCAAGTCTAAATGTAGGATATGGTCATCCATCAAGAATTATTTAGATCACTTTTGATAATCAACATCTTACCCTTTTAGGGGAATTCTACTCGAGTTCCCATCAATTAAGACAATGTCGTCATGTCATAATCAATCAATCCATTCTATTGGCACTATCAACTTTCCAGTTTTATTGCCGTCGATAAGATGTGAACTTCTCAAAAGACTAATAATAGCTCATAATCCTTCACAAATTCAAGGATATATGGAGACATAACTAAACTTAAAAGAGTAAGGTCAACGCATAATCTACGCGAGAGAATTTCAAATCAGATACAAATGAAAACATTTAATGAATTTGAATATATCCCATGTTTTCATAATTTGAGTACGCATTCGAAAGCTCCTCGGATCGTTACCAGGTCATTCAAATGAAACCAAATCAAAAGAAATGATAGGAACGTCGATACATCCAATCGGGTATCAACACTCGGTAATCAGATACTTTTCCTAAGAATCTCACTACGGGAGAATTAGACAAGAAAGAATTGTCAATTGTCAAATAAGACAATTTCCACAGATGAGTAAATTCGACTCAGAAGAATAGATGCTACAGGCACATATGTAGGTGTCCCTAACACTATGTCCCTATTTTTCACTTCTTGCAGATCTCATAAAATTTAATCTTTCATAATCTTCAAAGAAAATATAGTGTTTATTCATTAGCTTTATGGTGACTACTAATCAGCCTTGCATGGTCCATTCCAAATTGTATGTAGGCGCGCAACTATATACAATTTCAAGATTAACGATGCAATACTCAGTTCGTCAAAATTTTATCATCATATTTATAATAAAACATTTTCATGCTTAATTCTTAAATAAGAATCAAAAATAAATTTACAAAGATTTTCTTTGTTATGAAAACAATTAAGTTTTCCAAATTGTTTCATAAACAACTTTACTTCGATAATGATTATTTATAAATCTCACTTTAAATAATCCGTATAGTGATGAAAATCCAATTATTCTCAAGGAATACCGTTTTAACTTATAAAACAACGTGTGATCTGCAAAAGAGTGATCAAGAGTTGTTCACCAAGAACTAACTACTATATATCAGGAAATGAGCTTAGCTACTTATTCATGAGGTTCATGACCTCGATGGCACTCATGAATACAAAGAGAATAATCCACGACGCAACTCAAATCGAGATGAGTACTTGTTCAATGGTTGGATCACTAATACGAACATTAGGATGAAGCAATAAAGGATAGATAACATAGATACATGTAGGATTAGCAATCAAAGGTAGTATTTTCATTAATCACAAACAAGTCTAAATTGTACCGTAACACATTACGTGTAACTATGTCATACAATTCCAAGAACTCATCCTACCAACTGATATCTCAGTTAAGTTAGGGATTTTATTTTATTTTTTTTTATTTTATTTTTTTAAAGATACCACAATGAATACTAATCTACAAGAGTCATTAGGTGTTCCACATGTCCTAGAAGATCCATCGGTCCCAATTTAGAAGAAGATTTCTTCAATTTATTTCTTGGACACTGGGCATCCTCGTTAGTGGACAATGGCCTAGGAACAACACTTAACACGAATCAACAATCAATTAAAACCTTATAATTCAATCATAGAACTTAATGACTTCCTCTTAACAATCTCATATTCCGTACAAGTTAAATTTTTACTTTATTCAAGTTTCAGTCAACTTATACTCAAGGCGATATCCTACCTCCATTTCCAATACTTTCAACCTTATTCATAAACCTTAAAAGGGCAATAAAAGCTCGATATGATCAACACTTAATTTCCAATCCTATAGCTCTTACAACAATAGTTATCAAATGAGTCACTAGTATGAAATGACTCACACATTCAATTTGACTTGTCGGAAAGGTACTAGTGGCATGAGGCTTTTGGGTAATGGTTCCAATGACAGCCTCAAGTGCAACATTCACCCTTTCGATTTCAATTTAAGAATTTGGTGACAACGAATCAGATGACATCTTTCTAGGTGGTAACATTTTGTCAAACTCCACTCTATAATGAAAGATCGCCATGGCATCGATATCAGATTTAATCTCGCCAATTCTTCTTTAATATCGTAATCAACTAATATCCACATTTCTACGAATATCAACCATTTGTTGGGATCATAAATATCCACAACTTGGTTTAGATCTAGGATAGCTAGAATTCCTATGAGAATAGCTTCGATTAATTTACTAGGGGATTTAGGGTTCCTTGTGACAATCTACGTCGTATAAATACCTCGTATAAATATCAAAATAATCATCAAACAATCATGTAATAAAATTACATCATATATATATATAATCCAAGTTATATATATATATATATTAAAATAACACTTCTCAGTCTGGCCTTGTCGGTAACTCAGAATTCTTCGGTACCGTTATAGTCAAAAGATTTTTAGACATTTTGTGAAAAATGTTTATAGTTAAAAGATTTTGAAATGTTTTATTCAAAACCTTGGTTTTAAAAATCTTTCGTTCTCTATAACGAGAGCTCTGGTACCAAACTGTAACACCCCCAAATTTACACAATTCAATACAGCGGAAGACTCGTTGGTGTTACAGGATAGCACATTACTCAAATCATACACAACGCTTGAAGATCACGTCGTTTAATAATAAAGCATTTCCATTCATAAATATCAAATTTACATAGCTCCCAAGTCATTGTATTTTCTACAGGTTTTACAAAGCATTTGAATGGAAAATATTATTTAAGTGCGGGCCATGAATTCTTGTTGTCTTCCCGAGAATTACATTCAAGTACCTGAGATAAAACATGTTAAAATAAAAGGTCAGCGATAACGCCGAGTGAATTCATAGAGTTTAATAAAATCCATCAATATAACATCGGTATAAAATTATTACCGAAAATCATTTTGTACAAATCATTGTAATAGGCCATAAAATAGCCAAAGTCATTTTATACAAATCCTTATCAAAATCATAATATAGGCTTTCGCCTTCAAAATCATTATACGAACCATTGTCGTTAAAAACATCATACAACACGTTTTATAACGTTGTATAGATTAAATAAAAACCGTTATATGAATATGGTTATATAAAACCAAAACACGAACATAATATAAATAATAAGACCCTGTATTGCTAGTCAGGCAATATATCGTAATTCAACGCATAAAGCAGTATTTCGTTATTTGGATTATTATAAGCCGCATGACATTGTTACCTTACTACAACAAACAACGGGTAGCTAACCCGACAATCATTTGCCCATCTAAAACAGCGTGTCGTCACAATAATCACGCTTATATAAATCTTCTCATACATAAATTCGCTTACCAATCAATGTGGCACGACGGGGATCAACCGTCAAGACGCGAACTGGGGTGATCGTCCCCAAATAGTACTATTATATGTATAAGCGTCTACCAAATCCCGGTAGTTCACAATTCATGCTAATGGGACTTTTAGTGACATAACCTAACTTTAATAATCCATTTCGTTTCATCTATCGGGTCATATAATCATACATCGGGTCATACAATCATCCGGGTCCAAATCAACAAACAGACAATCGGGACAACTAGTGTCTTATTTTATAAAAACTAACATGTTATCTCCCTCGCGGGTTTATAAAACATTTCATAAAAACATTTAAAAGAGTGCGAGGCTATGAACTCACGTTGATGTGGGAAGGCGGGTTATCGGCAATTCGGATGTACGGTACGTGCTTCAATCACGGAAACCTAGACAAATAATACTCTTCTTAGACTTTTGTCCAATGAATTTATAAAAATAACAATTACGTATATATATGATGATTTTATACATATGATGATGATCAAGTGGGTTTATACATCTTAACTCATTTATTATAGTGTTTATGTGTTGGTAACGTTTTATACTAGTTATACTAGTTCAATTTAATTACATTTTGAGGTCCAATGGGCCCCTTACAAGCCCAATATATTATATTAGCCCAATTATACTTTTATTATCAGTATTATATTTTACATGTTGGGCCCAAATGGGTTAAGCCCAATAAGTTATTTATAAGTGTTTAACTTATTTAGTTAAATTATTAGTCCAAATATGCTAACTTAGCTCGTTAATGTCCGTATGTCATGTAGTTCGGGTTTTATTGGTTTTTACTTGTATTAGGTACTTATACATCAGTATATGATTTTTAAAAACTTTACATTAGACGGGTTTGATCGTCTAAGTTTTAATTGGCGAAAAACATTAATTTTACGGTAATAGCCGAAAAAGTCGTAAAAATCATGTTTATAGTTTTTATAACTTATAAATCTTATTCAACTACCATTTTTATAAAGTGACCCTTAATTTAACCCTTATACATATTTATATAAATGAAATTTATAAGTTAGTGGGTTTTAATTCACATTTTATACTATATTAGTTTGAGTGCTTATATAATACTATTAAACATTAATTCTTCAAAATCTGATTTTTAGTTTCATCTTCACCATTTTTATAATATCTTGAGTTCTATAAGGAGATAGAAGCTCATTTTTGGATGGAATAAACTTCATATTATGTGCTACAATTGAGTTAGTTATAGCTACTGCTCATTCCATGTCTAACTATCCTTAACAGTCCCTACAAAACAGACTATTCAGATTGGTACACTCATCTTGTTTTGATCATATCTCACTCATTTTGATGATTCCATTGCATGGCCAACTCTCACATGTGTATGACATCTAACACTTACTGTAAATGGATTCCACCATGCCATTTTATCAGTTTAAGACTTGGTTACTTACTGTTTTTATACAGCCAACAATTTAAGCATGATTTTACCCTTGTTTCTTATGGTTATTCATCTCTTTAAGCATATTTATCAACACTTGATCCCCACACAACATTTTTATCATCATATATTCATCATATACATATACAATAAGAAAGAAAATACATGATTACATTATCAAAATAACAAGAGGATGGGAAGAACAATCTTTATACCACCAAGATTGTGTAGGTATTCATCAAGGCTTAGATTTTTGATGGAGAAATTTGTGATAGATAAACACCAATCTTCAAGACCACCAATACTTGTAAACTTCTTGTAGAAATCAGCCCTTGGACTTCATCAAATCACCTCCTTGGATGTTATAATCACCTTCAATCTTCAAGGCTTCAAAGGAGCTTCATTATATGTGAATATAACACAAGGTTTATGGCTAGAATTAATCAAATGAGGGGTGTTTGATGATGGTTTGGACGGAAACGTGGAGGATGAGAGGTTTTGGAGAGTAGTTTGCATGTGTAGCTAAGTGTAAATGGTATATGTGAAGTGGTTTTGTGGTTTTGTGTAAGTGCTAGCTTACATGTTAAGCTTGGTAAGACAAGTGTAGCAACTTGTCTATGTAAAGTTGACACCTCATGGTGTTGGTGGTAGCTAGTGAACCGTCCCATGTGTGGGGTGAGGCAAAACTTGTTTTGTCTCATCCCACTAATTTACGGGTACTCCTCGACTCTAGTTTCCTCGATTTGCGTGCCCTCGGGTCATTTTACGAAAAACGTTTTTATAAATTATGAATCAACGGCACAAAACGAATCTAATAAAAATTGTCTCATCAAAAACGGAGTTCGAAATCGTAAATACGTAATCCTAAGGTTTCCGATTTAGTCGTAAAGGACGTTAAATTAAAATCGTAAGTCCTAATCTCTTCTCGTAAATTTGTGAGTTTATGAACCAACACAAATTTAAAATCTCAAAATAATATTCACTGACAAATTTATTTTCTGAAATGTCGGACTGTCACCAAAGACGGTGTATGTAAACGTGAGCACGTAACGTAGAATCCTCCGGTTTAGACGTAGTCGATGCTACTTCAAGACGAAAATCCAAATTTCTTCCCAAAAATAAGTGAGTTCATATTATAACATTAAAATAATGTTTTCAAATAAATATTGAGAATAAAATATAAACCATAAATTGACGGATTGTCACAAAAAACGTTACTTGCATTTTTCGGTCTCACTTAGTTTTGATTACGACAATATGTAAAAACAAGCATTTACGAAAACAACGAAAAACGAATTCTTGAGTTCAAGTATTTTTCATTTTACCCATTTTCACTTAAGGTATGGATAAACAAGTACTAACCTTAATCAAGTGATCAAGTGATTTAATCTTTTCTTAAAACTCACTTTTTATTAAGTGTGACAAGTTTTTATTAAACTTTCCTTTTAAGAAAATGTTTTATTAAATTAATTATTTGAAAATTTGAAAATGGCATATTCTTATTTGGTTAGGAATATTCTATCAGAATATTTTTTAAACCAGATATGACCTGCACCACTAAAGGACAAAAAGGGAGCGGAGTCTAGTCCAGCGGTACCTTAGCTCCTAAGCGGTTCCTTATCGATAAGGTACCGCGTGCTAAGATAAGGTACGGCGGGCAGATATAGCCGTTGGCCATTTGTCCTATAAATAGTGGACCATTCTCAGCTTTTCAATTCACCTCTTTTGCACATCTATTTCCAGATTCAAACAGTCATCTTTAATCACTCAAATCTTTGATCATTTGTTTGATTACTACTTGTTTAAGAAGTGAATCTTGTCCTTCCATCCCTTCCTCTTCAAGTGCAAAGAGAAGAACACTATCCTTGTGAAGTGTTGAGTCCACCACCAAAGATCCATTGAAGATATAATTTTATACATTTGTAGTTGTGACATAGTTGTGAAGATCCAAGTAGTTGTGTCTATTTGGAAGTTGTGTATGTACTAAGTATAGTTGTGTAGATTGGTCCTAGCTACGATTAGGGCTCGACTTTTAGCTTAGAGTCGGAAATTGGTTAAGCGACGTGTACGGTTTTCTCCACCATAAGGAGCTTGTTGTGTAGTGAACTCTCGAGTAAGGAGTACTCGAGGAGTGGAGTAGGAACGAGGAGTGAGCTTCGTTGCCGAACCACTATAAATCCTTGGTGTTAGGTTTGATCTTTCTTTACCCTTAACTCTTTACATTCTTTATTCTTTGTGCATATATATTTGTTGGTATTAGCTTAGTTACACTATAATTGTTCATATTGTGCATAGGAAGATTTCACACATATCCTCAAGTCTAAGTTTTTGAAAAAGGATTTTTGAAAACCACCTTTTAACAAGTAAATTATAAGAAACTATTCAACCCCCCCCCCCCCCCCCCTTCTAGTTTCTACAATTGGTATCAGAGCGGGATGCTCAAGAATTTTTAAAGTATATTGTATTTTAAAAACTTGAATCGATCTATGGATTCCAACAAATACCTAGAAGGGCAATCTATGCAAAGACCACCACTTTGTGAAACCGGTAGTTTTATTTATTGGAAAAATAGATTTGAAACTTATGTGAAATCAAAAGATTTAGATCTTTGGCATGTTATTACCGATGGCAATATTTTACCCTATCAATTTAATGAAGTTTCTAAAACAAAAGAATTGGTCACTTTTGACAAAGCTAATGACGATACTAAAAAGAAACATTCAAAAAATAATGAGGCTAAAATGGTGATTTATAATGCTTTGCCTAAGAAAGAGTATGAAAGAATTTTTATGTGTGAAACCGCTAAAGATATTTGGAACACTCTTTTAGTAACCCACCAAGGTAATAGCTAAGTCAAAGAAAGCAAAATCGATCTTCTTGTCCAAGAATATGAACAATTTGTCATCTTAGAAGATGAAACTATTGATAGTGCATTTGCTAGGTTTAACACCATTATTACTAGTCTAAAAGCACTTGATGAAGGTTTTTCTAGCAAGAACAATGTTAGGACGTTTCTAAGGGCTTTACATCCAAAGTGGAGAGCAAAAGTCACGGCGATTGAAGAATCAAAAGATCTCTCAACTTTATCACTCGATGAACTCATAGGCAACTTGAAGGTTCATGAGATGATAATTTTGAAGGACCCGGAATTAGTGAAAACCAAGAGTGAAAGGAAATCTCTTGCACTTAAAGCCAAGAAGGCACAAAGTGACCATGATAGTTCCTCGGAAAGCGATGACAAGGAGTATGCATTGGCGGTGAGAGATTTCAAGAAGTTCTTCAAGAGACGAGGTCAACACGTTAGGCCACCCAACAATGACAAGAAACCATTCTCAAAGAATCGGTTTGCCAAGAACGAAAAAGGTGATAGGAATTGCTTTAGATGTGGTGATCCAAACCACTTCATTGGTGATTGTCCAAAGCCCGCTCGCGATAAGAACCACACGGCGTTCGTTAGTGGCGCTTGGAGCGATAGCGGTGAAGATGATGATGACAACCCCAAAGAGGAGAAATGTCTTATGGCTCACACTTCTAAAGAGGTACATTCCAAAACCGAATATTATAGTTATGATAGCTCCACTTTTGATGATATTGAATTTGAAGGCAAATATGATAGTTTACACAAACTTAGTCTTAAATTCATAGAAAAGAATAAAACCTTAAAATCAACCAAAACTAAGCTTGAAAATGAGATCAATGAACTTAGGGAGAAATTGGCAATACTTGAGAAAAATAAAGAAGTGGATTTAGGTTGCTTAAGTTGTGAGAAACTTAGATTAGAGAATGAAGATCTCAAGAGCACCTCCATTAAATTGGAAAAGTTCATGAAAGGTACTAGTGCTCTTGATGATATGTTAAACAAACAAGTTCATTCTAAGGAAAGACTTGGTCTAGGTTTTAACTCAAATGAAGCCTCAACAAGTGAACCTAAACAAGTCAGATTTTCACAAAAATCACCCACTGTACGCGGTCCCAGATTGTATGGGGCGGTTCCTTATCACTATGGAACCGCCGCCATAGATAAGGTACCGCGGCCAGAAGATGAATTTTGTGAAAATCATGAATTTTCTGAAAAGTCAAAATCAGGTGAAAAACAAAAGCATCTTATTGTTAATAAGGTAAATTTACCCATACTTGACGACAATGCTATTGATAAGTTCTACAAGCCATTGAGTAAACCTCTCATGGGAAATAGAAGTTTATCTAGACCATCTTCTACTCCACCTAGAGTACGGAATGAGTCTAAGCCTAGAAGTAGAACGACAACGCCTAGAAGAGATAATCAAAACAATTCACGACCTAGAAGTAAAACTCCAACACCTAGAAGGAATAATCATAACTCTAAACCTAGATCAAACACACCTAGGAGAAATAATGAACAACAAAATGGTAACATGAATTACTACCCTCCTCTATTTTGTTCTCCATGGGGAACCCCTCCTTCATTCATGCATCCCAACCAAATGCAAGGGATGTTTGGAACTAACTATTTTGGACCCATGAGATATTCGGGACCAAATGTTTGATCTTGTGTGTTGTTACCTAGATATGCTTGGGGATTGATTTGGAGCCCGATGAGTGGATTAAGGATAGTGGATGTTCTAAACACATGACGGGTAATCGAAGTTTGTTCTCGCATTACAAAGCATATGATGGAGGTAACGTCACATTCGCTAGTAGTCTACGTGGTAATATCATTGGCAAAGGTACGATTTCTCTTAACTCCATGACCATTGAAAATGTTGAGCACGTAGATAACATAGGGTTTAACCTTTTAAGTATAGGTCAAATTTGTGATAATAAGTGTAAGGTCATCTTTTCGGAACATGACAGTTGTTAATGCAATAATGACTAAAAACGTTACTTGCATTTTTCGGTCTCGCTTAGTTTTGATTACGACAGTATGTAAAAACAAGCATTTACGAAAACAACGAAAAACGAATTCTTGAGTTCAAGTATTTTTCATTTTACCCATTTTCACTTAAGGTATGGATAAACAAGTACTAACCTTAATCAAGTGATCAAGTGATTTAATCTTTTCTTAAAACTCACTTTTTATTAAATGTGACAAGTTTTTATTAAACTTTATTTTTAAGAAAATGTTTTATTAAATTAATTATTTGAAATTTGAAAATGGCATATTCTTATTTGGTTAAGAATATCCTTTCAGGATATTTTTTATACCCAGATAAGACCTCCACCACTAAAGGACAACAAGGAGCGGAGTCTAGTCCGGCGGTACCTTAGCGCCTAGGCGGTACCTTATCGATAAGGTACCGCGGGCTAAGATAAGGTACCGCGGGCAGATATAGCCGTTGGCTCCTTTGTCCTATAAATAGTGGACCATTCTCAGCTTTTCACCTCACCTCTTTTGCACATTTATTTCCAGATTCAAACCCCTTCTTTAATCACTCAAATCTTTGATCATTTGTTTGATTATTACTTGTTTAAGAAGTGAATATTGTTCTTTCATCCCTTCCTCTCAAAGTGCAAAGAGAAGAACACTATCCTAGTGAAGTGTTGAGTCCACCACCAAAGATCCATTGAAGATCTAATTTTATACACTTGTAGTTGTGTCATAGTTGTGAAGATCCAAGTAGTTGTGTCTATTTGGAAGTTGTGTATGTACTAAGTATAGTTGTGTAGATTGGTCCTAGCTATGATTAGGGCTCGACTTTTAGCTTAGAGTCAGAAATTGGTTAAGCGACGTGTACGGTTTTCTCCACCATAAGGAGCTTGTTGTGTAGTGAACTCTCGAGTAAGGATTACTCGAGGAGTGTAGTAGGAACGAGGAGTGAGCTTCGTTGCCGAACCACTATAAATCCTTGGTGTTCGGTTTGATCTTTCTTTACCCTTAACTCTTTACATTCTTTATTCTTTATGCATATACATGTGTTAGTACTAGATTAGTTACACTATCATTCTTTATTCTTTGTGGATATATTTTTGTTAGTATTAGTTACACTATCATTGTTCATATTGTGCATAGGAAGATTTCACATATTTCCTCAAGCCTAAGTTTTTGAAAAAAGATTTTTGGAAACCACATTTTAACAAGTAAATATAAGAAACTATTCAACCCCCCCTCTAGTTTCTAGAATTGGTATCAGAGCGGGTTGCTCAAGAATTTTTAAAGTATATTGTATTTTAAAACTTGAATCGATCTATGGATTCCAACAAGTACCTAGAATGGCAATCTATGCAAAGACCACCACTTTTTGAAACCGATAGTTTTATTTATTGGAAAAATAGATTTGAAACTTATGTGAAATCAAAAGAATTAGATCTTTGGCATGTTATTACCAATGGTGATTTTTTACCCTTTCAATTTAATGAAGTTTCTAAAACAAAAGAATTGGTCACTTTTGACAAAGCTAATGACGATACTAAAAAGAAACTTTCAAAAAATAATGAGGCTAAAATGGTGATTTATAATGCTTTGCCTAAGAAAGAGTATGAAAGAATTTTTATGTGTGAAACCGCTAAAGATATTTGGAACACTCTTTTAGTAACCCACCAAGGTAATAGCCAAGTCAAAGAAAGCAAAATCGATCTTCTTGTCCAACAATATGAACAATTTGTCATCTTAGAAGATGAAATTATTGATAGTGCATTTTCTAGGTTTAACACCATTATTACTAGTCTAAAAGCACTTGATGAAGGCTTTTCTAGCAAGAACAATGTTAGGAAGTTTCTAAGGGCCTTACATCCAAAGTGGAGAGCAAAAGTCACGGCGATTGAAGAGTCGAAAGATCTCTCAACTTTATCACTCGATGAACTCATAGGAAACTTGAAGGTTCATGAGATGATAATTTTGAAGGGCTCGGAATTAGTGAAAACCAAGAGTGAAAGGAAATCTCTTGCACTTAAAGCCAAGAAGGCACAAAGTGACCATGATAGTTCCTCGGAAAGCGATGACGAGGAGTATGCATTGGCGGTGAGAGATTTCAAGAAGTTCTTCAAGAGACAAGGCCAACACGTTAGGCAACCTAACTATGACAAGAAACCATTGTCAAAGAATCGGTTTGTCAAGAACGAAAAAGGTGATAGGAATTGCTTTAGATGTGGTGATCCAAATCACTTCATTGGTGATTGTCCAAAGCCCGCTCGTGATAAGAACTACACGACATTCGTTAGTGGCGCTTGGAGCGATAGCGGTGAAGATGATGATGACAACCCCAAAGAGGAGAAATGTCTTATGGCTCACACTTCTAAAGAGGTACATTCCGAAACCGAATATTATAGCAATGATAGTTCCACTTTAGATAATATTGAATTTGAAGGCAAATATGATAGCTTACACAAACTTAGTCTTAAATTCATAGAAAAGAATAAAACCTTAAAATCAACTAAAACTAAGCTTGAAAATGAGATCAATGAACTTAGGGAGAAATTTGCTAAACTTTAGAAAAACAAAGAGGTTGATTTAGGTTGCTTAAGTTGTGAGAAACTTAGATTAGAGAATGAAGATCTCAAGAGCACCTCCATTAAATTGGAAAAGTTCATGAAAAGTACTAGTGCTCTTAATGATATGTTAAACAAACAAGTTCATTCTAAGGAAAGACTTGGTCTAGGTTTTAACTCAAATGAAGCCTCAACTAGTGAACCAAAACAAGTCAGGTTTTCATAAAAAACGCCCACTGGACGCGGTTCCAAACTGTATGGCGCGGTTCCTTATCACTATGGAACCGCCGCCATAGATAAGGTACCGCGGCCAGAAGATGAATTTTGTGAAAATCATGAATTTTCTGAAAAGTCAAAATCAGGTGAAAAACAAAAGCATCTTACTGTTAATAAGGTAAAATTACCCATACTTGACGACAATGCTATTGATAAGTTCTAAAAGCCATTGAGTAAACCTCTCATGGGAAATAGAAGTTTATCTAGACCATATTCTACTCCACCTAGAGTACGGAATGAGTCTAAGCCTAGAAGTAGAACGACAACGCCTAGAAGAGATAATCAAAACAATTCACGACCTAGAAGTAAAACTCTAACACCTAGAAGGAATAATCATAACTCTAAACCTAGATCAAACACACCTAGGAGAATTAATGAACAACAAAATGGTTACATGAATTACTACCCTCCTCCATTTTGTTCTCCATGGGGAATCCCCTCCTGATTCATGCATCCCAACCAAACGCAAGGGATGTTTGGAACTAACAATTTTGGACCCATGAGATATTGGGGACCAAATGTTTGATCTTGTGTGTTGTTACCTAGATATGCTTGGGAATTGATTAGGAGCCCGATGAGTGGATTAAGGATAGTGGATGTTCTAAACACATGACGGGTAATCGAAGTTTGTTCTCGCATTACAAAGCATATGATGGAGGTAACGTCACATTCGCTAGTAGTCTATGTGGTAATATCATTGGCAAAGGTACGGTTTCTCTTGACTCCATGACCATTGAAAATGTTGAGCACGTAGATAACTTAGGTTTTAACCTTTTAAGTATAGGTCAAATTTGTGATAATAAGTGTAAGGTCATCTTTTCGGAACATGACAGTGAAATCGTAAAAGATGGAAAAGTCATTGGAAAAGGTGTTAGAAAGCATGGGCTTTATGTCATGAAGGTTAATAAGAAGTCAAAAGAAAACATATGTCTTGAGACTATAGATGATAGTTCTACTCTTTGGCATAGGAGATTAGGTCACGCTAATATGCGTTTAATTCAATCTTTAGTCTCTAAGGAGTTGGTAAGAAACCTCCCCAAGATTAAGTTTGATAGTCACTTTTGTGATGCTTACAAAGTTGGAAAGCAAGTTCACTCAAGTCACAAAGCCAAGAATTTGGTTTCGACCTCTCGGTGCTTAGAGCTCCTACATATGGATCTCTTTGGACCTTCCGCCATACGGAGTTATGGAGGTAACCTTTATACCCTAGTTATAGTTGATGACTATTCTAGATTCACTTGAACTAGATTTTTGGCATCTAAGAATGAAGCTTTCGATCACTTCGAAATCTTTAGTCGAAGAATTCAAAATCAACTAGGATGTTCAATTGTTTCTATTAGGACGGATCATGGTAGGGAATTTGATAATGAAGTGAAATTTGGTGCCTTTTGTGAAGCTCATGGTATTACCCATAACTTCTCGGCTCCTCGCACTCCACAATCAAATGGGGTAGTTGAAAGGAATAATAGGACTCTCCAAGAGATGAGTAGGACGATGTTAAACGAGCAATCTTTGCCTCAAAAGTTTTCGTGCAATGTCGTGGACACATCGACTTATATTCTCAACCGAATTCTTATTCGACCTTTCCTAGGAAAGACCCCCTATGAGATTCTTAAAGGTAAGAAACCCTCATTAGAATACTTTAGGGTGTTTGGAAGCAAGTGCTTTATCCTTAACACCAAAGACTACCTTACCAAGTTTGACCCAAAGTCTTACGAAGGTATCCTTTTAGGTTATTCCCAAACTAGTAAAGCCTACATAGTCCTAAATAGAACCACGGGGGTTATTGAAGAATCACTCAACGTAACCTTTGATGAAACACCTCCTTCACCCAAGACACCACCATTGGTTGATGATGACTTGGATGAATTAGAAGTAGTTAAAGCCAAAGAGGTTAGAAAAATAGGAGTTGAAGACCTTAGTGTTGAAAAGGAAGTAAACATTAAGGAGTCTAGGGATCATACTCTCAATAATGTCATTGGTGAATTAAATCAAAGGACCCTAAGATCTCAAGTCCAAAACCAAAGCAACTTCTTTTGTTTTTTCTCCTTGATTGAACCAAAGAATGTTAAAGAAGCTTTGACGGATGAGAGTTGGGTCATTGCGATGCAAGAAGAATTGAATCAATTTGTTGCCAATGATGTTTGGGAACTTGTTCCTCCACCTAGAAGTTCTACCATTATAGGAACCAAATGGGTATTTAGGAATAAGCTAGATGAGAATGGTGTTGTGTCTCGTAACAAGGCTAGACTTGTAGCTCAAGGCTATAATCAACTAGAAGGGATTGATTATGACGAGACATATGCACAGGTAGCTAGATTAGAATCTATTAGAATCCTTTTAGCCTACGCTTGTGCCTTAGATTTTAAGCTTCAACTAATGGATGTAAAGAGTGCATTTCTTAACGGTTTGATCAATGAGGAGGTATATGTGGCTCAACCTCCCGGCTTCATTGATTTTGAGAAACCGGACCATGTTTACAAGCTTAAGAAAGCACTTTATGGACTCAAACAAGCACCCAAAGCTTGGTATGATAGACTTAAAGCATTTCTTGTTAAACATGAGTATACCATGGGAATGGTAGACAATACACTCTTTACAAAGAAGAAAGGTCCTCACCTCATAATCGTACAAATATATGTTGATGACATTATATTTGGCTCAACGTGTCAAGAATTGTGTGATGACTTTGCCAAAATCATGCATGATGAGTTTGAAATGAGTATGATGGGAGAACTTAACTTCTTTTTAGGACTTCAAATTAAAAAAATGGACGATGGTATTTTCTTTAGTCAATCTAAGTACGCTAAAGAAATGCTAAAGAAATTTGGATTAGAAGAATCTAGACCAATGAAGACCCCTATGGCCTCGGATACTAAACTCACCGTAGATGATGATTGTGAGTCGGTAGACAACATCAAATATAGAGGTATGATTGGTAGTTTGTTGTACCTAATGGCAAGTCGACCGGATATCATGTTTAGTGTTTGCCTTTGTGCTCGCTTCCAAGAGGCTCCCAAAACCTCTCACCTTGAAGCGGTTAAGCGTATCTTCCGATACAGTAAAGGCACTATACATTTAGGATTATGGTATCCTAAAGGGACCGGCGTAGAAACCATTTTCTACGCGGACTCGGATCATGCGGGAGACTATGTGGACTGGAAAAGCACTAGTGGAGTTTGTACCTTCATGGGTTGTTGTTTAACTTCTTGGTTCTCAGAGAAACAAACCGCTCTTGTGATATCCACCACGGAAGCTGAGTATGTGAGTGCCGGAAAAGCATGCCAACAAGCTCTATGGATGAAGCAAGCGCTTGTTGATTACGGGATTTCTCTTGATGATGTTCCCATCATGTGCGATAATAAAGGCGCCATAGACCTAAGCAAGAATCCCGTGCAACATTCGCGAACCAAACACATAGAAATTAGACACCATTTCCTTAGGGATAATGTTCAAAAGGGGAACATTACTATTGAAAAGGTGCCCTCCAAGGACAACTTAGCCGATATCTTCACTAAGCCACTTAAGAGGGAACCTTTTAATTATTTGCGTCTAGGTCTAGGATTAATGGAACATCTTCCTTAAATTCTTTTCTTCTTGTGTGTTTTCTTTTATCTCTTTGAGTCCGTGAGTCTTTTAAACTCCTTTTGAAAAATCTTCTCCTCTCCTTTCAAAATTCTCAAAGTATCTTTCGAAAATGGTTGAGAAATTCGTTTGACATTGTTAATTCAATCTAAAAACGATTTTTCATAGATTCTCGCTATTAATTTAGAGCTTACATAATTCATATGTATGATTCTCTCAAACATAGCAAGAACAAGATAAAATCATGGAGGATCATTGTGTCATGACTTAAGGTCTTGTCTTACACACCTCCTACATCGATTTTTTAATCCATGTATTTTTGTCAAATCTCTATTTGGTAAGTTTGCATATGTTTTCTTTTTCTATCTTTGCTTTTAAGCATATCCCTATGATAAGTTAGACTAGAAAAATAAGATTTGCTGAAAAATCTTCCTCCAAACACCAAACCCTGCTTCTGCAGGCGGTTCCATATGTGAACCGCGGTACCTTATTGATAAGGTACCGCCACCCTAGATAAGGAACCGCCTACAGTGGCCTTCCTTTTTCGGGTTTTTTTGTCTGAAACTCCAGATTTGCTCCAACATTTTTGAGAATCTTTGTTTCAAACCCTTTGACCACCCCAAAAATACCCTAAGCCTTCCCTATTAAACCATAAGCATTTTGCATTACTTCACATCCAAAATATGTTATTCTCCAAATGAAAGCCTTGAATCTCCTCCATTTTCTCCAATTGCTTTCAATCCAAACCCACCCAAGAACACTCTCAATCACATGTCTCCTACCAAGAATGTTGATTGTGGAACATCTTTTCTTCCACCACCACCCTTTAGTGTTCTTCCTCCTTCTCATGATAATGTCATGCACCATGGAACATATTGTCATTGTTGTCAATATCAACATCTTGCTGTGGCACACATCTATGAGGAGTTGAGCTACATCAAGAGTCTCTTAATCAAGCCTCCTCTTCACTTTTATTATGAGATCTCCAACAAGCCACCACCACCACCCTCCGCTATTACCTTGTCTTTCATATAAGCATTGGTTGCTTATCCACAAGACACCAAATTCAAGCAAATCTTAGAATTCTAGAATAACTAGGATTAGATTTATGCTTTTGGCTTGTTTCTTTTTCCATACTTCTTTGTATGATGTTCTTTTAGTAACCTATCTTGGATCTTTGTCTTTGTGTTTTCTTCTCTTTTAATTTTTTATGTGACCTATTGCTATATATTGTTGGTTGTTTCTTTTGTTCAACTAACCCTTCTATGTAGCTTGTCACCATATCTCGATTCCTCGGTGCCCCAAGCTAGGGGGAGTAAGCACCAAGGGGGAGTCTTTGCAAAGTCCGTTTCTTCAACACCGGCTTACGCAACCTTTTTGCTTTGACAAAGGGGGAGAAATGAATAAACTCGTCTTCGAAAATCTTGTTTTTGTGTGATTGAGTTTATGTATTGTCGGAATCAAAAAGGGGGAGATTGTTAATGCAATAATGACTAAAAATGTTACTTGCATTTTTCGGTTTCGCTTAGTTTGAATTACGACAATATGTATAAACAAGCATTTACGAAAACAATGAAAAACGAATTCTTGAGTTCAAGTATTTTTCATTTTACCCATTTTCACTTAAGGTATGGATAAACAAGGACTAACCTTAATCAAGTGATCAAGTGATTTAATCTTTTCTTAAAACTCACTTTTTATTAAATGTGACAAGTTTTTATTAAACTTTATTTTTAAGAAAATGTTTTATTAAATTAATTATTTGAAATTTGAAAATAGCATATTCTTATTTGGTTAAGAATATCCTTTCAGGATATTTTTTATACCCAGATAAAACCTCCACCACTAAAGGACAAAAAGGAGTGGAGTCTAGTCCGGCGGTACCTTAGCACCTAGGCGGTACCTTATCGATAAGGTACCGCGGGCTAAGATAAGGTACCGCGGGCAGATATAGCCGTTGGCTCCTTTGTCCTATAAATAGTGGACCATTCTCAGCTTTTCACCTCACCTCTTTTGCACATTTATTTCCAGATTCAAACCCCTTCTTTAATCACTCAAATCTTTGATCATTTGTTTGATTATTACTTGTTTAAGAAATGAATCTTGTTCTTTCATCCCTTCCTCTCCATGTGCAAAGAGAAGAACACTATCCTAGTGAAGTGTTGAGTCCACCACCAAAGATCCATTGAAGATATAATTTTATACACTTGTAGTTGTGTCATAGTTGTGAAGATCCAAGTAGTTGTGTCTATTTTGAAGTTGTGTATGTACTAATTATAGTTGTGTAGATTGGTCCTAGCTACGATTAGGGCTCGACTTTTAGCTTAGAGTCAGAAATTGGTTAAGCGACGTGTACAGTTTTCTCCACCATAAGGAGCTTGTTGTGTAGTGAACTCTCGAGTAAGGAGTACTCGAGGAGTGGAGTAGGAACAAGGAGTGAGCTTTGTTGCCGAACCACTATAAATCCTTGGTGTTCGGTTTGATCTTTCTTTACCCTTAGCTCTTAACATTCTTTATTCTTTATGCATATACATGTGTTAGTACTAGATTAGTTACACTATCATTCTTTATTCTTTGTGGATATATTTTTGTTAGTATTAGTTACACTATCATTGTTCATATTGTGCATAAGAAGATTTTACATATTTCCTCAAGCCTAAGTTTTTGAAAAAGTTTTTTTGGAAACCACATTTTAACAAGTAAATATAAGAAACTATTCAACCCCCCTTCTAGTTTCTACAACAAGGAAATCGTAAAAGATGGAAAGGTCATTGGAAAAGGTATTAGAAAGCATGGGTTTTATGTTATGAAGGTCAATAAGAAGTCAAAAGACAACATATGTCTTGCGACTATAGATGATAGTTCTACTCTTTGGCATAGGCGATTAGGTCACGCTAATATGCGTTTAATTCAATCTTTAGTCTCTAAGGAGTTGGTAAGACACCTCCCCAAGATTAAGTTTGATAGTCACTTTTGTGATGCTTGCAAAGTTGGAAAGCAAGTTCACTCAAGTCACAAAGCCAAGAATTTGGTTTCGATCTCTCGGTGCTTAGAGCTCCTACATATGGATCTTTTTGGACCTTCCGCCATACGGAGTTATGGAGGTAACCTTTATACCCTAGTTATAGTTGATGACTATTCTAGATTCACTTGGACTAGATTTTTGGCATCTAAGAATGAAGCTTTCGATCACTTCGAAATCTTTAGTCGAAGAATTCAAAATCAACTAGGATGTTCAATTGTCTCTATTAGGACGGATCATGGTAGGGAATTTGATAATGAAGTGAAATTTGGTGCCTTTTGTGAAGCTCGTGATATTACCCATAACTTCTCGGCTCCTCGCACTCCACAATCAAATGGGTAGTTGAAAGGAAGAATAAGACTCTCCAAGAGATGAGTAGGACGATGTTAAACGAGCAATCTTTGCCTCAAAAGTTTTGGTGCAATGCCGTGGACACATCGACTTATATTCTCAACCGAATTCTTATTCGACCTTTCCTAGGAAAGACCCCCTATGAGATTCTTAAAGGTAAGAAACCCTCATTGGAATACTTTAGGGTGTTTGGAAGAAAATGCTTTATCCTCAACACCAAAGACTACCTTACCAAGTTTGACCCAAAGTCTTACGAAGGTATCCTTTTATGTTATTCCCAAACTAGCAAAGCCTACATAGTCCTAAATAGAACCTCAGGGGTTATTGAAGAATCACTCAACGTAACCTTTGATGAAACCACTCCTTCACTCAAGACACCACATTGGTTGATGATGACTTGGATGAATTAGAAGTAGTTAAAGGCAAAGAGGTTAGAAAAATAGGAGTTGAAGACCTTAGTGTTGAAAAGGAAGTAAACATTAAGGAGTCTAGGGATCATACTCTCAAAAATGTCATTGGTGACTTAAATCAAAGGACCCTAAGATCTCAAGTTCAAAACCAAAGCAACTTCTTTTGTTTCGTCTCCTTGATTGAACCAAAGAATGTTAAAGAAGCTTTGACGGACGAGAGTTGGGTCATTGCGATGCAAGAAGAATTAAATCAATTCGTTGCCAATGATGTTTGGGAACTTGTTCCTCCACCTAGAAGTTCTACCATTATAGGAACCAAATGGGTATATAGGAATAAGTTAGATGAGAATGGTGTTGTGTCTCGTAACAAAGCTAGACTTGTAGCACAAGGCTATAATCAACAAGAAGGGATTGATTATGACGAGACATATGCACCGGTAGCTAGATTAGAATCAGTTAGAATCCTTTTAGCCTACGCTTGTGACTTAGACTTTAAGCTTCAACAAATGGATGTAAAGAGTGCATTTCTTAACGGTTTGGTCAATGAGGAGGTATATGTGGCTCAACCTCCCGGCTTCATTGATTTTGAGAAACCGGATCATGTTTACAAGCTTAAGAAGGCACTTTATGGTCTCAAACAAGCACCCAAAGCTTGGTATGATAGAGTTAAAGCGCTTCTTGTTAAACATGAGTATACCATGGGGATGGTAGATAATACGCTCTTTACAAAGAAGAAAGGTTCTCACCTCATAAGCGTACAAATATATGTTGATGACATTATATTTGGCTCAACTTGTCAAGAATTGTGTGATGACTTTGCCAAAATCATGCATGATGAGTTTGAAATGAGTATGATGGGAGAACTTAACTTCTTTTTAGGACTCCAAATTAAACAAATGGACGATGGTATTTTCTTTAATCAATCTAAGTACGCTAAAGAAATGCTAAAGAAATTTGGATTAGAAGAATCTAGACCAATGAAGACCCCAATGGCCTCGGATACTAAACTCACCGTAGATGATGATTGTGAGTCGGTAGACAACACCAAATATAGAGGTATGATTGGTATTTTGTTGTACCTAACGACAAGTCGACCGGATATCAAGTTTAGTGTTTGCCTTTGTGCTCGCTTCCAAGAGGCTCCCAAAACCTCTCACCTTGAAGCGGTTAAGCGTATCTTCCGATACATTAAAGGCACTATACATTTAGGATTATCGTATCCTAAAGGGACCGGTGTAGAAACCATTGTTTACGCGGACTCGGATCATGCGGGAGACTATGTGGACCGGAAAAGCACTAGTGGAGTTTATACGTTCATGGGTTGTTGTTTAACTTCTTGGTTCTCCAAGAAACAAACCGCTCTTGCAATATCCACCACGGAAGCCGAGTATGTGAGTGCCGGAAAAGCATGCCAACAAGCTCTATGGATGAAGCAAGCGCTTGTTGATTACGAGCTTTCTCTTGATGATGTTCCCATCATGTGCGATAATAAAGGCGCTATAGACCTTAGCAAGAATCCCGTGCAACATTCGCGAACCAAACACATAGAAATTCGACACAAATTCCTTAGGGATAATGTTCAAAAGTGGAACATTTCAATTGAGAAGGTACCCTCCGAGGACAACTTAGCCGACATCTTCACTAAGCCACTTAAGAGGGAACCTTTTAATTACTTGCGTCTAGGTCTAGGATTGTTGGAACATCTTTCTTAATTACCTTCTTCTCTTTGTGTGTCTCATTTTACCACTTTGAGTCAGTGAGTCTTCCAAACTCTTTTTGATAAACCCTGATAGGTGTGAAAACACCCATCCTTTTACCACTTATTTCTTGCTAAAACAAGACCAAAACGCGTATTTAATGTCATTTGTTTAGAATTATGCGTGGTTTGTGTGTTTGTTGTGTTTTCAGAGCCAACCGGATAAATATTGAAGAAAACATGGGATTGCACGGGTTTTATCGAAGAAAAAGACTCAAGACGAAGTCTATTGTCCAAGAGATGCAAAAGATTTGAAGTCAATGGGCCTATTTGAAGATTTATCGAAGAAAAGGACCAAAGATGGAAGATTTACATATGTCGAAGGAACACAAGTCTATTAAACGAATAAATTAAAAGACGAGTTGAATTTAATCGTCGATAAATCCCGAATCAGAATCGAAAACGTCGACTTTACTGAAAAGACGAGAAGACGAAAAGAAAGAAGAAAGCCCACTCACCAACCAACCACTTGGCCTATATAAAGAAATCCCTTCACACATTTGGAGCTAGTTTTTCATTTTCCAGTTCTTTCTTTTCTTTCGTAGGAAGCCAACACCATTAAGGTGTTGGTGATTTTTCTTTCTTGTTGAATCTTTAATTTTGTAAGTTTTTAATCTTTCCTTTTGTTTACTCTACTTTAATCAATCAATAGAATCCTTCCATCAATCTTGTTCATCTTATCTTTTTGATTCAAAGTTTTAAAGTTCTTATTTGGTTGATTTTAATCCATAAATGTAAGTGGCTTTTGTGTTTTTAGTGTTTTGATTTGTTGTTTATGGTTAGTAAATGATTATTGGTTAGTTTGGTTTAAATCTTTTGGTTTATTTTGGCTTGATTTGGTGAAAATCGTGTTGCCCAGCTTTCTCTGTTTCTTTACTGTTCTTCACATTTCCCAGATTCCGGATCAGTTGTTATATTCCGAATCAAGCACTATTCACTTTTATTCTGTATCAACCTTGTTCATCCGGAATATTTTATATTCCGGATCAGTGTCTTCCATTCGGAATATTTTTTATTCTGTATCAAGATTTTTATTCCGGATCAAGTTTCCTTTTTGTTCTTTCCGAATCAAGTTCACTCATCCGGAATAATTATTCCGGATCAACCTTCTCCATCCGGAATATCTAACATTCCGAATCAACCTTCTTCATCCGGAATATTTTATATTCCGGATCAAAGCCTTTCATCCGGAATAATCAATTATTCCGGATCAACCCTTTTATTCCGAATCAAGCTTCTTTCCATTTTATTCCGGATCAACCTATATTCCGGATCAACAATTTTATTCCGGATCAACACCCTTATTCCGGATGAGATTTGATATTCCGGATCAACCACCTTTTGTTAATTATTCCGAATGAACTGATAATATTCCACATGAAGCCTTTTTCCCATTTATTCCGAATAAGCTTTCTATTCCGAATCAAATTTATTCCGCATGAAGTATTTCCAACCTTGATTTCATTTTCTGTTTTCTCCTTTCCTCAGCTTTTTTCGTAGTTACATTTTTTAAACTATTTCCTTTTATTTACTTTCCATTTTAATTTCTTTTAATTTAATTTTAATCCTGCAATTATTCTTAGAATAGAAAACCCAATCCCCTTTTTTGTACCAAGAACAACTATTCCACTTTAAACCGTGATCAATTCGAGAAGGTTCCGAGAATTTAATTGAACCCAATGAAAATACTAGTATCAAACCCTCTCTTTCGAAAATGGTTGAGAAATGCTTTTGACATTGTTAATTCAATCTAAAAACGACTTTTCATAGATTCTCGCTATTAATCTAGAGCTTACGTAATTCATATGTATGATTCTCTCAAACATAGCAAGAACAAGATAGAATCATGGAGGATCATTGTGTCATGACTTAAGGTCTTGTCTTACACACCTCCTACATCGATTTTTTTAATCCATGTACTTTGGTCAAATCTCTATTTGGTAAGTTTGTATATGTTTTCTTTGTCTATCTTTGCTTTTTAAGCATATCCCTATAATAAGTTAGACTAGAAAAATAAGATTTGTTGAATTGAAAAAATCTTCCACCAAACACCAAACACAGCCCCTTTAGGTGGTTCCATAAGTGAAACGCGGTTCCTTAGTGATAAGGAACCGCCGGGCATGATAAGGAACCGCCAGGCATGATAAGGAACCGCCGGGCATGATAAGGAACCGCATACAGTGCCTTCCTTTTTCGAGTTTTTCTCTGAAACTCCAGATTTGCTCCAATATTTTTTGAGAATATTTGTTTCAAACCCTTTGACCACCTCAAAATACCTTAAACCTTCCCTATTTAAACCTTAAGCATTTTGCCATACTTCACATCCCAAAATTTCTTATTCTCCCAATGAAAGCCTTGAATCTCCTCCATTTTCTCCAATTGCTTTCAACCCAAATTCACCCAAGAACACTCTTAATCACATCTCTCCTACCAAGAATGTTGATTGTGGAACTTCTTTGCTTCCACCACCACCCTTTAGTGTTCTTCCTCCTTCTCATGATAATGTCATGCACCATGGAACATATTGTCATTGTTGTCAATATCAACATCTTGCTATGGCACACATCTATGAGGAGTTGAGCTACATCAAGAGTCTCTTAATCAAGCCTCCTCTTCACTATGATTATGAGACCTCCAACAAGCCACCACCACCACCCTCCGCCATTACCTTGTCTTTCATATAAGCATTGGTTTCTTATCCACAAGACACCAAATTCAAGCAAATCTTAGAATTCTAGAATAACTAGGATTAGATTTATGCTTTTGGCTTGTTTCTTTTTCCATACTTCTTTGTATGATGTTCTTTTAGTAACCTATCTTGGATCTTTGTCTTTGTGTTTTCTTCTCTTTTATTTTTTGTGACCTATTGCTATATCTTGTTGGTTGTTTCTTTTGTTCAACTAACCCTTCTATGTAGCTTGTCACCATATCTCGATTCCACGGTGCCCCAAGCTAGGGGGAGTAAGCACCAAGGGGGAGTCTTTGCAAAGTCCGTTTCTTCAACACCGACTTGTGCAACCTTTTTGCTTCGACAAAGGGGGAGAAATGAATAAACTCGTCTTCGAAAATCTTGTTTTTTGTGTGATTGAGTTTATGTATTGTCGGAATCAAAAAGGGGGAGATTGTTAATGCAATAATTCCTAAAAACGTTAATTATATTTTTCGGTCTCGCTTAGTTTTGATTACGACAATATGTAAAAACAAGCATTTACGAAAACAACGAAAAACGAATTCTTGAGTTCAAGTATTTTTCATTTTACCCATTTTCACTTAAGGTATGGATAAACAAGTACTAACCTTAATCAAGTGATCAAGTGATTTAATCTTTTCATAAAACTCACTTTTTATTAAGTGTGACAAGTTTTTATTAAACTTTCCATTTAAGAAAATGTTTTATTAAATTAATTATTTGAAAATTTGAAAATGGCATATTCTTATTTGGTTAGGAATATTCTATCAGGATAATTTTTAAACCAGATATGACCTCCACCACTAAAGGACAAAAAGGGAGCGGAGTCTAGTCCAGCGGTACCTTAGCTCCTAGGCGGTTCCTTATCGATAAGGTACCGCGGGCTAAGATAAGGTACCGCGGGCAGATATAGCCGTTGGCCCTTTGTCCTATAAATAGTGGACAATTCTCAGCTTTTCAATTCACCTCTTTTGCACATCTATTTCCAGATTTAAACACTCTTCTTTAATCACTTAAATCTTTGATCATTTGTTTGATTACTACTTGTTTAAGAAGTGAATCTTGTCCTTCCATCCCTTCCTCTCCAAGTGCAAAGAGAAGAACACTATCCTTGTAAAATGTTGAGTCCACCACCAAAGATCCATTGAAGATCTAATTTATACATTTGTAGTTGTGTCATAGTTGTGAAGATCCAAGTAGTTGTGTCTATTTGGAAGTTGTGTATGTACTAAGTATAGTTGTGTAGATTGGTCCTAGCTACGATTAGGTCTCGACTTTTAGCTTAGAGTCGGAAAGTTGTTAAGCGACGTGTACGGTTTTCTCCACCATGATGAGCTTGTTGTGTAGTGAACTCTCGAGTAAGGAGTACTCGAGGAGTGGAGTAGGAACGAGGAGTGAGCTTCGTTGCCGAACCACTATAAATCCTTGGTGTTCGGTTTGATCTTTCTTTACCCTTAACTCTTTAAATTCTTTATTCTTTGTGCATATATATTTGTTAGTATTAGCTTAGTTACACTATCATTCTTCATATTGTGCATAAGAAGATTTCACACATTTCCTCAAGTCTAAGTTTTTGAAAAAGGATTTTTGAAAACCACCTTTTAACAAGTAAATTATAAGAAACTATTCAACCCCCCCCCCCTTCTAGTTTCTACACAGTTTATATGAGCCGAAAGCGGATCATTCTTTAGAAGGAATCTAGCGCGTCCCCTGAAGTCTGGCGAGTTGCATTATAGGCATTTGATGGTGGTCAAGACGATCTTACAAGTGTAGCTATTGGAGGTAAGTTAAACGGACCCTATATGCCTGCCATATAACAAAATCGCATCATTAGCCTTTGTTTATAACGCAAGCATCAAGCTACATAAGTGAAAGCCCAAGAACTGTGAAGGAATATGTCAGATAGTGTTGTTGATTAGGCTCCTTTAACATCGCGCAAATTCAGGTCCCTACATAGACATGTCACAAGTTCTATCATAGGATGCTTCAGATTTTAGGACTGTTGGACCTCTTTAAATGGGCAACATGAATAGGTCCAAATAACAAACACGAGTCGTTGTGTTCCCTATTGCGTCACTATTGTAGCCAATATCGTCTAAACTATCTAAAGAGTCTTTGTTTATTATATGACTTTCGCATGGGATTGGATGCTAAAGAAGAGTGGCGATGTACAAGTTCGTAGCAGTTTCCGCCTATGTGCGTGACTCTACAAAATTGCGTTTTATAGGAAGAAACTTATTACATCTACTTTTGGTGATTATGTGATCGAGTTGATGCATTTATATGCAAGTGCTTTGTCAAAATAAGAGGAAATGTATATTGCTTCATGTATTTCCGTAGCTCATGCCCAAGAATTATTTGGTTTGTTGTCTGTGCTAAATGAAGTGGTTCAACGGCTTAATGTCAAAGTTGATCCATCCATAAGCAAGGTATATTTCTTCTTTAAGTGCTTGATACAATTTAAATAGTGCAAGATTTAGTTATGAACATGGTTGTTGGTTCATGAAATCTATTCCAACTAGATTCAAATGGAATGGAATCACATTGTTTTATAGAGCTATAGGTTATAGGATCTTCTGCACTTTATATCTACTTAATGTATTGTTTGTTAGGTCCAAGATCCTTGGCCTATAATGATCGCTACAGTATGTTATGAGTCACACAATTGTTCATTACCTGAAAACAATATTACATACGACATGTTATCGTCTGTGTTCATAAATATTAACTATAATAACGATTACGTTAAGCTTTGATAAATAGGAATGCTATAGGCCAGGAAATTTCAATAATATGTGTTACTATAACGTTTGTATTTTAATCTAATTACTACATCTGTTTATTGATATAATTATAACCATCAAAGGTGCTATAGAACAGAACTCGAGTGGAAGTCGAAACATATATCATAAACATGTCACATTAAGTAGAAGGAACATAGATATAAAAACCCAATTTCAGATATATGCATTAACTAATTTTTTATCGAAATCTGATTAGAAATCATTTAAATTTGTTTACTGGCAAGGAAGTCAGCGAAGCTCATAAAATCAACTGTTTGGTGACACCATTGACCCTGTAAAGAAAGAGGGTTAGAGAAGCCAGCAAGAAGAAGAAAATCGCCGGGCTAAGTCAAAGGAACCAAAATACTACATGCTTCTTGCGGTTGAAGGAACAAAGAAGAACGAAGTCAGAGCTTCGTCAAGAAAAGATCCAGACTTTGTACTGCTTTAAAGCCATCCATAGCTACTTTGGTTTTGGCAGTTGTTCTTCATGGTACTCGCATAATTAATGAGTTAATGGTAGTTTACATTTTGGTTATTTACTTATTTAAAGCGACATTTCTTATTTTGTGCCATTTGGTTTACTTATTTGTAAGATTTGAAATACTGGCAGAAGTTTGTATGACCTGCAAATAGAATCTCTAATCAATTGTTTGTGAACTATTTTTACATGCTTTTAGATATAGTGTGGGGAGCCATATGGGGTTGTCTTTATGTATGATTTTTTTATGATTCATGTAAAAACGAAGACGAGTGTAGCAAAATACTTTTCCGACAAACGAAATATACCAAAACAAAAGCGTTACATCTAGCATATAACAGAAAAAAAAACGCCCCGCAGTGAAGCGCGTTACATCTAGCATATAACAGAAAAAAAAACGCCCCGCAGTGAAGCGCGGGTGTGCCCACTTGTTATACTAAAAAAAATAGTTGACTACAATTAAAATCTTATTTAAATGATATTTTCCGAATCGTTTTATTTCGAGATGCTCGTTCCCATATTCATATATATATACACGCTATAACAAAATTTCTAATCCAAAAAATTAGATACACCGTCACAAAAAAACCCAGTGATTTATGTTCATCCAAATCCGAGTTCGAGTACGGTTCTTGTCAAGGTAGTTCGAGTCCGAATTCTTGTTAGTGGTTCGCACTTGGGTTCAACATATGTACGTGTGTGGGCTGTGGTTTAGCATCGATTTGGTGGAGGGTTAGAGTCCGTGACTTGGTATGCTGCTAGTTGTTCATGTTCGTGTCAGTTTCGGCATCGATCATATCATTAGGGTCTTGTGTCCTTGTTTGTGATCAGACATGGTTTCGGGTTTATGTTTAGCTGTTCGGTTACGTTGGGGTTTTGAGGATCCATCGTGTGTTGTATCGTAGTGATCAACTTCTTGTTTCGGTTTCGATCGATTTCATTAAGCATCCGGGTATATTCGTGAACTAGCAGCCACACACCTTAATGGCTAATTAGCAAGAGACGTAAACCATACATGTTGAAAGAAAAATTAGAAAATAGAAAGTGAAGAAGAAGGCTTCACGTAATGTTCATGCCTTCCATGGAGTTTCAAAATGTAATTTTTTTTTCAAATATGGTCCTTGATCTATAATCTATTTACAAACAAGAATTTTAGTACTTAAAAGAAAACGTTAATGAGTAAAAACAATAACTTTACACGTGAATGTTGTCATTGGCGTCAATTGTATGGCATTCCAAAACTTTTCATATATTTCTTTGACTAATGTTAGTAGCATTGATATTTTTTTAGATGAAAATACTATGTTAAGACATATTTTGATACAGTGGACTATAAATTACTAAATAGATGAGAACTGGTATAATGAAACTAGTATTAAGCAAGACGCCAATTAAGCATGTGTATATGTATTAAACATGGGTTAATATAATTGGTTGATGGTAACATTTAAGTAGATGGTTAATTTATATAGATCATTTGACAGAAAAATAAGTAGGACATCCGTATCTCTCTACTATTATTATGATTATTTGTTCCTTTCCTTTATTTGATTAACGTACAAATATATCTACTCTATTTTCAAGCATTATTTATTTACACACGAATATTCGATCTCTCATGTTAAACATTATTTATTTGTCTTCAACTCTGTACATATTATTTCATCAATAAATATTTCTTTTGGCTAACGATACGATTCGTTGGTCTTTTCTTTTGCATTCGATATCGGTAAAAATATTTTATCATTTATTTTAAAAAAATCTCATGACCACTCGATTTATATTATATGTTTCGACATCCGTTCGCTACTCATTTGACATAAGCTTTTTGAATTCATTTGATATATACTTCATTTGACATTTTCATGATATGAACTTATTCGTTCCGTTTAGACATGACATTTTGATATTCGCTCTCTTTTAAATCATTATTTTTATGTACGGATATTCGATTCTTTTATTAAGAACACTTCTTTTACTCTTTTGTATACTCTTTCATTTGATCATTCCCTATGTCATTGCTTATTTCCCTATGAGATTGATTGCTGTTTTGATATGATCTTTGATGAGTGTGAAAACACACATCATTTATAACCCAAAATCACTTAAAACACGACTAAAATGCATTAAATTAAACTGTTAAATATCATAATTACGCGTGTATTTTGTGTTTGTGTGTTTCAGGAAAATATGATGCATTATTAAGCAAATGTGTGTTGTCACTGGTTATATTTGAAGAAAAGACGAAGAAAAGACAAAAGAAGCTTTACAAGAACCAATCTTGCAAAAGAAAGAAGAACAAGGGCTCTTTATGCACATTTTCAAAGATGAATTCTAATGGAATCATGTTATTACTACTTTCACGAAAGTTCAAGGACCTTAATAGCCAATTGAAGAATTTATTATGTGGACCAGTAATATTGAGAGAAAAAGAAGAAGTGGATTTCCACATCAACACATCTCAGCCATTTATTGTGGATAAAAGTGGATGGTTCAAATCTTGATCCTCAACTTCTCTCCTCAGCAAATGAACTCTTGCCACGTCATAATTTATTTGAAGAAGGGATTGAGCACGATTCAATGTGTTTCAGGCGGATATTAAAGAATGAAAGTTGGTTGAAATCATCTCCTCAACACAGCTATGACATTTAATTGTTCTGAAATCAATTCACATACAAATCCCCAAATTCCCAGCTAACTGAAGAACCCTAGATTGCCACGTGTTGGAATCTTATTGGTGTAGACACGTCATGACTGCACCCCACACCCTTCTCCTTCATCTATAAATACCCAGACATCTCCTCATTTGATGGCAGTTAGTTAGGAGTAGATTTCACACAGTAATTAGTTTAGGAGTAGCTAGTAGTTAGTTACTCTTTTCCTTTACAAATTTCAGTTCAAAATTAGTTGTCAATTCAAGTAATTCGTTCAATTTAGGAATTCAGTTCAAATCAGTTATTTTTAGTGGAAATCCTCCAAGTTTTGAGTTCTGTGATAATCAGTTGGTTCAGAATAGATCAGATCATGCAAGTTTTATTCTTTTCAAGTTCTGGTGGCAGAGTTCCTTAGAAGCTACTAGATAAAAGCGCATTCAGTAAGCTGAGTAGATAGCTTTTGGAATTTTGAAGGCTGGAGCAGATTATTCAGTTTTGGTTTATGTCCGATAGTTCAGTTCATAGTCACATAGTATTCCAATATAATATTTTAGGACTTATTTGTTTGTTGTACAAATAAACTTTTTGAATTCCCGGTAGAAAGAGATTTCCCTAATGACAAAGCTTTTAATGCCGCCCAATATCCTTTCCTTTTCAAAATATTTTTACGAATACGCTTTTTTGATATCAAAGTACGCTTTTTTGGAACTGCCATTTAAAAAAGAAGTAACTTCTTGTTATAGTTGGAAGTGAAAGACATCTATTGTTCAAAACGAATTATTATTTCTTATCTTATTGATTATCTATTTTTTTCTAAAAGATTCTCTTAAGAGAAATCTAGATACGTCAAAGGTCTCGACAACGGACTAGCTTGGATGTAATGTTCACCTCTTTTCGATTTCCTGCATATTTTTTAGCTAAATCTGCTCTTGTTGATTCTAGCTGTAGAACTTGATTGCATTATGCTTCTGTGTTCATTTTAGGACTAATGTGATAGTGTTTTTAGTTTGTTTACATTGAATCTTTATAATACTTTTGCAAAATTTCCCTATTAGCTGATAAACTAGTGTTTGGGATAGCTGTGATCTTTGATCTCTCGATTTGATCTGTGGTTAATCTTGATAGGATTAGTTGTAATTCTATTGTCTTAGTATAGAATTCATTTTGGTTAGTTATAGAAGTCAAAGTAGGAAGATTGGAGCATTGAAAGTCAAAACAGTGTGTAAGTTTGATATTAGAACAGTTGGTTGTTTGCAGATTATAAATGCGAATTTAGTTTAATTTTTGAGTTAGAACTTGTCAATTATCATTCATTAGGTGCAATGTTGATTTGTTTTTGGTTAAAATTAGCTAAAGCTTGTTAGATCAGTACAAAGTTTCACTTTAAAAAGCTCATAATAAGTGTAGAAATATAGGAGTATTCGTGCAATCAGTTGATTAACTCAATAGAAATCAATTTTCCTTTGTTAAAACAAATAGGATATGGCTTATCAATAGGTTCTAGGTAAGTTTGTTTCTTAGAAAATAATAATGTAAAAAAAGTTAGTTTGCTAGTAGTAAGTTTGTTCATTTTACAATTTAAGTCATTCATCTTGATTCTAGTCATAATAGTCACGGTCCTTAGAAGAATATAGAGAATTAGTTCATTACGTTTTTAGTCCAAACCATAAGTTTAGCTATAAACTGTTAGTGGATAATTGGTTAAATACATGTGATGGCCTTTAGCATTTCTTATTGAACATCAGTATTTCAAATTTTTTAGTCATACATTATTAGTTATTAAGTGGTCCAATTAGATTAGATAGATTACTTCAACCGTTTTTTTAATATTCTGAATATTAGGCTCATTGTGTTAGTAGCTTAATTGTTAAAATTTGTATTTTTTTAATAAAAATTAGATTGCTAATAATAAGTAGTATAAAAATAGAAATAATATTAGTGTAATGATAAAAGTATAGGTCATATTAGCGTAATTTCTCGTTTTACGTGCTTTTATATTTTCGTTTTATATTTTGTATTCTCGTTTTATTTTCGTTACGTATACGTAGTATTATAAATAGTAGTACAGATTTACGTTTTGTGTGCAAGTAGTATAAAATATCATATCAATATCTTTTAACCAAAAACAATTATGTTTTAACGATAAACCGGATATCAATTCGAATCGATACCGAGAGAAACGATATACTATAAAAATGACTTATTAAATGGCGCCGCTACCGGTTCTTTTCGTGAAGATTGACGGTTTGTTGTGAGAAGTATTGGATTTTGGGATCCGTTACTTTGTGAACGTTATTTTTTGTTGCAAATCAAAAACATAAAAAAAATTAAAACTATAAAAATACAAAAATATAAAAAAATAACAAAAGCAATTTCTTTCCTAAGAATTTACAAAAAAAATTTAAAAATCCAATACTAACTCTTTCCTAAGAGTTACACCAAAAATACTACGTACCTATTAGTATACATATTACTTTTTCTACTTCGATTTCTCTCTCGATTTTCTTGTGGATATATTCTCTTATAAAAAAAATAAAAATACAAAAAATATTTTCTCTATATTACTATAAGTAATTATTACGTATATGTAGATACGAACAACCAATCTACGTACTACCATAAGTATTGCACTGTAATACACCGTTTGTGGCGGCGCTCCGGTGCCACTTACGTGTATCGATCGAACATAATTAAGGCACAATAGATAAATACTGCAATCTATTTGATCTTGAGAGAGAAGTCACTGTGTGGGGGTTATAATGCGAGTGTATTTCACATTCTAAAGAAGCAGGCTCTTAAGTGCTACGCGTCGCCTCGTTTCTCCGCTCCCTTGTGATACTTCAACTAGAGGAGCGACCTGTTGGTTCACCAAACCCCGACTCAGCGTCACACGTTCTCCATGTCCGAAGGGATCCAGTGCCCAACTATCGACTCCTACCGGAATTGCTTTATCGGAGCCGAGCCAGGAATGGCCGTGATAGTAGTACGTGGCGTGCCATCGAATTAGTATTACGTATATATTTTCTAGTGGATATTAATTATTGCACCTCGATTGGGATAATCCTTTTCCTCTCAAAGTCACCAAGGGCTCCTCCCTTACTCCTCGAGTTTACTTACACGTGTACTCGCACGCGTGTAAACATACCACATTTGGTGTATTACTTCCTCCCATAAGGAAGATTAAACGTCGTTCACTTGTATATACATTCGGTCATTTCATTCACGTCACCTTGCTACACATGGATACTCGTTCTATGTGGGAGATTTTGCAACAACAATCCGCCAACGCTATTTATCCGACTTGTTCGAATAGTGGTGGTCTACATGATATATATTTATGTGCTCAAAACAATGGCCATTACGGGGAGGGTTATGCTTATAATGGAACCGATAACCCTAATTTTCAACCTAACTTTAAAATTGACTACACTTGTAATGACTATATAAGATATTCTGGTTTTTCATCACAAACTCCACCATCATTTCAAGATCAAAACATTAATGGGCCATATCCATATCAAAACCAAGAATTTTCCAATTATGGAGGCTTTCAAATGATGAAAATATTCAAGGTTATAATCAAGAAGACTTTCAAAATCAAGGATTTTTAAATCAAAATGATTTTCAAAATGAAGGAAATTTTTAAGGTTCTAATCAAGAAGATTTTCAAAATAAAGGCTTTTCAAATCATGGAGATTCAGAAAATGAAGGTGGTATTCAATACCTTAATCAAGGAGATTTTCATAATCAAAATTCTCAAACGGATTATATGACAATTATGTTGCAAGACACTAAGAAAATAAGGGAAGATAAAGAGAGGAGATTTATTGAACTACAAGAAGAAACAAAACGTCTTGAAAATCAGCTTCTAGAAGCCATGAGAGCCTATTTTGAAGCTCACTACCCCACTTATAGTGATGTTACCTCTGTGGAACCTTCCATCTCTCCACCAATAAAAGAGAGACAAGGCCCTGAGATGATCATGAGTTGTACTCCACCTCAGGTCTTGACACCCACAAATACATTTAGCTCTCCTCCTCTCTCACATGTATGGAAATCCCTAAGATTATACTTGAGCCTGATACACCTTATGAGCTTAACACAACCATTGATGATTCTTGTGATGAACCCTTTGATGATCCTTGTTTGACTCCTTCACCTACTCCTCTATGACTCCTTCACCTACTCCTCCAAATGATTTTGTGATGCATTTAAACCCTCTTTTTGAGACATGTTTTGATATACCAATTTTGAGGTAATAATGAGTCTATATAAGAAGAACCCTTGATTGGTCATTCTTCACCAGTTTTTGAGGATACACCTATTGATTTTCATGATCAAATCGTCCCAAAAAGTGATTCTCTCATTGATATACCTACTTTTAAGCTTTCTAGTCCCACCTTTTTACCCATGGAGTTGGTTATTGATGAAGATCTTATCCCCTTAGAGATTGATAACATTTCACCCAAGGAAACTTTAGAACCAAAAACCGTTGATATGAAACTCTTGCAAATATTGATTTTGAGGTTGATGATAGTGTTTCTAATTGGGAAGAGGATATTCGTCTTATTGAAAAATCGCTTTTTGAGGACATAAAGCCTAAACCTCCTCCACAAGAGGATACTATTCATGATCCTACTTTCACCATGCCTTCTATGGAGGATCCTCTACCTTTTGATGATGTAAAGAAAAAAGACATGAAGGTCATTATTATGAGTGTTTCACTTCCTACACCTTCATTGTCTAATGATACTTTGATATCTGAGGGAGGATCTTATATGGTTGATAATAACTAGAATTTCACTTAGTTATGAAAGTTCGTTAATCCAGTCTTTTCGAATTGATTACAAGTTGAAAGTGCGACTCAGTCGTTCTTGGTGGAAAATGAAAAAGGGTTTGATTATCTATTTTAAGCTAAAAGGGAAAATGTCGTTGAGTAAATAGGTAAAAATGGAAGCTTGAAAATTTAAACTAAAGATAAAGACTTTAAAAATTAAAGAGTAAATGATGAAAACTTATAAAAATGTAAACTTTAAAATTTAAACTAAAACAAGACAAGTTAGAATAACACTAAGTAAAAAGGCGGGAAAGAGAAAGTTTAAATTAAAAACTGGAAATAACAAAACCTTATCTGGAATCCGAACCATGTAGCTTATCCGGAATCAATATGAAACCCACTATCCAGAATCCTTGTATAATCCTTATCCGGAATACACTTTTGGCCACTTATCCGGAATTCTGATTTCTGAAGCTTATCTGGAATGTATGAAGGATTTGTTATCCGGAATCAGTTGTGAGGATCTTATCCGGAATCCACCGTTTGACCACTTATCCGGAATCAAAAATTGAAGACTTATTGGGAATGAGTTACTATCCGGAATCTTATTACACTCACTATCCGGAATGCTAAATTCTGAGGCTTATCCGGAGTGTTAAAGTAAGCTATATCCGGAATAAAGGGGTTTTAAGGAAACCCGGATAACATCAATATTAAGCAAATAAGCAAATCTAAAATAAGCACTTACCAAAACTTAAAGCAAAAAGATTTTTTAAGAAAAACTAATAAGCCACAATTTAAAAACTATAAAAGCACTAAATAATCTAAATATTAAAAATTAACTTTTTATAAAAATATTAAACTTATCAAAATCAACTTATTTTTAAAAACTATTAAGCATTAAAATTAAGAAAATAAGCACTTTAATCTAAAAATTTTACAATCACCAATTCAATAAGCACAATCAAATAAGCTAAACAATCATATCAACAACGAAATTAAATAAACTACATGATTATCAAGATTAAAAAGATTAAGAAAGGTAGAATGAGAATTAAGAAATAAGGTTGATTTGATTAAAGATTAAGATCAAAAGATTACAAGATTAATGTTTGATAAGCTTTAAAAACTAGAGAGAAGGAAATTAAAAATACACTTAAAATAAAAACTAAAAATTAACTAAAAACTAAAAAACAACTAACACCCTCCTAATGACATATTAGGAGGGTATTCATAGGAGGTGGGGAGGTTTAGTGTTTATGCTTCCTTCTTTCTTTCTTCTTGTCTCGACTCGATTTAATTTCTTTGTCTTTCTCGACGTCGTCTCGGGATTTGTCGACATAAATTGAACTCGTCTTATAATTTTCATCTATAATTAGACTTGAGTTCTTCGACTTCATTAAACTTCCGTCTTTAGACTTTTTCTTCGATAAATCTTCAGAATAGGCCTTGTACTTTCGTTCTTTATGCACTCTTGATCTTTTGACTTCGTCTTTTGTCTTTTACTTCGATAAAAGCCCGTGATAGCCCATGTTTTCTTCCTTTTTCATATTTTTATCCTGAAACACAATAAAAACACAAACCACGCATAATTCCGACTTTTACGACATAAAATACACGTTTTAGTCTTGTTATTATTGGAAATAAGTGGTAAAAGGCTAAGTGTTTTCACACTTATTAAATCCCCTACACTTGAACATTGCAATGCCCACATGCAATGCATTAATTTCAAAGCAAGGTTTACATCTTTCATCATAAATAATCCACCTTGGCCTTTATTAAATACTAAACACTAAGGAAACTACAAGAACAAAACAAGTAAAGAAATCAAAGACTTACATTGGGGTTTTGGCCGTCATGAATGTTCATCATCCTCAAGTTTCATGTTCCCCATACCAAGCTTAAAAACGAGATCATTGTTATTATAAGTTAGCAAACTAACACGAACTCATGTGGCCCAATTATTTATTTAGACTCCCTTATTCCTAGGTGTATCTCTTATATTTTAATATTGTCTTAAATGATCACGAGGATGCATTGTTTGACTTATTTCGATAGTTATTTAGGCTGAAAATAAAGTGGGACGATTTAATCAATAGTTAGCTAAAGGAAAAAATCTTTTAAAACTGCTTCTCGGGACCTCATAAAGTTCATATCTTGGCATAACTCGCTTCACGATTTGAGACTTTTCTCAGACCGATATTTGGCAGCGACTTCATACTTCAAATCTTGAGAGACGTTCTTGAAATTATGGTCTTCTCTTCATAATAGGAATTTCTTCACTTGAAGTTTTGAGAGATTCTTCATACTTGGACAACGACTTCTTCATTTTTCTCCAATCTTTATTTTGGACTTTGATATACAACGATCCGCCTCCTTTTAGGACTTGAATCTATTTATCCTCATACCTTGTTAGGGCCTTTTTGGATAGACTTCTCCATTATCTTTAGGGGAGTTTTTGCTTTTCGTCGTGTGTCTCGATTCTTCATATTGATTTTTGATAAATGATTCTTCACATCACTTTTGGATCTTTAGCAACAAAATGTATCCCTCATGTCTTGTTACGACTTTTTTGGACTCACCAATCTTCGCATCCCGCTTCAATAAGTTATGCCTTGGCTATGAACTCTAATTAATACCGAGCAAGTTTTAAACGATCTTGTGCTAGAAGCTATGTAACTTTTCAAATTGTACAACCTTATTTATTGCAATTAAATTTATTAGCAAGCGATGGGAGAAAAAGCGTATAATCAACTCACATAAATTCATATAAGAATACCAAACTTTAATTGACTCTATCATCTCTCGTTCTCCACAATTTAAAATCTCAAGGAATGAGACTCGTGGATGCTTAGCCAATTAAATCAATGTTTTGGGTTTTCGAGTCATCTATAGGATCTTGCAAATTCATAGACTTTTTCAAGTTTAGAAATCGCATTTTAAAGTTCCCTTGATAAACAACTCTCTAGGATCAATTATAGGAACTTGCGAAAAGTTCTTGTTCTTAACCCGTGAGAGTTAAGACTTTCGCGTTTTAAAGTTCCCTATATAAAAGCCTAGCGAAATTTGACTTAAACACGTTAAGGATACTAGCTAGAGTAAACTTAGATAAGTAAACTCGGGTTGAGTCAAAATAATCACGACTTTGAAAAATTTAAAACCACTTTATTGAAAATTTATTCTAGCAAAGAAAGTAAATAACGATAGCAAAGGAAAATTACAAGGCCAAAATAGATTAAAAATTTTGAAAAATGTCGAAAAATCAGATTTTCCGGTTAAAATGAGGACAATTTCATGGAAAAACCCACTTACTTCGATAGAAGTCCCCCCTACACTTGATATAAACATTGTCCTCAATGTTTAAGCATGTGGGAGTAAACTCCCCTACACTTAGGACATTGTGCACGTTGTTTAAATCTTGCTAAGGAAAGGACAACTATAGTGATTTCAATGTGAACATATAAGATATGAAATATTGAATCACGACAGTTTAGGATAGAACCGGGAACACGGGAACACGGGATCACGGTTCGTCAAAAGTCATCGAGAATGGATCTTTGAGGCTTTAATCCCTGCACATTAGAAGAAACAAGACAACAAACACATACGGGGCTCCCCTACACTTATTATGAAAACGGTAAAGGATAGATGAACGGGTTTCCTCCCGAGAAGCGCTTGTTTTTGTTAACCGAGTCACGAGCCTGACTCGACCCAGAACTAATTCAAGGGAAACGTGGTGAGGGATGGAATCATCTCATGAGAGATGTCCTCACCAAAGTACAGCTTGACACGCTGGCCATTCACTTTAAAATTGGGACCATTTGGCTGAGAAAGCTCAATGGTGCCATATGGGAAGACTTTGGCGACGGTGAATGGACCAGACCAACGGCTCTTCAGCTTGCCCGAGAAGATCTTCAACCGAGAGTTAAAGAGTAAAACTTGATCACCAACGTGGAACTCTCGGTTCTTAATCCTTGCATCATGGATGATCTTGGTCTTCTCCTTGTAGATCAATGAGTTCTCATAAGCTTCATTCCTTAGTTCATTTAGCTCATTGAGTTGAATCTTCCGAAGATCGCCGGCTTTGTTGATGTCAAAATTGGCCCACTTCAAGGCCCAGTACGCCTTATGTTCCAGCTCAATAGGGAGGTGGCATGCCTTCCCGTACACAAGACGATATGGAGTGCAACCAATCGGATTCTTATATGCGGTACGGAAATCCCACAAAGCATCATCTAACTTATCGGCCCACGAGGCACGATGCTCTCCCACAGTTCTCTCTAATATTCTCTTCAATCCACGGTTAGATATCTCGGCCTGACAATTTGTTTGGGAATGATAAGCAGTGGAAAGACGGTGATTGACACCGTACTTAGCCATGACTCGAGAAAATTGATCATTGCAAAAATGAGTCCCGCGATCACTGATTATAGCACGAGGAACACCGAATCGAGCAAAAAGTTGCTTCAAAAAGTTCACAACCACCCTCGCATCGTTCGTAGGGAGAGCCTTAGCTTCATTTAGATATGTAATCAACGGCTACGAGGATGTACTTGTTCCCTTTAGATGATGGAAATGTCCCCATAAAGTCGATACCCCATACATCAAAGATTTCACATTCTTGTATGAAATTTTTAGGCATCTCATCTTTATGTGTGATCTTGCCTTGTCTTTGGCAAGCATCACAATGTTTAACCATTTCATGAGTGTCATGATAAATGGTGGGCCAATAAAATCCAGAGTCGAAAACTTTCTTTGCGGTGTAATTAGGACCAAAGTGACCACCGGTGGGTCCTTTATGGCAAGCTTCAAGGATTTGTAACGCTGCCGGCCCATCAACACATCGACGAATGAAAATATCCGCATATTGTTTGAAAAGGTAAGGGTCGTCCCAAGAATAGTGTTCAATGTCTTTAAAGAACTTTTTCTTTTGTTGGGACGTTAACCCTTCCTTGAGAATTTCACCCGCTAAGTAGTTTGCAATGTCCGCAAACCACGGGGTGTCATCAAGATTGGAATTGATTGACATTAAGGCCTCAAGGGGAAAAGAGTCATTGATCTCTTGAGTCGGATGATCCCCTTGATAAGGATCCTCAAGTCTACTTAGATGATCTGCGGCTAGGTTTTCGGCTCCCTTCTTGTCACGAATTTCGGTTTTAAATTCTTGAAGGAGTAAAACCCAACGAAGAAGTCTTGGCTTAGAATCTTGCTTAGTCAACAAGTACTTCAACGCGGAATGATCGGTGTACACGATTGTGGTGGAAAGGACAAGATAGGGGCGAAATTTTTCAAAAGCATACACTACAGCTAAAAGCTCTTTTTCGGTAGTGGTAAAATGCAATTGAACCCCCGTCATTGTCTTGCTAGCGTAATGGATTGGTTGGAAGTGTTTGTTCACTCTTTGGCCCAAAACCGCTCCAATAGCAAAGTCGCTAGCATCACACATCAATTCAAAAGGTAGCTCCTAATGTCTGAATTTTGTCAATTCTTTTAAAAGTCTATTTTTCGTTCCTCGACTCGAATTGATTTCCAATTTTGACACAAGATTAATTGTTTTTGGTTAATTAACCTTTGATAGGTAATCTATGTCAATTTAAGCTTAAAAATAGGAAAAATATGTAGGCTAAGGAAAATAAAAGAGCAATTAATTCACGTAAGATTAATCTAAAATGCAACGTAAAAATAGTTAAACTACAAATTTAAATATAGATGCAACAAAATAAACTAAAATTAAAAATAAATCTAAATGCGAAATTATCCTAAAATGTGAAAATGACAAATTTATTCTAAAAAACTATTTTTACTTTTAATTAACTAAATCTATTTTTAAAACTAATTTTATTTAAAACTAAATTAATTGAAATCTAACTGATATTAAAAACTAATTTATAAAAAAAACTAATTTTAAATTTCCGAAAATATATTTTTATTTAAAACTTAATAAAAGTAATTAAATAACTAATGATTAAAATAGACTTAAAATTAAAACTTGTAAATACTTTTTATTTAAGAAAACTGACAGCTAACTATATGAATTAAAAGAAGGGTATTGAAACAAAAATAGAAGGCTAGAGCAGATGGTTGACGCGTTGACTGTGGACCTAGAGGTCTAGGGTTCGAATCCCATTGTGACGAATTGGTGATCAATTTTTTTTTTGCGATAGAAAATTTGTAACAGACTAAAAAAAATCAATACCCAAACCAATCAGTACCCAAACCAATCGTTTGGTATACTGATTATGTAACAGAAACAGTAGAAGGATAATGACAAATAATACACAAATCTCAAACAACTATCTACTCAAATATCCAAAAATCAAACAGAATAAGGAATCAAAATATCAAAGCAGACTTAAACATACATCAAACCTAAAGCAGAAAAATTAACTCAGACTTAAACAGAAACTCTAAAATCAACTCAAGCATATTAAACTTATAATGCAGATAAAAGGTACTAACAGTTTAGACAATAGCAGAAAAAAAATAATCAAGCAGAATAACCTAAATTATTTATAACATAAACATAAAAAAATAGGAAGTGAACCTTGTGACGAATCCTTTGAGACGAAGTCACGCGCTGAGCGGACTTGGACTAAACCAAGACGAGATCACCTTAATCAAATTCTACGAACCAAAACAAACGCCTCGAACCATAAAACCCGCGAATCTACCATATAACTTGAGCCAGCAAAGTAATATAGAATCACCAGTAACTTTATAAATCAAACCAGTAGGTTTGACTTTTTATCCCTATTCTCACTTTAATATTTAATTTAATAAAGATAAAATAAAACTGTAATAAATTTTAACAGGAATATAAAAATCAAGAACAGATGAAACTAAAAAATCACTTTCATTAATCCATAAAATTTATTACAATACTTTAAAAATAAAAATACAATTACTAAATCTTAAATTGACATTAAAACAGTATAAGAAAGAAAAGGGTGTAGATTACATCTTTTTTTGGGGGTATTTATAGGCAAAACCCAAGCCCTCTTGGGTGAGTTTGTTGAGGCAGAAGTCAAATCACAGCCCTTGATTCTTCAATTCTTGATTCTCTTTCTTCAATTTCTTGATCAAACGGTTGAGGATGGCTCTCGGTCACACGAATCGCCAGGGTGGCAATCCTTGTGTTTGTTGTGTTAGTTTGATGCTGATTTGGCATGATCTTATAGGTGGATAATTAGTGGAGAGGTGTATCCACCAATCAAAACAGGAAAAGGAGCCACGTAGGATTGATTGCAGCATCATCTTGTTCCCGAAAAACTTGTGATTTAATTGAGGCGCGTGGTCTTCAATTGATAGCAGGGTAAAAACCCCTAATTTCTAGGGTTTCTTGAGTTGGTGATGCGTGTTCTTTTTATCTCTTCTCTCGTCTTTCTTTTTTTTCTTTCTTGTTTATGTCGTTTGACCAAAAACTTGACTAAGGAGTTTAAATAACTCCTCCACCGTCATGCACATTTGTTGTTGGGCCTTTGACCTAATCTAAAACTTCCCACCATCTCTTTTCATATTGTAAATTGGGCTTGGGCCTTTGAATAGATAATACTCCCACGTCATTTATTTAGTAAATTTGGGCCTTTGGACCCAAAATAAATAACCTCCATCCGTTGCAATATGTTATTCGGCTTGGATCGGGCTTTGACCAAATAGTTAACTTAATAATCCAATAATGGGCCTTGAAGCTTAATAAGCTTAAGTGTGGGTCCCACTTAGCCCATTTAACTTAAATCCGCGAATAAACGATTCCGTCTTTTTACTTTCGATAAATTCTTCCTTCCCGTTTGCACTTTTGGTCCTTTTGAGTTGACTTTGTTGTTTTCTTCGATAATGCCCGTCAAATCCCATGTTTTCTTCCTTTTTGATCTTTTTTACCTAAAACACAACAAAAACACAAACCATACGTAATTCCGACTATTATGTTATTAAATACACGTTTTGGTCTCGTTTTTCCTTGTTTTTAGTGGTAAAAGGATAAGTGTTTACACACTTATTAAATCCCCTACACTTGACCATTGCAATGACCCCATGCAATGCATTATTTAAAAGCATAAAGTTACATTTTTCTCATATTTAACCCATCTTGGCCTTTATTAAGATATACTATTACTACTACGATGAAAAGATAAAAAACTTTAAAGGAAACAAAAGTTATAACAATTTATTAACTTGGAAATTATTTGATGGAAGAAACTCGTAAAGAAATCTAAGACTTAAATTAGGGCTTTGGTTTCATGAATATTAATCACCCTCAAGTTTCATGTTCCCCATACCAAGCTTAAAAATAAGATCATTGTTTACCATAAGTTCTCAAGTTAAAACCACTTATATAAGACAAATGTGTAATACTCTTTCTCCAATTCCTAAGTTGTATCTCTAGATTTTAAAGATTGTCATTCACCATAGGCTCATTTGACTTATTTGATAATTATTAGTCCAAAAATGAAGGCAAAACGGTGCAAACCCGACACTCAGAACCTAACCTCGTCCTCAAAAACGTTGCTACTAAAGTAAGCCCACATCAAGGATGATTTAGCACGATTTGGGGAATAAATTCCCGGATCCAAAATTTGGCAAATAGTACTACTTATTAATTATTCATCCAAAGTCCTGTTGACTTAATGTGGAGTTTAGCAAATTCACATCATATACCCTTAGGCTCTTTAAGATGTAAAAATGCTCCTCATCTATTGTCCACACCCTAAGGCTCCTTGAACGATAAACAAGGGAATTGATTTTTTTTTATCAATTTTTATTCAACACTTACCATGCCATACACCCTAAGGCTCTAATGACAAGGTTCGTGCTACATGCCCCACACCCTAAGGCTCCTTGAGGTCATGTTTTAATCTTATTCTTTCTTTATTTACGATATATATAGTAGGCCAAATTACGCGGTCCCATGGTCTGAATACCTCCTTGATACAAGGTGTTTTTGACACCCCGTATAAAAATTAAAGTTCGTTGTGGTGGTCTAATCGAATTGATCTAGGTTCTATGTGCGACTCATCTATTCTTTCGTGGAAACAAAAGTTGTGTCGTTGTAGTATATTAAAATAAAAGTGCAAAAACAATTAAAATAAATGACTTTAAAAGTAAATCTAAAACTAATTTAAAGTGAAAGTGCGAGTATTTAAAAGGGAGGCTAAAATTTAAAGGCACTAAAAGTAAATAACGCAAACTTAAATCGAACTAAGGCAAACTTAAAACGCAACTAAAACTAAATCTTAAACTAAGGCAACGGTAAAAATAAATCTAAGGAAAATAAATTTAAAGTGCGAGTAAGGAAAAAGGCGGGAAAAATAAAGCTTGAAATTAAAGAGGCAGAAAATTAAAAACTAAGATTTCCCTATCCGGAATAAACCCCTATTCGGAATAAATGGCTATTCGGAATATGTCACCTATCCGGAATGTCACCCTACTCGGAATAATGGTCTATTCGGAATACAAGCCCTATGCGGAATACCCAAGCTATTCGGAATATTCCCTATGCGGAATGTATCCTTATGCGGAATATGCGGCCTATCCGGAATACAACCCCTATGCGGAATCTTTTCCCTATTCAGAATACTAGCCTATCCGGAATATTCTCTATGCGGAATATCCAGGCCTATTCGGAATAAACGGCAACTCAGAATAATCCCTATGCGGAATAAATTCCCTATGCTGAATATCGAGCCTATGTGGAATAAGACCTTTATTCGAAATATTCAATATTCCGAATAGACCACCAGTGAATTGCTCCTGTTCGGAATACTGAGAGATCAGAATCCTGGGAAGTTACAGTAACAAATTTGCGAAGAACAAGGAACAAGAAATAACACGAATATAATCAAAACAAAGCTAAATCAACCACAAGATTAAATCAAACAAACAAATAAACATCTATTAATCATAAGCAATCAATCCAAAACAACAAAACTCACAAAACTAATCAAGATAATCAAAACCCACTTTGATCAAAATAAGAACATGAACATGAACATAAACATGAAAAACAAAAATTAAAGAAAGGTAGGATGAGATCAACAATAAAGATAAAGATTAACAAGAATTAAAAAGAAAAACTTACTTGAAATTAAATGGTAATTAAGGTGCAAGACAAGAATTTAAATTTGACAAGTATTTAAATGACAAGGTAATTAAAAGTGGAAGAACTAATTGTCACTATTAGCCAACCCAGAAAAATGATTAACAACTAATCTATATATAGGGGAGGATTAGGAAGCTTCCTCCCCTCCTTCTTTTTCTCTTAATTGCATCATTAGGCCCTTCCTTCTTAATCTCTTTGTTAATTGCACCATTAGTCCTTAAGCCTTTAAATCTTCTTTAATCTTGGACTTATATGACTTTTGGCTCGAGATTTCTTTGAACTCGTCTTTTAATTCTTCAATAAAATAGACTTGAGTTCTTCGGCTTTAAGTAAACTTCCGTCTTTTGACTTTTTCTTCGATAAATCTTCAGAATTGGTCTTGGACTTCCGTTCTTTTTGCACTCTTGACTTCTTGACCTCGTCTTTTATCATTTTCTTCAATAAAAGCCCGTAAATGCCCGTGTTTTCTCCACTTTTCACCTTTTCGTCCTAAATCACAACAAAAACACAAACCACGCATAATTCCGACATAAAAGACATAAAATACACGTTTTGGCTCGGTTATTATTGTAATTAAGTGGTAAAAAGGTTGGGTGTTTACACACCTATCAAATCCCCTACACTTGACCATTACAATGTCCTCATGCAATGCATTAGTTACAAAGCACGTTTACACTTTTCATCATAATCAATCCATAGTGGCCTTTATTTTAGAGATAGAAAACTATAAACATTCAAAGTAAAGAAATCAAAAAAGCATACCTTGGGTTTTGGAAATGTTATGAATAATCATCATCCTCAAGTTTTCACTTTCTCCAAACCAAGCTTAAAAACGAGATCATTGTTATTATAAGTTAGCAAACTATCACGAACTCATGTGGGCCAATTATTCACTTAGACTCCCTTATTCCTAGGGGTATCTCTTATATTTTATTGTTGTCTTGAATGATCACGAGGATGCATTTATGACTTATTTCGATAGTTTATTAGGCCAAAAATAAAGTGAACGATTTAATCAGTAGTTAGCTACAGGATAAAATCTTTTAAAACTGCTTCTCGGGACCTCATAAAGTTCATATCTTGGCATAACTCGCTTCGCGATTTGAGACCTTTCTCGGACCGATATTTGGCGGCGACTTCATACTTCAAACCTTGAGAGACGTTCATGAAATTATGGTCTTCTCTTCATATAGGAATTTCTTCACTTGAAGTTTTGAGAGATTCATACTTGGACCACGACTTCTTCATTTTTCTCTAATCTTTATTTTGGACTTTGATATACAACGATCCGCCTCCTTTTATGACTTGGATCTATTTATCCTCATACCTTGCTAGGGTCTTTTCGGATACACTTCTCCATGACTTTTGGGGAGTTTTTTCTTTTCGTCGTGTGTCTCGATCCTTCATATTGATTTTCGATAAATGATTCTTCACATCACTTTGGATCTTTAGCAACAAAATGTAGCCCTCATGCCTTGTTAGGGTCTTTTCGGACTCGCTAATCTTTGCATCCCGCTTCATTAAGTTATGCCTTGGCTATGAACTCTAATCAATACCGAGCAACTTTTAAACGATCTTGGGCTAGAAGCTAAGTATCTTTTCAAATCGTACAACCTTATTTATTGCAGATAAGTTTATTAGCAGGCGATGGGAGAATAGGCTCATAATTAACTCACATAAATTCACGAAAGATTACCGAACTTATAATTGGCTCTATCATCTCTCGTTCTCCATAGTTTAAAATCTCAATGAATGAGACTCGTGGATGCTTAGCCTATTAAATCAAAGTTTTGGGTTTTCGAGTCGCCTATAGGATCTTGCAGACTCTTAGACTTTTTCAAGTTTAGAAATCGCATTTTAAAGTTCCCTTGATAAACGACTCTCTAGGATCAATTATAGGAACTTACGAAAAGTTCTTGTTCTTAACCCGTGAAAGTTAAGACTTTCGCGTTTTATAGCTCCCTATATAAAAGCCTAGCAAAACTTGACTTAAACACGTTAAGGATACTAGCTAGAGTAACTTAGATAAGTAAACTTGGGTTGAGTCAAAAGATTCACAACGTTTTGAAAATTAAAACCACTTTATTAAGCATTTATTCTAGTAAGGAAAGAAAATAACTATACAAAAGGAAAAACTAATAGGCCAAAATAGATCAAAAATTTTGAAAAATGTCAAAAAATTGATTTTCCGGTTAAAATGAGGACAAATACAAGGAAAAGGCCACTTAACTTCGATACAAGTCCCCCCTACACTTAACATAAACATTGTCCTCAATGTTTAAGCATGTGGGAGTAAACTCCCCTACACTTAGGACATTGTGCACTTTGTTTAAATCTCGCTAAGGAAGAGACAACTAAAGAGATTCCTATTTTAATATTGAGAAAATATAAAATAGTGAATCGAAAAGAGTTTAGGATAGAACCGGGAAGAAGTGAACACGAAATCACGGGTCGTCAAGAATCATCAAGAGTGGATCATTGAGCACGAATCCCTGATTATAAGAAGGGAGGAGAGGAAATAGCAAACCAACGGGTCTCCCCTACACTTAGGATAAAGAAAGCTAAAAGATAGACGCATGGGTTGCCTCCCAAGAAGCGCTTGATTTTTGATTACCGAGTCGTGAGCCTGACTCGACCTTGATCATCATAGGAAGAAGCATGAAACATATCCACCAGGATCAAAGACATAGTTTTCGTCCATCAATAAGCACAAGCTTAAGGCGAACAAGGCAAGCCAAAGAAGAATAGGCATGGTTCCCTTAAGCAGCGATGGAGCACGGTGGAAGCAAGGGTGAAGTGGTGCAAGCAGATTTCCATGAGTTCCAAAGATATTTCCTTTTATTTCATCAGGTGGATACTGAGATGGCTGCAGAATATCAATACCGGGGTCGAACACCTTTTCCTTTAAGGGAAAATAGCACTCAGGCTCAGCAGAGTGGGAAGAAGATCCGCGAAGAAACACAACCTCGTCCTTAGAAGGGGGACAAAGAGGTGTTAACTCATATGTGCTGCGGATATTGGTGTCGACCGGTTTCTTCTCCTTTGAAAGAATTTTCTTCAAATCTAAAGTAGGATCAAGACGATAATCTTCAAAATCGAAAGGAGGATCATCACTCTCATGAGGGAAGTAAGTGTTGAGAAACGTAGAGAAGTCTTCCTCGAATGAGTAGTCGTCCAAAGTAGGATCGAGTGATGGCGGAGGATCTTCATCATGGGAAGAATCGCTCGAAAGAGTATCAGCCTCATCGAAATCATCATACGTGGGCAGGTCGGGATACTCAGAAGTAAGGTCATCAGAATCATCCGAATCTGAGCTAGAATTATCATCATAAGCATCAAAGACCGGTGGAGAGTCATAAATGGGAGAAGGTTCCAATTGGATAGAGAATCATCCACATCATCTTCGAAAAGTGGAATACCAATGCAAGAGTCGAATAGAGGATTGTTGTAGATGGTAAAATCATCGAGCACATTAATCATATTCACCGATTCTCGACCTCTAAAGGATGTACTTGTAAGCTTCCCCATTTTGAAAACTTGTGAATCATTCCCGACTCGTAAGATTAACTCACCTTCGGCAACATCAACTAGAGCTCGTCCGGTTCTCAAGAATGGCCGACCAAGTATTAAAGGAATACGAGGGTCCATTTCATAATCAACGACGACAAAGTCGACCGGGAAAGTAAATGTGCCAACTTTAATGAACACGTCTTCGGCTATACCAACGGGGTAAGAGAGAGTGCGATTTGCAAGTTCAAGAGTCATCTTTGTTGGAGTGAGGTCGGGTAATGATAGTGTTTTCCAAACAATCAAAGGCATAAGATTAATACTGGCCCCGAGATCAGCAAGGGCAGTAAATTCTTCGGTTTTGTTGAAAACGCAAGGCAACACAAAACGACCGGGATCTCCAAGCTTTTCCAGAAGTTCTTTAAGAATAACTGCAGAGCAGTTTTCATTTAAGCGTGTGTTGGCGAGCTCAATCAACTTTTCCTTCTTGTTAAGCAATTCCTTAAATGCTTTGACAAATTTTGGCATGTGGACAAGTGCTTTAAGAAAGCTAATGTTGAAGTTCATTTGAGAGATCATCTTCACATAGCGTGACACTTTAGAGTCATCCTTGGTTAGCATTTTGGTCTTGCCTAAACGAGAGGGATATGGGATATTGGGTTTGGGTGGTGAAGGTGCAGGTGTAGTAGGTAAAGGTTGAGATGTTGAAGGTTCCTTCCTAGATACATCGTTATGACGAGGCGGAGACGGTAATGGTGTACTAATACTAGGTGTAGGAGGAGTAGGGATAAATGGTGGTGGAGGAGGTTTAGATGATGGGGGTGGGATAGGTGGATCGACAATGGTAATTCCACTACGAGTAGTAATAACACTCACATTTTCTCGCGGATTGGTGACGGTATTTGAAGGTAGAGAACTCGAAGAAGAAGGTTGAGCGGCGGGTAAGAAACTAGCAAGCATATTCTTTAGATCATTTGTTTGATTGCTGAAGGAGGATTGGATATTATCTCTAAGCTCGGATCTAATCTCATTTCCTTGCTTTGTGATATCTCCATTTCAAATTTATAATTTGGCTCTGCAGATTCTTGATTTGCTCACCTTGGGTTCTCATTATGGCTTCAACATCCAGATTAATGGGTGGGGCTTGTTGAGCGGGTGGGTGATAAGGATTAGAAGCTCTTGGTGGGATTTGGTTGCTTCTATTGTAGTTGTTGGCGGGGTTTTGGTTCTGAGGAGAAAACCCGGGTGAAAGGTTGTTGTTGGAATGGTAACTCAACAAATTTCTATCCCCTTGAGGTCGAGCTTGGTAATTTTCCGGTGAATAATTACCATAAGCTGCATACACATTTTCCGGATTTCCTTGTGTAGAAGGACAATCGGTGTATGAGTGAGGACCGCCGCATGTTTCACAAGAAGGTGCAACCGCTTTAACTTGTTGTTGTTGTTGGTTTGAAGCGAGAAGCGTGATACTTTTGCTCATTTCAGTCATCATGCGGGTGAGTTCAGTCATATCAGGGTTTGCTGAGGTGGAAGAAACATTGACTCTCGGGTTGTTCCTTGAAGAAGCGGAGGAATCCCAGTTTTTATGATGAGTAGTCATGTTCTCAATAAGCTCTCAACACTCCTCGGGTCTCCTTTTCATGAATGTGCCACCGGCGGCTGCATTAATCGTATCACGATCTCGAAAAGTCAATCCGTTGTAGAAAGTATCTATTAAGGTCACAGGGAGCATGTTGTGGTTTGGACAACAATCAATCAAGACATTATATCTTTCCCAAGCATCAAAAAGAGATTCATCAGGATCTCGCATGGATTAGTTTGCACTTGCTGAATCATGTGGTGCTTCAGCGAAAACTCCGGAGCGTTGATTTGCATCGGCGCAATCGGTCCTCCTCGTCCAAACATGGTAGGTTGACAAAGCTCCTCCATTGTCCGAAGATCGGGCTGTGGAAGAACATTGTTGTTATTATTGTTGAGGTGCGGTGGATTATTGTTGTTGTTAACACCTGACATACTTAAATCTTCTTGAGTCTCGGGCTCTTGATAATTAGAAGATCTAGTACGCATACACCTGAAAATGCAAAAGAAAACAATACCAAACGCAAAGACAATATATATACACAATAAAAATAAAATCTTTTTGGATTTTTGAAATTTTTAATTTTTATGGATTGTTTAACAATTTTTAATTTTTATGGGTTTTTGGAAATTTTTATGCAAGAAAAATAACGCTCACAAGTGAACGGATCCCAAAAAGCAACGCGTCTCTCACATAAAACCGTTAATCTTTACGAAAAGAGCCGGCAGCGGCGCCATTTGATACAAGGTGTTTTTGACACCCCGTATAAAATTAAAGTTCGTTGTGGTGGTCTAATCGAATTGATCTAGGTTCTATGTGCGACTCAGCTGTTCTTTGGTGGAAACAAAAGTTGTGTCATTGTAGTATATTAAAATAAAATTGCAAAAACAATTAAAATAAATGACTTTAAAAGTAAATCTAAAACTAATTTAAAGTGAAAGTGCGAGTATTTAAAAGCGAGGCTAAAATTTAAAGGCACTAAAAGTAAATAACGCAAACTTAAATCTAACTAAGGCAAACTTAAAATGAAACTTAAAGTAAATCTTGAACTAAGGCAAGGGTAAAAGTAAATCTAAGGCAAATAAATTTAAAGTGCGAGTAAGGAAAAAGGCGGGAAAAATAAAGCCTGAAATGAAAGAGGCAGAAAATTAAAAACTAAGATTTCCCTATCCGGAATAAACCCCTATTCGGAATAAATGGCTATTCAAAATATGTCACCTATCCGGAATGTCACCCTACTCGGAATAATGGTCTATTCGGAATACAAGCCCTATGCGGAATACCCAAGCTATTCAGAATATTCCCTATGCGGAATGTATCCTTATGCGGAATATGCGGCCTATCCGGAATACAACCCCTATGCAGAATCTTTTCCCTATTTGGAATACTAGCCTATCCAGAATATTCTCTATGCGGAATATCCAGGCCTATTCGTAATAAACGGCAACTCGGAATAATCCCTATGCGGAATATCTTCCTATGCGGAATAAATTCCCTTTGCTGAATATCGAGCCTATGCGGAATAAGACCTCTATTCGGAATATTCAATATTCCAAATAGACCACCAGTGAATTGCTCCTGTTCGGAATACTGAGAGATCAGAATCCTGGGAAGTTACAGTAACAAATTTGCGAAGAACAAGGAACAAGAAATAACACGAATATAATCAAAACAAAGCTAAATCAACCACAAGATTAAATCAAACAAACAAATAAACATCTATTAATCATAAGCAATCAATCCAAAACAACAAAACTCATAAAACTAATCAAGATAATCAAAATCCACTTTGATCAAAATAAAAACATGAACATGAACATAAACATGAAAAACAAAAATTAAAGAAAGGTAGGATGAGATCAACAATAAAGATAAAGATTAACAAGAATTAAAAAGAAAAACTTACTTGAAATTAAATGGTAATTAAGGTGCAAGACAAGAATTTAAATTTGACAAGTATTTAAATGACAAGGTAATTAAAAGTGGAAGAACTAATTGTCACTATTAGCCAACCCTAGAAAAATGATTAACAACTAATCTATATATAGGGGAGGATTAGGAAGCTTCCTCCCCTCCTTCATTTTCTCTTAATTGCATCATTAGGCCCTTCCTTCTTAATCTCTTTGTTAATTTCACCATTAGTCCTTAAGCCTTTAAATCTTCTTTAATCTTGGACTTATATGACTTTTGGCTCGGGATTTCTTTGAACTCGTCTTTTAACTCTTCAATAAAATAGACTTGAGTTCTTCGGCTTTAAGTAAACTTCCGTCTTTTGACTTTTTCTTCGATAAATCTTCAGAATTGGTCTTGGACTTCCGTTCTTTTTGCACTCTTGACTTCTTGACCTCGTCTTTTATCCTTTTCTTCAATAAAAGCCCGTAAATGCCCGTGTTTTCTCCACTTTTCACCTTTTCGTCCTAAATCACAACAAAAACACAAACCATGCATAATTCCGACATAAAAGACATAAAATACACGTTTTGGCTCGGTTATTATTGTAATTAAGTGGTAAAAAGGATGGGTGTTTACACACCTATCACTCCTACTTAGTGGTTATTAGCCACCTTAGTCGAAAGTCCACAACGCTGGCACCCTCAACGTGTTCATGCTTTAATTACAAGGAGAATAAAGATTTGGCTAAGAGCTAAGATATCGAATATACACCGCAAAAATCCTCATTTATTAAGCAATTAAATATACAAGCGGGAAGAAAGAGCCACAAAAACTCATATAAGCAAGAATTACTTATTATCAACTCTATCATCTCTCGTTCTCCACAATTTAAAATCTCAAAGAATGAGACTCGTGGATGCTTAGCCTAATAAACCAATTAAGGTCCATATGGTTAAGGATACTAGCTAGAGTAAACTTAGATAAGTAAACCCGGGTTGAGTCAAAATATTCACGACGGACCTAAAATATCAAAGATATCTAAACTTGTTAAAACCATTTTTATTTATTTATTTATTTATTTTTTATTTTATTCTTGAAATGGAAAATTAAATACGATGCGATGAAAAAAGGAAAGAAAATAAAAGAAAATAAATGGAAATAATACTAGGCCAAAATAGATCAAAAATTTGAAAAACGTTGAAAAATTTAAATTTTCCGATTAAATGAGGTCAAATTCATGGAAAAGTCCACTAAAATTCGATAGAAGTCCCCCTACACTTAATATAAACATTGTCCTCAATGTTTAAGCATGTGGGAGAATAAACTCCCCTACACTTAGGACATTGAGTACGTTGTTTAAATTGAGCTAAGGAAAAGACAACTAAAGTGATTACATTTATTCATCTTATTTATATACATGTATGAATCACAATAGTTTTGATAGAACCGGGTACACGGGAACACGGGTTCACGGGTTGCGTCAAAAACACCAAAAGTGGATCATGAAAGCACACATCCCTGCACAACATCACAACACAAACAACCTACTTGGCTCCCCCTACACTTATTGGTGGAAATGGGTGAAGGTGAAAAAGGGTGGAAAGGATGGAAAAGGTAAAAATCTAACCTAGTTATACGATGCTTGATTTATTTATCACGAATCTCTAGCTCGAATCGATTTCCCGAATATCATCATTCAAATGGGAAAAGTCATGAAAAAACCGAGATTTCCAAGGGAGGAAAATCTCTCCATGATAAAGGGTGAAACAAAGTCATATAAGGAATACCCCATAAAAATCCACCCGGGTCAAACACATAATTTCGATCACGAAAGGAAATAAACCCCGAGGTGGTAAAATCACACAAGGCAAAGAAAAGTGGGGTACCCTTAGTCAAAAGTCTCTCATAAGGAAGGGTAAGGTGATTTGGCAATGAAAGTACAAGAGTTTCTATTCCGGGATCAAACACCGGTTCCTTAACGAGAAAATAAAAAGAGGTGTTGATATTAAAGCTCAAAATGTCATCATAATCCAAGTGGGAAAGTCATCCTCTTCCAAACTTGATGTGAAAACATAAGTATCATCAGAGTCATAGGAAAACTCATCCTCGTGAGGAAAATATGTAATTAGAAAGATATCTAAATCCTCCTCAAATGGAATATCCTCTAAAGTAGGAATGATCTCTAAGAGTGGAGGATCCTCCTCGAAAGTCATGACTTCTAAAATTGGGGTATAAAAGTCAAAAGGAGTCTCCATAATGGAAGAATCGCTCATAGAGATATGAGGTGCATTAAGATCATGAGGTGGGTCATCAAAAATAATGAGATCACTGAAAGAAGTGTCATCATCGTAAGTATCAAAGATTGGTGGATAAAAAATGGGTGGGTCAAATGTGGGTGGGTCAAAAGTGGGTGGGTCGTCTATACCGAAGATAGTGTGATCACTTAAAGAAGTGTAACACCCCATTCTGGAAATGGAATCTTACGCATAATCATGGCGTGTCATCAAAGCATACAAGGATAAATGTCTAAGCATTATTTGACCATAAAAGGGAAATACCGGAATCAAACATCGGTAACCCCAAAGTAGAGCTCATCACACACAAACATAAATACTGTAAAAGGAAAGGACGAAACAATGTCCATAGCAAACTGTATTAAAGTAAAGGAAATGCATAAAGTAAAGAAAGACAGTGAAGCTTCCAATCCATATGCACGTACGTTTGAGATCTACGAGCGTCCCTGAGTACCTGCCGTTTTGGGAACATGAAAAGGAAAACGGCTGAGCAAGACGCTCAGTGCACGGATGTACAATATAGCATGAAATAGGATAAGCATATAACATATAACATCGGAAGACTAAGTTCTGAGTAAACTGGTTAAGTATTAAGAAAACTGGTTTCATAGTTTGAAAAGCCTTATGTTTATCTTATGAAAACTGTTTTAACATAAATATACCATAGCCCATATAGGTCATGAAAAGGTCACGTGCATGAATACTTGGAGGGGTGACCTCATCATGCTGATTAGAGGGGATGCCTCTAATTAATATACTGGTTTGGGTAGGAGGGATCAACTCCTTGTGAAGGATGCAAGGCACACACCACATTCACCATGATATACTGAATAAAACATGTAACTAGGATGCACCCATACGCCCCACATGATATAATAATATGGCCAAAACTGAAAAGGGACGCCACGAGCAATCACTCCGCCGTGGGGAAGTCATAACATTGGTGCCTCCAATGTTATGGTTATGGTACCTCCATAACTAGGTGAAACTGGTCATGCTTGTATATGGCTATAGATTATGCTAATTAAACATAAGCAGTTCAAAACAATAAAACAAATAATGGGGAAAACAGTTGGCTGCATACGGGGAAATACTAATAAGGAAAGAATGTCCATACTGAAAGGACGGGAATCCGTACCTCAAGTCCAGTGAATGAACGGAAGAAAGACTCCTACTTCTGGATCACTAACGCTACATGAATACACACGTGTATAAGTATCGAATCACTGATTACGTACTGGGTTTTATGTCTCATCTTAGCTTACTTGGTATGTTTTAGGTCATGGTTTACTGTTTAAAGCCTTAAACTGTGTTTATCTTGTATTCTGATTAATCTGATTAAGTATTACTGGTATTTCATGTATTATTATACTTACTGTGTAATAATAAGTAACTTTCCAAAAATAGCAGGTTTCCAAAAATAGAAAGTTTCCAAAAATAGAAAGTTTCCAAAAATAGAAAGTTTCCAAAAATAGAAAGTTTCCTAAAATAGAAAGTTTCCTAAAATAGAATTTACTGCTTAAAATAGATTAGTTTCTAAAAATAGAAAGTTTCCAAAAATAGATCAGCTGCCTTAATTAAATAAGTTTCCATATATAGAAGGTTTCCATGATTAGATTAGCTGCCTGAAATAGATAGATTTCCATATATAGAAGGTTTCCATTAATAGAGTAGTTGCCTTATTTAATTAAGTTTCTATAAATAGAAGTTTCCATATTTAGAATTAAGCTAGTTACATAAGCTAACATATAAGTCTAAGTGTTTATAAGCTTATTTCTTAAGTCATATGATATAGTGTATAGTTTAATTATTATTTCATGTATTTTAATTAAACTATAGGTTAAGCATTTTAATTAAAGTATAACATGTTTTAATTAAAATAGAATAAAATACTTAGGTTAAAATGTGTATTATTATGTATTAATAACATAACCTAAGTCATGTCTAAATTAATTAATTATAGGCATGTTTTAAATAATTAATTAATTATAACTTATAACATAAAATACTTAGGTTAAATTAATATCATGCTAAATTAATAATTAAAATAACCTAAGTCATGATTTAATTAATATCTCATGTTATTAATTAATTTATATCCTAAGTTCATAATTCATAAAAATTAACATGTAGCATAAATCATGATTTAACCAACGAACCATGAATCGGGCATGAACTCGACACCGTACCCCGAGCCAAACTCGGGGTACGTGTGCCCCCTTGCTGTCGTGGGTCCCACAAGCACCAACCAAGACCAACAATGGTCTTGGTGGTGGCGGCTAAAAGCAAACCGAACCCCCCCTCGGGTTGGTTATGCTAGGCGGCCAAAACAAACACCCTTTTATATCATCCTTTGATTTTAATTTACCCCAAAACATGTTAGATCAATGTTTAATTATCATGTTTTAATAAGAATATTAATGACATGTTCATGAAAATAATCAAAGATTAAAAAGAATTAAAAAGAAAGGTTTAGAATGATATACCAATACGTAGCTTGAAAGGGGATGAACAAACACGGTTTTTAGCAATGATTTCCAAGATCAAAATCAATCAACAACCACGTATGGTGGTCCTTAAGGTGGCGGCACAAAGAGAGTGCAAGGAGGAGGAGAGAAAACTTTTTAGGTTAAAATGTTATTTTGCTTGAAAAGTGAAAAATGAAATGAATTTTACCATAACCCCCCCTTTCATGTTAAAAGTCCATGGGCTTAGCCCACCTTGGTTGTTGTGCCGTGGGTATGGGGGCCCCACATGGGGTACCCGCACCTTTTCTCGTGTCCCGATGTTTCGTGTTCGTTCGTGGTTAAACGTGTTCGTGTTTAAAGTGTTTCTGTTTATTTTATCATGTAGTTTATCGTAATATTAACGCTCGTAATTATATTATATGTATTTACGTAATTATTTTAGTTCGTAATTTAAATGGTGATCATGATTTAATTATGTTCACGTGACATATTTATTAACTGTTTATCATGAGTTCGTACGTAATCGATACTTATCATGTCATACACGTATGCACTTGCTTGATTATTAGCACATGAATGTGATCAATACTAAATAAGGTAAGTTTTAATCTAGGACGTACAATCTTAAGGGCACTATTCATGGTAAAAGCATGCGGGTTTACAATTCTTCCCCCCTATAAAGAATAATTCGTCCCCGAATTATAGATAAAGCAAACTGGAAAGAAGTAACATACCCAAACTCAAAATATGAAGTGAGGGTAAGAAGCCCGGATAGACTCCTCTGTTTCCCAAGTGGCTTCCCGCTCGGTATGGTCCCTCCAAAGAATTTTGACGAATGGAATCGTCTTCCTTCTCATGACTCGTTCTTGCCTGTCGAGCACTCGTTCGGGTTCCTCTATAAAAGTGAGATCTTCACGTATCTGTTCCAGTGGATACTGAACCATGTGAAGGGGATGATACTTGTACCCTCTGAGTAAGGACACATGGAACACGTTATGCACGTGCGAAAGCTGAGGAGGTAATGCCAATCGGTAAGATACTTCACCGATTCGTTCAATGATATCAAATAGTCCGATGAAACGAGGACTGAGTTTCCCTTTGATCCCGAAGCATTTAACACCACGTGCCGGCGAAACCTTTAGGAAGACGTGGTCTCCCACATTAAAATGTATGTCCCTTCGATGCTTATCGGCGTAACTCTTCTGACGTGACCGTGCTTCCTGCAGCTTCTGTTTAGCTACTTCGATCTTCTCATTGGTCATTTCTATAATCTCTGGTCCTTCGAGTGATCGCTCTCCCACTTGATCCCAGCAGATTGGAGCGCGACACTTTCTGCCATACAACATTTCGAAAGGAGCACATTTGATACTTGCGTGCCAGCTGTTGTTGTATGCAAACTCGACCAAACAGATGTAATCGTCCCAATCACCTGTCCATTCCAACGCACACGACCTTAACATATCTTCCAATGTCTGAATTGTTCACTCCGACTGTCCGTCCGTTTGAGGATGAAAGGTCGTACTCAGCTTAAGTTGTGTACCCCAAGCTTTTTGTAGACCTTTCCAGAATCGCGACGTGAAACGAGGATCTCTGTCTGAGACGATGCTGGAGGGAGTACCGTGGAGTCTCATGATCTCCCTTCTGTAAGTATCTGCGAGTTTACTTACCGGATCTTCCTTGCGTATCGGTAAGAAATGAGCTGATTTGGTGAGTCGATCAACAATGACCCAAATAGCATCGTGCTTCTTCTTGGTAGGCGGAAGACCGGTAACAAAATCCATGGTGATTTTGTCCCACTTCCACTCTGGAATATCCAACGGTTGAAGGAGACCGCCCGATCGCTGATGTTCAATCTTAACCTGCTGGCAGGTAAGACATTTGGAGACATAAGTGGCTACATCCTGTTTCATACCACTCCACCAAAAGTGCTGTCTGATGTCATGGTACATTTTTGTCGACCCAGGATGTATAGAAAATGGGGAGCTGTGAGCTTCAGCTAACAATGCTTCCCGGAGTTCTTGATTGTCAGGAACACAAAGTCTCGTGCCCTGCCAAACGATACCGTCTGCGTCCATTCTGAATTTTGTCTGCTTCTCCAAATTCTGAATTATCGCCCAAATTTCTCCATCATCCTTCTGCTCTTCCTTGATCCTAGACAGTAACTCAGGTTCTACTCTAAGATTCGCCCAGTATCCGTGCTGCCCACGTACCATGTTTTCGATGTCTAGCCGCTCCAAGTCTCTTATGTTTTGTTCCTTGATCTCAATGCCGTTGATCATTCCGGACTTTCTGATGAGTGCATCTGCTACTACATTAGCCTTCCCGGGATGATACTGTAGGTTAATATCATAATCCTTCAACAGTTCCAACCATCTCCTTTGTCTCATGTTCAATTCTCGTTGAGTGAAGATATACTTCAAGCTCTTGTGATCCGTGAAAATGTCGCATGATTCTCCGTATAAGTAATGCCTCCATATTTTCAACGCGAACACCACTGCAGCAAGTTCCAGGTCATGCGTAGGATAGTTTTCTTCATAGGGCTTAAGCTGCCGTGAAGCATACGCGATCACTTTCCCATGTTGCATGAGAACACAGCCCAGTCCCTTCCCCGATGCATCGCTATAGATCTGAAATCCACCTGTACCAGATGGGAGAGTAAGAATAGGTGAAGATACTAACTTCTGCTTTAGGTCTTCGAAGCTCTTCTCTCGTTCTTCCGTCCAGACGAATTTCTCTCCTTTTCGCATCAGTTTGGTGAGAGGTAGTGCCAAGCGGGAAAAATTCTCCACGAATCTGCGATAATATCCAGCTAAGCCCAAGAAACTGCGGACTTCAGTCGCTGACGTTGGTCTTGGCCATTTAGTGATAGCCTCAACCTTCGCTGGGTCCATAGTGATCCCTTCAGCTGATACGATGTGACTTAAGAATGCCACTTTGTTTAACCAGAACTCACACTTGGAGAATTTCGCATACAGCTGCTTCTGACGAAGAATCTGTAGTACCGTACGGAGATGGTCTTCGTGTTCCTGCGTGGACTTTGAGAAAATCAGGATGTCATCGATGAATACAATGACAAACTTATCAAGGAATTCATGGAAGATTCTGTTCATCAGATCCATGAATACTGCTGGAGCATTAGTCAGGCCGAATGGCATGACTACAAACTCATAATGGCCATAGCGGGTACGAAAAGCAGTCTTGGCAATATCCTGCTCTTTAGCCCTTAGCTGATGGTAGCCTGACCTTAGATCGATCTTTGAGAAGTGTTTGGCTCCTTGAAGTTGGTCAAACAGATCATCTATACGTGGCAGTGGATATCTATTGCGGATGGTAATCTTATTAAGTTCACGGTAGTCTATGCAAAGTCGCATGCTGCCGTCCTTCTTCTTAACGAACAAGACCGGTGCGCCCCATGGAGATGCGCTTGGTCTAATGAACCCTCGTTCAAGGAGTTCCTGCAGTTGGTCCTTCAGTTCTTTTAGCTCTATGGGAGCCATACGATACGGAGCCTTAGAGATTGGTTCAGCTCCTGGAACAAGGTTGATGTTGAACTCCACTTCTCGTGCAGGTGGTATGCCTGGAAGTTCAGCTGGGAAGACGTCTTGAAATTCCGAAACTACTGGTTGATCCTGAATCGATGGGGATTCAGCATCCATGTCGTGAACCGTAGCTAGATAACCCTCACAGCCATGTGACAGTAATGCACGTGCTTGCAAGGTAGATATGACTTGTATAGATCATCCGGGTATGAACCCGTTATGAATGTACTCTGGTGCATTAATGTCGCCGAAGATCACCCGATATGAGTCGCAGTCTATGGTAGCATGGTGCTTGGATAACTAGTCCATGCCGAGAATCATATCGAACTCAATCATGTCTAGGGGAAGTGCATCTATTGCATGAACTTTATCGTCAAACTCTAGAGGAAGACTCTTGTATACATGAGTTATTAATACAGAGTCCCTCAAAGGCGTGGAAATGGTAAGCCTATTTTCTAATGGCAAGGGAAGTGTCTTGATGTTCTTAGCATATGTAGTGGAAATAACTGAATGAGTGGCACCCGTATCGAAAAGAACACATGCAGCTTGGCCGTACATATACAAAATTCCAGTAATGGTACCTGTAGATTTGTTTGCCTGATCGCGAGATGTCGTGTAGACACGCCCCGTGGTAGGAGGCGGCTTACTATCAGCATGACCTGAGGTACCCTCCATTTCACCCTTACGGCAATCTCTCATACGATGGCCAGGGAGGCCGCACTTGTAGCACGCGTCGGAATCACGACGACATGGGCCAGGGTGTCTGCGATGGCAAGTACTGCAAAGAGGATGAGTGAATCCTCCAGCAGGAGTCCTTGCTTGCTGAGGGCCTGCTGATGACAAAATGTGTTAAAATAAAGTATATGCACGAGTATAATACATATGCGTCATAAGATGTTCACCAGTGTTAGCTGAACGGTTAGGCTGCGAACCCCTGTGGTTCTGGTCCTTCCCGTTACCGTGGTTCCTGGTAGAGGTTAAAGTAGTGTCAGCATGAGAGGTATAACATGAAATCATAAGAAGATGCGTAAATAGTAGGACCTGCTGTTGTTGGAGTGTCCAGCGTTGTTACGGTAATTATCATTACCGCTACGCCTTTCCACAACAGAACGGTCGTTAGTGTGACCGTTTCCTTTGGGCTGATGAGGCTGCTGCTGAGTAGCCGGCTGAGACCGGTCCCCAGTTTTCTGCCTGGAAGATACATTTTAAGAGATGATAATAGAACATATAATGATAGGATGCGGTTTGGTTACCGTTTGAATACGAAATGTTTACCTCTTGTCGGGTCTTTCAGCTTCCCCGAACTCATCTCGTTCCTGCAACATCTCTAGCTTCCTTGCTGCGTCGGCCACTTGTGCTACTGTATTGAACGTAGCACATACCAGATTGTTCGCGACCGAGGTGCGAAGTGCCCACCTAAAGTGGTGTGCCTGCTCCTCAGGAGTACCAGCTGCTGCTCCCAGAAAACCAGCTAAGCGAAGAAAGCGCTGCATGAATTCGTTGCTATTCTCGCCCGCTCTCTGACGTATCCCATGGTACTCTCGCTTGAGCTTGTACTACTCTGCCTTGGGAAAGAACTGCTCCATCACTCTCTCCTTGAATTGAGCCCATGTCAAACCAGCGACCCAATCATCACCTCCTTCCGACTGCGTCAAGGCTAGCCACCAGTTGAGTACATCGCCTTCAAACCGGTAGCATGCCAATCTCGCCTTGAATGCGGGGTCACATCCCATAGCATTGAAAATCTTCTTGATATGAGTCAACCAGCTTTCAGCATCGCTGGGGCTATCAGTCTTTTCAAAAGCTCTAGGACGGAGCTTGTTGAATCTTTCCAACCACACTGCTAGTGTCACTGGGGGAGGAGGAGGAGGAGGTGCCTGATTCTGCTGCTGCTGATTGTTGGCAGCTTGGACTTCAGCACGGATGTCATTCCTCAGTTGAGGAAGCAAGGCTTGCATGGCAGCCTAAATTGCAGCATTGAGCTGCTCTTGCTCGCGTGTGAGAACCATCTGACAGTATAACATAAAACATATGATTAACAGTTCAAAACATAAAATATATATTATATATATACATGAAAAAAATTTTATACAAAAAATTTCACGAGAAAAATTTATGCAAGAAAATCTTTGTATGAATGCATGATGCAGTTTTATGAAAACTTTTGATGCTCGAGAGTGAACGCCTCTGGTCAGTTCACTCAAAATAAAAGACATATCGAGGGGACGCCTATGGGTCGGTCCCAAATCTAAAAGTTTCGATAAAACACATGCGACTAAATAGGGCCAGTCCTGTACCAACCATTACTTAGTCAAAAACCCTGTAACAATGACATGTATATGTATGCTTAAAAATGATGAATGCATGAAAACAACTGTCAGTTCTAGGAAGACCGTAGTGACTACCCACTAATCACAGGTCATATTTGAGAGCCTACAGGTCGAAACCTTGGCTCTGATACCATAATTGTAACACCCCATTCTGGAAATGGAATCTTACGCATAATCATGGCGTGTCATCAAAGCATACAAGGATAAATGTCTAAGCATTATTTGACCATAAAAGGGAAATACCGGAATCAAACATCGGTAACCCCAAAGTAGAGCTCATCACACACAAACATAAATACTGTAAAAGGAAAGGACGAAACAATGTCCATAGCAAACTGTATTAAAGTAAAGGAAATGCATAAAGTAAAGAAAGATAGTGAAGCTTCCAATCCATATGCACGTACGTTTGAGATCTACGAGCGTCCCTGAGTACCTGCCGTTTTGGGAACATGAAAAGGAAAACGGCTGAGCAAGACGCTCAGTGCACGGATGTACAATATAGCATGAAATAGGATGATGAGATGGCATTTATACATGATCTCATCGTTCTTTTCGGGCTTTAAATGCATAAAAATGTCATAAAATACCATATATATGCTTGTGTTTGTTTACTTGTGTATTTTAGGTATGGATATCGTGAAAAAGACAAAAGATCACAAGTTACAAGGAAAAACGGACACGAGAAACGAAGCCGTACAAAGAACCGGGCCTTAATCATGGAATTCTCAACAAAATACCTTGAAGACTTGAAGACAAACAAGATTGATCCTCATTTATTGAAGAAATGACACTTAAAACCCTTGTATATTAATAATTACAAGTTTGGTCCCTTAAGTTTGTCAAAATTACACAAAAGGTCCTTCAACTTTGAAGAAATGGCAAGATTAGTCCCTCAACAAATCCAAACTGCCAATAATGGTCCCTCATGAAGATTAAGATACATTGAAGACCTTTGAAGATCAACAATGTCCAAAATCAGCCCTTGCAATATTCAAAAATGTCAAATATAACCCTTGAAACACTTTTTGTAAAGTTTGTGCCAAAAATGACAAAAGGTGAAACGTTGATACATGTAAAATGGGCGCTGATAGAAGTTTGCATCCAAGTGACAAAAGAAAGGAAGGACAAGGGCTGAATGTGTGCATACTGAAACATTTAAACACACAAACACGCGCCAAACAACTCCACTCCACCAAAAACGGATCAAAAGGACAACTATTCACCTTTACAGCCCAGATTTTACACAACTTAAAACAAAGGGTAAAATGAAATTACCCAGGCACACGTTTGATTCACACATGCAGGAACCTATCCCACACACAAAACCCTCATCTCCACTCACTATGGACCCCACCCCAATTCCCTTTCCACCAATCAGCAAGCAACTTAGCCTCCAAGTCATGTGACGTGTCAAGATCAACAGCTTAGAGCCTTTGCTTGATCACAAAGCTAAAATGAACGTGTAGGATCATTTTGGACAGCTCAACAACAACAAACGTACTCAAGGACTTAGGGCATTTAGGGAATCTGAGTTCCATTTACATGTTTGAAGGTTTTTGAGGCAAGGTTTTAAGTGATAAGACTTGTGCATCAAAAATTAGAAAGTCCTTGTTTATTTGATCTCACTCTTGTGTTTGTTCATCTTAGCAGCATTGGAAGCTGGTACTTGTTTTGCTAGTACCTCAGCTCAAACAATCCAGGGCCTGGATGTAGGTCTTGGAGGTTTGCACCTTCTTCCCTTTTCATTTTCTCTTTAAGTTTCTGAATATTTGTGATTTTTGTGGATTTATGCTCGAACCTGTGTTATTGTGGATGTTTATTGTTGATTTGGCTTGGTTTGATGTTTATGAGGTGTTATTGATCTGATTTGTGGGTTGAATCTTAATGATCCTTTGAAAATTTGTGAAGATAAGTTTTAAAAGGGTGTTTGGGATTACTGCATAAGTTGGATTTGTGGTTTGATAAGTGCTTGTGTGTTGTATACAAGTATTGGTATCTGTTATTTGGGAGTATTTGTGCATCTGTTTGCAGGTTTTGTGGTATTAAACACATTGATTCATAGATTGGCCCTAAAATCTTCATAACTTGGTAAAATTGGCTAGGATTTTGAGGACACCTAGATCTAAGCTTAGGTTAAGGGTAACAAGTGCTAAATCATAGCTAATCACATCAGGGTAGAGGGATTTGAGGTTTGAAATTGGATCAAGTGTCAAGTATATCAGCAAAACTTGTTTCTGCATATGTTCATGTTCATCAGTAACTTCTAGTGCTTTGATCTTGTTGATTTCTTTGATTCAGTGTTTAATTCTTGTTGCTTTGTGTTTATTGTTAGTTTATATAGCTTGTGTGTTCATCTGGTTAAGTTTGGTTGGCTTATTTTGCTGAAATCTGCTTATTAAGTGCTTAACTGCTTATTTGCATCTCTGGAGCATATCTGTGGACTGTTTGGCTTATTGTGGCTTATTGTGTGGATCATTTTGTGATTTTATTGTTGCTATTGACTCCTTGTGGTTCACTGATCACAAGGGTGCCTTTGTTCCCAATTGAATCAAACCAGAACTCTCAAATAAGCTTGGTCAAATAGTCAAAGCAGTGGGAACTCCTTTCCCCTGCTGGTTGCCACTGATAGTGCATTTTTGGTGTCAGCTTATCAATAAGCTATAATAGCTTATTTTAACCAGCAACAACTTTGTTTTTGTAATAGGTGCTCATATTTTGACCCATTTGTTCATCCTGGAGCATTTGGGTGGTTGACTTTTAGGTTTGACTAGAAAACCAAGTCCTTTGACTTTTACATAAGATCATTTGTGCTTATTCTGGCTTATTGCTTGTGCTTATTGGATTTTTGTTGATTGATATTGCTTATTGAGTCCATTTGAAAGCTTTTGAAAGTTGAATCAGCTTCTGAGGTTGAGTATTTCTCAAAAACGACTATTTTGTCGTTTTGTGGAATTTTGCTTTTCTATTTTCTGGCTTATTGAGTGAGCTTATTGAAAATTTCTTTTGACAGATCTCTTAAGCATCCAAAAAGAGGGTTGTGTGTCAAATTAGAGCTTATGGCATTAGCTTATGGCTTAATGGGCTGAAAAGCCCAATAAGAATAAGCTTTGTGTTCAATAAGCTGTGATAAGCACATTTTCAGCTTTTGGGCCTTTAGAGTTTTGTTCTTAGAATTAAGTTTTAAGTCAGATAGGGCTTTTCCAAGTCAATTGGGCCAAGTTTGACTTTTTGGGCCCAAAAGCCCATTTGTGTTAACTGTTTTTGGATTTGGCCCATTTGAGGGCCCATTAGGGGTATTTTGGTAATTTCACTTTCATTTTCTGATTATTTAGGTTAAAATAAACTAGTTTGCAAGTTTTTAGAATTTTTTATAATTTTTGGATTTTTAATATTATTTTATTATTATTTTATTATTATTTTTAAAATTTCACTTTTTCCAACTTTTACATATTTCTTAGGTTAATTACATTAAAATAGGAATTTAGCAACTTTTAGAATAATTTTACCTCTTATAGATTAATTTTTATAATTATTTTAAGTTTTAATAGTTTCTAATTCATTTTAAATAGTTTTTATTAGTTTAAAAATTTCTAAAAATAGTTTTTAATCATTTTAGGTCATTTTAGAAGTTTATCAATTGAAAAATCTTTATTTGGGCTTTTTGATAATTTATTTGATTTTTAGGGCTTTAATTAGCATTTAAAAATTGAATATTTAATTATTTAAAAGGCTTGAAAAAGTTTTGATAATTGGTAAACTCTTAGTTTATTATTTTTGATTTTTGGTGAATTTTTGGTAATTTTTAGAATTTATTTTATTTTTGGTGCTTTTTTGGGTTCTACGTCTTAACTTTCTAATAGTGATTTTTAGTTAATTTTTATTTTTTACGACTTCGTCATTTTCTCTTCTAATCCCCTTCTAAACCAATCATTAATCACAAACATTTGGCAAGTTTTTCTCACACATATACCTCCTTGGGAAACGAACTTACACACCTTTAAGGGTCATTAGTGTTGATTTTTCCTAAAGTCATTTGTTCAATACTTACCGCTTTTACGCCTTTTTCCTAAAGGGTGTAATTTTTCCTACAATCACTTTGGCGCCGCAGCCGGGGAGGTGTGTCGTGATTAATTTGCATTGTTGTTTTTAATATTAACCAAATAGTATTTGTATTAGTAGAACTCTACTAATACGTATTATCGGTTTTCTTGGTTTTTCTTGTACAAATATTATTACTATATTGTATTAAGTATCACAATAAATTTACAATATCTCCAAAAGTGTGAAAACACAACCTTAATTGGGATTTGATCTCCTAATTATTGTATTCGAATCTCAAACAAAAAGAAAAAGGCAAAAATAGATAAATACTTTCGTGAAGCTCGATTTTGAAAGATACAAACTATAAGGTGGGTATAAGGCGGGTATTATAAAATATACCCTAAGGAAAAAGGCTCTTAAGTGCTTCGCGCCGCCTCGTTTCCCCGCTTGCTTGTGAGTATTTTGAGATTGAAGGCTAATCGAGGGTTTTGCCGCCCAAAGTATTAATACGTATACTATATTTGCTTGGTTTCTTTGTGATTAAACCCTCTTGAACAATTTGGTTTTCACCAAAGTTCTAAAGTCATTAGAAGACGTTCACTCCACGTGATCGTTTTCATTCCTTTGAGGCTTCTTTAATCAAGAGTTTGATTCGAGGAGAGATTTTGTAGATTGTTGTCTACGAAGATACACCAAAATCCAAAAAATTAAATACCATCAAAAACACAAAAAAATTGAAAATTCACAAAACACCCAAAAAGAATCTTCTTTGCTCACCTACCATTCTTCGTGAAGTTTATGATCACTCGTAATCAAGCAAAACGAGCTCGTAAACGACTTCAAAAGCAAGCCAATCAAGAGACGTTGATTGTTGAAGAACCTCCAATTGTTGAACCTATTGTAGAACAAGAAGTCGTCATGGCTAATCGTACTATGATGGATTTGCTACAAGCACCCACCGAGGGTTTTGGAGAGGCTATTGTGATTCCCGCCATCCTTGCGGAGAATTTCGAGATTAAGACGGGTTTAATGTCGATGTTGCAAGCAAATAAGTTTAGAGGTCACGAGAAAGACAACCCGCATTACCATATTAGGAATTTCAACCGTCTCACCGCCACTAGCAAGTTTAAGGATGTTCCACATGACGCCATTAAGATGATGTTGTTTCCATACTCGTTGGATGGACCCGCAAAAATTTGGCTCGAGAAAGAACCGCCAAATTCGATTTTGACATGGACCGATCTCGTTTCTAAGTTTGTGAACAAGTTTTTTCCACCATCTAAAACAACACACTTAAAAAATGAGATTTCAAGATTTGTGCAAAGAAATAATGAAAGTTTTTCGATGGCATGGGAACGCTTTAAAGAAATGTTACATGAATGTCCACACCATGATTTTACGGAATTACATCAAGTGGATACTTTTTATAATGGGATTAATGATCATGAACGAGATTATTTGAATGCCGCCGCGGGTGGTAATTTTTTGTGCAAGACGACAAATGGGGCTTTACAAATCATTGAAAATAGATCTAAGGTTTATAACCCTCGTAACACACCGAGTGTTGCCAATATGGGTTCGTCATCTTCGTCACAATCGTCTCGTAGCATTAACGCCTTACATGATGAAGCTAATGAGGAAAATTGGTTTTTTGATAGATTTGCTAATCTTATGTCCCATTGGAAGGCTCAAGAAGCTTCCAATTCCGCTTCGGTTAAAGTGGTTGCTAAGAGTTGTTTATCTTGTGGAGGAGCTCATGATCTTTCCGAGTGCATTACCGCGGATGGTAACACTTCGAGTGCTTATGTAGCAACGGGAACTTACAACCAAAACGGTCAAGGTTCCCGTCCAAATCAAGCTCCACCAAATCATAATGTTAACAATTATCGAAACAACAACCAAGGTAATTACCAAAGCAACACACGCAATTACAACAAAGGGAATTATCAAAGTGGGAATGGACAAATCTCTAATCAAAACCAAAACCGTGATTTTCAAAACACTACACAAGGTTTTCAAAATGCTCACACTAAAAATTTGCAAGGAGAATTTTTGGATTATGCAAAAGCAAATGATGCTAAATTTGATAATATGCAACGTGAGATGATTAGCTTAAGGTCCGAGTTGAAAAACGAGCTTAAAAATGAACTTGCTAATGAACTTAAAACTCATGCAAACAAAATGGAAGGAAATGTCCAACGTCTTCAACAAAACCAACAAAAGATGGAATTAGGACAACATGAGATTAAGCAAGAGTTATTAAAAGCGGATGCTAGGCAATCAAAATTTGAGGACCGAATGGCTAAGATGTTTGAAGCAATCATGTGTAAACCCTCTTCTTCGGGTGGTCTTCCTAGTGATACCATTGCAAACCCAAAGGGAGAAATGAAGGTTATTACTACACGAAGTGGTAAAACTTTCAAGGAACCAATCTCTCGTACAAGTACTTCTAAGGAGAAGGAAATCGAGAAAGAACCCGAGGTGATGGTCGAAAAGGAGCACGTTACAATCCCACGAAGTACCGCTCATACCACACCTACGGTTGATCCAATACCAATTGTGGAACCCGAGTTTCCAAGGCCGTTGCCTAATGACCAACCCACACCACCTTTACCTTACCCTTCGAGACGTAACAAGGAAAAAGCACAAGAACGGAACAATTATCAATTTGAGCTATTTATGAAGATGTTTCGTGATATGCATTTTAACATATGTTTTGCCGACGCTCTTATCATGATGCCTCGATTCGCCGAAAACTTCAAAAGTATGCTAAACAACAAAGAGAAGTTACAACAATCGTCTAGTTGTTCATCGGTTTTTCTTAGCCGCATACCACAAAAAGTCGGTGATCCCGGTAAATTTTTGATTCCGTGTGCTATACAAGATATGGAGGAATGCTAAGCCTTGGCCGATCTTGGTGCTAGTATTAATTTAATGCCTCTCGAGATTTTCAAATCGCTTTCGCTTCCGGCTCTTACTCCTTCGAACATGTCTATCGAGATGGCCGATCATTCTACGATTTTAGCATGTGGAGTAGCCGAGGACGTTTTCGTAAAAGTTGGAAAGTTTTACTATCCCGTTGATTTTATCGTTGTAGACATTCCTATCGATCGAAAAGTTCCTCTCATTTTGGGTCGTTCATTTTTGGATACATCAAGAGCACTTATCGATGTTCATGCTCGAAAAATCACCCTTCGTTTCAATGAAGAAGAACTTGTCATCAATGCAACACAAAACTCCAATCTTTCTCATGTCTATTCTATTGCTACTTTAAACCATGGTGATTCAACCAATGTCGTTTGCAAAGAATTTTCACCAAGAGTTTTAGGAAATGTCGCCAAAAACAATTTACCATTTCCTCCGCCGGTGGAGGTTATGAGTGTAAAGCCTACAAAGAAGAAACCGTCAATACTTGAATCGAAAAATCCTTCACCTCACCTAGAACATTCATTCTTGAAAAGTGTTGATAAGTTGCCGGTTTCTACGGAAGATCTTTCGGATGATGATTATGTAGACCCCGATGGGGAGGTTTTCTTCGTCGACAAACGTTTTGAGAACCTGCCACCACCAAAACCAAAACGGTTTCAAAATGTGAGAATTTTTAGTGTGACTAACATCGTCTTAGAAACACCGAATATTTTCGACATAATCAAAAAGGGTTTTCATAAGGAGAGTTCAAAATATAAAAAAGGAAAAGATTTTAAATGTGATTTAATTGATTTTTCTACAAATCTAACTCCGTCATCACCACGAGTTTTGAGTGCTACAAGCTCGTCTACTCCTTTTGACGATGCTTTGTGTGGTTCTAGTATGGGGGAAGCCCCTTATGTTCCCTCATCCTTGTCCACCGAGGACGAGATATTCGATCCCGGAATTTCATATAAAGGGAAATATCGGTCTTCCACCGATGCAATAAATGGAAAATCTTTCTATTTGCTTGGTGCGAGTCTACCTCGAGTAGCTCAAAAGTTTGACTTACCGATTGTCCCACCCTTCTATTTCTTCTCATCTCTTTTCTTCAAACTCTTTGAGTTTATGGCACATGTTGAAGTGGCGTTAATTTGTTTTTCCAATGAAAACGAGAACGCCATTTTCGACCCCGGTATTTTGCATCATATAAGGACTTAGTCCTTTATACCGGTTGCTTTTTGGGCCTTATTTATCATGTAAGCCCCATCAAAAATTGACCATACCATGATTTTCCCTAAATGTTCACATTTTGAGGGGATCGAGTCGAGCTCATGACTCGGTAATCAAAAACGAGGTACCTCGTGGGGGAAATCCCATGCTTATCTTTTATGCTCACTATTCACTAATAAGGGGACTTGTACCCTTTCAACTCGTTGTCTCGTGGTTGTTTGTGATTGTGTTATCTAGATCATCATCATCGTCTACGATTGAAGACTCTCGTGTTCGTTTACGTGAGCCTCCATCGTTCGTTTGAAGAAATTTTTCATGATTCCATGACATATCCTTTATTGTTCTAACAATTATCTTTTAGCATACTTAATAAACGGCTTAAGATATATTGTTGATCACCCTTTCCATGCTAGATCCTAAGCATTCGATTCTTCGTCTCTAGTATGGGGGTGCTCCACCTTTAGACTCGAAACATTGAGGACAATGTTTACTTTTAGTATGGGGGGGTGAATAGGTACTTGCTTTGCTACGCCCTCACGCTTTCCAACTTTCAATGTTTTGTTTTGCTAATAAGGCTAAAAATGGCCAAATTTTAAAATTTTTCTTAATTTTCATAAGTGTTTTTAAGACACGAATGTATATTTTCCGATGGATAGAATAAGAGTTAATTTTTGACTTGATGGGCATTTGGAGCCATTTACGTTCCTTAACTCGCTCAATTCAAGTTTTGCTAGACTTTTATATTAGGAGCTTTAAAACGCGAAAATCTTAATTCATTCGGGTTAAGAACAAGAACTTTTCGCAAGTTCCTATAATTGATTCTAGAAAGTCACTTATCAAGGGAACTATAAAACGCATTCTCTTAACTTGAAAAAGTCCAAGAAAGTGCAAGATCCTATAGGTGGCTTGAAAACCCAAAACTTTGATTTGATATAGTCTTAATGAAAGCTAATCCAAATTTGGCTTAATTTTGACTTGCATGGCTAAGTATTCACGAGTCTCTTTAATTAGAGGTCTTTATATAGTTAAGAACGAGAAATGATAGAGTTAGACAAGTGATCATGCTAAACGTAGAACATGAAAATGTTCTTTCAAAAACTCATATGTTTTTAATTGTGGCTTTTTCTTCCCATAAGATCAATGCATTAGGAATAAATCATAATTGCAATAAGTAAGGTCATACGATTTGAAAGGTTACTTAGCCTCTAGCGCAAGATCGTTTAAAAGTTGCTCGGGGTTGAATAGAGTTCATAGCCAAGGCATAACTTATTGAAGCGGGACGCGAAGATTGGCGATTATCCAAAAAGGCCCTAACAAGGCATGAGGAGCTCTATTTTTGCTAAAGATCCAAAGATGATGTGAAGTATCATTATTCCTAAATCAATATGAAGGATCGAGACACACGACGAGAAGCAATTACTCCCCTAAAGAATGGAGAAAGTCTATCCAAAAAGACCCTAACAAGGTATGAGGATAAATATATCCAAGTCCGAAAAGGAGGCGGATCGTTGTATATCAAAATCCAAAGTAAAGATTGAAGAAAAAAATGATGAAGTCGTGGTCCTATATGAAGAATCTCTCAAAAACGTCAAGTGAAGAAATTCCAAAATAAGAAGAGAAGACCATAATTTCAAGAACGTCTTCCCAAGATTTGAAGTATGAAGTACATGCCAAATATCGGTCCGAGAAAGGTCTCAAATCGTGAAACGAGTTATGCCAAGATATGAACTTAAGGAGATACACGAGAAGCCGTTTTAAAAGATTTTGTCCTTCGGCTAACTATCGATCAAATCGTGCTACTTTGCTTTCGGACTAATAACTACTCAAATAAGTCAATATGAATCACTTGTGATCCATGACAAATAGATAAAAAATGCTAGTAACCCATTTCCTTTTATAATAACTAGGATTGCGGGGAGAAAAAGTATTACACAATTTGGACGTATGAGTAGTGTTAGCATTGTGACTTGTACCAACAATGATCTTGTTTTTGCACTTAGCATGGAATGTACGACAATCAAGGATGACGAAGTTTACTCTAAGGGACATTAGCTTGTTTCTATTCTTTGACCCTAAAAGTCACTTTTTGTGATGAAAATCATACATTATGTCTTTACACATCATCGTAGTATGTTGCAAGTCTTTTTACTCTTCAATAAAGGTTAATAAAATTGAACTTTGGTGATGCTTAGATACTTTATTCTAGCATTGCGTGAGGGCACGGCAATGGCTTAGTATGGGGGAGTGATGAGATGGCATTTATACATGATCTCATCGTTCTTTTCGGGCTCTAAATGCATAAAAATGTCATAAAAAACCATATATATGCTTGTGTTTGTTTACTTGTGTATTTTAGGTATGGATATCGTGAAAAAGACAAAAGATCACAAGTTACAAGGAAAAACGGACACGAGAAACGAAGCCGTACAAAGAACCGGGCCTTAATCATGGAATTCTCAAAAAAATACCTTGAAGACTTGAAGACAAACAAGATTGATCCTCATTTATTGAAGAAATGACACTTAAAACCCTTGTATATTAATAATTACAAGTTTGGTCCCTTAAGTTTGTCAAAATTACACAAAAGGTCCTTCAACTTTGAAGAAATGGCAAGATTAGTCCCTCAACAAATCCAAACTGCCAATAATGGTCCCTCATGAAGATTAAGATACATTGAAGACCTTTGAAGATCAACAATGTCCAAAATCAGCCCTTGCAATATTCAAAAATGTCAAATATAACCCTTGAAACACTTTTTGTAAAGTTTGTGCCAAAAATGACAAAAGGTGAAACGTTGATACATGTAAAATGGGCGCTGATAGAAGTTTGTATCCAAGTGACAAAAGAAAGGAAGGACAAGGGCTGAATGTGTGCATACTGAAACATTTAAACACACAAACACGCGCCAAACAACTCCACTCCACCAAAAACGGATCAAAAGGACAACTATTCACCTTTACAGCCCAGATTTTACACAACTTAAAACAAAGGGTAAAATGAAATTACCCAGGCACACGTTTGATTCACACATGCAGGAACCTATCCCACACACAAAACCCTCATCTCCACTCACTATGGACCCCACCCCAATTCCCTTTCCACCAATCAGCAAGCAACTTAGCCTCCAAGTCATGTGACGTGTCAAGATCAACAGCTTAGAGCCTTTGCTTGATCACAAAGCTAAAATGAACGTGTAGGATCATTTTGGACAGCTCAACAACAACAAACGTACTCAAGGACTTAGGGCATTTAGGGAATTTCACATCTAGGGTTTATGAACAGTGTAGCCTTGGCATTTGCCTATAAAAAGACTCCTCAACATGTGAGAGAGCTTTTGTTCCAGATTTTAGCTTTTAATCTTTGTAATTCCTTTTTATGAAATAAAATTTGATTTTCAGAAATTTTGAGAAATCTTGTTCTTGTTTATAAAAGTTTGGTGTTTGAGAAGCTAAAATCTGAGTTCCATTTACATGTTTGAAGGTTTTTGAGGCAAGGTTTTAAGTGATAAGACTTGTGCATCAAAAATCAGAAAGTCCTTGTTTATTTGATCTCACTCTTGTGTTTGTTCATCTTAGCAGCATTGGAAGCTGGTACTTGTTTTGCTAGTACCTCAGCTCAAACAATCCAGGGCCTGGATGTAGGTCTTGGAGGTTTGCACCTTCTTCCCTTTTCATTTTCTCTTTAAGTTTCTGAATATTTGTGATTTTTGTGGATTTATGCTCGAATCTGTGTTATTGTGGATGTTTATTGTTGATTTGGCTTGGTTTGATGTTTATGAGGTGTTATTGATCTGATTTGTGGGTTGAATCTTAATGATCCTTTGAAAATTTGTGAAGATAAGTTTTAAAAGGGTGTTTGGGATTACTGCATAAGTTGGATTTGTGGTTTGATAAGTGCTTGTGTGTTGTATACAAGTATTGGTATCTGTTATTTGGGAGTATTTGTGCATCTGTTTGCAGGTTTTGTGGTATTAAACACATTGATTCATAGATTGGCCCTAAAATCTTCATAACTTGGTAAAATTGACTAGGATTTTGAGGACACCTAGATCTAAGCTTAGGTTAAGGTTAACAAGTGCTAAATCATAGCTAATCACATCAGGGTAGAGGGATTTGAGGTTTAAAATTGGATCAAGTGTCAAGTATATCAGCAAAACTTGTTTCTGCATATGTTCATGTTCATCAGTAACTTCTAGTGCTTTGATCTTGTTGATTTCTTTGATTCAGTGTTTAATTCTTGTTGCTTTGTGTTTATTGTTAGTTTATATAGCTTGTGTGTTCATCTGGTTAAGTTTGGTTGGCTTATTTTGTTGAAATCTGCTTATTAAGTGCTTAACTGCTTATTTGCATCTCTGGAGCATATCTGTGGACTGTTTGGCTTATTGTGGCTTATTGTGTGGATCATTTTGTGATTTTATTGTTTCTATTGACTCCTTGTGGTTCACTGATCACAAGGGTGCCTTTGTTCCAAATTGAATCAAACCAGAACTCTCAAATAAGCTTGGTCAAATAGTCAAAGCAGTGGGAACTCCTTTCCCCTGCTGGTTGCCACTGATAGTGCATTTTTGGTGTCAGCTTATCAATAAGCTATAATAGCTTATTTTAACCAGCAACAACTTTGTTTTTGTAATAGGTGCTCATATTTTGACCCATTTGTTCATCCTGGAGCATTTGGGTGGTTGACTTTTAGGTTTGACTAGAAAACCAAGTCCTTTGACTTTTACATAAGATCATTTGTGCTTATTCTGGCTTATTGCTTGTGCTTATTGGATTTTTGTTGATTGATATTGCTTATTGAGTCCATTTGAAAGCTTTTGCAAGTTGAATCAGCTTCTGAGGTTGAGTATTTCTCAAAAACGACTATTTTGTCGTTTTGTGGAATTTTGCTTTTCTATTTTCTGGCTTATTGAGTGAGTTTATTGAAAATTTCTTTTGACAGATCTCTTAAGCATCCAAAAAGAGGGTTGTGTGTCAAATTAGAGCTTATGGCATTAGCTTATGGCTTAATGGGCTGAAAAGCCCAATAAGAATAAGCTCTGTGTTCAATAAGCTGTGATAAGCACATTTTCAGCTTTTGGGCCTTTATAGTTTTGTTCTTAGAATTAAATTTTAAGTCAGATAGGGCTTTTCCAAGTCAATTGGGCCAAGTTTGACTTTTTGGGCCCAAAAGCCCATTTGTGTTGACTGTTTTTGGATTTGGCCCATTTGAGGGCCCATTAGGGGTATTTTGGTAATTTCACTTTCATTTTCTGATTATTTAGGTTAAAATAAACTAGTTTGCAAGTTTTTAGAATTTTTTATAATTTTTGGATTTTTAATATTATTTTATTATTATTTTATTATTATTTTTAAAATTTCACTTTTTCCAACTTTTTACATTTTTCTTAGGTTAATTACATTAAAATAGGAATTTAGCAACTTTTAGAATAATTTTACCTCTTATAGATTAATTTTTATAATTATTTTAAGTTTTAATAGTTTTTAATTCATTTTAAATAGTTTTTATTAGTTTTAAAATTTCTAAAAATAGTTTTTAATCATTTTAGGTCATTTTAGAAGTTTATCAATTGAAAAATCTTTATTTGGGCTTTTTGATAATTTATTTGATTTTTAGGGCTTTAATTAGCATTTAAAAATTGAATATTTAATTATTTAAAAGGCTTGAAAAAGTTTTGATAATTGGTAAACTCTTAGTTTATTATTTTTGATTTTTGGTGAATTTTTGGTAATTTTTAGAATTTATTTTATTTTTGGTGCTTTTTTGGGTTCTACGTCTTAACTTTCTAATAGTGATTTTTAGTTAATTTTTATTTTTTACGACTTCGTCATTTTCTCTTCTAATCCCCTTCTAAACCAATCATTAATCACAAACATTTGGCAAGTTTTTCACACACATATACCTCCTTGGGAAACGAACTTACACACCTTTAAGGGTCATTAGTGTTGATTTTTCCTAAAGTCATTTGTTCAATACTTACCGCTTTTACGCCTTTTTCCTAAAGGGTGTAATTTTTCCTACAATCATAGGATAAGCATATAACATATAACAGCGGAAGACTAAGTTCTGAGTAAACTGGTTAAGTATTAAGAAAACTGGTTTCATAGTTTGAAAAGCCTTATGTTTATCTTATGAAAACTGTTTTAACATAAATATACCATAGCCCATATAGGTCAAGAAAAGGTCACGTGCATGAATACTTGGAGGGGTGACCTCATCATGCTGATTAGAGGGGATGCCTCTAATTAATATACTGGTTTGGGTAGGAGGGATCAACTCCTTGTGAAGGATGCAAGGCACACACCACATTCACCATGATATACTGAATAAAACATGTAACTAGGATGCACCCATACGCCCCACATGATATAATAATATGGCCAAAACTGAAAAGGGACGCCACGAGCAATCACTCCGCCGTGGGGAAGTCATAACATTGGTGCCTCCAATGTTATGGTTATGGTACCTCCATAACTAGGTGAAACTGGTCATGCTTGTATATGGCTATAAATTATGCTAATTAAACATAAGCAGTTCAAAACAATAAAACAAATACTGGGGAAAACAGTTGGCTGCATACGGGGAAATCCTAATAAGGAAAGAATGTCCATACTGAAAGGACGGGAATCCGTACCTCAATTCCAGTGAATGAACGGAAGAAAGACTCCTACTTCTGGATCACTAACGCTACATGAATACACACGTGTATAAGTATCGAATCACTGATTACGTACTGGGTTTTATGTCTCATCTTAGCTTACTTGGTATGTTTTAGGTCATGGTTTACTGTTTAAAGCCTTAAACTGTGTTTATCTTGTATTCTGATTAATCTGATTAAGTATTACTGGTATTTCATGTATTATTATACTTACTGTGTAATAATAAGTAACTTTCCAAAAATAGCAGGTTTCCAAAAATAGAAAGTTTTCAAAAATAGAAAGTTTCCAAAAATAGAAAGTTTCCAAAAATAGAAAGTTTCCTAAAATAGAAAGTTTCCTAAAATAGAATTTACTGCTTAAAATAGATTAGTTTCTAAAAATAGAAAGTTTCCAAAAATAGATCAGCTGCCTTAATTAAATAAGTTTCCATATATAGAAGGTTTCCATGATTAGATTAGCTGCCTGAAATAGATAGATTTCCATATATAGAAGGTTTCCATTAATAGATTAGTTGCCTTATTTAATTAAGTTTCTATAAATAGAAGTTTCCATATTTAGAATTAAGCTGGTTACATAAGCTAACATATAAGTCTAAGTGTTTATAAGCTTATTTCTTAAGTCATATGATATAGTGTATAGTTTAATTATTATTTCATGTATTTTAATTAAACTATAGGTTAAGCATTTTAATTAAAGTATAACATGTTTTAATTAAAATGGAATAAAATACTTAGGTTAAAATGTGTATTATTATGTATTAATAACATAACCTAAGTCATGTCTAAATTAATTAATTATAGGCATGTTTTAAATAATTAACTAATTATAACTTATAACATAAAATACTTAGGTTAAATTAATATCATGCTAAAATAATAATTAAAATAACCTAAGTCATGATTTAATTAATATCTCATGTTATTAATTAATTTATATCCTAAGTTCATAATTCATAAAAATTAACATGTAGCATAAATCATGATTTAACCAACGAACCATGAATCGGGCATGAACTCGACATTGTACCCCGAGCCAAACTCGGGGTACGTGTGCCCCCTTGCTGCCGTGGGTCCCACAAGCACCAACCAAGACCAACAATGGTCTTGGTGGTGGCGGCTAAAAGCAAACCGAACCCCCCCCCCCCCCCCCCCCCGGGTTGGTTATGCTAGGCGGCCAAAACAAACACCCTTTTATATCATCCTTTGATTTTAATTTACCCCAAAACATGTTAGATCAATGTTTAATTATCATGTTTTAATAAGAATATTAATGACATGTTCATGAAAATAATCAAAGATTAAAAAGAATTAAAAAGAAAGGTTTATAATGATATACCAATACGTAGCTTGAAAGGGGATGAACAAACACGGTTTTTAGCAATGATTTCCAAGATCAAAATCAATCAACAACCACCTATGGTGGTCCTTAAGGTGGCGGCACAAAGAGAGGGCAAGGAGGAGGAGAGAAAACTTTTTAGGTTAAAATGTTATTTTGCTTGAAAAGTGAAAAATGAAATGAATTTTACCATAACCCCCCTTTCATGTTAAAAGTCCACGGGCTTAGCCCACCTTGGTTGTTGTGTCGTGGGTATGGGGGCCCCACATGGGGTACCCGTACCTTTTCTCGTGTCCCGATGTTTCGTGTTCGTTCGTGGTTAAACGTGTTCGTGTTTAAAGTGTTTCTGTTTATTTTATCATGTAGTTTATCGTAATCTTAACGCTCGTAATTATATTATATGTATTTACATAATTATTTTAGTTCGTAATTTAAATTGTTATCATGATTTAATTATGTTCACGTGACATATTTATTAACTGTTTATCATGAGTTCGTACGTAATCGATACTTATCATGTCATACACGTATGCACTTGCTTGATTATTAGCACATGAATGTGATCAATACTAAATAAGGTAAGTTTTAATCTAGGACGTACGATCTTAAGGGCACTATTCATGGTAAAAGCATGCGGGTTTTACAAGAAGTGTCATCACTATAAGTATCGTAAATAGGAGTTTCAAAATTTTGAGGCTCTAAGGGAAGGGATGAAGTTATCACAAAATCATTTTGATTAGACTTTTGAATTCCAAAAGGATTAATAAAAATCTCTTCATTATCATAATTAAGAACATCAATCATATTGACTGACTCTTTTCCATTTGATTTAGTTGTGATTTTTCCCATTTTAAAAACTTGTTGTTCATCCCTAACCCTAAGAATTAACTCCCTTCGACCACATCAACTGAGGCTTTTCCAGATCGTAAGAATGGTCTACCAAGTATTAATGGAATACGAGGATCCATCACATAGTCGACGACGACAAAGTCCACGGGAAAAGTGAATGTACCAACTCGAACAAAAACATCTTCGGCAATACCAACGGGGTATGCGAGAGTTCTATTAGCTAACTCGAGAGTCATGCGAGTCGGTACAATGTCAGGTAATGATAATTGTTTCCATACCGAGAGTGGCATAAGATTGATTTTAGCGCCGAGATCCGCTAAAGCCATACAATCATCAATTTGAGGCACAAGCAAGGTAACACGAATCGTCCGGGATCTCCTAGCTTTTCGGGAAGCTCTTTGAGAAGAAACGCGAAACAATTGTCATTTAAACGAGTACTAACGAGCTCAACCATTTTTTCTTTCTTATTGAGAAAATCTTTGAACATTTTCAGAAATTTAGGCATTTGAGCAAGTGCTTCAATAAGGATAATGTTAACATTCACTTGGGAAATCATTTTCAAAAAATTGGAAACATGAAGGTCATCTTTGGTGAGCACTTTAGCTTTGTCTAACCTAGAGGGATAAGGGATATTGGGCTTAGACGTTGAAGGTTGAAAAGGAGAAGGACTCGCTTCTTGAACAACCTTAGTATTAGGCTCATTAGGGAATGTAGAACTAGTACTAGGAGTGGTAGTGGGAGGAATCACCGAAGGGGGAGTAGGATTACTCATTATGACCTCCGGGCCTTGTCTTTCCTTTATGGGCGAAGAGATGGAAGGTCCCACTAAAGTGGCTCCACTTCGAGTAGTGATAACACTCACATTAGCACGAGGGTTAAACTCGGTATTAGAAGGTAAGACTCCTTAGGGTATAAGGGCTTGCAACATTTGCACAAACTTCCTATCGGTGGACTCTTGCATTTGTTTCATAGTTTTCTCATGTTCGCTTAATTTTTGTAGAACCAAGTCCATTTGAGGATAATGCATGTTCATTTAATTATACCCTTGATTGTTAAACCCTTGATTATGAAATTGATTAGGATTTTGAAAGCCTTGATTTTGAAAACCTTGATTATTAAAGCCTTGATTTTGAGTATTAAACCCTTTGTTTTGCCCTTGAAAATTCCCTTGATTTTGGTTAAAACCCCTTGTATTTGAATCAGTTTGAAAATTACCCATTTGAGGACCTTGGTTCCTATTTTGTTAGTGGGTATTTTGGGCGGGTGGGGGTGGTCTTTGTGGAGCTACGAAACCCGGGGGAGCCAAATAGTTATTAGGCTTATAAGACAAATGGTTAACATCAACATTTGGTTTGAAATGAACCCGCTCATTTTCATTGTTGTTATAAGCATAAACTTGTTGTTGTTGATTGTAAACCTTGTCACAGTTATAATACGAATGTGGTCCACCACAAGTCTCACACATTTTACAAGTCTCTTTTAAGGCATTTACTTGCACATTGATGGCTTTGGTATTGTTAGCGGTTTGTAGAGCAATTGTTTCAACAAGAGAAGTAAGCTTATCAATTCTCTTGTCGCTCTCACTAGTACTAGCACTTGCCATAGTAGCTCTAACACTCTTGGTTTGTACTTTTGCCTTGTTTTCAATTATTGCCCAAGCCTCGTTCATGGATTTCACAAGAATATTGCCCCCTACAGCACTATTAAGTGAGTCTCGGTCATTAAGAGTTAAACCATTGTAAAACGTATTGATTTGATGCACTTTTGTAAAACTATGTTGTGGACATTTTCGTAAAAGCTCCTTAAAACGGTCCCAAGACTCACTAAACGTTTCCCCAGATTTTTGTTCAAAGGTAATGATGTCATTCCTTAAAGAGGTGGTCCGTGATGGTGGGAAAAGTAGTTAATGAACTTGGTCTCTAAATCAACCCATGTGGTGATACTTTGGGGTGGTTCCTTATCAAGCGAAATCCGGGCTTGTCCCTCAAGGGAAAAAGGAAAGAGTTGTAAACGAATGGCCTCTTGTGGCACCCCATTGTATTTGACGGTGTTTGCCAATTGTATGAAACCTTTTATATGAGCATTGGGTCATCATTAGTACGGCACCACAATCGCGTCAAAATTATTCGCTCCAATATCCGTTTTTAGTTCAAAATTGGGTCACCATTTGAATAAAACCCGTTTTTAGTTCAAAATTATTCGCTCCAATATCCGGCACCACAATCGCGTCATCATTTCCTTCAACGTGAGATTGTAGAATCTCAATCATGGTCGATTATCCATTTCCATCGTATTGTTCAAAGCTAGATTCTAGGGATCGGCTTGATTGACGGTCTTTTTGTTCTTCTTCTTATTTTTGGAGAATTAGAAGTATTTGGTACACCACTCGGTATGTGTGTACGCACGCGAGTGCGCATACAACTAAACTCGAGGAATGAGGTAGGAGACCTCGGTTGACTTTGAGAGGAAAGGGATTATCCCTCTCGAGGTTCAATATTAAAAAGCTACAAAAATATATACGTAATATTACTTGAGTTGGCAACCCAATAATCGGTCGTCCCTCTCAATATACGCACAAGCAAGCGGGGAAACGAGGTGGCACAAAGAACTTAAAAACCTTTTTTCTTAGATGGCCTTTTATAGCGCGTCGGCTTATAACCACCTTATAGTTTGTATAAATAGAGTTCAAACTTTTTACTAGTATTTATCTATTTTGCCTTGAATTTTTTTTTTGTTTTGGATTCGAATACAATAGCTAGGTGATGAAATCCCAACTAAGGTCTTATTTTAAAGTAGGTAAATTGATTGTTCTACGTAATATAATATAGTAAAAGAAAAATCTTTTTGTATTTTTTTTAAGAAAAATATATATTCACTATAAAAAGCGAAAGAAATCGAAATAAGAAAAATAACAATAATACGTAATATTTTTGGTGTAATACTTTAGGAAAAGTATTACTTTTGGATTTTTTAATTTTTTGGTGCAAATCTTAGGAAAGAGTTTGCTTTTGTGATTTTTTATTATTTTTTGTATTTTTAAGTTTTGGATTTTTTTTATGTTTTTAATTTTTTAACAAGAAAATAACGTTCAAAATTGAACGGATCCCAACATCCAAAGCTTCTCACGAAAAATCGTCTATCGTAACGAGCGAAGCGGCAGTGGCGCCAATTTAATGTATGAATTTTGTCAATTCTTTTAAAAATCTATTTTTCGTTCCTCGAATTGATTTCCAATTTTAATACAAGATTAATTGTTTTTGGTTAATTAAACTTTGATTGGTAATCTATGCCTATTTAAGCTTAAAAACGGGAAAAATATGTAGGCTAAGGAAAATAAAAGCGCAATTAATTCACGTAAGATTAGTCTAAAATGCAACGTAAAAATAATTAAACTTCAAATTTAAATATAGATGCAACAAAATAAACTAAAATTAAAAATAAATCTAAATACGAAATTATCCTAAAATGTGAAAATGACAAATTTATTCTAAAAAACTATTTTTACTTTTTAATTAACTAAATCTATTTTTAAAACTAATTTTATTTAAAACTAAATTAATTGAAATCTAAATGATATTAAAAACTAATTTATAAAAAAAAAACTAATTTTAAATTTTCTAAAATATATTTTTAAATAAAACTTAATAAAAGTAATTAAATAACTAATGATTAAAATAGACTTAAGATTAAAACTTGTAAATAATTTTTATTTAAGAAAACTGACAGCTAACTATATTAATTAAAAGAACGGTGTTGAATCACAAATAGAAGGCTAGAGCAGATGGTTGACGCGTTGACTGTGGACCTAGAGGTCTAGGGTTCGAATCCCATTGTGACGAATTGGTGATCAATTTTTTTTTATTTTTTTTTAATTTTTATTTTTTTTTGCGATAGAAAATTTGTAACAGACTAAAAAAATCAATACCCAAACCAATCCTTTGAGACGAAGTAGAAAAAAAATAACTTAAATAAAAGGTACTAACAGTTTAGACAATAGTAGAAAAAAAATAATCAAACATAATAACTTAAATTATTTATAACATAAACATAAAAAAATAAGAAGTGAACCTTGTGACGAATCCTTTGAGACGAAGTCGCGCGCTGAGCGGACTTGGACTAAACCAAGACGAGATCACCTTAATCAAATTCTACGAACCAAAACAAACGCCTCGAACCATAAAACCCGCGAATCTACCATATAACTTGAGCCAGCAAAGTAATATAGAATCACCGGTAACTTTATAAATCAAACCAGTAGGTTTGACTTTTTATCCCTATTCTCACTTTAATATTTAATTTAATAAAGATAAAATAAAACTATAATAAATTTTAACAGGAATATAAAAATCAAGTACAGATGAAACTAAAAAATCACTTTCATTAATCCATAAAATTTATTACAATACTTTAAAAATAAAAACACAATTACTAAATCTTAAATTGACATTAAAACAGTAAAAGAAAGAAAAGGGTGTATATTACATCTTTTTTAGGGATTTTTATAGGCAAACCCCAAGCCCTCTTGGGTGAGTTTGTTGAGGCAGAAGTCAAATCACAGCCCTTGATTCTTCAATTCTTCATTCTCTTTCTTCAATTTCTTGATCAAACGGTTGAGGATGGCTCTCGGTCACACGGATCGCCAGGGTGGCAATCCTTGTGTTTGTTGTGTTAGTTTGATGCTGATTTGGCATGATCTTATAGGTGGATAATTAGTGGAGAGGTGTATCCACCAATCAAAACAGGAAAAGGAGCCACGTAGGATTGATTGCAGCATCATCTTGTTCCCAAAAAACTTGTGATTTAATTGAGGCGCGTGGTCTTAAATTGATAGCAGGGTAAAAACCCCTAATTTCTAGGGTTTCTTGAGTTGGTGCTGCGTGTTCTTTTTATCTCTTTTCTCGTCTTTCTTTTTTTTTTCTTTCTTGTTTATGTCGTTTGACCAAAAAGCTTGACTAAGGAGTTTAAATAACTCCTCCACCGTCATGCACATTTGTTTTTGGGCCTTTGACCCAATCTAAAACTTTCCACCGTCTCTTTTCATATTGTAAATTCGGCTTGGGCCTTTGAATAGATAATACTCCCACGTCATTTATTTAGTAAATTTGGGCCTTTGGACCCAAAATAAATAACCTCCATCCGTTGCAATATGTTATTGGGCTTGGATCGGGCTTTGACCAAATAGTTAACTTAATAATCCATAAATGGGCCTTGAAGCCCAATAATCTTAGGTGTGGGTCCCACTTAGCCCATTTAACTTAAATCTGCGAATAAACGATTCCGTCTTTTGACTTTCGATAAATTCTTCCTTCCCGTTTGCACTTTTGGTCCTTTTGAGTTGACTTTGTTGTTTTCTTCGATAAATGCTTGTCAAATCCCATGTTTTCTTCCTTTTTTTATCTTTTGTACCTAAAACACAACAAAAACACAAACCACACGTAATTCCGACTATTATGTTATTAAATACACGTTTTGGTCTCGTTTTTCCTTGTTTTTAGTGGTAAAAGGATAAGTGTTTACACACTTATTAGCTCCCAATTAGGGGTAACCAAGACCGGTGCCTTAGTTAGCTTGTCCTTAAGAAGATTGAAGCATTCAATACACTCTTTAGAAAAGATAAAAGGAGTATCATTTTCCAAGAGGTGGGTCATCGGGCGAGCGATTTTAGAAAAATCTTGAATGAATCGACGATAGAAGCCCGCATGACCAAGGAAACTTCTCACACCCTTCACGGTTGAAGGTGGAGGTAATTTTCCTATGACATCAACTTTAGCACGGTCCACTTCAAGACCGGATTTTGAGATTTTATGTCCAAGCACAATGCCTTCGTTTACCATGAAATGGCATTTTTCCCAATTTAGAACAAGACGAGTTTCTTCACACCGTTTGAGCATGCGTTCTAAATTGGCAAGGAAATGAGAGAAAGAATCACCATAGACCGAGAAATCATCCATGAAGACTTCCATATTTTCTTCAACCATGTCATGGAATATAGCCATCATACACCTTTGGAAAGTCCCAGGAGCATTGCATAAGCCGAAAGGCATCTTTTGTAAGAAAATGTTCCATAAGGACTAGTGAATGTGGTTTTCTCTTGGTCTTTAGGATCGATGGGAATTTGAAAATACCCGGAGAAACCGTCTAAGAATAAATAATAGTCATTACCCGCTAGACGTTCAAGCATTTGGTCCATAAAAGGAAGGGGAAATTGATCCTTTCTCGTAGCATCATTGAGTTTGCGATAGTCTATACAAACTCTCCACCCTGTAACGAGACGAGTAGGAATCAACTCGTTGTTTTCATTGGGCACAACGGTGATTCCGCCTTTCTTAGGCACACAATGGACTGGACTAACCCATGGTGAATCCGAGATAGGGTAGATCATTCCCGCGTCAAGAAGTTTGATAACCTCTTTTTTAATAACGTCATGGATCTTGGATTCACCCTTCTTTGGTTTTGAATAGTGGGTTTAAAGTCGTCCTCCATGAGAATTTAATGTGTGCAAAAGTGAGGATCAATTCCACGAATATCAGAGATTTTCCAAGCAATCGCTTTCTTATGATTCTTCAGCACGGAGATAAGTAGGGATTTTTCGTCTTCTTTCAAATCCTTTGTGATGATGACGGGTGACTTCTTATTGTCTTCAAGGAAAACGTACTCGAGATGAGATGGAAGATCCTTAAGCTCTAAATCCGGAGGATTTTCGATGGAAGGTATAGTCAAATTCGGATCATCGATAGAGATATCCTTAGGAGATGGTGGAGAAATATGGTCCTCATTGCGAAGTTTCTCAATGGTACGAATGTCTTCATCCCAATTGGAGGGAGAATCGTCATATTGTAAGTCCACATCTCCCAAAGTTGCTTCAAATGCTTTGAAAAGGAAATCACTTTCTTGAAATGGAGTTAGTAATGGAGCAATAGAGGTAACGGTCTCAACAATGGGAAGAGAAGAAGAACCACTTTTACAAGCGTCTTTGAAATGTTCTTCACAAGTCTCATCAAGAACGTCAATGAAATTAACACTCTCGTTTTCAGAAGGCTGCTTAGAAAGTTTACCCATTTTGAAGACGATTTTATCGTCACCAACTCTCATGATTAATTCGCCCGCGGCTACATCAATGAGAGTGCGACCGGTCCTCAAGAATGGACGTCCAACGATTAATGGAACACGGGGGTCCATCACGTAGTCAACGACAACAAAATCCGCCAGAAAGGTGAATTTGTCGACACCAACGAAGACGTCTTCGGCTATCCCCACCAGATAAGCAAACATACGGTTAGCTAATTCCAAAGTCATTCGTGTGTGGACTAGCTCGGGTAGAGACAATTGTTTTCCAAACACTTAAAGGCATTAAGTTTATACTATCACCTAGATCGGCTAGGGCCATACAATTCTCTACCCCCGGGAAGTTGCAAGGAATGAGAAAGCGACCTGGATCACCAAGTTTGGTGGGTAATTTCCTTAAGAGCACTGCGGAGCAATTCTCATTAATTTGGGTCTGAGCAATATCAAGAAGTTTCTCCTTATCACTAAGAAGATCTTTAAACATTTTAGCATATTTCGGCATGTGAGCGAGAGCCTCAGCAAAGGAGATGTTGAAATTCAGTTGTTTAAACATTTTGAGAAAGTTAGAAACCTGAATATCATCCTTGTTCTTAAACTTTTCTTTCCTCAACCTTGAGGGATAATGTAACACCCCCAAATTTATACAACTCAGTACAGCGGAAGACTAGTTGGTGTTACGGGATAGCACATTACTCACATCATAGACAATGCTTGAAAGTCGCGTTGTTTTAATAGTTAAGCATTTCCATTCATAAATATCAAAGTTACATAGGTCCCTAGTCATAATATTTCATACAATTTTACAAAGCATTTGAATGGAAATTTGTTAATTAAGTGCGGGACATGAATTCTTGTTGTCTTCCCGAGAATTACCTTCAAGTACCTGAGATAAAACATGTTAAAAGAAAAGGTCAGCGATAACACCGAGTGAATTCATAGAGTTTAATAAATTCCATCAATATAACTTTGGTATAAAATCATTACCAAAAATCATTTCGTACAAATCATTATAATAGGCCATAAAATAGCCAAAGTCATTTTTATACAAATCCTTATTGAAAATCATAATATAGGCATTTGCCTTAAAAATCATTATACGAGCCAATGTCGTAAAAACATCATACAATACGTCTTACGACGTTGTATAAAGTTAAATAAAAACCGTTATATGAATATGGTTATGAAAACCAAAACACGAACATAATATCAATAGTATGACCCCGTATTGCTAGTCAGGCAATACATCGTAATTCGGTGCGTATAGTAGTATTTCGTTAACTGGATTATTATAAGCCGCATGACATTGTTACCTTACTAAAACAAACAATGGGTAGCTAACCCGATACTCAATTTGCCCATCTAAATTAGCGTGTTGTCACAAAGGTAACGCTATGGAAATCTTCTCATACATAAATTCGCTTACCAATCAATGTGGCACGACGGGGATCAACCGTCAAGGCGCGAACTGGGGTGATCGTCCCCAAATAGTACTATTATATGCATAAGCATCTACCAAATCCCGGTAGTTCACAATTCATGCTAATGGGACTTTTAGTGACATAACCTAACTTTAATAATCCATTTTATTTCATCTATGGGGACTTTTAATCATTTATCGGGTCATAAAATCGGGTCATACAATCATTCGGGTCCAAATCAATAAACAAACAATCGGAACAAATGGTGTCCTATTTGATAAAAACTAACATGTTATCTCCCTCGCGGGTTTATAAAACATTTCATAAAAACATTTAAAAGAGTGCGAGGCAATGAACTCACGTTGATGTGGGAAGGCGATTATCGGCGATTTGGATGTACGGTACGTGCTTCAATCACGGACACCTAGACAAATAATACTCGTCTTAGACTCTTGTCCAATGACTTTATAAAAATAACAATTATGTATACATATGATTATTATATATATATGATGATCAAGTGGGTTTACATATTCTCTTTTACTCATTTTAGTGTTTACGTATTGGTATCTTCTTACTAGTTTACTAGTTTTACCTATTTACGTGTTTTAAGTCCAATAAACTTATTATAAGTTCTTTAACTTGTATTAATCCATGTTATACTTATATTATTAGTATCTACACTTTAAAAGTTGGGCCTAAATGGGTTAAGCCCAATAAATAAGTTTATAAGTGTTTTAGTCCATTTTGTTGTATTATTAGTCCAATAACGTTAACGTAGCCCGTTAATGTCAGTATGTTATATAGTTCGGGTTTTATCGGTTTTTACTTGTTATATATATGTTTATATATCAGTATATGAGTTTTATAAGGTTTACATTAGACCGGTCCAACCGTCTAAGTTTTATTTAGCAAAAACGTTAATTTTACGGTAATAGCCGAAAAAGTCGTAAAAATCATGTTTATAGTTTTATAACTTTATAAAACTTATCAAACTACCATTTTTATAAAATGTCCACTTATTTATCCTTATACATATTTATATAAATGTATTATATAAGTTAGTCGGTTTTAATTCACTTTTTATACTATTTTTAGTTGAGTGCTTATATAATACTATTATACTTTAATTTCCAAAATCTGATTTTTATTTTCATGTTCACTAAAACTGCCATATCTAGAGTTCTATATGGAGATAGAAGCTCAAATGTTTATGACATAAACTACGTGATATTTTCTCCATTTAACTCTTCTATAGCTACTGTTGAATCAGCCTCTAAGTATTTTCTAAAAATCGTCCAAAACAGTAAACTCAGATTTGTACTTTAAACTTGTTTTGATCATATATCACTCATTACAATGTTTCCATTGCATGGCCAACTCTCACATGTGTACAAGACCCATAGCTTACTGTAAAATGATTCTACTTCATCATTTTATCAGTCTAACATGTGGTTAGTTACTGTTTTTATACAGCCTACCATTTAAACAAGATTTACCCATTTTACATGTAGTTTGTCCATCTTTTTAAGCATGTTTATCAACACCAAATCCCCACACAATACTTTTACCATCATATAATCATCATATACATATACAATAGGAAATAAAATACATGATTACATAATCAAAATAACAAGAAGATGGGGAGAACAATCTTTATACCACCATGATGATGTAGGTTGTGATCAAAACATGGATTTTGATGGAGAAACTTGTGGATAACCAAGACCATCTTCAAGACCACCAATCTTCATAAAATCCTTTGGGAAAATCAGCCCCAAGACTCCATGGAACTCCTCCTTGGATGTTATAATCACCACCATTCAAGAGAGCTTCAAGAGGGCATCATCATATGTATGAATAACATAGGATTTTGTGGTTAATTTTGATCAAAATAGGGTGTTTTGGGAGAGAGTGGATGGCACATTTGAGAGAGAGTGAGGGAGAATGAGTTGTTTGCATGAGTTGCAAATGAGAAGTGGTTTTGGTTTGTGGTTTTGTGTTGTAGTAGCTTGATTTGTAAGCTTAACTTACACATGTAAGTATTAAGTTACATGTTTGCCACATCTTGTGATGTGGTGCCTTGTTGTAGCCGTCCCATATAGTGGGGTGGGACAAGTGTATACTTGTCTCATCCCACTAATTTACGGGTATTCCTCGATTCTAGTTTCCTCGATTTGCGTGCCCTCGGGTCGTTTTACGAAAAACGTTTTTATAAATTATGAATCAACGGCACAAAACGAATCTAATAAAAATAGTCTCATCAAAAACGGAGTTCAAAAACGTAAATACGTAATCCTAAGGTTTCTGGTTTAGTCGTGAAGGACGTTAATTTATGAACGTAAGTCCTAATCTCTTCTCGTAAAATTTAATAGTTTATGAACCAACTAAAAATTAAAATCCCAAAATAATATTCACGGATAAATTTATTTTCTGAAATGTCGGACTGTCGCCACAACGGTGTATGTAAACGTAAGCACGTAACGTAGAATCCTCCGGTTTAGACGTAGTCGATGCTACTTCAAGACGTAAATCCAAATGTTTTCCCAGAAATAAGTGAGTTCATAATGTAACATTAAAATAATGTTTTCAAATGAGAATAAAATATCAATCATAAATTGACGGATTGTCACAGCATTTACCCCTAAACAGGATCTTTGTCCTCAAAGATCATCTTACTACTCGCTTCTTATAGAGTTAAAGCCATGTGGGTATTTCCTCCACATTCGATATTTTCTCACAAGTGCAATTCGTTACAATACGCGAGTTTTATCAAACATAACTACGGGAATAAGATCAGGCTTAATGTTGACTTACTTTCTCTATCCATGATGTTCACGGGTTTTTGATGAATGCAACTTTTCGCCGATCTAAACTTTACTAAGAAGAATTCAGAATTTTCACTTGATAGATATTTATCAAGTTCGATTTATGAAACATAATTCACGCAGTCCTTGAAGTCCTAGGGTAGATCCAGCTTATATGCCTTTCAAACCAACTTTTACATCATCTCAATGGTCCCATACAACGGGGACTTATATCCCATGATTTGTTAGATCATTAATTCATTTTTCCAAGGTTAATATTTTTGGCAGAACTTCGCTACCCACCTGGCACTTCAAGATCTACATCTCATATTCACATAACCCCCTGCCTACTACCGGCAGTCAATAATCAGATCCTAATTTCAACAATCATTTCAGGTCTCGCGGGTCGAGTATTTGGTAAGGTTAGGTTCGCCATCATAGGAAACCTTAAACCTAAAAGACATGTCCAACTCACAATGGGTGTATGTCGGGTGTCTTCATCCCAACTCCCGCTTACAGATGCTCTAACATAGATCCTAACAAGATTCAATCTCAATCCTAATACGATGATTATCAATGATAATCTCTCCAAAGGAAAACGATTTTACAGTCTATTACCAAAGGCCAATCATTCAAACATAGAACAACGCTTCTAGTGTTTTGTATCATTACTTTACCTCGTCCATTCGATTTGGGGTGGTAAACAGTACTCTCTTCAAGATTCGTTCTTAATGACTTCTGAGCAAATCTCTAGAAATTCAATGCGAAGCGAGGATCTTGATAGAGATGTTCGATACAGGCACACCATGTTTACACAACTCTTTTAAATACAAAAGAGTCAATTTCTACATCAAGAATCTATCATTAACTGGAATGATATTAGCAGATTTGGTCAGTCTATCGACGATGACCCAAATCAAATCAAAATCAGATGACGACCTTTGAAATAGTTAGACGTTTACTAATGTATGAGGCGGTGTCTGCCTTCATAATTTGCCATCAGTACAACTTCTTCTGATAATGATACATTTAATCAGAAATGACAAGAATAGAATACTTGTACTTACAGATTCCAACATAACTATATCTCACAGTCCTCTATATTTTGGCAACCTCAAGTGGCCTTTTATATATGTACCGCCATCGGCTTCTCAATTCTGATGGTCCACATTAGCCGTGAACCCCTTTTTATTATCTATATTATCTCTTTTTACAAACATCGACTATTTTTAAATTGTTCGACAATTTATTTTGCACATTCATTATTAAGGAACATGTCCTAATTGGTTCTTTATCCTTTATACACGAGGTGTCAGTAATTACATTCACTTTCCTGATGAAATAAATATCATAACCGTATTTATTCAAAATTCTTTCTTTATATTTTCTAGGTTTTAGTTTCGTCTCAACTATCATTTTTATCAGTTTTACTCAATCCGACGTTTTAAAGCGTCGATAATTATTACATATAAATTAACAATAATTATTTAATTTTTATGAAACGTAAACGTAAAAATTTTAAATTTCTTAGTTCGACCAATTATATAAAATGTTCAAAATAATTTGAATTTAATTAACAAGATTTTTGTTGATTTATCGAAAATATTTAATAAGATTCGTAAATGTTCGAAAAACCTTTGTTTATACTTTGGTCAAAGTTTTCTTAGTTTGAAAAGTAAAAATTATCGTTTCAGATTTCAAGTCATGGTTTAAATGGTTTCCTCAATCCCTCTTAGGTTATCTTGAGGTATACACAAACATTTACCCCTAAACAGAAGTTTAGTTAAATGGTTTGTGTATAAGGGAATAATCCCTTAAAATCCTTTGTTAAAACATTTGTCAAAATATATTTGCACTTTCTTTTTAGTATAACTCAAAGTCTTAAATGACTTCTAAATTTTGAAGAGTCAATTTATATTCCATTATCTATTAATCACACGGTTAAATCATGTAAAGGATTAAGTCTTAAGTCTTATGTTAAATATTCAAGGTACAATTTTTAATTGTTCGACCAATTCAGGGCAATCTATAACTAATTATTAACTCATTCTTATACTTATAAACAAACAAATAGTCCTTCATGATCACGAGCATGAATTTATCAAATTACAGCCTACACACGTGATTCACCAAATTTATGAATACTACATGTGCATCGGTCAATCCAAACGACATCACGTGAAACTCATAATGTTCATCACAAGTTCTGGATGTAATGATTGGAATAGATAATCTTTTTCGCAGATGCGAATTTGATGATAACCATGCCATGGATCAAATCTTTAAAACATACGCTAGAACCTTGTAAATGATCGAACAAATCTTCCATTTCGAGTTATGGATATCGTTTTCGATTGTCAATTTACTCAGTTCACAGTAATCTAAAAATATAAGGAATGATAACACCATAGCTCTTCATGATGACGAGCTTGGTAGAATAAAATCTTTCTCCGACAACTCTCTCAGTTGTACGGTAATTCCTTAAATTCAGATGGTGCTGACGTACAGTGCACAAGCCACAAGTGCAGCACCGGAAATATAATCAATACCAATTTCAACTTTCCTTAATGGCAAAAGTCTAGGTAATTCATTAACAAATACTTACTAAAGTTTCAAATAACATAATTATCTTTTCAATAAATTCATATTAACTTCTTTCTAGATTATAATATCTATGACTAATTCACAACCATTCACGGTATACTTTTAAGTCCAAAAGCAGGATACAGCCACCTATCGGGAATTATTTAAATCACTTTTGATAATCAACATCTTATCATTTAGGGGAATTCAATTCGAGTTCCCATCAATTAAGACTATGTCGTCATGTCATAATCAATCAATCCATTCTACTGGCACTTCCAACTTTCCAGTTTTATTGTCGTCGATAAGATGTGAACTTCTCAAAAGACTAATAATAACTCATAATCCTTCACAAGTTCAGGGATATATGGAGACACAACTACTATTAAAAGAGTAAGGTCAACGCATAATCTATGCGAGAGAATTTCAAATCAGATGCAAATGAAAACATTTAACGAATATGAATATATCCCATGTTTTCATTATTTGAGTACGCATTCGAAAGCTCCTCGGATCGTTACCCAGGTCATTCAAATGAAATCAAATCAAAAGAAATGATAAGAACGTCAATACATCCAGTCGGGTATCAACACTCGATAATCAAATACTTTTCCTAAGAATCTCACTACGGGAGAATTGGACAAGAACGGAATATCAATTGTCAAATAAGACAAATTCCACAGATGAGTAAATTCAACTCAGAAGAATAGATGATACAGGCACATATGTAGGTGTCCCTAACACTATGTCCCTATTTTTCACTTCTTGCAGATCTCATAAAATTTAATCTTTCACAATCTTCAAAGAAAATGTAGTGTTTATTATTCAGTTTTATGGTGACTACTAATCAGCCTTGCATGGTCCATTCCAAATTGTATGTAGGCGCGCAACTATATACAATTTCAAGATTAACGATGCAATACTCAGTTCGTCAAAATTTTATCATCATATTTATAAAAACATTTTCATGCTTAATTCTTAAATAAGAATCAAAAATAGATTTACAAAGATTTTCTTTGTTATGAAAATAATTAAGTTTTCCAAGGCGTTTCATAAACAACTTCATTTTGATATCAATCACTTATAAATCTCACTTTGAATAATCTTTATTGTGATGAAAATTAAATTTCTCAAAGGATACCGTTTTAACTTTATAAAAGCAATGTGTGATCTGCAAAAGAGTGATGAAGAGTTGTTCACCAAGAACTAACTACAATATGATAGGAAATGAGCTTTAGCCAAGTAATCATGAGGTTCATGACCTCGATGGCACTCACGAAGAATGATTCACAACGTAACTCAAATCAAGATGAGTACTTGTTCAATGGTTGCATCTCTAAGGCGAACATTAGGATGAAGCAATAAAGGATAGATAACATCGATACATGTAGGATTTAGCAATCAAAGGTAGTCTTTTTTTTTATTAATCACAAACAAGTCAAATTGTACCGTAACACATTACGTGTCACTATTTGATACAATTCCAAGATCTCATCCTACCAACTAATGTCCCAATTAAGTTAGGGATTATTTTTAAAAGATACCACAATGAATACTAATCTACAAGAGTCATTAGGTGTTCCATATGTCCCGGAAGATCCATTGGTCCCAATTCAGAAGAAGATTTCTTCAATTTATTTCTTGGACACTGGGCATCCTCGTTAGTGGACAATGGCCTAGGAACAACCCTTAACACGAACCTACAATCATTTAAAACCTCATAATTCAATCAAAGAACTTAACGACTTCTTCTTAACAATCTCATATTCCATACAGGTTAAGTTTCACTTTATTCAAGTTTTAACCAATTTTATATTCAATTCGATATCCTACCTCATTTCTCAATACTTTCAATCTTATTCTTAGACCTTGAAAGGGCAATAAAAGCTCGATATGATCAACACTTAATTTCCAATCCTATAACTCCTACAACATCAGTTATCAAATGAGTCACTAGCATGAGATGACTCACACATTCAATCAGATTTCTCAGAAAGGTACTAGTGGCATGAGGCTTTTGGGTAATGGTTCCAATGACAGCCTCAAGTGCAACATTCACCCTTTCGATTTCAATTTAAGAATTGGATGACAACGAATCAGATGACATCTTTCTAGGTGGCAACGTTTTGTGAAACTCCACTCTATAAGGAAAGATCGTCATGACATCGATATCAGATTTAATCTCGCCAATTCTTTTTCAATATCACAATAAACTAATATCTACATTTCTACGAATACCAACCATTTGTTGGGATTATAAATATCCACAACTTGGTTTAGATCTAGGATAGCTAGAATTCCTACGAGAATAACTTCAATTAATTTACTAGGGGATTTAGGGTTCCTTGTGACAATCTACGTCGTATAAATACCTCGTATAAAAATCAAAATAATCATCAAACAATCATGTAATAAAATTACATCATATATATATAATCCAAGTTATATATATATTAAAATAACACTTCTCAGTCTGGCCTTGTCGGTAACTCGGGAATTCTTCGGCAACGTTATAGTCAAAAGATTTTTAGACATTTTTAGAAAAATGTTTATAGTTAAAAGATTTTGAAATGTTTTATTCAAAACCTTGGTTTTAAAAATCTTTCGTTCTCTATAACGAGAGCTCTGGTACCAAACTGTAACACCCCCAAATTTATACAACTCAGTACAGCGGAAGACTAGTTGGTGTTACGGGATAGCACATTACTCACATCATAGACAACGCTTGAAAGTCGCGTCGTTTTAATAATTAAGCATTTCCATTCATAAATATCAAAGTTACATAGGTCCCTAGTCATAATATTTCATACAATTTTACAAAGCATTTGAATGGAAATTTGTTAATTAAGTGCGGGCCATGAATTCTTGTTGTCTTCCCGAGAATTACCTTCAAGTACTTGAGATAAAACATGTTAAAAGAAAAGGTCAGCGATAACGCCGAGTGAATTCATAGAGTTTAATAAATTCCATCAATATAACTTTGGTATAAAATCATTACCAAAAATCATTTCGTACAAATCATTATAATAGGCCATAAAATAGCCAAAGTCATTTTATACAAATCCTTATTGAAAACCATAGTATAGGCATTTGCCTTAAAAATCATTATACGAGCCAATGTCGTAAAAACATCATACAATACGTCTTACGACGTTGTATTAAGTTAAATAAAAACCGTTATATGAATATGGTTATGAAAACCAAAACACGAACATAATATCAATAGTATGACCCCGTATTGCTAGTCAGGCAATACATCGTAATTCGGTGCGTATAGTAGTATTTCGTTAACTGGATTATTATAAGCCGCATGACATTGTTACCTTACTAAACCAAACAACGGGTAGCTAACCCGATACTCAATTTGCCCATCTAAATTAGCGTGTTGTCACAAAGGTCACGCTATGGAAATCTTCTCATACATAAATTCGCTTACCAATCAATGTGGCACGACGGGGATCAACCGTCAAGGCGCGAACTGGGGTGATCGTCCCCAAATAGTACTATTATATGCATAAGCGTCTACCAAATCCCGGTAGTTCACAATTCATGCTAATGGGACTTTTAGTGATATAACCTAACTTTAATAATCCATTTTATTTCATCTATTGGGTCCTTTAATCATTTATCGGGTCATACAATCGGGTCATACAATCATTCGGGTCCAAATCAATAAACAAACAATCGGGACAAATGGTGTCCTATTTGATAAAAACTAACATGTTATCTCCCTCGCGGGTTTATAAAACATTTCATAAAAACATTTAAAAGAGTGCGAGGCTATGAACTCACGTTGATGTGGGAAGGCGATTATCGGCGATTTGGATGTACGGTACGTGCTTCAATCACGAAAACCTAGACAAATAATACTCGTCTTAGACTCTTGTCCAATGACTTTATAAAAATAACAATTATGTATACATATGATGATTATATATATATGATGATCAAGTGGGTTTACATATTCTCTTTTACTCATTTTAGTGTTTACGTATTGGTATCTTCTTACTAGTTTACTAGGTTTACCTATTTACGTGTTTTAAGTCCAATAAACTTATTATAAGTTCTTTAACTTGTATTAATCCATGTTATAATTATATTATCAGTATCTACACTTTAAAAGTTGGGCCTAAATGGGTTAAGCCCAATAAATAAGTTTATAAGTGTTTTAGTCCATTTTGTTGTATTATTAGTCCAATAACGTTAACGTAGCCCGTTAATGTCCGTATGTTATATAGTTTGGGTTTTATCGGTTTTTACTTGTTATATATATGTTTATATATCAGTATATGAGCTTTATAAGGTTTACATTAGACGGGTCCAACCGTCTAAGTTTTATTTAGCAAAAACGTTAATTTTACGGTAATAGCCGAAAAAGTCGTAAAAATCATGTTTATAGTTTTATAACTTTATAAAACTTATCAAACTACCATTTTTATAAAATGTCCACTTATTTATCCTTATACATATTTATATAAATGTATTATATAAGTTAGTGGGTTTTAATTCACTTTTTATACTATTTTTAGTTGAGTGCTTATATAATACTATTATACTTTAATTTCCAAAATCTGATTTTTATTTTCATGTTCACTAAAACTGCCATATCTAGAGTTCTATATACAGATAGAAGCTAAATTTTTTATGACATAAACTAAATGATATGTGCTCCATTTAACTCTCCTATAGCTACTGTTGAATCAGAATCTAAGTATTTTCTAAAAATCGTCCAAAACAGTAAACTCAGATTTGTACTTTAAACTTGTTTTGATCAAATCTCACTCATTACAATGTTTCCATTGAATGGCCAACTCTCACATGTGTACAAGACCCATAGCTTACTGTAAATTGATTCTACTTCATCATTTTATCAGTCTAACATGTGGTTAGTTACTGTTTTTATACAGCCTACCATTTAAACAACATTTACCCATTTTACATGTAGTTTGTCCATCTTTTTAAGCATGTTTATCAACACCAAATACCCACACAATACTTTTACCATCATATAATCATCATATACATATACAATAGGAAATAAAATACATGATTACATAATCAAAATAACAAGAAGATGGGGAGAACAATCTTTATAGCACCATGATGATGTAGGTTGTGATCAAAACATGGATTTTGATGGAGAAACTTGTGGATAACCAAGACCATCTTCAAGACCACCAATCTTCATAAACTCCTTGTGGAAAATCAGCCCCAAGAATCCATGGAACTCCTCCTTGGATGTTATAATCACCACCATTTAAGAGAGCTTCAAGAGGGCATCATCATATGTATGAATAACATAGGATTTTGTGGTTAATTTTGATCAAAATAGGGTGTTTATGGGAGAGAGTGGACGACACATTTGAGAGAGAGTGAGGGAGAATGAGTTGTTTGCATGAGTTGCAAATGAGAAGTGGTTTTGGTTTGTGGTTTTGTGTTGTAGTAGCTTGATTTATAAGCTTAACTTACACATGTAAGTATTAAGCTACATGTTTTCCACATCTTGTGATGTGGTGCCTTGTTGTAGCCGTCCCATATAGTGGGGTGGGAAAAGTGTATACTTGTCTCATCCCACTAATTTACGGGTATTCCTCGATTCTAGTTTCCTTGATTTGCGTGCCCTCGGGTCGTTTTACGAAAAACGTTTTTATAAATTATGAATCAACGGCACAAAACGAATCTAATAAAAATTGTCTCATCAAAAACGGAGTTTAAAAACGTAAATACGTAATCCTAAGGTTTCCGGTTTAGTCGTAAAGGACGTTAATTTATGAACGTAAGTCCTAATCTCTTCTCGTAAATTTATGAGTTTATGAACCAACTCAAAATTAAAATCTCAAAATGATATTCACGGATAAATTTATTTTTTGAAATGTCGGACTGTCGCCACAACGGTGTATGTAAACGTAAGCACGTAACGTAGAATCCTCCGGTTTAGACGTAGTCGATGCTACTTCAAGACGTAAATCCAAATTTCTTCTTAGAAATAAGTGAGTTCATAATGTAACATTAAAATAATGTTTTCAAATGAGAATAAAATATCAATCATAAATTGACGGATTGTCACAGATAAGGTATATTTGGTTGAGATGAAGGCTTTGCAATAGAATTCTCACTCACATCCTTAGGTGGTGGAGGGGTGGAAGTAGAAGGTGGAGGAATTGGATAAGGGGACTCGTTTTCCTTCGTCACAATCACCAGTGTAGGTATAGGAAGCTCGGGTTCCTTTAAACCTTTTCCACTTCGAGTGGTAATTGCTTTCATCTCCCCTCTTGGATTAGCAACGGTGTTACTCGGAAGAGAACCCGAACCACATGCTTCATTACTTTGGAATAAACTAGCCATCATATCCCTTAAGTCATTCGTTTGACTGCTCAAAGAGTTTCGCATATCGGATCGAAGATCATTCCCTTGTTTCACCATATCTCCTTTCAAGCTGGCCATTCGCCGCTGAAGATTCTGCAGATCGCATCATTAGTCCTCATGTAAGTGTTAACCTCTTGATTAAATGCGGTGGGTTGGGTGGGTGGAAGAGCATGGTAGGAAGGTGGTTGATAAGCGGGTTGCTGGTGAACTTGATTGTTTCCTTGAGGTGGATATGGGTTTCTTTGGGTTTGATATTGATTTGGAGCTAGTGGTTAATTTTGATGGTTGCGATTGAGGTTGTTTGGGTTTTGAGGGGCAAAACCGGGTGGTGAAAGAAAGTTGTTTGAACGATAACTGAGCAAATTGCGGTCACCTTGAGGACGTGCTTGATAGCCTGCCGTAGAAAAGTTACCATTGCCGGCATACACATTTTCCAGATTGTCATGAGTCGAAGGACAATCGGTGTATGAATGAGATCCCCCGCATATTTCACATGACTGACTCATAGCATTAACTTGTGTATTGATGGCTTTGTTATTGTTAGCGGTTTGGAGAGCAAGTATTTCAACAAGCGAATTAAGCTTATCAATTCTCTTGTCGCTCTCACTAGTGCTAGCACTAGCCACATTAGTCCGAACACTCTTGGTTTGCACTCTAGACTTATTCTCAATAATGTCCCATGCGGCATTAGAAGAATTAACCAAAATATTACCCCCCCGAGGCACTATTTAGTTAATCTTGGTCATTCATGCTTAAACCATTGTAAAAAGTATTAATTTGATGTACTTTTGTGAAACCATGTTGTGGACACTTTCTTGAAAGTTCCTTAAAACGGTCCCAAGATTCACTAAATGTCTCACCGTACTTTTGTTCAAAGGTAATGATTTCATTCCGCAAAGCGGTAGTACGTGAGGGTGGGAAAAAGTAGTTGATGAATTTAGTCTCTAAATCCGTCCACGTAAGAATACTTTGTGGCGGTTCCTTATCAAGCCAATTCCGGGCTTGTCCCTCTAAGGAGAAAGGAAAAAGTTGTAAGCGAATTACCTCTTGTGAAACCCCATTATACTTGACCGTATTAGTGAGTTGAAGAAACCATTTGATATGGTCCTGAGGATCATCAAGTACCATTTGAATGAAACCGGATTTGAGTTCAAAGTTGTTGGCTCTAATCTCGGGTATAACAATAGCATTGGTGTTGCCCTCTACTTGCGATTGCAAAAGCTCGATCATTGGTTGATTGTCCATGGTGACAATAGGTGGAGTAATGACTTCGGCTTGAGCTACTTTCTTCTTACGAGCACGAGTACGCATACACACCTATAAAAGGAAGAGAAAAATAGACAAGAAATATTTTTTGGTTTTTTTTATGTTTTTCTATTTTTTTGAATTTTTGAAAATTTATATTTTTTAGGATTTTTGAAAATTTAAAAGCAAGGAAAATAACGTTCAAAAGTGAACGGATCCCAAAATCCAACGCGTCTCTCACTAAGAACCATTAATGTTAACGAAAAGAGCCAGCAGCGGCGCCATTTAATAACTAGGTTTTCACTTAGTTATGAAAGTTCGTTATTCCAGTCTTTTCGAATTGATTACAAGTTGAAAGTGCGACTCAGTCGTTCTTGGTGGAAAATAAAAAAGGGTTTGATTATCTATTTTAAGGTAAAAATGAAAATGTCGTTGAGTAAATAGGTAAAAATGGAAGCTTGAAAATTTAAACTAAAGATAAAGACTTTAAAAATTAAAGAGTAATTGATGAAAACATATAAAAATGTAAACTTTAAAATTTAAACTAAAACAAGACAAGTTAGAATAACGCTAAGTAAAAAGGCGGGAAAGATAAAGTTTAAATTAAAAACTAGAATAAACAAAACCTTATCCGGAATCCGAACCATGTAGCTTATCCGGAATCAATATGAAACCCACTATCCGGAATCCTTGTATAATCCTTATCCGGAATACACTTTTGGCCACTTATCCGGAATTCTGATTTCTGAAGCTTATCCGGAAAGTATGAAGGATTTGTTATCCGGAATCGATTGTGAGGAGCTTAGCAGGAATCCACCGTTTGACCACTTATCCGGAATCAAAAATTGAAGAATTATTCGGAATGAGTTACTATCCGGAATCTTATTACACTCACTATCCGGAATGCTAAATTTTGAGGCTTATCCGGAATGTTAAAGTAAGCTATATTCGGAATAAAGGGGTTTTAAGGAAACCCGTATAACATCAATATTAAGCAAATAAGCAAATTTAAAATAAGCACTTACCAAAACTTAAAGCAAAAAGATTTTTTAAGAAAAACTAATAAGCCACAATTTAAAAACTATAAAAGCACTAAATAATCTAAATATTAAAAATTAACTATTTATAAAAATATTAAACTTATCAAAATCAACTTATTTTTAAAAACTATTAAGCATTAAAATTAAGAAAATAAGCACTTTAATCTAAAACTTTTAAAATCACCAATTCAATAAGCACAATCAAATAAGCTAAACAATCATATCAACAACAAAATTAAATAAACTACATGATTATCAAGATTAAAAAGATTAAGAAAGGTAGAATGAGAATTAAGAAATAAGGTTGATTTGATTAAAGATTAAGATCAAAAGATTACAAGATTAATGTTTGATAAGCTTTAAAAACTAGAGAGAAGGAAATTAAAAATACACTTAAAATAAAAACTAAAAATTAACTAAAAACTAAAAAACAACTAACACCCTCCTAATGACATATTAGGAGGGTATTTATAGGAGGTGGGGAGGTTTAGTGTTTATGCTTCCTTCTTTCTTTCTTCTCGTCTCGACTCGAGTTAATTTCTTTGTCTTTCTCGACGTCGTCTCGGGATTTGTCGACATAAATTGAACTCGTCTTATAATTTTCATCTATAATTAGACTTGAGTTCTTCGACTTCATTAAACTTCCGTCTTTAGACTTTTTCTTCGATAAATCTTTAGAATAGGCCTTGGACTTCTGTTCTTTATGCACTCTCGATCTTTTAACTTCGTCTTTTGTCTTTTACTTCGATAAAAGCCCGTGATAGCCCATGTTTTCTTCCTTTTTCATATTTTTATCCTGAAACACAATAAAAACACAAACCACGCATAATTCCGACTTTTACGACATAAAATACACGTTTTGGTCTTGTTATTATTGGAAATAAGTGGTAAAAGGATAAGTGTTTTGATGAGATGGCATTTATACATGATCTCATCGTTCTTTTCGGGCTTTAAAAGCATTAAAATGTCATAAAATACCATATATATGCATGTGTTTGTTTACTTGTGTATTTCAGGTACGGATATAGTGAAAAAGACAAAAGATCACAAGAAACAAGGAAAAACGGACACGAGAAACGAAGCCGTACAAAGAACCGGGCCCTAATTCATGAATTATCCAAGATTTAACCTTGAAGACTTGAAGATATACAAGATTGATCCTCAAACAATGAAGAAATGACACTTAAAACCCTTGTAAATTCATAATTACAAGTTTGGTCCCTTAAGTTTGTCAAAATTGCAAAAAGGTCCTTCAACTTTGAAGAAATGGAAAGAATAGTCCCTCATCAATTCTAATTTGTCAATTATGGTCCCTCATGAAGTCAAAGATACAATGAAGACCTTTGAATATCAAGAAAGTCCAAATTCAGTCCTTCAAATATGAAAAAATGGCTAAAACAACCCTTTAAACCTTTTCACCAATGTTTTGTGGCAAAACTATGAACTTGGAAGGTTTATTAACCAAGGAATACAAGTTTTGTTGGCTGAAAACGTTTAATACCCATTTCACCAAAACACAAGGGCCAAAGGTGTTCATTTGAAACATTCAAACTCAAAAATGCGCCAAACACTTTGCCACTCCACAAAAAACAGATCAAAAAGGTTACTATTCACCTTTCACCACCCAGTAACTCCTCTCACTTAAACAAAGGGTAAATTTCAATTAACCATCCCCACACTTGATTCACACGCCCAAAAACATAACCCACACACAAAACCCTCAATCCCATTACCCAATGGACCCCACACTCAACATCCGCCACCAATGGAAACGCAACTTGCTTTCCAAGTAATCTGACGTGTCAAGATCAACAGCTAAGAGTCATAGCTTAACTCCAAAGCTAAAATGAACGTCCTTGATCATTTTGGACAGCTCATATCAAGGATTCGTCTAGAAGAACTCAAGGATAATTTGGGAATTTCACATCTAGGGTTTATGAATAGTGTTAGGTTAACATTTACCTATAAAAGGAGACCTCAACCCGTGAGAGTCCCTTTGTTCCAGATTTTGGCTATAATCTTTGTAATTCCTTTTTATTTAAATAAAATTTCAATTTCCAAAAATTTGAGAAATCTCTTTTGTGTTTTTTAAAAGTTGGTGTTTGAATAGCTGAAATCTGTGTTCCATTTGATCTCTTAGACCTCCCTTAATCTTGTGGTTAAGGCACGTCTATGTTTATAAGGTTTTTAAAGGTTCAAAAACCTTGAAATCCTTGTTTCTGATTTGGTTATTCTCTTGTACTAACCCTTAGCCAACAACCTTAAGCTCCTTCAAGCTTGTTGACACCAAGCCTGAGAAGAGTATTGAGCTCTTGGTTGAGTTGTTTGCTCATTTGTGTTGAAGAAATATCATAATCAAAACCTTGTTCTGCTTTGAACATTAGCAGGTTTTGATCTTCCTTTTTGAAGAACCTTGGTCTTGTTCTAGTTGTTGAACAGGGTCCAAGGAGCATAGCTGGTCCTCCTAGGATGTTGTGGAGGACAGGTATAATCCCTTGTTTAAGTTTCCACTAAATATTTCATGATATTGCCTGTTTTGGATTTTGTGCTTTGATTTTGTGTTCTTGTGTTTGAGGTTGTGATTTTAGTGTTTGAATCTGTTAGTTGTCACCTAGTAAGTGTTTTTAATTCATAAAATCAGTAAGTTATTAGTTAAAATCACAAGTTGCTTTGAAAAATGATAGATTAAGAGTTGTTTGGGACAACAGCCTGTTTTGGATTTGTGTTATTTTGAGTTGATGCTTTGTGTTGCTTTGTGTTGGAACATATCTCATAGGTGCTAAGTGACATTTATCTGCAAGCTTTAAGCATATAAACACCTAGATCTTAAAATAGGCTCTAAAATCTTGTAAACTTGTTGAAATTGGCTGTGGTTTAAGGGACACCTAGATCTAATCATAGACTAGGGTTAACAAGTGATTAAACCTAGTTAGTTACACCAGGGAAGTAGGATTTGAGTGTTGAAATTGGATCTTTGGTCATTTATATCAGCAAAGTGTGCATGTGTTCTTGAAGTTCATATCAGCAAGTATAATCTGCTTTGATCTTGTTCTATACCTTGTTTCAGTGATTGATTTAAGTTTGTTTGTTCTTAATCATAGTTCACATAGCTTGTGTATGCATCTGGTTGAATTTGGCTGGCTTATTCATGCTAAAACTGCTTATTTGTTCATAACTGCTTATTTTCAAGGTCTGTGCAATATCTGTGGACTGTTTGCTTATTCTGGACTTATTGTGTGAACCAATTTGTGATTTCTTTGTTGATATAGACTCCTTATGATTCACTGATCACAAGGGTGCCCTTGTTTCCATTTGAATCCAACGGGTTCTCTCACAAATCACAGGTCAAATAGTCAAAGTAGTGGGAACCAATTCCTACTGAAAGTTCCCCCTGCTAGTGTTAATTGGACATCAGCTTATCAATAAGCTATTCTAGCTTATTTTACCCAGCAACAACTTTGATTTTGTAATAGGTGCTCATTATTTGACCCATTTGTTCATACTGGAGCATTTGGTGGGTTGACTTTAGGGTTTGACTAGAATACCAACTTAATTGACTTTTTCATAAGTGATTATTGGCTTATTCCAGCTTATTGGTTTTGCTTATTGGATTTTGGTTGATTGATTTGGCTTTTTGATGTCATTTGTAACATTTTGTAAGTTGAATCAAGTTCTGAGGTGCCCTTGAACTAAAACCCGACTATTTTGTCTTTTAGTGAATTTGTACTTGGCTTATTTCTGGCTTATTGAGTGTGCTTTTTCAAAATTTCTTTTTACAGATCTCTTTAGTATCCCAAAAAAAGGTTGTGTGTCAAATTAGAGCTTATGGCATTAGATTATTGCTTAATGGGCTTATTGGCCCAATAAGAATAAGCTGTTTGTTCATTAAGCTATGATAAGCTCACTTTCAGCTTTTGGGCCTTCAGAGTTTTGTGTTAAGAATTAAATTTTGAGTCAGATAGGGCTTTTCCAAATCATTTGGGCTTAGTTTGACTTTTTGGGCCCATTAAGCCCATTTGTGTTGACTGTTTTGGGTTTTGGCCCATTTGAAGCCCCAATAGTGGTATTCTGGTCATTTCACTTTCATTTTCTGATTATTTAGGTTATAATAAACTAGTTTGCAAGTTTTTATAATTTTTTATAATTTTTGGATTTTTAATATTATTTTTTATTATTTTTCAAATTTCACATTTTTGCACTTTTATAATTTTCTTAGCTTAAATACATTAAAATAGGAATTTTGCAACTCTTAGATTAATTTTATCACCTTTAGAATAATTTTTATAATTATTTTAAGTTTTAATAGTTTTTAAATCATTTTAAATAGTTTTTATTAGTTTAAAAATTTCTAAAAATAGTTTTTAATCTTTTTAGGTCATTTTAGAGGTTTACCAATTGAAAAATCTTTATTTGGGCTTTTTGATAATTAATTTGATTTTTAGGGCTTTAATTAGCATTTAAAAATTAAATATTTAATTAATTAAAAGGTTTGAGAAAGTTTTGATCATAGATAAACTCTTAGTTTATTTATTTTGATTTTTGGTGAATTTTTGGTAATTTTTAGAATTAATTTTTATTTTTGTACTTTTTACGGTTTTACGTGTAGTCGTAGTAGTAATTAATTTCATGTCTTCGTCATCCTCTTTTCTCATCCCCTTCTAACCAATATTAATATCAAATTTTGCTACATTTTAGTCACACACATATACCTCCTTGGGAAACAAACTTGAACTTCATAAGGGTCATTTGTACACGGTTGTCCTAAACCGTCGTATTTAATACTTTCCCTATTTACCTCCTTTTCCTAAAGGTGTGGTAAAACACTACAATCATTTTGGCGCCGCTGCCGGGGAGGTGTGTCGTGATTAATTTGTCTTGTTGTTTTTAATATTAACCATAAATAGTATTTGTATTAGTAGAAATCTACTAATACGTATTATCGGTTTTTTGGTTTTTCTTGTGAAATTATTATTATTACTACATTGTATTAAGTATCACAATCAATACAAAATATCTCCAAAAGTGTGAAAACACAACCTTAATTGGGATTTGATCTCCTAATTATTGTATTCGAATCTCAAACAAAAGAAAAAGGCAAAAATAGATAAATACTTTCGTGAAGCTCGATTTAGAAAAATACAAACTATAAGGTGGGTATAAGGCGGGTATTATAAAATATACCCTAAGGAAAAAGGCTCTTAAGTGCTTCGCGCCGCCTCTTTTCCCCGCTTGCTTGTGAGTATTTTGAGATTGAAGGCTAATCGAGGGTTTTGCCGCCCAAAGTATTATTACGTATAATATATTTTGCTTGGTTTTCTTTGTGATTAAACACTCTTGAACAATTTGGTTTTCACCAAAGTTCTAAAGTCATTCGAAGGCGTTCACTCCACGTGATCGTTTTCATTCCTTTGAGGCTTCTTTAATCAAGAGTTTGATTCGAGGAGAGATTTGGTAGATTGTTGTCTACGAAGATACACCAAAATCCAAAAAAGTTAAAAACAATCAAAAACACAAAAAAAAAATTGAAAATTCACAAAACACCCAAAAAGAATCTCCTTTGCTCACCTCCCATTCTTCGTGAAGTTTATGATCACTCGTAATCAAGCAAAACGAGCTCGTAAACGTCTTCAAAAGCAAGCAAATCAAGAGACGTTGATTGAAGAAAAAACTCCAATTGTTGAACCTATTGTAGAACAAGAAGTCGTCATGGCTAATCGTACTATGATGGAGTTGCTACAAACACCTACCGAGGTTTTTGGAGAGGCCATTGTGATTCCCGCTATCCTTGCAGAGAATTTCGAGATTAAGACGGGTTTAATGTCGATGTTGCAAGCTATTAAGTTTAGAGGTCATGAGAAAGACAACCCGCACTATCACATAAGGAATTTTAATCGTCTCACCGCAACTAGCAAGTTTAAGGATGTTCCACATGACACCATTAAGATGATGTTGTTTCCATACTCGTTAGATGGACCCGCAAAAATTTCGCTTGAGAAAGAACCGCCAAATTCAATTTTGACATGGGGTGATCTCGTTTCTAAGTTTGTGAACAATTTTTTTCCACCATCTAAAACAACACATTTGAAAAACGAGATTTCAAGATTTGTAAAACGAAATAATGAAAGTTTTTCAATGGCATGGGAACGATTAAAAGAAATGTTACATGAATGTCCACACCATGATTTTTCGGAATTGCATCAAGTTGATACTTTTTATAATGGGCTTAATGATCATGAACGAGATTACTTGAATGCCGCCGTGGGAGGTAATTTTTTGTGCAAAACGACCGATGAAGCTTTAAAGATTATCGAGAATAGATCTAAGGTTTATAGCCCTCGTAACACACCGAGTGTTGCCAATATGGGTTCGTCATCGTCGTCATCGTCTCGTAGCATTAATGCCTTACATGATGAAGCTAATGAGGAAAATCGGTTTTTCGATAGATTTGCTAATCTTATGACTCATTGGAAAGCTCAAGAGGCTTTGAATTCCGCTTCGGTTAAAGCGGTTGAAAAGAGTTGTTTGTCTTGTGGTGGAGCTCATGATCTTTCCGAGTGCATTACCGCCGGTGGTAACACTTCGAGTGGTTACGTAGCAACGGGAACTTATAACTAAAACGGCCAACGTTCCCGCCCAAATCAAGCTCCACCAAATCAAAATGCTAATAACTATCGAAACAACAATCAAGGTGGTAATTATGAAGGAAATTCACGTAACTACAACAAAAGGAATTATCAAAGTGGGAATGGACAAGTCACTAATCAAAACCAAAACCGTGATTTTCAAAACACTACACAAGGTTTTCAAAATGCTCACACTAAAAATCTTCAAGGAGAATTTTTTGATTATGCTAAAGCAAATGATGCTAAGTTTGATAACATGCAATGTGAGATGATTAGCTTAAGATCCGAGTTGAAAAACGAGCTTAAAAACGAACTTGCTAATGAACTTAAAACTCATGCAAATAAAATGGAAGGAAATGTCCAACGTCTTCAACAAAATCAACAAAAGATGGAATAAGGACAACATGAGATTAAGCAAGAATTGTTAAAAGTGGATTTAAGGCAATCAAAATTTGAGGACCGAATGGCAAAAATGTTTGAAGCAATCATGTGTAAACCCTCTTCCTCGGGTGGTCTTCCTAGTGATACCATTGCAAACTCGAAGGGAGAAATGAAGGTTATTACTACACGAAGTGGTAAAACTTTTAAGGAACCAATCTCTCGTCCAAGTACTTCTACGGAGAAGGAAATCGAGAAAGAACCCGAGGTGATGGTCGAAAAGGAGCATATTACAATCCCACGATGTACCGCTCATACCACACCTACGGTTGAACCAATACCAATCATGGAACCCGAGATTCCAAGGCCGTTGCCTAATGTCCAACCCACACCACCCTTACCTTACCCTTCGAGACGAAACAAAGAGAAATTGCAAGAACGTAACAAACAACAAATCGAGCTTTTTATAAAAATGTTTCAACAAGTGCATTTTGATGTGAGTTTAGCCGACGCGTTGTTGTATATGCCTCGTTTCGCTTCCACTTTTAAAAGTATGATTAGCGATAAGGAAAAGCTTTCAAAGCTTGCTAATTGTTCTTCGGTTTATCTTAACCGCATACTGGAAAAAGTTGGTGACCCCGGAAAGTTCCTTATTCCTTGTGACATAAAAGATATGAAAGAATGCCTCGCCTTGGCTGATCTTGGTGCGAGGAATTTGATGCCATTTTCCATTTGGAAATCGCTTTCGCTTCCGGCTCTTACTCCTTCGAACATGTCTATCGAGATGTCCGATCATTCTACGATTTTAGCATGTGGAGTAGTCGAAGATGTTTTCGTGAAAGTGGGGAAGTTCAACTATCCCGTTGATTTTATAGTAGTTGACATCCCCGCGGATCCTCAAGTTCCTCTAATTTTAGGTCGTCCATTTTTAGACACCTCGAGATCGCTTATCGACGTTCATGCAAGAACTATTACTTTGAGATTCAACGAAGAGGAACTTGTTATAAATGATACTCAAAACTCAAAACCTTCTCATGTTTATGAAATCTCTACCATCAATCATATTGAATTAGTTGATGTGGTTTGCGATGAGTTTTCACAAGAAGTGTTAGGTTTTTCCGATAGCTCGTCAAGTGGCAATCCCACTATTTTAGATCCGATTCTTGCTAATTCTACACCAAATCTCACTCCATTCCAAGGAGGCGATTTCACTTCAAATGAAATCGACAATGAAGATAAGGTGTTTATTAGTGATAATACTTCTATTCCACCATTTCTTCCGCCGATGGAAGTTATGAGTGTTGAACCAAAATCTTCAATCGAGGAACCGCCTATCCTTGAATTGAAAGATCTTCCTTCTCGCCTTGAATACGAATTCTTGGAAGGTGATGACAAGTTGCCGGTTATTATTGTAAGAGGTCTTGCTAATGATTAAAAAACCGAGCTCTTGAAAGTTCTTAAAGGTCATAAAGGGGCAATTTCGTGGAAAATTTCCGACATTAAGGGTATTGACCAAAAATTTTGTACTCACAAGATTTTAATGGAGGAGGACTACAAACTCGCAATTCAAAGTCAAAGAAGGGTGAATCCCAAAATTCACGATGTCATTAAAAAGGAAGTTTTGAAACTCCTTGACGCGGGAATGATTTATCTTATCTCCGATAGCCCATGGGTGAGCCCAATCCATTGTGTCCCTAAAAAGGTAGGAATGACCGTTGTGCCCAACGAAAACAACGAGTTAATTTCCACTCGTGTTGTGACCGGTTTGAGGGTGTGTATTGACTACCGGAAGTTAAATGACCCCACTCGTAAAGACCACTTTCCTTTGCCCTTCATCGATCAAATATGGGAGGGACTCGCGGGAAATGAATTCTATTGCTTTTTAGATGGTTTTTTCGGTTACTTTCAAATCCATATCGACCCTCGTGATCAAGAGAAAACTACGTTCACGTGTCCTTATGGAACGTTTGCTTATCGTAGGATGCCTTTCGGACTTTGTAATGCACCGGGTACGTTTCAACGATGTATGATGGCCATTTTTCACGATATGATCGAGAAGTCGATGGAAGTGTTTATGGATGACTTTTCGGTGTTTGGCAATTCGTTCACGTCGTGTTTATTTAATCTCAAGCAAATGTTAAAACGTTGTGAAGATACCAATCTTGTGCTTAATTGGGAAAAATGTCATTTTATGTGTAAACAAGGAATCGTCTTAGGACATAAGGTCTCGAAAGCGGGGATTGAGGTCGATAAAGCTAAGGTAGACGTCATCGCCAAGTTACCTCATCCCAAAACCGTTAAGGGAGTTAGGAGTTTCCTAGGCCACGCGGGCTTTTATCATCGTTTCATCAAAGACTTTTCGAAAATCTCTCGACCTATGACACACCTTCTCGAGAAGGATGCTCCTTTTAACTTCAATGAGGATTGTGTTAGAGCTTTCGAAACTCTTAAAAGGAAACTTACCGAAGCTCCCATTCTTGTTGCTCCTAATTGGGAATTACCCTTTGAAATCATGTGCGATGCAAGTGATTATGCTATAGGGGCCGTCTTAGGGAAACGCTATGAAAAGCATTTCCGTCCTATCCATTATGCTAGTAAGACGATGACCGAGGCTCAATTAAAGTAAACCACAACAGAAAAGGAATTCCTTGCCGTGGTCTATGCTTTTGAGAAATTCCGACCTTATCTCATCTTAACTAAAAGCATCGTGTATACCGACCATTCGGCTATCAAGTATCTCTTAGCTAAGCAAGATGCTAAGCCGAGATTGCTTCGTTGGATGCTCCTCCTCCAAGAATTTGATGTCACCGTGCTTGAAAAAAAAGGAGCCGAGAATCTAGCGGCTGATCATCTCTCTCGTCTAGAAGTTCCTCACAAAGATGTTTTCGAGAACAAGGAAATCACCGAAACATTTCCTCTCGAGACTCTCGGTGTTGTGAATTCTAAAGACACCACCCCATGGTTTGCCGACATTGCAAATTACCATGCGGGGAATTTCATAATCAAGGGTATGACGACACAACAAAAGCGAAAATTCTTTCGTGACGTCAAGTTCTATTTTTGGGACGACCCTTATCTCTTTCGGGTTTGTGCGGATCAACTCGTTCGATGTTGTGTTTTTGGTGCCGAAGCTTCTAATATCATTAGAGCTTGTCACGAGGGACCCACGGGTGGTCACCACGGTGCTAATCTCACGGCTAAGAAAGTGTTTGATGCCGGCTTCTTTTGGCCTTCTATCTATCGTGATGCACACGCACTTGTGAAGTCGTGTGATTCGTGCCAACGTCAAGGAAAATCTCTCAACGTGATGAAATGCCGCAAAATATAATTCAAGTGTGTGAGATTTTCGACATTTGGGGCATAGACTTTATGGGGCCTATCCCATCGTCTCATGGTAACAAGTATATCCTCGTCGCGGTGGACTACCTTTCTAAGTGGGTGGAAGCTAAGGCTTTACCCACTAATGATGCTCGTGTGGTAGTGAAGTTTTTGAAGCAACTATTCTCTCGGTTCGGAACCCCTCGTGCTATTATAAGCGATCGTGGAACCCATTTTTGTAATGACCAATTAGAGAAGGTCTTAAAGAAATATGGAGTTACTCATCGTCTTTCTACGGCTTATCACCCGCTAACGAGTGGGAAAGTCGAGGTTTCGAACCGAGCTTTGAAGAGGATTTTAGAGTGGTCAGTTGGAGAAAACCGTGCTTCATGGTCCGACAAACTCAATGACGCTTTATGGGCCTTTAGGACCGCTTATAAGACACCTATCAGTTGTACTCCTTATAAGTTAGTCTATGGGAAGAATTGTCATTTGCCCATTGAATTGGAGAACAAGGCATATTGGGCCCTTAAGCATGCAAACATTGACTTAAAGACCGCGGGAGATCACCAGAAAATACAATTGAATGAATTGGATGAACTAAGAGACAATGCTTATGAAAATTCATTTATTTTCAAAGAAAAGACTAAAAAGTTTCATGATGCAAAGATTAAAAACCGGGTTTTTAACGTTGGTGATCAAGTGTTACTTTTTAACTCTAGACTTAAGATATTTTCCGGGAAATTGAAATGTCGTTGGTCGGGTCCTTTCACTGTTACACAAGTGTTTCCTTATGGGACCATCGAGTTAGCTCAATATGATGGTCCTAACTTCAAGGTGAATGGACATAGGCTTAAGCACTACTTTGGTGGGGAAATTCCTTCAATGGTTGACCTCAACCAAGTCACCTTCCCTAATGATAATTAGCATTGAGGGGATCGAGTCGATCTCATGACTCGGTAATCAAAAACGAGGTGCCTCGTGGGGGAGATCCCATGCTTATCCTTTTATGCTTACTAATAACTAATTAGAGGGGATTTGTGCCCTTCCAACTCGTTGTCTCGTGGTTGTTTGTGATTGTGTTATCTAGATCATCTTCATCTACGATTGAAGACACTCGTGTTCGTTTACGTGAGCCTCCATCGTTTGCTTGAAGAATTTTTTCACGAATCCATTGACATATCCTTTATTGTTCTAACAATTATCTTTTAGCATACTTAATAAACGGCTTTAGATATATTGTTGATCACCCTTTCCATGCTATATCCTAAGCATTCAATTCTTCGTCTCTAGTATGGGGGTGCTCCACCTTTAGACTCGAAACATTGAGAACAATGTTTAATTTTAGTATGGGGGGGGGGGGGGGGGGTGAATAGATACTTGCTTTGCTATGCCCTCATGCTTTCCAACTTTCAATGTTTTGTTTTGTTGCTAATAAGGCTAAAAATGGCCCAATTTTAAAATTTTTTAGTTTTCATAAGTGTTTTTAAGACACGAATGTATATTTTCCGATGGGTAGAATAAGAGCTAATTTTTAACTTGATGGGCATTTGGAGCCCTTTGCATTTCTTAACCCGCTCAATTCAAGTTTTGCTAGACTTTTATATAGGAACTTTAAAACGCGAAAATCTTAGCTCATTCGGGTTATGAACAATAAGTTTTCGCAAGTTCCTATAATTGATCCTAGAAAGTCACTTATCAAGGGAACTATAAAATGCATTCTCTAAACTTGAAAAAGTCCAAGAAAGTGAAAGATCCTATAAGTGGCTTGAAAACCCAAAACTTTTATTTGATATAGTCTTAATGAAAGCTAATCCAAATTTGGCTTAATTTTGACTTGCATGGCTAAGTATTCACGAGTCTCTTTAATTAGAGGTCTTTATATAGTGAAGAACGAGAAGTGATAGAGTTAGACAAGTGATCATGCTAAACGTAGAACATGAAAATTTTCTTTCAAAAACTCATATGTTTTTAATTGTGGTTTTTTCTTCCCGTAAGATCAATGCATTAGGAATAAAAATAATTGGAATAAGTAAAGGTCGTACGAGTTGAAAGGTTACTTAGCCTCTAGCGCAAGATCATTTAAAAGTTGCTCGGGGTTGAATAGAGTTCATAGCCAAGGCATAACTTATTGAAGCGGAACGCGAAGATTGGTGAAGATCCAAAAAGGCCCTAACAAGGCATGAGGAGCTCTATTTTGTTGCTAAAGATCCAAGATGATGTGAAGTATCATCATTCCTAAATCAATATGAAGGATCGAGACACACGACGAAAAGCAATTACTCCCCTAAAGATCATGCAGAAAGTCTATCCAAAAAGACCCTTACAAGGTATGAGGATAAATATATCCAAGTCCGAAAAGGAGGCGGATCGTTGTATATCAAAATCCAAAATAACGATTGAAGAAAAATGATGAAGTCGTGGTCCAAATATGAAGAATCTCTCAAAAACGTCAAGTGAAGAAATTCCAAATATATGAAGAGAAGACGATAATTTCAAGAACGTCTTCCCAAGATTTGAAGTATGAAGTACATGCCAAATATCGGTCCGAGAAAGGTCTCAAATCGTGAAACGAGTTATGCCAAGATATGAACTTAAGGAGATACACGAGAAGCCGTTTTAAAAGATTTTTCGCTTCGGCTAACTATCAATTAAATCATGATACTTTGCTTTCGGACTAATAACTACTTAAATAAGTCAATATGAATCACTTGTGATCCATGACAAATAGTTAAAAATTTCTAGTAACCCATTTCCTTTTATAATAACTAGGATTGCGGGGAGAAAAAGTATTACACAATTTGGACGTATGAGTAGTGTTAGCATTGTGACTTGTACCAACAATGATCTCGTTTTTGCACTTAGCATGAAATGTATGACAATCAAGGATGATGAAGTTTTCTCTAAGGGACGTTTACTTGTTTCTATTCTTTGACCCTAAAAGTCACATTCGTGATGAAAATCATACATTATGTCTTTACACATCTTCGTAGTATTGTTGCAAGTCTTTTACTTTTCAATAAAGGTTAATAAAATTGAATTTTGGTGATGCTTAGATACTTTATTCTAGAATTGCGTGAGGGCACGACAATGGCTTAGTATGGGGGAGTGATGAGATGTCATTTATACATGATCTCATCGTTCTTTTCGGGCTTTAAAAGCATTAAAATGTCATAAAATACCATATATATGCTTGTGTTTGTTTACTTGTGTATTTTAGGTATGGATATCGTGAAAAAGACAAAAGATCACAAGAAACAAGGAAAAACAGACACGAGAAACGAAGCCGTACAAAGAACCGGGACCTAATTCATGAATTATCCAAGATTTACCCTTGAAGACTTGAAGATATACAAGATTGATCCTTAAACAATGAAGAAATGACACTTAAAACCCTTGTAAATTCATAATTACAAGTTTGGTCCCTTAAGTTTGTCAAAATTGCAAAAAGGTCCTTCAACTTTGAAGAAATGGCAAGATTAGTCCCTAATCAATTCTAATTTGTCAATTATGGTCCCTCATGAAGTCAAAGATACAATGAAGACCTTTGAAGATCAAGAAAGTCTAAATTCAGTCCTTCAAATATGAAAAAATGGCAAAAACAACCCCTTAAACCTTTTCACCAAAGTTTTGTGGCAAAACTATGAACTTGGAAAGTTTATTAACAAAGGAATACAAGTTTTGTTGGCTAAAAACGTTTAATACCCATTTCACCAAAACACAAGGGCCAAAGGTGTTCATTTGAAACATTCAAACTCAAAAATGCGCCAAACACTTTGCCATTCCACAAAAAACGGATAAAAAAGGTTACTATTCACCTTTCACCACCCAGTAACTCCTCTCACTTAAACAAAGGGTAAATTTCAATTAACCATCCCCACACTTGATTCACACGCCCAGAAACATAACCCACACACAAAACCCTCAATCCCATTACCCAATGGACCCCACACTCAACATCCTCCACCAATGGAAACGCAACTTTCTTTCCAAGTAATCTGACGTGTCAAGATCAACAGCTAAGAGTCACAGCTTAACTATAAAGCTAAAATGAACGTCCTTGATCATTTTGGACAGCTCATATCAAGGATTCGTCTAGAAGCACTCAAGGATAATTTGGGAAATTCACATCTAGGGTTTATGAATAGTGTTAGGTTAGCATTTGCCTATAAAAGGAGACCTCAACCTGTGAGAGTCCCTTTGTTCCAGATTTTGGCTATAATCTTTGTAATTCCTTTTTATTTAAATAAAAATTGAATTTCCAAAAATTTGAGAAGTCTCTTTTGTGTTTATTAAAAGTTGGTGTTTGAATAGCTGAAATATGTGTTCAATTTGATCTCTTAGACCTTCCTTAATCTTGTGGTTAAGGCATGTCTATGTTTATAAGGTTTACAAAGGTTCAAAAACCTTGAAATCCTTGTTTCTGATTTGGTTATTCTCTTGTACTAACCCTTAGCCGACAACCTTAAGCTCCTTCAAGCTTGTTGACACCAAGCCAGAGAAGAGTTTTGAGCTCTTGGTTGAGTTGTTTGCTCATTTTTGTTGAAGAAATATCATAATCAAAACCTTGTTCTGCTTTGAACATCAGCAGGTTTTGATCTTCCTTTTTGAAGAACCTTGGTCTTGTTCTAGTTGTTGAATAGGGTCCAAGGAGCATAGCTGGTCCTCCTAGGATGTTGTGGAGGTCAGGTATAATCCCTTGTTTAAGTTTCCCCTAAATATTTCATGATATTGCCTGTTTTGGATTTTGTGCTTTGATTTTGTGTTCTTGTGTTCGAGGTTGTGATTTTAGTGTTTGAATCTGTTAGTTGTCACCTAGTAAGTGTTTTTGATTCATAAAATCAGTAGGTTATTAGTTAAAATCACAAGTTGCTTTGAAAAATGATAGATTAAGGGTTGTTTGGGACAACAACCTGTTTTGGATTTGTGTTATTTTGAGTTGATGCTTTGTGTTGCTTTGTGTTGGAACATATCTCATAGGTGCTAAGTGACATTTATCTGCAAGCTTTAAGCATATAAACACCTAGATCCTAAAATAGGCTCTAAAATCTTGTAAACTTGTTGAAATTGGCTGTGGTTTAAGGGACACCTAGATCTAATCATAGACTAGGGTTAACAAGTGTTTAAAACTAGTTAGTTACACAAGGGAAGTAGGATTTGAGTGTTGAAATTGGATCTTTGGTCATTTATATCAGCAAAGTGTGCATGTGTTCTTAATGTTCATATCAGCAAGTATAATCTGCTTTGATCTTGTTCCATACCTTGTTTCAGTGATTGGTTTAAGTTTGTTTGTGCTTAATCATAGTTCAAATAGCTTGTGTATGCATCTGGTTGAATTTGGCTGGCTTATTCATGCTAAAACTGCTTATTTGTTCATAAGTGCTTATTTTCAAGGTCTGTGCAATTTCTATGGACTGTTTGCTTATTCTGGGCTTATTTTGTGAATCAATTTGTTATTTCTTTGTTGATATAGACTCCTTGTGATTCACAGATCACAAGCGTGCCCTTGTTTCCATTTGAATCCAACTGGATCTCTCACAAATCACAGGTCAAATAGTCAAAGCAGTGGGAACCAGTTCCTACTGATAGTTCCCCCTGCTAGTGTTAATTGGACATCAGCTTATCAATAAGCTATTCTAGCTTATTTTAACCAGCAACAACTTTGATTTTGTAATAGGTGCTCATTATTTGACCTATTTGTTCATACTAGAGCATTTGGTGGGTTGACTTTAGGGTTTCACTAGAATACCAACTTAATTGATTTTTTCATAAGTGCTTATTGGCTTATTCCAGCTTATTGGTTTTGCTTATTGGATTTTGGTTGATTGATTTGGCTTTTTGAAGTCATTTGTAACATTTTGCAAGTTGAATCAAGTTCTGAGGTGCCCTTGAACTAAAATCCGACTATTTTGTCTTTTAGTGAATTTGTACTTGGCTTATTTATGGCTTATTGAGTGTGCTTTTTCAAAATTTCTTTTTAAAGATCTCTTTAGTATCCCAAAAGAAGGTCGTGTGTCAAATTAGAGCTTATGGCATTAGCTTATTGCTTAATGGTCTTATTGGCCCAATAAGAATAAGTTGTTTGTTCATTAAGCTGTGATAAGCTCACTTTCAGCTTTTGGGCCTTCAAAGTTTTGTGTTTAGAATTAAATTTTGAGTCAGATAGGGGTTTTCCAAGTCATTTGGGCTTAGTTTGACTTTTTAGGCCCATTAAGCCCATTTGTGTTGACTGTTTTGGGTTTTGGCCCATTTGAAGGCCCAATAGGGGTATTCTGGTCCTTTCACTTTCATTTTCTGATTATTTAGGTTAAAATAAACTAGTTTGCAAGTTTTTAGAATTTTTTATAATTTTTGGATTTTTAATATTATTTTAATATTATTTTTTTATTATTTTTCAAATTTCAAATTTTTGCACATTTTATATTTTTCTTAGCTTAAATTCATTAAAATAGGAATTTTGCAACTCTTAGATTAATTTTATCACCTTTAGATTAATTTTTATAATTATTTTAAGTTTTAATAGTTTTTAAATTATTTTAAATAGTTTTTATTAGTTTAATATTTTCTAAAAATAGTTTTTAATCTTTTTAGGTCATTTTGAGGTTTACCAATTGAAAAATCTTTATTTGGGCTTTTTGATAATTAATTTGATTTTTAGGGCTTTAATTAGCATTTAAAAATTAAATATTTAATTAATTAAAAGGTTTGAAAAAGTTTTGATCATTGATAAACTCTTAGTTTATTTATTTTGATTTTTGTTGAATTTTTGGTAATTTTTAGAATTAATTTTTATTTTTGTACTTTTTACGGTTTTACGTGTAGTCGTAGTAGTAATTAATTTCACGTCTTCGTCATCCTCTTTTCTCATCCCCTTCTAACCAATATTAATCTCAAATGTTGCTACATTTTAGTCACACACATATACCTCCTTGGGAAACGAACTTGAACATCATAAGGGTCATTTGTGCACGGTTTTCCTAAACCGTTGTATTTAATACTTTCCCTATTTACCTCCTTTTCCTAAAGGTGTGGTAAAACACTACAATCATGTTTTCACACTTATTAGTTGATACGGGCTCATCTTCTTATTTTCCCATGAAGGGAAAGGTTTTTGATCATGGTATACATAAGTTTGAGACACCTTGGTTTTCATCTACTCCACTTAAGAGTGTGATTTCACTTGATATGAGATTCTCGTATGAGCTTACATTGTTGATCCTACCTACATTGGAGTTGTTCGAGTGTAGAGATGGAAAATATATTTGTGATCCCGGTGTGCTCCCTATATGAGAGATTTCTATATTGGGCAAACTTGAGACACGTTGGAGCGGTCCATTTATCGAGGCGGATATTGTGAATCTCATTATAAATGACAACGTGCTAAGTTTGAGTGTATCATGTGAGATGAGCTTCAAAGTGGATATATTTTATTCTCCTTGATGTTCAAGTTGAGTTAGAGACTTTGGGAATAAAATCAAGCATCGAATAACTAGGCTTAGATTTCATAGATATTTTCCATCAATAAGAGGGTGTTATAGTAGAGTTGAAGTGGAGGGGTGTGCCTTTCCTCATCTTTTGGTGTTTGTTTCAAGGGTTGCTCTATCTCATTTCATTCATGGAGCTTATGGAGGAGGCCCGTGTATCCGGTTCACGTTGATTTGTTTTTGCTATAGTGATATTCAACTTTGTCTAAAAATGAATACACTTTTGTTGTCTTTTCCTTAGCTCGAATTAAACAAAGTAAACAATGTCATAAGTGTAGGGGATTTCACACTACAATACTCTTAAACATTGAGTAAAATGTTTATCTTAAGTGTAGGGGAGACTTATATCGATGCGACCTTACCTAGACCATTGCCTTTGCCTTCATGATAATTGGGAAATTAATATTTTCAACATTTTTAAGATTTTTGATCTACTTTGGCCACAAAAATATTGCATTCATTATTTTTGCGTATCAATTTTATTTGCATACACCTTTCATTTTATTCTATTTTTGCTTCTTCAAAAATATATAAATGAAAAAGAAAAAAATATAATAAAGGATATGGTTTTTGCTTGTTTAGACGTCTTTGACATATTAGGCCCATCATGAATATTTTAACTCAACCTGAGTTTGCTTATTCAAGATTACTCTAGCTGGTATCGTTAACCATGTAAACCTTCATTTGGTTTATTAGGCTAAGCATCCACGAGTCTCATTACTTGAGATTTTAAATTGTGAAGAACGAGAATGATAGAGTTTGAAGTAAGTGTAAAGGGCTAGCTAAACCTCATATTAGTTACTTGTGTCTATTTTACCCCTTTCGTAACCTTTACTTTCTTGTCAACGCATGTCTATATTGTTAATAAATAATCAAGAACGGTTTTAATTGTTTGTAGTCTCTTATGCATTTTTGACTAATCATTCGTGGTTGGTATAAGTACGCCTTAAGATTCAAAGTTAGAACGTCGTATGTGTACCAGACTTTTGTCATGCTTAATACTTAGCGGGTGTTTCTCTTTTAATTATGTTTCTTTTATTTGTGAGGAATAAAGAAAAATAATAGCGGCTTAAAAATGAGTGGCTAGAAAAAAAAGAAAAAAAAGAATTATTCAAGACTCCCAAGAGGGGCAGTGTGGTGTTAATTATAGTAGCTATTGAATTCCATTATTACTCTCACAAGGGTTGCGGGAATTTGTTAGTTTCTCCAATCTAATATTACTCTCACAAGGCTTGCGGGATTGAAGATCCAAGGTCTCAAAAAGGTGGCGGATATAAATTATTGCGTGAGTAAATAAGTGTGAAAACACTTATCCTTTTACCACTTAATTATAATAATAACCTAGCCAAAACGTGTATTTTATGTCGTAAATGTCGGAATTATGCGTGGTTTGTGTTTTTGTTGTGATTTAGGATCAAAATGTGAAAAGGGAAGAAAACATGGTCTTTCACGGGCTTTTATCGAATAAAAAGACAAAAGACGAAGTCAAAAGATCAAGAGTGCAAAAAGAGCGGAAGTCCAAGGCCTATTCTGAAGATTTATCGAAGAAAAAGTCTACAGACAGAAGTTTAATGAAGTCAAAGCACTCAAGTCTAATAAATGAAGAAATTATAAGACGAGTTCATATAATCCCGAGACACAGTCGAAAAAGTCGAAAAAGTCGAAAAAGTCGAAGAATTTATAAATACGAAAAGACGAGAAAAGGAAGAAATCATCAAGACATACTAATCCTCCTATAAATACCCTCCTAATGTGTCATTGGGAGGTGTTAGCTAAATTGACAACTTAGCTCTCCACTTTATTTCATGCACTTTCATATTGTCAATTTACTTTATTGTCTTTAATTTCAAGCCTTTTAATTCCAAGTAAGTTTTAATATTTTGTGGTTAAATCTTCATTTTTAATCAAGTTTTTCATAATCATTCTCATTCTTCTCTTCTTGTTTTTAAAAATCTATTGTCTTGTTTGATTAATCTTAAAGTTTTCATCTTTATGCTTAATTTGATTAAAGTTCTTATCTTTTTGTTATTATCATTTTCGTGCGATTCATGGTCTTAGCTTATTGTGCTTTTTGCTTAATTGATGTCTAGCTTATTTTCATTTAAGTGTTTTTAAAGGTTTTATCTTTTTAAAATGTAATCTTTTTCATTTAGTTCAATTTATAAATTTTTCTTATTTAGTATCTTGAAAGTTTTTAAATTTGATACACGGTTTTTTGTATGGGTTCTATTTTTTCTCTCGATATCCTCTCGCATTGATCTCGGTTCTAGGTGGAATGTTTGTTCTTGGTTACTAAAAAGGGGGATTGGATTTTTAATCTACTAAAGGTTTAAATGCACGTAAAATGTAAACTTGAATTTAAAAGCAATCAAATTAATAACAATTAATAAAAACTTGAATTAAAATTAAAATAAAAATAAAGAAGCAGTAAGAAATAGTAAAACAGTAACACAGTAACACTTAAAGAAAATTGATTCGGAAGTCACCTTGATTCGGAACTATTGATCCGGAACTTTTCACTCGGAAGTCTTCATTCGGAACTTTGAAAAATCCTTCACTCGGAACTTTGATTCGGAAGTTAGTTCGGAAGTTCACCCGGAACTTTTCGTTCGGAAGTTCACTCGGAAGATTGATCCGGAACATTATCCGGAACTTTGAGTCGGAAGTTTATTCGGAACTTTTAACTGATTCGGAACTTTTAAAGGAAAAACTCATTCGGAACTTTTCAAAAACACATTTATTCGGAACTTTAAACTCATCCGGAACTTTCAGTTCATTCGGAAGATTTGTTCATCCGGAACTTTCAGCTCATTCGGAACTTTCTAACTGACTCGGAACTTTTTGAAAGTAAACTCATTCGGAACTTTTCAAAAACATATTCATTCGGAACTTTCTAGTTCATCCGGAACTTTGGTGTTCATCCGGAACTTTGGTGTTCATCCGGAAGTTTTGTTCATCCGGAACCTGGGAACACTCAAGAACAGAAACTTATACCGAAGAACAAGGAAATCGATTTTAAGCCAAATATCACCAAGTTTTTCACCAAAACTTAAATAAAACTAAACACAAATGATATACTAACCAATAACTACAAATCCCATCAATAAAAACATAAAACCCAACAACTTTTAAAGATTAAATCAAACAAATAAGAACTTGAACTTTTAACTAAATAGATGAAGATGAACAAGATGAAAATGGAAAGATTGTATTGATTCAACAAGGTTTTAACAATCACAAAACAAAGATTAAAATTACAAGATTTGAAAAACAAAGATCAAAATCACCAAACACCCTAGTGGTGTTGGTGATATCTACGAAACAGAAAGGGGAGAAAAAGAAGGGAAAGGAAAAACTAAAAAAACTCAAAAAACTGAATGCAAAGTGTGTGAGGGGAACCCTTTATATAGGTGTTCCCTTTGGTTGGTGAGTGGGCTTTTTCCCATTCTTCTTGTCTTCTCGTCTTTTCAGAAAAGTTGACGTTTTCGATTCTGATTCGGGATTTGTTGTTCGATTAAATTCAACTCGACTTTTAATTTCTTCGTTTAAAAGACTTGAGTTTCTTCGACTTTTGTAAATCTTCCATCTTTGGTCATTTTCTTCGATAAATCTTAGAATAGGCCCAGTGACTTCAAATCTTTTGCATCTCTTGGACAATAGACATCATCTTGAGTCTTTTTCTTCGATAAATCCCGTGCAATCCCATGTTTTCTCCATTATCCATCCGGTTGGCTCTAAAAACACAATAAACACAAAAACAACGCATAATTCCAAAAAAATGATATAAAATACGTGTTTTGGTCTCGTTTTAGCCAGAATTAAGTGGTAAAAAGATGTGTGTTTACACACCTATCAAATCCCCTACACTTAACCATCGCCATGCCCTCATGCAATGCTTAGTGATAAAGCAATTTTACACTCTTCTCATAATTAATCAACCTTGGCCTTATTAAAATACTACTTAAACAAAAATTAAAATACTAAGAGAAATTAAAACTTTAAAGTAAACAAAAGGATGGAAATAACTTGCAAAGAAATCAAGGACTTACATTAGGGCTTTGGTGCTGCGAAGATTTATCACCCTCAAGTTTCATGTTCCCCAAACTAAGCTTAAAAACGAGATCATTGTTATTATAAGTTAGTAAATCAAACACTTACACACATGGCTTAATTATATGCTTAAACTCCCTTATTCCTAGGTGTATCTCTTATATTTTATTTTTGTCTTAGAATGATCATGAAGATGCATTTTTGGACTTATTTCGATAGTTTATTTAGGCTGAAAGCAAAGTAGGATGATTTGATCAATAGTTAGCTAAAGGACAAAATCTCTTAAAACTGCTTCTCGGGATATCAAAAAGTTCATATCTTGGCATAACTCGGTTCACGATTTGAGACCTTTCTCGGGCCGATATTTGGCATGTACTTCATACTTCATATCTTGAGAGACGTGCTTGAGATAATGGTCTTCTCATCGTTCATAGAGTTTCTTCACTTGGAGACTTTTGAGGGGTACTCCAACTTTGTTGACCACGACTTCATGATTATTTCTTCAATCTCTATTTGGGATTTTGAGATACAACGATCCGCCTCCTTTTCGGACTTGGATCTATTTATCCTCATACCTTGTCAGGGTCTTTTCGGATAGACTTCTCCATCATCTTTATGGGAGTTGATTGCTTTTCGTCGTGAGTCTTGATCCTTCACATTGACTTTGGGAATAATGCTTTTCACATCACCTTGGATCTTTAGCAATAAAATGGAATCCTCATGCCTTGTTAGGGCCTTTTCGGACTCGCCAATCTTCGCGCCCCGCTTCATAAGTTATGCCTTGGCTATGAACTCTTATCATTACCGAGCAACTTTTAAACGATCTTGGGCTAGAAGCTAAGTAACTTTTTAAATCGTACGACCTTACTTATTGCAGATAAATTATTAGCAAGTGATGGGAGAATAGGCAAATAATTACACCAAGTGAGCATGTGCAAGAATACCGACTTATAATTGACTCTATCATTTCTCGTCCTCCACAATTTAAAATCTCAAGTAATGAGACTCGTGGATACTTAGCCTAATAAACAAATTAAGGTCTACATGGTTAAGGATACTAGCTAGAATAAACTTGGATAAGTCTATTCGGGTTGAGTCAAAATAAACGCAACGGGCCTAATATGTCAAAGACTTCAAAACTAGCTACACCACTATATTAAAATTTGACTTTATTGCGGAATATATACATATGAAAGCAACGATAAAAATTTAAAAATTACAACTAAATGGCCAAAGTTAATAAAAAATTTGAAAAATGTTGAAAAATAGGATTTTCCGGTTAAATGAACGCATTTTCATGGAAAAGTCCACTTAAAACATCGATAGAAGTCCCCCCTACACTTAAGATAAACATTGTCCTCAATGTTTAAGCATGTGGGAAAAGTCTCCCCTACACTTATGACATTGTGCACGTTGGTTAACTCAAGTTAAGGAAGAGACGACTAAAGTCATCAATTTCAATTGTGAGTATGAAGAAAATTGAATCACGATAGTTGAGAGATAGAACCGGATTTCAGATAACAAGGGAGCATGGTTCTTCAAAGGTTCCAAAAGTGCACTAATCCCTGTAATCACATCACCACACAAACACAAAGAACCGATAGAGGTCCCCCTACACTTAGGTGGTTAAAACATAAAAGGATAGATACTCGGGCTGCCTCCCGCGGAGCGCTTGTTTTTGATAACCGAGTCACGAGCCTGACTCGACCCAAAATTAGTTCATGGGGAACGTGGTGAGGGATGGAATCACCTCCTGAGAGGTGTCCTCACCAAAGTACAACTTCACTCGTTGGCCATTCACCTTAAAATTAGGTCCATTAGGTTGAGCGAGCTCGAGAGTACCATATGGAAAAATTTGGGCAATGGTGAATGGGCCGGACCAACGAGATTTGAGCTTGCACGAAAGGATTTTCAACCGAGAGTTAAAAAGTAAGACTTTGTCTCCAACATGGAACTCTCGGTTCTTAATCTTAGAATCGTGAATGAGCTTAGTCCTTTCCTTATAGATTAAAGAATTTTCATAAGCCTCATTACGGAGTTCATTGAGCTCATTGAGTTGGATCTTGCGTAGGTCACCGGCTTTGTTGATATCAAAATTAGCCCACTTCAAGGCCCAGTAAGCCTTGTGCTCCAACTCAATGGGGAGGTGGCACGCTTTCCCGTACACGAGACGATATGGTGTACAACCAATCGGGGTCTTGTATGCGGTACGAAAAGCCCACAAAGCATCATCAAGTTTATCAGCCCATGAGGCACGATGCTCTCCCACGGTCCTTTCAAGAATTCGCTTTAATCCTCGGGTGGATATTTCAGCCTGGCCATTAGTTTGTGGGTGGTAGGCTGTGGAAAGACGATGATTAACACCGTACTTAGCCATGACTCTTGCGAATTGGTCATTGCAAAAATGAGTCCCACGATCACTAATAACGGCACGAGGCACACCGAATCTAGCGAATAGAGCTTTCAAAAAGTTACAAACCACCCTTGCGTCATTAGTGGGTAAAGCTTTGGCTTCAACCCATTTGGAGACGTAGTCAACGGCTACAAGGATGTATTTGTTTCCTTTAGAAGAAGGGAATGTCCCCATAAAGTCGATAACCCAAACATCAAAAATTTCACGTTCTTGAATGAAAGTCTGAGGCATCTCGTCTTTATGTGTGATAGTGCCTTGTTTTTGGCAAACATCACATCGTTTAACCATATTGTGAGCATCACGATATACGGAGGGCCAATAAAATCCCGTGTCAAACACTTTTTTGGCGGTGTAGTTGGGACCAAAGTGACCACCGGTGGGTCCTTTGTGGCAAGCATCAAGGATTTCTAAAGCTGCCGGTCCATCAACACATCGGCGGATAATCAGGTCGGCACATTGTTTGAATAGGTACGGGTCATCCCAAAAGTAAGTCTTAATGTCTTTGAAAAACTTTTTCTTTTCCTGGGATGTTAACCCGTCAACGAGAATTCCACCCGCCAAATAGTTTGCAAAGTCCGCAAACCACGGGGTTTTATCAGAATTCGAATTTATAGACATTAAGGTCTCCAAGGGAAAAGAATCATTGATTTCTTTGTTCGAATGATCCCCTTGGTAAGGATCCTCAAGTCTGCTGAGATGATCCGCGGCTAGGTTTTCAGCTCCTTTCTTATCGCGAATTTCGATTTTAAATTCTTGGAGGAGCAAAACCCAGCGAAGAAGTCTTGGTTTGGAATCTTGCTTTGTCAACAAGTACTTCAACGCGGAATGATCGGTATACACAATTGTTGTGGAAAGGACAAGATAGGGGCGAAATTTTTCAAAGGCATAGACAACAGCTAAAAGCTCGTTTTCGGTTGTCGTATAATGCAATTGTGCCCCCGTCATTGTCTTGCTAGCGTAATGGATTGGTTGGAAGTGTTTGTTCACTCTTTGTCCCAGAACCGCTCCAATAGCAAAATCACTAGCATCGCACATCAATTCAAAGGGAATCTCCCAATTAGGGGTAACCAAGACGGGTGCCTTAGTTAGCTTATCCTTAAGCGAGTTGAAGGCTTCAAGACACTCTTTGGAAAATATAAAAGGAGTATCTTTTTCTAAGAGGTGGGTCATCGGGCGAGCGATTTGAGAAAAATCATTGATGAATCGACGGTAGAAGCCCGCATGACCCAGAAAACTTCTCACACCCTTCACGGTTGAAGGTGGAGGCAACTTAGCGATAACATCGACTTTAGCACGGTCTACTTCAAGACCGACTTTGGAAATTTTGTGTCCTAGCACGATGCCTTCTTTTACCATAAAATGGCATTTTTCCCAATTTAGAACAAGGCGAGTGTCTTCGCACCGCTTAAGCATACGTTCCAAATTGGCAAGGCAAGAAGAGAAGGAATCCCCGAAGACCGAGAAATCATCCATGAAGACTTCCATGGTTTGCTCAACCATGTCATGGAAGATAGCTAACAGGCACCGTTGGAAAGTCCCGGGGGCATTGCATAAGCCAAAAGGCATTCTTTTGTAAGCAAATGTGCCATAGGGACAAGTGAATGTTGTCTTCTCTTGATCTTGGGGATCGATGGGTATTTGGAAATAACCCGAGAAACCATCAAGAAAGCAGTAATATTCATTACCCGCTAAACGTTCAAGCATTTGGTCCATAAAAGGTAGAGGGAAATGATCCTTTCTCGTGGCATCATTGAGTTTGCGGTAGTCTATACAAACTCTCCACCCAGTAACAAGACGGGTAGAAATCAACTCGTTGTGTTGATTGGGAACAACGGTTATTCCGCCCTTCTTGGGCACACAATGGATTGGACTAACCCATGGTGAATCCTAAATAGGGTAAATCATACCCGCATCAAGAAGTTTGATAACCTATGTTTTGATGACTTCATGTATTTTTGGATTCACCCTTCGTTGGCTTTGAATTGTGGGCTTAAAGTCGTCCTCCATGAGAATTTTGTGTGTGCAGAAGTGAGGATCAATTCCGCGAATATCAGATATTTTCCAAGCAATAGCCTTCTTATGATCTTTAAGCACGGCGATGAGGCGAGTTTTCTCTTCATCTTTCAAATCCTTCGCAATGATGACGGGCGACTTCTTTTCTTCTTCAAGGAACACATACTCGAGATGGGGCGGCAACTCCTTAAGTTCTAAATCTGGAGGATTTTCGACGGGAGGCGTATTCGAAGTCGGAGTATCGATAGCAATGACCGTGGGAGATGGAGGAGAAGGATTGTCTTCGTTGAGAAGGTTATCAAAGAAATGCATGTCTTCATCCCCATTGGTGGGAGAATCATCATTAGCTAAGTTCACATCTCCCATGGTGGCTTTAAGATTGTTCCAAAACAAATCACTTTCTCCAAATAGAGACAGTGATGAATCAATAGAGGAAACGGTTTCAACATTGGGAAGAGAGGTAGGAATACTTTTACAAGCATCTTTGAAGTGTTCTTCACAAGCCTCATCCAGAACGTCAATACAATTAACACTCTCGTATGAATAAGGTTGTTTAGATAACTTTCCCATGTTGAAGACGACTTTATCGTCACCCACTCTTATGATAAGCTCACCGGCTTCAACATCGATGAGAGTGCGACCGGTCCTCAGGAATGGACGACCCACGATCAAGGGAACACGAGGGTCCATCTCGTAGTCGACGATGACGAAATCGGCAGGAAAAGTGAATTTGTCGACTCCTACAAAGACGTCTTCGGCTATCCCCACTGGATAAGCAACCGTACGGTTAGCTAATTCCAAAGTCATTTTGGTGGGGACTAGCTCAGGGAGAGATAATTGCTTCAAAACGCTTAGAGGCATGAGATTAATACTGGCACCTAGATCGGCTAGGGCCATGCAATTCTCTACTCCCTGGAAATTACAAGGGATTAAGAAACGACCCGGATCACCAAGCATGGTTGGCAATTTCCTTAAGAGCACTGCAGAGCAATTCTCATTAAGTTGGGTGTTGGCAATATCAAGAATCTTTTCCTTGTCGCTCAGAAGATCTTTAAACATTTTCGCATACTTAGGCATGTGAGCGAGAGCCTCAGCGAAGGATATGTTAAAATTCAATTGTTTGAACATTTTAAGGAAGTTCGAAACCTGAATATCGTCCTTGCTTTTGAGCTTCTCTTTCCTCAACCTAGATGGATAAGGTATATTGGAAGAAGAGGAAGGCTTTGGGAGTATAGGATCACTCACATCCATGGGTGGAGGAGGGGTAGAAGGAAGAGGTGGAGAAATTGGGGAAGGAGAAGGATGAGGAATAGGAGCAGGTGACTCGTTCTCCTTAGTCACAACCACCGGTGGAGGTATAGGAAGCTCGGGTTCCTTGGTACCTTTGCCACTACGAGTGGTGATTGCTTTCATCTCCCCTCTTGGATTCGCAACGGTGTTACTCGGAAGAGTACCCGAAGAAGAGGGTTGATTACCTTGGAAGAAACTAGCCATCATGTTCTTTAAGTCATTCGTTTGACTATCTAACGTGTTTCTCATGTCCGCTCTCAAATCGTTCCCTTGTTTGACCAGGTCTGCTTTCAGGTTGAGCACTTCCCACTGAAGATTTCCCACGATCACATCGTTAGTCCTCATATAAGTTTCCACTTCTTGGTGAAGAGCGGTGGGTTGGTTGGGAGGAGCATTGTATGCGGGTGGTTGATAAGCAGGTTGCTGGTAGACTTAGTTGTTACGTGGAGGTGGTTGTTGCTGCTTGTGAGGAGGAATGTATGGTGTACGAGGTTGTTGTTGTTGTTGAGGAGGGCGGTTGAGGTTTTGTTGTTGGTTTGGGTTGGTTGGAGGAAAACCGGGTGGTGAGAGGTAGTTGTTGGAGCGGTAGCTAAGCAAATTACGGTCACCTTGAGGTCTAGTTTGATAAGCGGGTTGAGGATAGGTGCCATAAGCTGCATTGACATTCTCAGAAGGGTAGTCTTGGGTGGCAGTACAAGTGGTGTAAGAGTGAGGACCCCCGCATATCTCCCATGGTTGGCTAACAGCATTGACTTGAGCGTTTTTAGCGTTGTTGCTGTTGTTGTTGTTGACGGTGTGGGTAACAAGCGATTCAAGAAGCGTAGTGATTTTGTCGAGTCGCTTGTCGCTGTCACTAGTGCTAGCACTAGCGACATTGGTCCGAACACTCTTGGTTTGCACACGAGACTTATTCTCAATGATATCCCAAGCAGCATTGGAAGTCTTAGCCAAAAGATTACCCCCCGAGGCACTGTTTAGTGAATCTTGGTCACTCATGCTTAAACCATTGTAAAAAGTATTAATTTGATGTACTTTGGTAAAACCATGTTGTGGGCATTTTCTTAAAAGATCTTTAAAACGATCCCAAGATTCACTGAACGACTCATCGTACTTTTGTTCAAAATTTATGATTTCATTCCGCAAAGCGGTAGTACGAGAGGGTGGGAAAAAGTAATTGATAAACTTGGTTTCCAAATCCGTCCACGATAGAATACTCTGTGGTGGTTCCTTAGCAAGCCAATGCCGGGTTTGTCCCTCTAAAGAAAAGGGAAAAAGTTATAACCTGATAACCTCTTGTGGAACACCATTGAATTTGACCGTGTTGGTGAGTTGCAAGAATCTCTTGATATGGTCATGTGGATCATCAATGGTACGCCCCAAGAATGGTTGAGCGGAGACCATCTGGATAAAGCCTGATTTTAGCTCAAAATTGTTGGCTGCAATCGCTGGTATAACAATTGGATCAGTGTTGCCATCTACATGAGCTTGCAGCAGTTCAATCATCGGGCGATTATCCGGTTGAGGCTCATTGTTGTTGTTATTCATGTTGTTGAAAGGTGGGTTGTTGTTGTTATTATTGTTGTTTGGAGGTGGTATGTTGTTGTTGTTTTGTACACCGGCCATGTCTAAGTGATCGAGAGGCTCAGGCTCTTGATAAGACGTGGATCGAGTGCGCATACACCTGCAAAAGAACTAACAAGAGAAAAACAAAGCAAAAATATTTTTGGTTTTTTATGTTTTTTACTTTTTAGGATTTTTTGAAAATTTTATATTTTTTAGTGTTTTTGAAATTTTTTATGAAAAAGTAACGTTCACGGGGAACGGATCCCAAAATCCAAGTTCTCACAAAAAAATTTTGATCTTAACGAGAAAAATCGGCAGCGGCGCCATTTGATACACGGTTTTTGTATGGGTTCTATTTTTTCTCTCGATATCCTCTCGAATTTATCTCGGTTCTAGGTGGAATGATTGTTCTTGGTTACTAAAAAGGGGGATTGGTATTTTAATCTACTAAAGGTTTAAATGCACGTAAAATGTAAACTTGAATTTAAAAGCAATCAAATTAATAACAATTAATAAAAACTTGAATTAAAATTAAAATAAAAATAAAGAAGCAGTAAGAAATAGTAAAACAGTAACACAGTAACACTTAAAGAAAATTGATTCGGAAGTCACCTTGATTCGGAACTATTGATCCGGAACTTTTCACTCGGAAGTCTTCATTCGGAACTTTGAAAAATCCTTCACTCGGAACTTTGATTCGGAAGTTAGTTCGGAAGTTCACCCGGAACTTTTCGTTCGGAAGTTCACTCGGAAGATTGATCCGGAACTTTATCCGGAACTTTGAGTCGGAAGTTTATTCGGAACTTTTAACTGATTCGGAACTTTTAAAGGAAAAACTCATTCGGAACTTTTCAAAAACACATTTACTCGGAACTTTAAACTCATCCGGAACTTTCAGTTCATTCGGAAGATTTGTTCATCCGGAACTTTCAGCTCATTCGGAACTTTCTAACTGACTCGGAACTTTTTGAAAGGAAACTCATTCGGAACTTTTCAAAAACATATTCATTCGGAACTTTCTAGTTCATCCGGAACTTTGGTGTTCATCCGGAACTTTGGTGTTCATCCGGAAGTTTTGTTCATCCGGAACCTGGGAACACTCAAGAACAGAAACTTATACCGAAGAACAAGGAAATCGATTTTAAGCCAAAAATCACCAAGTTTTTCACCAAAACTTAAATAAAACTAAACAACAATGATATACTAACCAATAACTACAAATCCCATCAATAAAAAAATAAAACCCAACAACTTTTAAAGATTAAATCAAACAAATAAGAACTTGAACTTTTAACTAAATAGATGAAGATGAACAAGATGAAAATGGAAAGATTGTATTGATTCAACAAGTATTTAACAATCACAAAACAAAGATTAAAATTACAAGATTTGAAAAACAAAGATCAAAATCACCAAACACCCTAGTGGTGTTGGTGATATCTACGAAACAGAAAGGGGAGAAAAAGAAGGGAAAGGAAAAACTAAAAAAACTCAAAAAACTGAATGCAAAGTGTGTGAGGGGAACCCTTTATATAGGTGTTCCCTTTGGTTGGTGAGTGGGCTTTTTCCCGTTCTTCTTGTCTTCTCGTCTTTTCAGAAAAGTTGACGTTTTCGATTCTGATTCGGGATTTGTTGTTGATTAAATTCAACTCGTCTTTTAATTTCTTCGTTTAATAGACTTGAGTTTCTTCGACTTTTGTAAATCTTCCATCTTTGGTCCTTTTCTTCGATAAATCTTAGAATAGGCCCAGTGACTTCAAATCTTTTGCATCTCTTGGACAATAGACTTCATCTTGAGTCTTTTTCTTCGATAAATCCCGTGCAATCCCATGTTTTCTCCATTATCCATCCGGTTGGCTCTGAAAACACAATAAACTCAAAAACAACGCATAATTCCAAACAAATGATATAAAATACGTGTTTTGGTCTCGTTTTAGCCAGAAGTAAGTGGTAAAAGGATGGGTGTTTACACACCAATCAAAATTCATAGCTTATTTTGTTCTTCTTATTGTTGTTTTGGTTTAATTTTTGGTTAAAGTGCTTATTTGATTTTTATGCTTATTTTTACTCCATCCGAATATTGTGATCTTTCCATCTGTAACATCCCGTACTTAATGTCATCATTTTATCCTAACTATGTAACGTACTTTGAATTCCTAAGTAACGGTGAGTATTGTTATGTTTGACGGTTTACGTTGAAACCGGTAATGTGTGCATATATTTTATCGTCGTGACGATTGAATAGTACTAATAGTGATCGCGATGCCAATGGATGCCCAAATATTATATTTTAGTATCGATTATTTCGATATTTGATATTTTTTGAAATTTTTATTTCATTTACGTTTTAAGTCGAGTCGAACTCTATTATTTCGTTTTGTGTGCGTTTAATTATTAAAACGATCGATTTAACAAACGAGATTTATATTTTTATGAAACCCGGCTCTCGTAAATATTTTTAAAATGAACTAATAGTCATTTCCCGCTTTTTAAATAATATTTACACATTAGTCCAAAATAATGCACAAATAGCAACTTCCACCCTCACCCCACTATATTTAAGCTTCAAATAAACACACATCTCATTTTTTTTAACTAGCAAAAATTGGTGTTCTCTCCCCCTTTCTCTCTCTAGCTCACGGCACACCCTCACCACCACAAACCACCACTTATTTTGATTTTGAGCTTGATTCAAGAAAAACTAAACAAAGTCCCATTCCCCAAATTCAATGGAGATTCTAATGGTATGATTTTTACTTACATGCATTCACTTTCATTTTTCAAAGATTTTTACTCAAGAACAATGGTGTTTGATCCATTGTTGTGTTGTATAAAGGTGTTATTATTATTATATTTGATTTTTAAAGTATTGCATGTATGATTTGTGTAGTGGGTTTTTATAATATTAATCATGCAAGTGATCTAGGGATGATATGAGATGTTGTATATGATTAATATAGCATATTTGAGGTATTGATGATGTTTAAAATGGGTCAAAATGGGTATTGATGTGATTTTTAAGAAGTCATTTTAGATCAGTAGGTTTAGGGCCATTTTTCGAATAGTGGCTGTTGATTAAAGGTTGATATTATTAGATATTGTTGTAGTAGTCGCCGAGACGCTCGTTTCGGTATAAGGTAGAGCTTCTAACTCATAACGAGTCAAAAGTTACATAGGTTTTAATATTCGTGTACCGGGAGGCGAGTATCGACGCAATCCGAAATTGTTGTCGATATTGGGTCAAATCCCGGGGACTATAACTTGAGCTTCAAAAACGGTCAAGGGCTGTTCTCAGGCCCTAAACTTAGCATTTTGAGTCTATTTTCATAATCAAGAGTCGGATTTGTAAATGGTTTTGGTTAAGGAGGTCAAAACGGTTTTACGATACAAGTGTGCAAAACTGTCCGGTTTTTAAGGTCGAAAGATGTGTCGAGCAGGTGGGTCTAAAATGTGAATCATTTGATGAAATTTTAACTGAGTCTTCTACAGATATTGAGTGAGTTTGTCACCAAGTTTCGTCGAAAACGGAGTTGTTTAAGTATGGTAAAACAGCGTGTACTTTCGGTAAGTACCGGCTGAGTATTTTTGGGAGGTACTTAACCTCGCGTCATAGTTTGAGGCGAGAGGCTAATCTATTAGCTTCTCAAAGTGTTAAAAGGATATAAGTCTTATGTAAGAGTGTATATTCTGAGATTGGAGACCCATTTAGGGTACTTGAGCCGTGTTGATTTGGCATCTTGAGATGGATCAACATCGAAGGTGCTAGTCTTGGAAAGCTAGTACTTGTCGTGGAGTTAGAAGGAATTCACTTGCATTGATTGGTCGTGTCTATGTACATGCTATTTTGAGTCATTGATTTTATTATACTAAGTATGTTTTGAGGTACTTGAGTATGTTGTTAAGCGCGCACCTTATTTGTTAGGTGGCGGCTTTTGACGTGTATATTTGGGAGGCATCTTCACTTCGGCGATTACTACTACTACTAGCTTCGTATATAATCTAAGGTGAGTCTATAGCCTCGCTTTTATACTGGATTTAAATGATTTTAACCCGCGAGGGGGAGTACATGCTATTTGAAACAACTAGAACACAAGTCTTTTGAATGATTGCTTAAACTTAAATGTTGTTTTGATTGTAACAAGTACGTTGAGTACAATGGAATTGGTACGTTGAGTACAATGGAATTGGTATGTTGAACACCAGGGAATTGTGTTGAAATGGAAGTGGTACGTTGAGTACAATGGAATTGGTACGTTGAGTACAATGGAATTGGTATGTTGAACACCAGGGAATTGTGTTGCAATGGATTGGTACGTTGAGTATAATGAATTGGTGTGGACTCGTATGCCAACGTAGGATCACACAAAGGAACCATAAATGAAATTGTTTTTTTTTTATATACTTGTGTTCAAACGATGATTTGCAAAACCTATAGATTCGCTCAACCTTTGTGTTGATCCTTTTAATCATGTATTTCAGGTAATCAAGATGGGTAGCAGCGGAGCATGCAAGGAGGGAGTTGGTGCTTACTTGTCTAAACTTTATTTATTTTTCATCCTTTTTAAATTAACAATTTAATTACAGTATTTTGAGGAACATGTTGTGTTGGTAACGGTTTTTGGGACTAAAACGCTACTCTGATGGTATCTTTTGGGATGGAAAATGTTTTAGACAATGTCGTATTTATACATTTTAACGTCTCTTTTGGGATTGTTTTCTATGATTGTGTGTGATGTGCTATGAGTAACACCCAATGTGGACATTCCGCTGCGTGGTAAATTGGGGGTGTTACAGATTGGTATCAGAGCCACAAGTTATAGAGAAATAGGTCGATTTTTTTTTTTTGAAAATGTCCTAAACTATAACTTTTGGTGTGTCGTAAAAGTTTTAAGCACGCAACTACCCCGCATGGCTCCGGTAAGGCTATTCTTGTATTATTTTATATTTGACTATGATTATGTGAACCTATGTGTATATAGGAATGGTAGTATGTATATGTATGAATATACTATGATATTTAAAGGCGTTGTACGCGGAGCAATGGTCCTTGAATGATTGTTGTACATTTTATAATTCGGCTTTGAATAGGATTTGGCCTCATCGCCAATCACCGATCTTGATAATTATGTATTATGAATACGAGTGTGAAACTCGTTTGATACTTTGGGTACGTGTATATTGCTTCGTAATCTATCGCATATCGACTTGTTTAAGTTCGATCGTTGTCGTCGCATCGTGATGTGCCATTTTTGGACATCTCATATTGAAACATAATTGATTAACGTGATATTTTTTTTTTCTTTCCGTTACTTCTTATGATTTTGAAGAACCATTTATCTGAGGCGACATCTTCTATGTAATGCGACGTGTGATTTGAGTTTATATGACCACGTTTTATTGGCGAAAAGGAGAATGCCAATGTTGGACTTAAAATATATATATCCTAATCAAATATATATAGTTTGGGTACAACAAAGATATGCTCGTAGTAGTCATTCGGTTGAGTGGCTTAATGCCTTGTATCTAATTGGAATGGGACATTTAGATATAGAGATTTTAACTCGCTCAACTATGAGTTGTTTAAGGTTGTCTTATTGAAATGGATTGGGACATTTGAATAAGAAGGTTTTAAACCACTGGACCTTAGATCGTTATGATCTCCTTATTCAAATGGAATGGGACATTTGAATACGGAAATCATGATGTAAGTTTATTTGACACCTTGTATTTATCATGGTATTTGGATATGATATCGTGTTGAGAGATAGTAATACTTGAGTAGGATGACTTATAATCGTCTTGTTGAAATGGATTGGGACGCCTTTTCATTTGAACAAGAAAGTTATAAGTTTCCGAACCATAAATTTATAAACTCTTGTATACATGGAGGGGGACGCCTTTTGATGTAGACAAGGAGTTATAAATGAATGGGCCCGAGTATGTCTGGCTCGATTTGTGGATTTTTGGTGTGCGTACGTCTTCCTTCGACTCGTATTTCGTTGGTAAGAATCGTTCGATGTTGTCGTCATTATGATGATCGTCGATTATCATCTATGTACGAATAACCCGTTGTACTTCTCTCGAGTTATGATTTGTTTTGATGGACCATTTCTAATGTGTCTCGATGATCGCGAGCTTTATAAACAGATTGTTAAGAACCGTTGACCGTTCCGAGAATAGGCGACTCGCTTAAGCGTCACCATGATTTATGTGTGTACTTGCGGATTGACTGAGGATCAAGTTATCAACGTCAACTTATCGTGGATGTGAAGATTTTGTAATTTTACTTACTACTATCGAAGGGTCACCGAAGAATTTTCTTGATGACGAAACTTTTGGGGCTAGTATGACGAACTAAAAACGAGGAATATGATGCATCACCTTGAGCACTGAAGTCGAAATTATTGGGACGCCTTTGTACGATGAACTCTAAAGCAAAAATTAGTGGGACGCTTTTGTACGTTGAACACTGGAGTAGAACTTAATGGTATGCCCGATATGTTGTGAATTCTCGCCAATGGACCGAATTTCTTAATGACTGGAATTAACAAATTCGTTTTCACTTCGAAGAGTATGTTGATGCCGACACCGCAAGTGGAAAGACTTTGGAGATCGAGTTGTATTATCAAGGGCTAGTCCAAGGTTTTATCGATGATCAACGACGGAGATTTACATTTGATATTTATGTTTGACCTTTGTTTTTAGGTACTTATGTGGTATGTGATCGAGTTGAGTGATCGTAAGTTGTGAGAACTTGAGGCGGCATTGTCCAATGACGTCCGATCACGAAGAACGTATACCATATAATATTTTTTTTTTCTTTCTCTCTCTCTCTTCTTTTTCGACTTTCAACGACGATGCTTATTGAGACTTTGAATGCGCGTGGGCGGAAGTGAGATGGTGTCCTTGTATTATCTTTTCGGTATGGATCCGCGTGTGAGCACCCTCTGATGACGAAACATTTCCTTGTTATTCCTTTTGATATGTGTCCACGGCTATCCGGCCATTGGATATCCTTTAACTTACAACCTTCCAATTGACTAGACCTACCCGAAGGTCTTGTCAAGTGATCTTATTTATCATGGCTTGGCTATTTAGCAAGCATGAGTTAACCCGATTGAATTTATTTATGTGGCATGGTTTGGCTTTTGACAAACATGTTGTGACTTGATTTTGCGTCCATGGTGTTGTCTTTTGTGTTTGAATTAGATTGTAATACGTCCGATAGCGCAATGTATACGCCGAAGGATTTCCGTATCGACGAACTTGCATTTGACGAAGTAGGTTGGCATGTTCGAGAATACGCAATAAGGTGATTTTGTACGACTAGTACTAATTACCTCGTCTCAATTCTTTTCTAGAATGTTTTCGATGGAGTTTTATGCGACCCATGCGACTCTCTTTCGTGAATGATTGTTTTTTTTTTTTTTTTGTGAGGATCATGAATGGTGGTTTAGATCGCCAGATTGTTGGAATAAAGTAGATGAAGGACAAATTGGAACTGAGACTATTTGGGAGACTACGAAAAGATAGTGCGGATTGATAATTGCTTGTAAACTGTGAGGAGTCGTCAGAAGAACTTTGCCAATAACCGTAGGGAGCCGTTGGAAATCTGAAGTTGGAGACATGGCAATTATTAAGGTATCACCTTGGAAAGGTGTAATCCGTTTTGGAAATGGAGAAAAGTTAAGTCCAAGATGCGTTGGACCGTTTAAGATCACCCAGCGGATGGGACCGGTTGTTTATAGGTTAGAATCATCGGATGAACTTCGTGCGATTCGTGTAATTTTAGTGTGTCGAGCTCGTATAAGTGTTTGGCGAATAAGGGTTTATTCTTCCGTTTTTGGTGAGGTACAACTTGACGACAAGTTGCGTTTTGTAAAAGAACCAGTAGAGATCTTTGATCGAGAGGTTAAGCGTTTGAGACCGAGTAAGATTCTCGTTACTAAGGTGCGATGTATTTCGAGACGTGGAACGAGATTCACGTGGGGATGTGCGGATTTCTGTATAAGAAGTGCCCTCGTTTTTCCTAGGAGAGAGCGATACGAGTATGAGGCGAGGCGAGCGCCGGGACGTCGCTCCTTTAAGGAGGTGAGAATGTAACATCCCGTACTTAATGTCATCATTTTATCCTAACTATGTAACGTACTTTGAATTCCTAAGTAACGGTGAGTATTGTTATGTTTGACGGTTTACGTTGAAACCGATAATGTGTGCATATATTTTATCGTCGTGACGATTGAATAGTACTAATAGTGATCGCGATGCCAATGGATGCCCAAATATTATATTTTAGTATCGATTATTTCGATATTTGATATTTTTTGAAATTTTTATTTCATTTACGTTTTAAGTCGAGTCGAACTCTATTATTTCGTTTTGTGTGCGTTTAATTATTAAAACGATCGATTTAACAAACGAGATTTATATTTTTATGAAACCCGGCTCTCGTAAATATTTTTAAAATGAACTAATAGTCATTTCCCGCTTTTTAAATAATATTTACACATTAGTCCAAAATAATGCACAAATAGCAACTTCCACCCTCACCCCACTATATTTAAGCTTCAAATAAACACACATCTCATTTTTTTTAACTAGCAAAAATTGGTGTTCTCTCCCCCTTTCTCTCTCTAGCTCACGGCACACCCTCACCACCACAAACCACCACTTATTTTGATTTTGAGCTTGATTCAAGAAAAACTAAACAAAGTCCCATTCCCCAAATTCAATGGAGATTCTAATGGTATGATTTTTACTTACATGCATTCACTTTCATTTTTCAAAGATTTTTACTCAAGAACAATGGTGTTTGATCCATTGTTGTGTTGTATAAAGGTGTTATTATTATTATATTTGATTTTTAAAGTATTGCATGTATGATTTGTGTAGTGGGTTTTTATAATATTAATCATGCAAGTGATCTAGGGATGATATGAGATGTTGTATATGATTAATATAGCATATTTGAGGTATTGATGATGTTTAAAATGGGTCAAAATGGGTATTGATGTGATTTTTAAGAAGTCATTTTAGATCAGTAGGTTTAGGGCCATTTTTCGAATAGTGGCTGTTGATTAAAGGTTGATATTATTAGATATTGTTGTAGTAGTCGCCGAGACGCTCGTTTCGGTATAAGGTAGAGCTTCTAACTCATAACGAGTCAAAAGTTACATAGGTTTTAATATTCGTGTACCGGGAGGCGAGTATCGACGCAATCCGAAATTGTTGTCGATATTGGGTCAAATCCCGGGGACTATAACTTGAGCTTCAAAAACGGTCAAGGGCTGTTCTCAGGCCCTAAACTTAGCATTTTGAGTCTATTTTCATAATCAAGAGTCGGATTTGTAAATGGTTTTGGTTAAGGAGGTCAAAACGGTTTTACGATACAAGTGTGCAAAACTGTCCGGTTTTTAAGGTCGAAAGATGTGTCGAGCAGGTGGGTCTAAAATGTGAATCATTTGATGAAATTTTAACTGAGTCTTCTACAGATATTGAGTGAGTTTGTCACCAAGTTTCGTCGAAAACGGAGTTGTTTAAGTATGGTAAAACAGCGTGTACTTTCGGTAAGTACCGGCTGAGTATTTTTGGGAGGTACTTAACCTCGCGTCATAGTTTGAGGCGAGAGGCTAATCTATTAGCTTCTCAAAGTGTTAAAAGGATATAAGTCTTATGTAAGAGTGTATATTCTGAGATTGGAGACCCATTTAGGGTACTTGAGCCGTGTTGATTTGGCATCTTGAGATGGATCAACATCGAAGGTGCTAGTCTTGGAAAGCTAGTACTTGTCGTGGAGTTAGAAGGAATTCACTTGCATTGATTGGTCGTGTCTATGTACATGCTATTTTGAGTCATTGATTTTATTATACTAAGTATGTTTTGAGGTACTTGAGTATGTTGTTAAGCGCGCACCTTATTTGTTAGGTGGCGGCTTTTGACGTGTATATTTGGGAGGCATCTTCACTTCGGCGATTACTACTACTACTAGCTTCGTATATCATCTAAGGTGAGTCTATAGCCTCGCTTTTATACTGGATTTAAATGATTTTAACCCGCGAGGGGGAGTACATGCTATTTGAAACAACTAGAACACAAGTCTTTTGAATGATTGCTTAAACTTAAATGTTGTTTTGATTGTAACAAGTACGTTGAGTACAATGGAATTGGTACGTTGAGTACAATGGAATTGGTATGTTGAACACCAGGGAATTGTGTTGAAATGGAATTGGTACGTTGAGTACAATGGAATTGGTACGTTGAGTACAATGGAATTGGTATGTTGAACACCAGGGAATTGTGTTGCAATGGATTGGTACGTTGAGTATAATGAATTGGTGTGGACTCGTATGCCAACGTAGGATCACACAAAGGAACCATAAATGAAATTGTTTTTTTTATATACTTGTGTTCAAACGATGATTTGCAAAACCTATAGATTCGCTCAACCTTTGTGTTGATCCTTTTAATCATGTATTTCAGGTAATCAAGATGGGTAGCAGCGGAGCATGCAAGGAGGGAGTTGGTGCTTACTTGTCTAAACTTTATTTATTTTTCATCCTTTTTAAATTAACAATTTAATTACAGTATTTTGAGGAACATGTTGTGTTGGTAACGGTTTTTGGGACTAAAACGCTACTCTGATGGTATCTTTTGGGATGGAAAATGTTTTAGACAATGTCGTATTTATACATTTTAACGTCTCTTTTGGGATTGTTTTCTATGATTGTGTGTGATGTGCTATGAGTAACACCCAATGTGGACATTCCGCTGCGTGGTAAATTGGGGGTGTTACAGATTGGTATCAGAGCCACAAGTTATAGAGAAATAGGTCGATTTTTTTTTTTTTGAAAATGTCCTAAACTATAACTTTTGGTGTGTCGTAAAAGTTTTAAGCACGCAACTACCCCGCATGGCTCCGGTAAGGCTATTCTTGTATTATTTTATATTTGACTATGATTATGTGAACCTATGTGTATATAGGAATGGTAGTATGTATATGTATGAATATACTATGATATTTAAAGGCGTTGTACGCGGAGCAATGGTCCTTGAATGATTGTTGTACATTTTATAATTCGGCTTTGAATAGGATTTGGCCTCATCGCCAATCACCGATCTTGATAATTATGTATTATGAATACGAGTGTGAAACTCGTTTGATACTTTGGGTACGTGTATATTGCTTCGTAATCTATCGCATATCGACTTGTTTAAGTTCGATCGTTGTCGTCGCATCGTGATGTGCCATTTTTGGACATCTCATATTGAAACATAATTGATTAACGTGATATTTTTTTTTTTTTCCGTTACTTCTTATGATTTTGAAGAACCATTTATCTGAGGCGACATCTTCTATGTAATGCGACGTGTGATTTGAGTTTATATGACCACGTTTTATTGGCGAAAAGGAGAATGCCAATGTTGGACTTAAGATATATATATCCTAATCAAATATATATAGTTTGGGTACAACAAAGATATGCTCGTAGTAGTCATTCGGTTGAGTGGCTTAATGCCTTGTATCTAATTGGAATGGGACATTTAGATATAGAGATTTTAACTCGCTCAACTATGAGTTGTTTAAGGTTGTCTTATTGAAATGGATTGGGACATTTGAATAAGAAGGTTTTAAACCACTGGACCTTAGATCGTTATGATCTCCTTATTCAAATGGAATGGGACATTTGAATACGGAAATCATGATGTAAGTTTATTTGACACCTTGTATTTATCATGGTATTTGGATATGATATCGTGTTGAGAGATAGTAATACTTGAGTAGGATGACTTATAATCGTCTTGTTGAAATGGATTGGGACGCCTTTTCATTTGAACAAGAAAGTTATAAGTTTCCGAACCATAAATTTATAAACTCTTGTATACATGGAGGGGGACGCCTTTTGATGTAGACAAGGAGTTATAAATGAATGGGCCCGAGTATGTCTGGCTCGATTTGTGGATTTTTGGTGTGCGTACGTCTTCCTTCGACTCGTATTTCATTGGTAAGAATCGTTCGATGTTGTCGTCATTATGATGATCGTCGATTATCATCTATGTACGAATAACCCGTTGTACTTCTCTCGAGTTATGATTTGTTTTGATGGACCATTTCTAATGTGTCTCGATGATCGCGAGCTTTATAAACAGATTGTTAAGAACCGTTGACCGTTCCGAGAATAGGCGACTCGCTTAAGCGTCACCATGATTTATGTGTGTACTTGCGGATTGACTGAGGATCAAGTTATCAACGTCAACTTATCGTGGATGTGAAGATTTTGTAATTTTACTTACTACTATCGAAGGGTCACCGAAGAATTTTCTTGATGACGAAACTTTTGGGGCTAGTATGACGAACTAAAAACGAGGAATATGATGCATCACCTTGAGCACTGAAGTCGAAATTATTGGGAAGCCTTTGTACGATGAACTCTAAAGCAAAAATTAGTGGGACGCTTTTGTACGTTGAACACTGGAGTAGAACTTAATGGTATGCCCGATATGTTGTGAATTCTCGCCAATGGACCGAATTTCTTAATGACTGGAATTAACAAATTCGTTTTCACTTCGAAGAGTATGTTGATGCCGACACCGCAAGTGGAAAGACTTTGGAGATCGAGTTGTATTATCAAGGGCTAGTCCAAGGTTTTATCGATGATCAACGACGGAGATTTACATTTGATGTTTATGTTTGACCTTTGTTTTTAGGTACTTATGTGGTATGTGATCGAGTTGAGTGATCGTAAGTTGTGAGAACTTGAGGCGGCATTGTCCAATGACGTCCGATCACGAAGAACGTATACCATATAATATTTTTTTTTTCTTTCTCTCTCTCTCTTCTTTTTCGACTTTCAACGACGATGCTTATTGAGACTTTGAATGCGCGTGGGCGGAAGTGAGATGGTGTCCTTGTATTATCTTTTCGGTATGGATCCGCGTGTGAGCACCCTCTGATGACGAAACATTTCCTTGTTATTCCTTTTGATATGTGTCCACGGCTATCCGGCCATTGGATATCCTTTAACTTACAACCTTCCAATTGACTAGACCTACCCGAAGGTCTTGTCAAGTGATCTTATTTATCATGGCTTGGCTATTTAGCAAGCATGAGTTAACCCGATTGAATTTATTTATGTGGCATGGTTTGGCTTTTGACAAACATGTTGTGACTTGATTTTGCGTCCATGGTGTTGTCTTTTGTGTTTGAATTAGATTGTAATGCGTCCGATAGCGCAATGTATACGCCGAAGGATTTCCGTATCGACGAACTTGCATTTGACGAAGTAGGTTGGCATGTTCGAGAATACGCAATAAGGTGATTTTGTACGACTAGTACTAATTACCTCGTCTCAATTCTTTTCTAGAATGTTTTCGATGGAGTTTTATGCGACCCATGCGACTCTCTTTCGTGAATGATTGTTTTTTTTTTTTTTTTGTGAGGATCATGAATGGTGGTTTAGATCGCCAGATTGTTGGAATAAAGTAGATGAAGGACAAATTGCAACTGAGACTATTTGGGAGACTACGAAAAGATCGTGCGGATTGATAATTGCTTGTAAACTGTGAGGAGTCGTTAGAAGAACTTTGCCAATAACCGTAGGGAGCCGTTGGAAATCTGAAGTTGGAGACATGGCAATTATTAAGGTATCACCTTGGAAAGGTGTAATCCGTTTTGGAAATGGAGAAAAGTTAAGTCCAAGATGCGTTGGACCGTTTAAGATCACCCAGCGGATGGGACCGGTTGTTTATAGGTTAGAATCATCGGATGAACTTCGTGCGATTCGTGTAATTTTAGTGTGTCGAGCTCGTATAAGTGTTTGGCGAATAAGGGTTTATTCTTCCGTTTTTGGTGAGGTACAACTTGACGACAAGTTGCGTTTTGTAAAAGAACCAGTAGAGATCTTTGATCGAGAGGTTAAGCGTTTGAGACCGAGTAAGATTCTCGTTACTAAGGTGCGATGTATTTCGAGACGTGGAACGAGATTCACGTGGGGATGTGCGGATTTCTGTATAAGAAGTGCCCTCGTTTTTCCTAGGAGAGAGCGATACGAGTATGAGGCGAGGCGAGCGCCGGGACGTCGCTCCTTTAAGGAGGTGAGAATGTAACATCCCGTACTTAATGTCATCATTTTATCCTAACTATGTAACGTACTTTGAATTCCTAAGTAACGGTGAGTATTGTTATGTTTGACGGTTTACGTTGAAACCGGTAATGTGTGCATATATTTTATCGTCGTGACGATTGAATAGTACTAATAGTGATCGCGATGCCAATGGATGCCCAAATATTATATTTTAGTATCGATTATTTCGATATTTGATATTTTTTGAAGTTTTTATTTCATTTACGTTTTAAGTCGAGTCGAACTCTATTATTTCGTTTTGTGTGCGTTTAATTATTAAAACGATCGATTTAACAAACGAGATTTATATTTTTATGAAACCCGGCTCTCGTAAATATTTTTAAAATGAACTAATAGTCATTTCCCGCTTTTTAAATAATATTTACACATTAGTCCAAAATAATGCACAAATAGCAACTTCCACCCTCACCCCACTATATTTAAGCTTCAAATAAACACACATCTCATTTTTTTTAACTAGCAAAAATTGGTGTTCTCTCCCCCTTTCTCTCTCTAGCTCACGGCACACCCTCACCACCACAAACCACCACTTATTTTGATTTTGAGCTTGATTCAAGAAAAACTAAACAAAGTCCCATTCCCCAAATTCAATGGAGATTCTAATGGTATGATTTTTACTTACATGCATTCACTTTCATTTTTCAAAGATTTTTACTCAAGAACAATGGTGTTTGATCCATTGTTGTGTTGTATAAAGGTGTTATTATTATTATATTTGATTTTTAAAGTATTGCATGTATGATTTGTGTAGTGGGTTTTTATAATATTAATCATGCAAGTGATCTAGGGATGATATGAGATGTTGTATATGATTAATATAGCATATTTGAGGTATTGATGATGTTTAAAATGGGTCAAAATGGGTATTGATGTGATTTTTAAGAAGTCATTTTAGATCAGTAGGTTTAGGGCCATTTTTCGAATAGTGGCTGTTGATTAAAGGTTGATATTATTAGATATTGTTGTAGTAGTCGCCGAGACGCTCGTTTCGGTATAAGGTAGAGCTTCTAACTCATAACGAGTCAAAAGTTACATAGGTTTTAATATTCGTGTACCGGGAGGCGAGTATCGACGCAATCCGAAATTATTGTCGATATTGGGTCAAATCCCGGGGACTATAACTTGAGCTTCAAAAACGGTCAAGGGCTGTTCTCAGGCCCTAAACTTAGCATTTTGAGTCTATTTTCATAATCAAGAGTCGGATTTGTAAATGGTTTTGGTTAAGGAGGTCAAAACGGTTTTACGATACAAGTGTGCAAAACTGTCCGGTTTTTAAGGTCGAAAGATGTGTCGAGCAGGTGGGTCTAAAATGTGAATCATTTGATGAAATTTTAACTGAGTCTTCTACAGATATTGAGTGAGTTTGTCACCAAGTTTCGTCGAAAACGGAGTTGTTTAAGTATGGTAAAACAGCGTGTACTTTCGGTAAGTACCGGCTGAGTATTTTTGGGAGGTACTTAACCTCGCGTCATAGTTTGAGGCGAGAGGCTAATCTATTAGCTTCTCAAAGTGTTAAAAGGATATAAGTCTTATGTAAGAGTGTATATTCTGAGATTGGAGACCCATTTAGGGTACTTGAGCCGTGTTGATTTGGCATCTTGAGATGGATCAACATCGAAGGTGCTAGTCTTGGAAAGCTAGTACTTGTCGTGGAGTTAGAAGGAATTCACTTGCATTGATTGGTCGTGTCTATGTACATGCTATTTTGAGTCATTGATTTTATTATACTAAGTATGTTTTGAGGTACTTGAGTATGTTGTTAAGCGCGCACCTTATTTGTTAGGTGGCGGCTTTTGACGTGTATATTTGAGAGGCATCTTCACTTCGGCGATTACTACTACTACTAGCTTCGTATATCATCTAAGGTGAGTCTATAGCCTCGCTTTTATACTGGATTTAAATGATTTTAACCCGCGAGGGGGAGTACATGCTATTTGAAACAACTAGAACACAAGTCTTTTGAATGATTGCTTAAACTTAAATGTTGTTTTGATTGTAACAAGTACGTTGAGTACAATGGAATTGGTACGTTGAGTACAATGGAATTGGTATGTTGAACACCAGGGAATTGTGTTGAAATGGAATTGGTACGTTGAGTACAATGGAATTGGTACGTTGAGTACAATGGAATTGGTATGTTTAACACCAGGGAATTGTGTTGCAATGGATTGGTACGTTGAGTATAATGAATTGGTGTGGACTCGTATGCCAACGTAGGATCACACAAAGGAACCATAAATGAAATTGTTTTTTTTTTATATACTTGTGTTCAAACGATGATTTGCAAAACCTATAGATTCGCTCAACCTTTGTGTTGATCCTTTTAAGCATGTATTTCAGGTAATCAAGATGGGTAGCAGCGGAGCATGCAAGGAGGGAGTTGGTGCTTACTTGTCTAAACTTTATTTATTTTTCATCCTTTTTAAATTAACAATTTAATTACAGTATTTTGAGGAACATGTTGTGTTGGTAACGGTTTTTGGGACTAAAACGCTACTCTGATGGTATCTTTTGGGATGGAAAATGTTTTAGACAATGTCGTATTTATACATTTTAACGTCTCTTTTGGGATTGTTTTCTATGATTGTGTGTGATGTGCTATGAGTAACACCCAATGTGGACATTCCGCTGCGTGGTAAATTGGGGGTGTTACACCATCACAATATCATTAGGGTTTTGACATTGTGACAGCCTCATTCTGACAGCTTAATTGCGATCGCAATAACCCTAGGGGTTCTACCTTGCGATCGAAGTGTTATAATATTCCCTTATTCCGATCGAGGATTGCGATTGCCCCTGGCATTGTGGATTGCGATCGGGACTTAAGGTATATTGCGACAAAATGCTGCCCAATTTTTGACAGCCATATTTTGATACTTTTCATATTGTGATAGTTTTCATATTGTGATAGTTTTCATATTGTGATAGTTTTCATATTGTGATAGTTTTTTCATATTGTCATAGTTTTCATATTGTGACAGTTTTCATATTGTGATAGTTTTCATATTGTGATAGTTTTTATATTGTGATAGTTTTCATATTGTGATAGTCTTCATATTGTGATAGATATTCTGATACTTATCGCATTAAACATTCTGATAGATTGTCCTACATGTCTGCTAGCTTCCTATTTATTCCCGCCAATTTGAGCTACTTGCCTAGGTGCTTGAGCTACTTTCTTGGTAGCTTGCTTATTAGTTAGTATTTGTTCCATCATCGTTTAGTTTAATCTGAAAGTTGTTCCGATTTTTATTCCGAAAGTCACGTATTTTTAGTTATATTTTTCGTCGATTTTTAGTATTAGTATTTTTCAAAAAGTTTAAGTTTTATCTTTTATTTAGTACCCGCTTTAGTTTTTGTCTCGTTTAGTTTTAAAGTAGCCACTTAGTTTTATTTTCTCCTTTTTCATTTAGTAAATTTTATTTTCAAGTCGAAAGTTAATTTCATCGTTTAGTTTTATTTTTATTAATTGCTTTGTTTTAATTTACGTTTTAACATTTGTTTTGCTCCTTTATTACTAGTTATTTGTTTTTGGTTTATTTTTATTACGTTTCGCTTTTACCTTTTAAGTAGAAATAGATAACCAAACTTCCCTTTTTATTCACCAAAAACGATTGAGTCACACTTTCAACCTTAATCAATTCGAATTGACACCGAGAAAAACAAACTTTTTAACTAGCAAAATAACGGTTATTAAAATGGCACCGCTGCCGGCTCTTTTCGTAAAGATTAACGGTTTTTGTGAGAGACGCGTTGGCTTTGGGATCTGTTCACTTTTGAACGTTATTTTTCTTGCTCAAAATTTTTTAAAAATCCATAAAAATTAAAATTTTCAAAAATACAAAAACATTTAAAAAATTATAAAAAGCATTTCTTTTTAAAAGTTTTGCACCAAAAATATTCCTCTTTATCCTCCATTGTGTTTAATTCTTTTTCTCAACCCCTCTTATTTTTAATTCTTCATTGATTCGTATTGCGGAAGGTGTAGGGGACGATTATATGATGTCGAATCATGTGATTTGTGTTATTGCAAGCAATGAGGAAAAGATCTTCCAACCGTTTCCGATTCACAATTTTCCCATTTTGGATTTTGTCCATCGTGCAATTCGACTAATTCATCTGTTGATCCCAAACTTAGATCGATTTAGCTTGTGTAAACGAGATTAAATTCAAGTTAAACACGTAGAGAAACTTTGTTGTGCATAAAACAATTTAAGCATTATGCAGAATTAATACTCAAACAAGAACACACAAACAATTGTAAAACAAACTTTCACTTGATTGATTATAACAAACTTGCATACAATGAAAGTGTTAAACGTATGAAAACTTATATGAAACAAAACCTAAAGGTCTTCTTTTATAGACATAAGAAGCCTTGTACAAGAGTCTATGCATCAGCTCTTCTAGGTAAAGATAAATATAGAAAATACATTGTTGATCATATCTTTACTAGAAACAAACTAGAAACATAATACACGTAGACTATATCTTTCTATCAGTGCTTGACTTCATCCTATCAAAGCTTGACATCTTCCTATCAACGCTTGATCTGTCAACGCTTGTTTTCTTCTTATCAACGCTTGTTTTCTTCTTGTCAGCGTTCAAGTGTACTGGCTACATTTTATTCCCAATGATCCTCCCCTAAACTTGATATCTACTCTAGCAATCAAGTTTCTGAATAAAAATTAAGAACTAGGAGGAATCTTACAAATCTTATCATATTGGTAATAAACATGCCTAATCAAATCTTTGGCCACGTCACTTGAATAGTCAATCTCCAGCTGTGTTGTCTTCATCTTGTCTGAAACTTCTTTGGACATGGGATACTCAGCATCTACAAGAAGATACTCAGCAAACTTTGTAGAACTCAAATAATACACACTAGAAGCTGAATACAAACGCCATTGAAGTCCACTGATATCATCCTTAAGATCCTTCCAAACAGGATCTTCATCTTCTGGTGCACACATTCTCTTGAATGTTGACCAAAGCTTTATTCCATTGACTGAAGTAGGTGCTTCAGTCTCATACTTGGCCAGCAACAACCTCCAAAGGTCTGCCAAGTCTTCCCTATCCATACTTGCAAAAAGATACATAAGAGTAGTAAATGTGTGTACCTCTTTCCCATATCTGCCAATCATCCAAAACCCACTTGCATATTCTTCATAGCTAATGATAGGGTTTCTGGCATCAAGAGGTAACACTTGTACCATATCCGAAGCTTCCATGGGTGAGAGCATAATGCTCCTTCTAAGAACAGCTTCACTAGGAGTCACTTTATTTAAACTTTTAGGGAACTCAAGTAGAACTCCCTTCTTCAAAGGCCTTGGTACAATCATAGCCTTCTGAATCTCCATCTCTATTGCAAGTTCTTCTTTCCTTTCATCTAAAAGAAGTCTGATAGTATTCATTTCCTGCGCTCTTGCCCAAATGGGATAAGCCTTATACTCTAATTCTTCAAAGGATACTCCCTGTAATTTCTTGAAGGTCCATCTAGTTCCATGACATCTGAGTAACATGTAGTAAAGCTCCCTTCTATCCCTCTTCAGCAGTGAGAAAACATTGCTAGCCTTATGCTTCAGAATTACCTTGTAGTCTCTTTGAACTCTTAGAAGAATCTCCAATCCTCAAATTTGGTCTGAAATTGTCAAATCTGGATTCTCCATAATCCTATTCTTCCAAGCATGGTACATCTGAGCAACTTCTGGCATATCATAATATACCTGCAATTTAAACTCTCTAAGATTCTATCATGCCAACTCATCACCATATTCAAGTCTTTCTGGTTGTTCAATTATCATTACACTTGAAACTGAACTCCCTTCATCACTTCCCTCTTGTTCCTCAGAAGTATCAACAAATGGTGATTCACCAACCTTCTTCATTTCTTGTTCCACAAGTTGTGCAGCCAACCTTGAATCAAATTCTACTTGTGCTGCATCCTTTGGAACTTCTACTTCTACCATAATTCCTTTACCCTTATCTAATGGATCAATGATGGGTAAAGATGATAATGGTACCTGTGAAGACACTTCTTTGATGATAGCTGGTGACTGGAATACATCAACCATATCTGCAGGTCTGTCAACGCTCAAATTCTGTGTATCAGCGCCCAACTTACTCTTGTTAGCGCTTGGGGTGTTAGCGTTCAAATTTTGCTTGTCAACGCTCACCTTACTTGTCTCAGCGCCTCTTGTGAACTGCTCCATCATTGCTGTAAAAGACAAGTTCAAGTTTGTAGGAGTAACCAAAGATGTATCAAAACCTGGTTGCTTCTTCAATTTAGTGAGGGCTTCAGCAACACCCAAAGATTCTCCATCATGTGAGCCTTTGTCACTCACATGGATCTGCTCATCCTCCCCTTTCTAAGATTCCTCCATACCACGCCTAGTGCTAGCATCCTCCAAAATAACAATCCTCTCCCTCAATTGCTTGAGTTCAAGGCCTTGTGTACTGACTGTTTGTACCAGGTCTGCATTTTGCTTTTGCAAGCTAATTCAGACAGCCGTCAATTCCATCATTGTGTATGGTTCCAATCTGCCCTCCTCTAGAATGGGTATTTGACCTCCCAAAGTAGAGTCATGGGGCATGGATGAGGTCTTAAAGATGTTAGGACTGGCTTGGCCTGCATCTAAGCTAGTACCAATAGTCCCAGCCTCATCCATAGCACCAACCACACTTGTGGTGGTGGTTCTCTCTGCAACATGGCTAGGACGACTAGAGGAGAACACTCCAGTAGTCCTTGGGCGTTTAATCAACCTATATTTAGGGGGTGTAGAAGATGATGTGGATTGGATGGTAGTTTGAAGTTTAAGGGGTGTTTGGGTCTGTGAAGGAAAGGTGTCAACGTTTGGATTACTGGTGTCAACGCCAACATGTAATGTGTCAGCGTTGAAGGATTCTTGGTCAAGTTCCATGTATTGAGGTGAAGGTAAAGGGTCTAGGATTGGGTCAAGTTGTGGTTGTGGGTCTGGTTGAGGTTGTGCTGCTGCAATAACAGCAAGCATATCTTGGGTGAGGGGTAAGTCTCTGTGAGGGGGTGAGTTCATCTTACTAAAAATAGCTTTCTTTTGCACAGGGATCTCATAAAAATCATCATGATCCCTTGTACAATACCCTTGGTCATCAAAAATCATTTGTAAAAATCTGGGATAAGCCAAAGTCATCTTATTCCCCTTCTTTTTACACATGCCATCAAAAATTAGTTTTGAAAAATTACACTTTTGCCCATTTGTAATGCACACAATTGCACTAGCAATACATCTGTTAATTTCATTATGCGTAGTACATTTGGGACTCAAACATTGAAGGATGACATGTATGAGGTACTTCCAGGCTGGGGGAAATTCTTATTTATGGTATTTATTTAAAGTACCCTCTTCAAGGAAAGGATACCCCAAAGCCCGAAGTCCTTGTTCTATCTCATTAATGGGGAGAGTGGTTATACCATCTGCATCATTAAGATGCAAAGCCTGGCGAACCAAGGCTTCATTAACCACCCAAGTACGCCCATGAACAATAGCTGTTAATGTAGTCACATTATTAAGTGTTGAGGAACTGACAGTGTTCCAAAACTGTTTAATATGAGTGACAGGGATGAGAGGAGCATGAGAAAGTGCATACCTAAGAGGAAATGCATTCAAATACGCCACCATCTGAGTGTATTGTGGAAACAAAGTATCATCAGCATCCAAATAAGCAATCATGTTGTGCTGACTCCTGAATCCCAATACCAAGTCACTTGGTTTAAACTTTGGTGCCATTGTTGAAGAAAGTTGTTTGTGAAAAATTGATGAAAGATGAATTATAGGAGAAAAAGTGTTAGACAAGAATATGATAGTACCCTGTTTAAAAATAGGAGCCAAATATATTGGAGAGATAGGCACATGTGATTGGTCAAAATAAGGCAAGGATTTTCAAAATATAATGATGAAAATATTGAAAAGAAAAGAAGTTATCTTGTACATTAATAAAAGTTATCTACTCCCAAAATTACGGCCCAAAATTCGTCAAAAATAACCACTGGGTAGGTCCCAATGAGTGTCAACGGTAAAAAATAACCCATCAACGCCCAACGGCTATATTCTTGTCAACGTTTGCAAAAGCCATGTCAGCGTCTAAATTAGTCACAACAACGCTTGGAAAAATATTTGTCAGCGTCCAAAAATAAAAGTAATAAAAATGAAAAAGGACCTTAACAAAGTAATTTGTCCTAGTGAAGATAACTTATAAACTGAAAATTATTATAGGGCAGCAAGCACTGTCCAGTTATGCACACTTGCTTATGCAAGATAGACATAACAGTCCTCTAGTGTCCCTTGCTAACCAAAATTCTTAACAATTAAGTTATCTCATAAAATCCCTTGTAACTCCCAATTAAACCCAATATAAATCATTCCCAAGTCTCCCAACAGACCACATCCAATTCTAGGCCATAAAGGTCTTGGCAGCATGCATAGTATATCAACTTTGCATGCTACAGTGCCTCATGAGATAGAAAACTAACTCATTTTCACCTGTTGACACAATCTAGAATTGTGATAAGAGTATTATAAGAATACCCAAAAGTCCTAAAGGTTCCTAAAACCTCCCCTTAAACTGTGATACACAAGTTGCCAAATAATATGCATGTAGATAAAAATTTATGTCAAGATAGGAATATAAATATTCCAACCATCATCCATAAATTGAAACATGCTCCAATGATTCTCCAAGGGTCCATAAGCAAATCTGTATCCAATGATACAATGCTAACAACACCTGCACACTTAGATCAAAAACCACAAAACTAACATGTTGCTGACAACGTCACGATAACACTTATCAGCGTTAAGATAACCTTTGTCAGCATTAGACAAATATAGTGGAAAATCTAACTTCTCAAAAAGACAAATAACAATGCATATCCTGTACATACTTTTACAATAAGACCCCAAAAAACATATTAAGTGAGATTGATCATTCCAATACTTGTTACCAAGTATTGAAACCTTCCAGTATCAAAAGGTTTAGTTAATAAATCAGACACATTTTCTTCTGTGTCAACCCTATCTGGTTGTATTAAACCCTTTTCAAAACAATCTCTTATAAAATGATGTCTAATTTCTATGTGTTTTGTTTTAGAGTGATGTACAGGATTTTTAATAATGCATAAAGTACTGTTATTGTCTACAAAAATCTTGGTATGCATGAAATTATACCCATAATCCAACAGCTGGTTCTGAATCCATAAGACTTGTCCACAACAAGCAGCTACTGCAACATACTCTGCTTCAGTTGTAGAATTGGCCACCACTGTTTGTTTCTTGCATTGCCAAGATATCAACCTACTCCCAAGAAACTGACATCCACCAGTTGTGGATTTTCTATCAAATTTGTCACCACCATAATCACTGTCTGAATATGCAATAAGCTCCAATGGTGAATCTTTTGGATACCATAATCCCAAGTCTTGATAACATCTAAGGTATCTAAAGATTCTCTTGACAGCATGAAGATGACACTCTTTGGGAGTCACTTGGTGGCGTGCACATGCACACACAGCAAACATAATATCAGGTCTTGAGGTTGTGAGATACATCAATGAACCAATCATTAATCTATAGTGCCTGACATCCACATCTTTTCCATCTCCAAATTTTCCCCAAGGGTGTTCTCTATCCATAGGAGTACTAGCCCTTTTCTCATGTGGAGAAAAGCCAAACCTCTTCAAGATTTTTTCTACATACTTATCTTGAGAGATGAAGATACCATCCTCTTTCTGCAGAACTTGTAACCCTAGAAAGAAGTTCATCTCCCCCATTGCACTCTTCTTGAATTTGTCTGTCATGAGCTTAGAACAGTCTTCACTCATATTTGGGCTTGATGAGCCAAAGATGATATCATCTACATAAACCTGGACAAGTAAGAAATCCTTACCCTTCTTCTTTGTAAATAAGGTCTGCTCTATGGTGCCCCTTTTGAATCTATTTTCCACCAGATAAGTGGACAATGTGCCATACCATGTTCTTGGGGCTTGATGAAGTCCATACATAGCTTTCTTGACTCTATATACCTTGTCTGGATGTTTTGAATCTTCAAAACTAGGAGGATGCATTACATAAACCTCCTCTACGATTGTGCCATAAAGAAAAGCACTCTTCACATCCATTTGATAGACAGTAAAACCCATGCAGGAAGCATAGGCTAGAAATATCCTTATAGCCTCAATCCTTGAAACTGGTGCAAAGACCTCCTCATAGTCTATCCCTTCCTCCTGTGTATATCCTTGAGCCACTAAACGTGCCTTGTTTCTGACCACAATGCCTCTTTCATCTTTCTTGTTTCTAAGAACCCATCTTGTCCTAATAGGTCTGACATGTCTGGGACAATCAACCAACTCCCAAACATCCTGTATACCAAATTGGTGAAGCTCATCCTGCATTGCTTCCACCCAACTTGGTTCTTTGAGAGCATCAAAAATCTTCTTGGGTTCTTGTTGTGACAGAAAACAGGCAAACAAACATGCTTGAACAAGAGGGGTATCAACCTTCTTGTAAATATTGGCAATAAATCCTCCAAGATTCTGATGAGATCTTCTAGTTTGAACAGGAGACATCACATCACCAATAATTAGAGAAGAGGGGTGATCCTTCAATGTAGAAGTAAGAACTCCTCCCTCAAAAAAGTGTGTTGTCTTCAATCTCATCTTCCATGTTGCCGATATCTTCTTCAGACTCTCTTCCCTCAACATCTGTATGAACCTCACCATATCTGCTTGAAGGTTCACCTTGTTCAAAATTGGAAGAGAAAATATGGTCAAAAGAGTTGTCAGCGCCTGAACGAAGGTTGTCAGCGTTTGAGCCATCAACGCCTGAATTTGTCTTGTCAGCGCCAGATTTTCCTTTGCCAGCGCCTGAAAGACCATGCATGTTGTTAACTGGTGAGACTTGGGGACCACCATTTTCCTTTCCAATAGCAGAAGCAGCACCAAAAGCATCTGTCCATATGGGAATAGTGACATACTCAAGTATGGGTGATGATTTGTCTGCATGTGATCCAACCTCTTCATTAACCTGTGTAATTGAAACATCAACAACTGGTTCTTCCACAACATTTGAAGTTACCTTCACAATGTTTGGATTAGTAACAGACATATAATTCAAAGTCCTAGATAGAGGTTCCAAGTCAAATAACCAATTTGGGCCACTTTCAGGATCACTAGGTTTACTTTCTAGAAACCTAACATGTACCTTTTTAAGTATACATTTTTCCTTCTTAATGTAAATCCTATATCCTTTACTCTGCACTAAATAACCCATGAAGTAGCCTTCATCACCTTAGCACTAAATTTAACTAAGGCATCACTAGTGTCCAACACAACTACATGACAACCAAAAGGTTTAAGAAAACCAATATTAGGTTTCCTTCCCAAAAGTAACTCATAAGGTGTTTTGTTATGTATCTTGTTGACTAATGCTCTATTCTGAACATAACAAGTTGTATTCACAGCCTCAGCCCAAAAAGCAATAGGAATGTCAGCATCAGCCAACATAGTCCTGGCTGCTTCTATGAGGGTTCTATTCTTTCTCTCAGCAACCCCATTTTGCTGTGGGGTTCTGGCTACACTAAACTGTCTAGTAATCCCTTTGTTGGCACAAAAATCATCCAACAGCTTATTTCTAAACTCTCCCACCATTATCACTTCTAAGCATCTTAACTTCATTACCAGTCTTCTTCTCAATTTGGTTAATAAAGTTAATTAAAGTATCAACAGTTTCACTTTTCAAAGCTAAAAAGAAAGTCCAAGTAAACCTAGAAAAATCATCAGTAATGACAAAGCAGTAAGATATACCATTCAAGCTTTCTATATTAGTTGGACCAAACAGGTCCATATGCAGCAAGTAAAGTGGTTTAGAACTAGAGTGCACCTGTTTAGACTTAAATGAGACCTTGTGCTGTTTGCCTTTAAGGCATGCAACACAAGAGTGGTCATTGTGGAAAGCCTTTTCAGGCAAACCATCAACCAAGCCATGTCTCACAAGTCTGTTTATATTTTTAAAGTTAATGTGCCCTAGTCTCTTGTGCCATAGATTACTCTCATCAACTGAAGCCTTGTCATAAAGACATGACAAGTTATTATTAATCCTAATCACATTAAGATTCACATTATAAATGTCCTTATGCCTAGGTGTCCTATAGTCAATGAATTTCTCATCTGGTATTTTAAAATCCTTGCTTAACACAAGGCATTCAGTGTGACAATCCGTCAATTTATGGTTGATATTTTATTCTCAAATATTATTTAAAAACATTATTTTAATGCTATATTATGAACTCACTCATTTTTGGGAAGAAATTTGGATTTACGTCTTGAAGTAGCATCGACTATGTCTAAACCGGAGGATTCTACGTTACGTGCTTACGTTTACATACACCGTTTTGGTGACAGTCCGACATTTCAGAAAATAAATTTATCCGTGAATATTATTTTGAGATTTTTAATTTGTGTTGGTTCATAAACTCACAAATTTACGAGAAGAGATTAGGACTTACGATTTTAATTTAACGTCCTTTACGACTAAACCAGAAACCTTAGGATTACGTATTTACGTTTTTGAACTCCGTTTTTGATGAGACAATTTTTATTAGATTCGTTTTGTGCCGTTGATTCATAATTAATAAAAACGTTTTTCGTAAAACGACCCGAGGGCACGCAAATTGAGGAAACTAGAATCGAGGAGTACCCGTAATTAAATGGGGATGAGACAAAATAAACTTGCCCCACCCCCACTACATGTGACAACAAGCTTATTAAACACACCTTTGAGGTGTCAAACTTGTAAGCTAACAAGTTACAATTGTTAACTTTACTTAGCTAAACAAGCTACAAAACCACAAACCACACTCATCTAAACCATTTCCCACAATCCTTACATGCAAACCACCCTAAAACTCTCTCTTCCTCACTCTAAATTCGTCCCACTCTCACACAAAACACCCTCATTTGATCAATTTTAACCATGAAATCATGTGTTATTCATACACATGATGAAGGACTCTTGAAGCTCTATTGATTGGTGGTCATTTTAACATCCAAGGAGAAGTTTTGTTGGTGTCTTGGGGCTGATTTTCCACAAGATGTTCATGAAGATAGGTGATCTTGAAGTTGATATTGGTATATCACAAGTTTTGCCATCAAAATCCAAGCCTTGTTCATCAACCTCATCTTTTCATCACTATGGTGGTATAAGGATCATTTTTCCTATCCTTCTTGTTATTTTGATTATGTAATCTTGTATTTTCTTTTACTTATGTATATGTATATTATGATGAATGATGATTAAAAATATTATGTGGGGATTTGGTGTCGATAGATTTGATAAACATGGGTAAAAAGATGAAAAACCATAGGTAACAAGGTTAAAATCTTGCTAAATATGATGTCTGTATAAAAATAGTAAGTAACCAAATGATAAACTGATAAAATGGCATGGTGGAATCAATTTACAGTTATTATTAGATGTCATACACATGTGAGAGTTTGCCATGCAATGGAATCATCAAAATGAGTGAGATATGATCAAAACAAAATTAGTATACCATTCTGAATAGTCTGTTTTGTAGGTACTGTTAAGGATACTTAGACATGGATTGAGCAGTAGATATAACTAACTTATTTGTAGTACATAATATGAAGTTTATGTCATCCAAAAATGAGCTTCTATCTCCTTATAGAACTCAAGATATGATAAAAATGGTGAAAGTGAAACTAAAAATCAGATTTTATGAAATTAAAGTTTAATAGTATTATATAAGCACTCAAAATAACATAGTATAAAGTGTGAAATTAAAACCCACTAACTTATATATTTCATTTATATAAATATGTATAAGGATAAATAAATGGACATTATATAAAAATTGTAGTTTGGTAAGTTATATAAGTTATAAAAACTATAAACATGATTTTCACGTCTTTTCAGCTAGTACCGTAAAATTAACATTTTTCGTCAATTAAAACTTAGACGATCGGACCCGTCTAATGTAAACTTTTTAAAAGTCATATACTGATATATAAGTAATTAATACAAGTAAAAACCGATAAAACCCGAACTAAATAACATATGGACATTAACGGGCTAAGTTAGCATTATTGGACTATTAATCCAACTAAATGGGCTAAACACTTATAAATTTACTTATTGGGCTTAACCCACTTGGGCCCAACATGTAAAGTATAATACTGATAATAAAAGTGTAAAATGGACTAATTTAAAGTATTGGGCTTATAATAGTCTTATTGGGCCTAAAATATGTGAATAAGTAAAACTAGTAAACTAGTATAAAAGTTACCAATACATAACACTAAAATGAGTAAATGAGAATGTATAAACCCACTTGATCATCATATATATAAAATCATCATATGCATACGTAATTGTTATTTTGATAAAGTCATTGGACAAAAGTCTAAGACGAGTATTATTTGTCTAGGTTTCCGTGATTGAAGCACGTACCGTACATCCGAATTGCCGATAACCCGCTTTCCCACATCAACGTGAGTTCATAGCCTCGCACTCTTTTAAATGTTTTTATGAAATATTTTATAAACCCGCGAGGGAGATAACATGTTAGTTTTTATGAAATAGGACATTAGTTGTCCCAATTGTTTGTTTATCGATTTGGACCCGAATGATTGTATGACCCAATAAATGATTAAATGACCCGATAGATGAAATGAAATGGATTATTAAAGTTAGGTTATGTCACTAAAAGTCCCATTAGCATGAATTGTGAACTACCAGGATTTGGTATACGCTTATGCATATAATAGTACTATTTGGGGACGATCACCCCAGTTCGCGCCTTGACGGTTGATCCCCGTCGTGCCACATTGATTGGTAAGCGAATTTATGTATGAGAAGATTTACACAAGCGTGATTATTGTGACGACACGCTAATTTAGATGGGAAAATGAGTTTCAGGCTAGCTACCCGTTGTTTGTTGTAGTAAGGTAACAATGTCATGCGGCTTATAATAATCCAAAATAACAAAATATTGCTATACGCACTAAATTACGATATATTGCCTGACTAGCAATACGGGGTCTTACAATTGATATTATGTTCGTGTTTTGGTTTGTCATAACCATATTCATATAACGGTTTTTATTTAATCTATACAACGTTGTAAAACGTTTTGTATGATGTTTTTACAACAATGGTTCGTATAATGCTTTTTAAGGCAAATGCCTATATTATGATTTTGATAAGGATTTGTATATAATGACTTTGGCTATTTTATGGCCTATTACAATGATTTGTACAAAAATGATTTTCGGTAATAATTATATACCTATGATATATTAATGGTTTTATTGAACTCTATGAATTCACTCGGCGTTATCGCTGACCTTTTCTTTTAACATGTTTTATCTCAGGTACTTGAAGGTAATTCTTGGGAAGACAACAAGAATTCATGGCCCGCACTTAAATAACAATTTCCATTCAAATCTTTTGTAAAATTGTATGAAATGACCATGACTTGGGACCTATGTAAATTTGATATTTATGAATGGAAATGCTTTATTATTAAACGACGCGATTTTTAAGCGTTGTCTATGATGTGAGTAATGTGCTATCCCGTAACACAAACGAGTCTTCCGCTGTATTGAATTGTATAAATTTGGGGGTGTTACAGTTTGGTACCAGAGCTCTCGTTATAGAGAACGAAAGATTTTTAAAAAGAAGGTTTTGAATAAAACTTTTCAAAATCTTTTAACTATAAACATTTTTCTAAAAATGTTTAAAAATCTTTTGACTATAACGGTGCCGAAGAATTCCCGAGTTACCGACAAGGCCAGACTGAGAAGTGTTATTTTAATATATATATATATAACTTGGATTATATATATTTATATATGATGTAATTTGATCATGATTGTTTGATGATTATTTTAATATTTATACTAGGTATTTATACGACGTAGATTGTCACAAGGAACCCTAAATTCCCTAGTAAATTAATCTAGCTATTTCAGATCTAAACCAAGTTGTGGATATTTATGATCCCAGCAAATGGTTGATATTCGTAGAAATGTTGATATTAGTTTATTGTGATATTAAAGAAGAATAGGCGAGATTAAATCTGATATCGACGTCATGACGATCTTTCCATATAGAGTGGAGTTTGACAAAACTTACCACCTGGAAAGGTGTCATCTAATTCGTTGTCACCCAATTCTTAAATTGAAATCGAAAGGGTGAATGTTGCACTTGAGGCTGTCATTAGAACCATTACCCAAAAGCATCATGCCACTAGTACCTTTCCGAGAAGTCTAGTTGAATGATCAATTCATTTCATACTAGTGACTCATTTGATAATTATTGATAAAGGAGTTATAGGATTGGAAATTAAGTGTTGTTCATATCGAGCTTTTATTGCCCTTTTAAGGTTTAAAAATAAAGTTGAAGTATTAGGAAATGAGGTAGGATATCGAATTGAGTTTAAGTTGGTTGAAACTTGAATGAAGTAAAATTTAACTTGTATGGAATAAGAAATTGTTAAGAGGAAGTTGTTGAGTCCTGTGATTGAATTATAAGGTTTTAAATGATTGTTAGTTCGTATTAAGGGTTGTTCCTAGGCCATTGTCCAATGACGAGGATGCCCAGTGTCCAACAAATAAATTGAATAAATCTTCTTCTGAATTGGGACCGATGGATCTTCCGGGACAGGTGGGACACCTAATGACTCTTGTAGATTAGTATTTATCTTGGTATCTTTTAAAAATAATCCCTAACTTAACTGAGACATCAGTTGGTAGGATGAGTTCTTGGAATTGTATGACATAGTGACACGTAATGTGTTACGGTACAATTTTGACTTGTTTGTGATTAATGAAAAGACTACCTTTGATTACTAAATCCTACATGTATTGATGTTATCTATCCTTTATTTCTTCATCCTAATGTTCGCATTAGTGATGCAACCGTTGAACAAGTACTCATCTCGATTTAAGTTACGTTGTGGATTATTCTTTTTAAGTGCCATCAAGGTCATGAACCTCATGATTATTTGGCTAAGCTCATTTCCTGGTATATTGTAGTTAGTTCTTGGTGAACAACTTTTCATCACTCTTTTGCAGATCACTCATTGTTTTTATAAAGATAAAACAGTATCCCTTGAGAAAATTGAATTTTCATCACTATAAGGATTATCCAAAGTGAGATTTATAAGTGATTGTTATCGAAATGAAGTTGTTTATAAAACACCTTGGAAAACTTAATTGTTTTAATAACAAAGAAAATATTTGTAAAGTTATTTTTGATTCTTATTTAAGAATTAAGCATGAAAATGTTTTTATTATAAACATGATGATAAAATTTTGACGAACTTAGTATTGCATCGTTAATCTTGAAATTGTATAGAGTTGCGCGGCTACATACAATTTGGAAGTGACCATGCAAGGCTGATTAGTAGTCACCATGAAATTGTTAATAAACACTACATTTTCTTTGAAGTTATGAAAGATTAAAAAATTTTTAGATCTGCAAGAAGTGAAAAATAGGGACATATTGATAGAGACAACTACATATGTACCCGTACTATTTATTCTTCTGAGTCGAATTTACTCATCTGTGAAACTTGTCTTATTTGACAGTTGATATTCCTTTCTTGTCCAATTCTCCCGTAGTGAGATTCTTAGGAAAAGTATCTAATTACCGAGTGTTGATACCCGACTGGATGTATCGACTTTCCTATCATTTCTTTTGATTAGATTTCATTTGAATGACCTGGGTAACGATCTGAGGAGCTTTCGAATGCGTACTCAAATTATGAAAACATGGGATATATTCATATTCATTAAATGTTTTCGTCTGTATCTGATTTGAAATTCTCTCGCGTAGATTATGCGTTGACCTTACTCTTTTAATGGTAGTTATGACTCCAGATATCCTTGAATTTGTGAAGGATTATGAATTATTATTAGTCTTTTGAGAAGTTCACATCTTATCGGCGACAATGAAACTGGGAAGTTAATAATGCCAGTAGAATGGATTGATTGATTAGGACATGATGACATTGTCTTAAATGATGGGAACTCGAGTAGAATTCCCTTAACTGATAAGATGTTGACTATCAAAAGTGATCTAAATAATTCTTAATGGATGACCATATCCTGCATTTAGACTTGAAATTATACCATGAATGGTTATGAACTAGTCATAGATATTATAACCTAGAAAGAACCTAATATGAATTTATTAAAAGATGTTTCTGTTATCTGAAACTTTAGTAAGTATTTGTTGATGAATTACCTAGACTTTCGCCATTAAGGCAAGTTGAATTTGGTATTGATTATATTCTTGGTGTTGCACCTGTGGCGTGTGCACTGTTCTTCAGCACCATCTGAATTAAAGGAATTACCGTACAACTGAGAGAGTTGTCGGAGAAAGCTTTTTTTTTCTACCGAGCTCGTCATAATGAAGAGCTATGGTGTTATTATTCCTTTTATTTATTAATTACCGTGAACTAAGTAAATTGACGATTAAAATCAATATCCACTACCCAAGATGATAGATTGTTCGATCATTTACAAGGTTCTAGCGTATGTTCTAAAGATTTGATCCACGGCATGGTTATCATCAATTTCGCGTCCGCGAAAAAGATTATCTATTCCAATCACTACATTCAGAACTCGTAATGAAGATTATGAGTTTCATGTTATGTCGTTTGGATTGACCAATGCACATGTAGCATTCATAAATTTGGTGAATCACGTGTGTAGGCTGTAATTTGATAAATTCATGCTTGTGATTATTAAGGACCATTTATTTATTTATAAGAATAAGAATGAGTTAATAATTATTTGTAGAATGCCCTGAGTCGGCTGAGTAGTGAATATTTGTACCTTGAATATTTAACATGTGATGAAAGACTTAATCCTTTGCATTATTTGACAGTGTGATTAATAGAAAGTGGAAATATGTTTTGACAAATGTTTTAACAAAGGATTTTTAAGGGATTATTTCCTTATACACAAATCATTTAACTAAACTCCTGTTTAGGGGTAAATGTTTGTGTATACCTCAAGACAACCTAAGAGGGATTGAGGAAAACTTTTAGACCAAGACTTGAAATTTGAAACGATAGTTTTTGCTTTTCAACTAAGAAAACCTTGACCAAAGTATAAACAAAGATTTTTCAAACATTTACGGATCTTATTAAGTATTTTTGATAAATGAACAAAAATCTTGTTAATTAAATTCATATTTATTTTGAACATTTTATATAATTGGACAAACTGAGAAAATTTAAAAACTTTTTGCGTTTACGTTTCATAAAAATTAAATATTTATTATTTAATTACTTGTAGTAATTATCGACGCTTTAAACGTCGGATTGAGCAAAACTGATAAAAACAATAGTTGAGATAGAACTAAGACTTAGAAAATGTGAAGGAATAATTTCTGAATAAATACGGCCATGATAATTATTTCATCGAGGAAGGTGAATATAATTACTGACACATTATGTAGAAAAGATAAAGAACCAATTAGGACATGTTCCTTAATAATGAAGGTGCAAAATAAATTGCCGAACAATTTAAATATGAACGATGTTTGTAAAAAGGATAATATAGATAATAAAAAGGGGTTCGCGGCTAATATGAACCATTAGAATTGAGGAGCCGATGGCATTAAATGTATAAAAGGCCACTTGTGGTTGCCTAAATAGGGAGATTTTGAGATGTAGTCATGTTGGAATCTCGTAAGTATAAGTATTATATTCCTGTCATTTCTGATTTGATGTATCATTATCAGAAGAAGTTGTACTAATGGCAAATTATGAAGGCAGACACCGCCTCATACATTAGTAAACGTCTAGCTATTGCAAAGGTCATCATCTGAATTTGATTCGATTTGGGTCATCGTCGACAGACTGACCAAATCTACTAATATCATTCCTGTTAATGATAGATTCTTGATGAAGAAATTGACTCTTTTGTATCTAAAGGAGTTGTGTAAACATGGTGTGCCTGTATCGATCATCTCTATCAAGATCCTCCCTTCGCATCGAATTTCTAGAGATTTGCTCAGAAGTCATTAGGAATGAACCTTGATGAGAGTACTATTACCACCCCAATCGAAGGGATGAGGCAAAGATACAAAATACTATAAGTGTTGTTTTATGTTTGAATGATTGACCTTTGGTAATAAACCATATAATATTTTCCTTTGGAGAGATTATCATTGAAGACTATTGTATTAGGATCGAGATCGAATCTTGTGAGGATATATATTAGAGCATTTGTAAGCAGGAGTTGGGATGAAGACATCCGACATACACCCATTGTGAGTTGGACATGTCTTTTAGGTTTAAGGTTTCCTATGATGGCGAATCTAACCTTACAAAATACTAAACCCGCGAGACCTGAAATGATTGTTGAAATTAGGATCTAATTATTGACTGCCGATAGTGGGCAGGAGGTTATGTGAATATGAAATGTAGATCTTGAAGTGCCAGATGGGTAGCGAAGTTATGCCAAAAAATTTAACCATGGAAAAATGAATTGATGATCTGGAAGATCATGGGATATAAGTCCCCGTTGTATGGGACCATATAGATGATGTAAAAATATTGGTTTGAAAGGCATATAAGCTGGATCTACCCTAGGACTTCAAGAGCTGCGTGAATTATGTCTCGTATATCGAACTTGATAAAATGCCTATCAAGTGAAAATCTGACTATTCCTTAATGAAGTTTAGATCGGCGAAAAGTTGCATTCATCAAAAACCCGTGAACATCATGGATAGAGAAAGTAAGTCAACATTAAGCCTGATCTTATTCCCGTAGTTATGTTTGATGGAACTCGCGTATTGTAATGAATTACACTTGTGAGAAAACACCGAATGTGGAGGAAATACCCACATGGCTTTAACTCTATAAGAAGCGAGTAGTAAGATAAGATGATCTTTGAGGACAAAGATCCTGTTTAGGGGTAAATGCTGTGACAATCCGTCAATTTATGGTTGATATTTTATTCTCAAATATTATTTAAAAACATTATTTTAATGTTATATTATGAACTCACTCATTTTTGGGAAGAAATTTGGATTTACGTCTTGAAGTAGCATCGACTATGTCTAAACCGGAGGATTCTACGTTACGTGCTTACGTTTACATACACCGTTTTGGTGACAGTCCGACATTTCAGAAAATAAATTTATCCGTGAATATTATTTTGAGATTTTAAATTTGTGTTGGTTCATAAACTCACAAATTTACGAGAAGAGATTAGGACTTACGATTTTAATTTAACGTCCTTTACGACTAAACCGGAAACCTTAGGATTACATATTTATGTTTTTGAACTCCGTTTTTGATGAGATAATTTTTATTAGATTAGTTTTGTGTCGTTGATTCATAATTAATAAAAACGTTTTTCGTAAAACGACCCGAGGGCACGCAAATCGAGGAAACTGGAATCGAGGAGTACCCATAATTAAATGGGGATGAGACAAGATAAACTTGCCCCACCCCCACTACATGGGAAAACAAGCTTATTAAACACACCTTTGAGGTGTCAAACTTGTAAGCTAACAAGTTACACTTGTTAACTTTATTTAGCTAAACAAGCTACAAAACCATAAATCACACTCATCTAAACCATTTCCCACAATCCTTACATGCAAACCACCCTAAAACTCTCTCTTCCTCACTCTAAATTCGTCCCACTCTCACACAAAACACCCTCATTTGATCAATTTTAACCATGAAATCATGTGTTATTCGTACACATGATGAAGGACTCTTGAAGCTCTATTGATTGGTGGTCATTTTTAAATCCAAGGAGAAGTTTTGTTGGTGTCTTGGGGCTGATTTTCCACAAGATGTTCATGAAGATAGGTGATCTTGAAGTTGATATTGGTATATCACAAGTTTTGCCATCAAAATCCAAGCCTTGTTCATCAACCTCATCTTTTCATTACTATGGTGGTATAAGGATCATTTTTCCTATCCTTCTTATTATTTTGATTATGTAATCTTGTAGTTTCTTTTACTTATGTATATGTATATGATGATGAATGATGATTAAAAATATTATGTGGGGATTTGGTGTTGATATATTTGATAAACATGGGTAAAAAGATGGAAAACCATAGGTAACAAGGTTAAAATCTTGCTAAATATGATGGCTGTATAAAAACAGTAAGTAACCAAATAATAAACTGATAAAATGGCATGGTGGAATTAATTTACAGTTATTATTAGATTTTATACACATGTGAGAGTTTGCCATGCAATGGAACCATCAAAATGTGTGAGATATGATCAAAACAAAATTAGAATACCAATCTGAATAGTCGGTTTTGTAGGGACTGTTAAGGATACATAGACATGGATTGAGAAGTAGCTATAACTAACTTATTTGTAGCACATAATATGAAGTTTAGGTCATCCAAAAATGAGCTTCTATCTCCTTATAGAACTCAAGATATGATAAAAATAGTGAAAGTGAAACTAAAAATCAGATTTTGTGAAATTAAAGTTTAATAGTATTATATAAGCACTCTAATATAGTATAAAATGTGAAATTAAAACCCACTAACTTATATATTTCATTTATATAAATATATATAAGGATAAATAAATGGACATTATATAAAAATGGTAGTTTGGTAAGTTATATAAGTTATAAAAACAATAAACATGATTTTTACGTCTTTTCAGCTAGTACCGTAAAATTAACATTTTTCGTCAATTAAAACTTAGACGATCGGACCCGTCTAATGTAAAATTTTTAAAAGTCATATACTGATATATAAGTACTTAATACAAGTAACAACCGATAAAACCCGAACTAAATAACATATGGACATTAACGGGCTAAGTTAGCATTATTGGACTATTAATCCAACTAAATGGGCTAAACACTTATAAATTTACTTATTGGGCTTAACCCACTTGGGCCCAACATGTAAAGTATAATACTGATAATAAAAGTGTAAAATGGACTAATTTAAAGTATTGGGCTTATAATAGGATTATTGGGCCTAAAACATGTAAATAAGTAAAACTAGTAAACTAGTATAAAAGTTACCAATACATAACACTAAAATGAGTAAATGAGAATGTATAAACCCACTTGATCATCATATATATAAAATCATTATATGTATACGTAATTGTTATTTTGATAAAGTCATTGGACAAAAGTCTAAGACGAGTATTATTTGTCTAGGTTTCCGTGATTGAAGCACGTACCGTACATCCGAATTGCCGATAACCCGCTTTCCCACATCAACGTGAGTTCATAGCCTCGCACTCTTTTAAATGTTTTTATGAAATATTTTATAAACCCGCGAGGGAGATTACATGTTAGTTTTTATGAAATAGGACACTAGTTGTCCCAATTGTTTGTTTATCGATTTGGACCCGAATGATTGTATGACCCAATGAATGATTAAATGACCCGATAGATGAAATGAAATGGATTATTAAAGTTAGGTTATGTCACTAAAAGTCCCATTAGCATGAATTGTGAACTACCGGGATTTGGTAGACGCTTATGCAAATAACAGTACTATTTGGGGACGATCACCCCGGTTCGCGCCTTGACGGTTGATCCCCGTCGTGCCACATTGATTGGTAAGCGAATTTATGTATGAGAAGATTTACACAAGCATGATTATTGTGACGACACGCTAATTTAGATGGGCAAATGAGTTTCGGGCTAGCTACCCGTTGTTTGTTGTAGTAAGGTAACAATATCATGCGGCTTATAATAATCCAAAATAACGAAATACTGCTATACGCACTAAATTACGATATATTGCCTGACTAGCAATACGGGGTCTTACTATTGATATTATGTTCGTGTGTTGGTTTTTCATAACCATATTCTTATAACGGTTTTTATTTAACCTATACAACGTTGTAAAACATATTGTATGATGTTTTTACAACAATGGTTCGTATAATGATTTTTAAGGCAAATGCCTATATTATGATTTTGATAAGGATTTGTATAAAATGACTTTAGCTATTTTATGGCCTATTACAATGATTTGTACAAAAATGATTTTCGGTAATAATTATATACCGATGATATATTAATGGTTTTATTGAACTCTATGAATTCACTCGGCGTTATCGTTGACCTTTTCTTTTAACATATTTTATCTCAGGCACTTGATGGTAATTCTTGGGAAGACAACAAGAATTCATGGCCCGCACTTAAATAACAATTTCCATTCAAATCTTTTGTAAAATTGTATGAAATGACCATGACTTGGGACCTATGTAAATTTGATATTTATGAATGGAAATGCTTTATTATTAAACGACGCGATTTTTAAACGTTGTCTATGATGTGAGTAATGTGCTATCCCATAACACCAACGAGTCTTCCGCTGTATTGAATTGTATAAATTTAGGGGTGTTACATTCAGTATCAATGAAAAGAACCTTAATTTTGTTATCACAAACTTATGATACATTAAACAGATTATAGTCAAGTTCTTTTACCAAAAACACGTTTCCAAAACGCAAATTATTGGTGAGAAGAGTTCCTTTGCCTGTGATAGTTCCATATCCGCCTCCAAAGTAAACTTTATCACCATCCTTAATGGGAGTGAAGTTTGTGAGATAATCTTCCTTCCTAGTCATGTGCCTAGAGCATCCACTATCCCAATAGCCATAATCATTAACCTACTTTTGAATGCCCTGCACATAGAGAAAACAAATTAGTTTTATTTGGGAACCCAAGCCTGAGCAGACTTAGATTCATTTGGTTGTTCAACAAGAACAGACTTAGTCCTCATAACAACCCCTTGTTCATCCCTTTTTGGATTAAACACCCAGTTAACCCTAATTGGTTTTGTGATGACCTTTGAAATATAATTAAATCTGTTACAGGTCATTAAAATCCCATTAGAATTAGGGTTTTGATCTTGCTTAGGTCTCCATGTCAAGCTAGAAGAAGCTTTAGACCCCTTTCCCTGTGATTGCAAATATTTACCATTATTTGGTCTGGCAACATTTCTGTCAGCGTTTGATTTGGTCTTGTCAACGCTGAAATTACCCTTATCAGCGTTGAACCTATGGTTTGCTACAGGAACCCATTGCCTATTAGACCATGTACCGGTCTTCTGAAAAGGTCTTTGTCCATAAGTGTTAGACCCTTTAGTAAAGAATGGGGCTGGTTTAACAACTTGTGGACTTTGGTGCACAAAAGTTTTTGGTTTGACAGTGTTTGACCTTTTGTCAGCGTTGACCTTTGAAGCGTTGACACACTTACAAGCTAAATGTGAAAATCTACCACAATTATAACAGGCTTTTCTAGACATAACTCTAGGTCTAGAAGAAAAGAAACCTGTTCCATTATCACTAATTTGGCTTTTTGGTGACCTAGTTTTTCTATAAATTTCTGCATATTTAATGCTGGGTTTTTTAACAACGTTTGAGCCAAGGTCAACAGTCTTGCCAGTGATTGGGTTTGTTACTTTGATAGGGGTAGACTCATTAGGACTATCACTAAGCATGCCACCCTTAAAAAATAAGGTAGGGTTGGCTTTCTTCCATTGGTCCAAATCAGTCAACTTCTGCCTATACTCTTCTATTGGGGTAAGGACTCTTGGTGGAGGAATAAATTCCTTATTCCTAGGTGTATCTCCTATATTTCATTGTAGTCTTGAATGATCACGAGGATGCATTTTTTACTTATTTCAATAGTTTATTTAAGCCGAAAATAAAGTAGGACGATTTAAGCAATAGTTAGCTAAAGGACAAAATCATTTAAAACTGATTCTCGAAACCTCATAAAATTCATATCTTGGCATAACTCGTTTCACGATTTGAGATCTTTCTCGGACCGATATTTGGCATTGACTTCATACTTCGAATCTTGAGAGACGTTCTTGAAATAATGGTCTTCTCTTCATAATAGGAATTTCTTCACTTGAAGCTTTTGAGAGATTCTTCAAACTTAGACCACGACTTCTTCATTTTTCTCAAACCTTTATTTCGGATTGTGATAGACAACGATCTGCCTCCTTTTAAGACATGGATCTATTTATCCTCATACCTTGTTAGGGTCTTTTCGGAAAGACTTCTCCATGATCTTTATGGGAGTAATTGTTTTTCGTCGTGTGTCTCGATCCTTCATATTGATTTTTGAATAATGTTTCCTCACATCACTTTGGATCTTTAGCAACAAAATGTAATCCTCATGCCTTGTTACGGCCTTTTCGGACTCGCCAATCCTCGGATCCCGCTTCAATAAGTTATGCCTTGGCTATGAACTCTAATTAATCCCGAGCAACTTTTAAACGATCTTGGTCTAGAAGCTAAGTAACTTTTCAAATCGTATGACCTTATTTATTACAATTATTTATTAACAAGCGATGGGAGAAAAAGCTTATAATTAACTCACATAAATTCATGAAAGAATACAAAACTTATAATTGACTCTATCATCTCTCGTTCTCCACAATTTAAAATCTCAAGGAATGAGACTCGTGGATGCTTAGCCTAATAAACCAATTAAGGTCCATATGGTTAAGGATACTAGCTAGAGTAAACTTAAATAAGTAAACTCGGGTTGAGTCAAAAGATGCATGACGAGTTTAATATATCAAAGACTTCTAAACTCGTTAAAACCACTTTATTTATTGTTTTTCCTTTATTCTTGAAATGGAATATATACATACCATAGTGATAAAAAAAGGAAAAGAGATAAAAGAAAATAAAAGAAAAATACTACTAGGCCAAAATAGATCAAAATTTTTGAAAAATGTCGAAAAATCAATTTTCCGGTTAAAATGAGGACAAATTCATGGAAAATCCCACTTAACTTTGATAGAAGTCCCTCCTACACTTGATATAAACATTATCCTCAATGTTTAAGCATGTTGAAGTAAACTCCCCTAGACTTAGGACATTGTGTGCTTTGTTTAAGTCTTGTTAAGGAAGAGACAACTATAGTGATTTCAATGTCAACATATAAGATTTGATGAAATATTGAATCACAAAAGTTTAGGATAGAACCGGGAAGACAGGAACACGGCATCACGGGTCATCAAAAGTCATCAAAAGTGGATCTTTGAAAGCTCCAATCCCTGCACATCATAAGAAAGAAAACAACAAACACTTACGGGGCTCCCCCTACACTTATTATTAAAATAGATGAAGAAGCATAGATTAGCGGGTTGCCTCCCGAGAAGCGCTTGTTTTTGTTAACCGAGTCACGAGCCTGACTCGACCCCGAATTAAGTGGTCCATGGGGAAGCCTCTAATGTAATACCGGGATAAAAAATTGTAAAATCCATGATTTTACCATGATTTTATGTAATGAAGTTTCACCCATTAATCCTAGAACACATACTCATGTGTTGCATTTAAATAAGTTGTGTGTGAACTTGTCCATTATGTACTTATACTTTTACATTCATACTTGTTGTAATAACTTTATAATGTAAACCTTGTACTTAAAACTAGGGATAACAAGTAGTCAAATGTATACTTAATACTTGAAATATACATCACTTAACTAAATAAAAGTTGAGAAAACATGCTACACACTATATGTAGCCGTGTATGTATGTTGTATGTACACCATAAACATGTTTTAACCTTCTTGGACTAGCCCATGACCATACTCCTTATGTCCTAGCCCAACATAAGCCCAAGCCAAAGGCCCATTACTCCTTTTGGCTAGCTAGACACGACACATAGACTTGTGTGGAAGGAGAAGAGTTGCTTTGGAAAGGCAAGGGATGACACTTGGCACAATATGTCTTACCAAGGTGAATCATACCTTTTGCCATTCCCTTCCTCTCTCTTCTTTATGCCGAAACACACACATACAACACACACACATCCTCATTTCACATGCATCCAATCTCACTCTCCTTATTTCTCTCTCGAATCATTCGGCATTAAGCCACAAGAATCCAAGTTTGTTCATTTATTCTACTAGATCTTTGTCTCATCTTAACTACTAATCATTTAGTAGTATCATCATCATTGGAATCACTAGAACAAGCCCTAGCTGAATCTATAAGGCCACAGCTTGGTTTACATTTAGGGTTTCTTCATCAACTAGATTAGATCTCTAATCTCCTTGTTCATCTAGATCATCCTTGGTATATTTAAGCAAGAAAGGTATACTCCTTATGCTCTTTCATTTCTTCATGCATGCATCATCATACATCTATAAACACAAGTAAATTACTTGTTAAAATCAAGATTTGGTAAAGCCATAGCCATTATAGGTCACGGCATAATTGTGAACACCATAGTCATGGTTAAAAACTCTTTTTAATAAGAAACCTATGGCTTGTATTCTATGTTTTAAACTTGATTAAAAACCATATGAAACATTTTATGAACCTAAATGTAGCATGGGTTACAAATCTTGCTTTATGGGATTTTCGTTAACTAATAATCATAGATCTCATAAAATAAACTTGTGTAACTTGAAAATCATGAAGACCATGACCTTAATGGTCACGGCTAAAGTGAATGATGAACATATGATTTGTCTACTAAGTTTTAATGATGGAATATGTAATATTAAATGTTAAATGGAATACTAAAAATCACTAAAATGATTTATGTGAACATATGTAGCCGTGGGTTATATATGACCTAGAATGGTTTTAAATGTACATGCATGCTTATATAAACCATAGATCTAATGATAAGAGTTAACTTAAACATGTTGAACATAAAACAAGCTTATAAAATCTTATGGAAACCTTGGGAGAAAACAATATAGCCGTGGGTTATATATAGTTTTCTTGGAATAATGGTAACCTTGGGAACATGCATGTAACCTAGATAATCATATTGTTTTTTTGTAAATATTTACAAGACTTAAAACTAGCTAAAATATTCATCTTGGAAATACCAAGATATAAAATCATAGCCGTGGGCTATATGTATATATGTATGGACTTGTGACTTGATTTCTTGATTTGTACATAGCTAGATCTATTTTGGAGACACTTATAAGTACATGCAACCTTAAAAAAATGTTTTGACTCATCTTAATAAGCTATAATTAATTATAGCCGTGAGTTATAAGCTCATATTAGGGCTTATGACTTGCATGCAACCTTGTAACACATCTAGATCTCATTTGGTACATCACATAAAATAAACTATAAGTTTTATTCTTTTGTTAAGATTTAAAACTAAATATGAATAAGCTAATAATAAGCTTATAAGAAAATACTAGACTAATACTTACATAAAATGTAAAGTAGTGTTAATGGACTATTTAAGCCCATGCAATGTTAGTCCAAGACTTAATGGACTCAATAAGCCCATTTAATAAATCTTAGTGACCTAATGGACTTAAGTTTATACTTGAACCCAGTTAAAATGATTAATGGACTTAAAATGTATTTAAGCCTAATAAATGTGTTAAAGGCCCATTTAACAAGTTAGTAAACTTAAAAATGTATTTAGGCCCACTAATTGGCCCATTAGATGTTTACTGATTTAATGAGCCCATATAATGTTTTGAATGTTAAATAAAAGTTTTTATCATAAAATGTAACTTATAGAAACTTTTGGAGTAAAATGACAATTTATGAAACTCAAGGACTAAAACCGTGACTTATGAGACTTGTTTTGATAAATTAGTAAACACAAGGACTGAAAATGTAATTATCCAAAAGTCTAGGGTTTAATAAATACCATCCGTGGCATATTAAACCCTAGGGACCATTTTGGGAAGTTTCTAAAAGTTATTTTGTCATTTTAAAACCCTAAGGACCATTTTGGCAATAATCTGAAACTTAAAGAAGCCATAGGGTCTGTTTTGGTTATTTTATGAAAGTTACAAAACCTAGACTTAAGTAGGGGGACTAAATCTGCCATAATTCAAAACTCAAACAAGCCCTAGGTACCAAATGTGTAACAATCAGAAAGTTTACTTTGTTTAAAAATATAGAGGGACTAGTTTTGCCATGTTCCGAAACTTTAACAAACCCTAACCCTAATTCTATTTTTAAACTTACTAAAACTAAAACAAACCCTAAACTATAAGAATTTATAATATAAATTCTTAAACTTGTAATTTATAAATTATTTTAAATGTTAAATAATTTATGGGAACTTTTAAGTTAAATAAATTATTTTATTTTATTTTTCAAAGATAAAATATTTATATTTTTGATTTATGAAATAAATTGTATAAACAATATGGATATGTATTACTAATACATAAACTCATATACTTGTAGGAAATAAAATTATATGAACGTTGAATAAATTGAATACTAATATTTAAGTAGAACACCTTACGTTTACTTAAAATATAAAACTTAATAGTAAGTTTAAATGGATGATTATAATACATGAACTACGAATGTAAACTAATATTTTAAGTAGAACGTTTTATGTTTACTTAATTATGAAACTTAATAGTAAGTTTAAATGGATGATTATAATACATGAACTGCGAACGAGAACTAATATTTTAAGTAGGACATTTTATGTCTACTTAAATAAGAAACTTAATTGTAAGTTGAATGGTTATTATTAATACATGTATTATGAATACAAACTGATATTAAAAGTTAAACATTTTATGTTTACTTAGAAATGAAACTTATATAGATAAGTTTAAATGAATATTTTTAATACTTGAACTACGGTTATTTAGATAAATGCCGTAGCATAAATGAACTGATTAAAAATATGTATAAGCATACACATATGTTCTTTGTACTATCTATTAAGACTGTACTATTTGATTAGGCATAACTTGTGGCGTGAGCATTGTTTGGATTTTCGTGTTATACAGCTATTGCCAACTCCTAGGTGAGTTTACAACCCCATATAAACTATTGATAAACTTTTCCTCTACGGGGGAGAAAACATGCAACTATTTTAAAAATGGACATAACTGAATTGTATAAACTTGATTATGATTGACTATTATAGAAACTATTAAATTGTTGTAAATCGCTTGAATGTTATAAATAGATCTATTAGGGATTGACCATCCCCATCTGGGTGAGTCATGCTTACCGTGCCTTGGCCGGGACAACAGATGTATACCATGTTGGAACTAGGTTTGTGTGTCTTTTTGTAAGACACTATGTCCTCATCTGTTGAGGACTATGGAAGGTTAAGCTTCAGTTTCGAGTAATAGCAAATATAATCTAATTTTTAGTAAGAATGCTTTGTGCATTGTAACTTCTATGATTAATGTATGTCCAAACTAATTAATGTTAAAACCTATAAATTCACCAACGTTATGTTGACCCTCTAAGCATGTTTATCTCAGGGAAATGAAGTTAGAACGAGATATGTGCATGGACTCAAACATCTATGTAATCTGCATCGTAAGAATCATCAAGGGTTCCATTTTGGGAAAATGAACAATCTACTTATGACATGTTTAAGACAATTTTTATTTATTTGTTTAATAAACATGTAATCTGATTTTAATAACTCTTTATCTTATGCTCTATGGACTATATGCTATCGATCCACCCTTGTGACATCTCCGTTGATAATTCCGCATATTTTGACCCTTACCCGGGGTGTCACAGAGAATGGTATCAGAGCATTAGTTATAGAGAACTAGATAAAATTTTAAATAAAATAAAAATAAAGTGATTTTTCTTTTATTTAAAACTGGACTATAACTTTATAAAATCTTTTGGGATTTTTTTGGGACCGTATTAGCTAAGCATATAGATCTTAGGGCATTATGTGTTATGTGAACTAAGAGTATACTGATTTGATAAGTAGACTGGTTAAATGACTATATATATATATATATATATATATATATATATATATATATATATATATATATATATATATATATATATATATATATATATATATATATATATATATATATATATATATATATATATATATATATATATATATATATATATATATATATATATATATATAAGTATTAATATATATATATATATAACCTTAAAAACATTACGATAATTGTTTAAAAGGGATATACTTCATTAAACATGTAGCTAGGAATAATATTTTTTTTTGTTTGTAAGCATATACTTAGTTCAAATTTAAAATAATATTATTTTCAGAGCATCATGACTTCGCCTACTGTACCTCTGACTTTTCTACTAGTAGTAGCACCTACACCAGCCACCCGTTCGTCTCCATGATCCGTGCAGTGCGGATGGTTATCAACCTCTGACTCGGAGGATGATCAGACCATCGAAGTTGTGCTTCCTAAGGACCCTTTTTCTGCTCCAGCATCAGTCATACTGGTCTCCACCTCTATGGAGGAGGACCAGGTGTATCCAGACCTACCCTCTTCTGCACCTACATCTTTACCATCAGGCCATTTTCCCAAGTCCGTACCCGGCTCTACTTTTGAGATCGGGGAAGGCTCTGGGGTGGGACGTGTCGACTCTGTCCAGGCCCAGATCACCGCACTGGCCGCACGCCAGGAGAGGGAGATATCCGAACTCCGCAGCTTATTGATAGCTAGTCAACTAGGCTACACTGTCGGTCATGAGCGCATCGACTCCCTCTCTCATACCATGAGGGGAGAGGCACAGGCAGCCCGGGGCGTCCAGGCCAAGACTGACGAGGCATTGCAGTGGCTTTGAGAGGATAACTAGCGTCTCCACCAGCGTATCCAGACCATGGAGAGTCTCCAGCACCAGACCCATGTCCTTGTCCATTTTCTTCGACCTCTCCACCGTCCGTCATGATGGAGTTACTTTAGAGATGACCTATCTTCGTGGGGCCGTCGACAGACTCGGGACTCAGCTGCTGACAGCATTCCACATGCTCAAGGAGGCCAAAGCGACAGTTCGGACTCTGTGGAACACCAGGAGAGCACCTGTAGCTTCCTCAGCCCCATCAGCTCCAGCTTCATCTAGCATACCATCTAGGCAGGAGTAGGATTGATGTACTAGGTTTCTTGTACATCATGATCAGCCTATGAGTTGCACCCTAGCTGACATGGTATAGGACTTTTGTACTTTTATTCCTTTTTCAGCTTTTGGTGATGTAATCCTGTACTTATCCTTTCTTTTCTTTGGACATGTAACTTTGGGATGTAATGTTTTAAAGACTGTGTGTATCATTACCTTGGACAAGGCCCGACCGGCCTATGACTTAGATTTTGTTATGCTAGATGGATGTTAAATTTCTTATGGAAATAGCATGTAATCGCTTTCTTTATTATATTTGATGTGCAATGTATTATATTATGAGATCTTGACAGGTTATCCAAATTTCTTATGAAATCAGTGCATGAATTTTTCCCGTACAAATAATATAAAAATTGTACTAACGTTTGAACTAATAATCTCATTTTGTGTATGATTATAGACAAATGGTGATTACGAGATCAAATCCTAATAATGCAACCACTTCCAATGCTGATAATGTCGAATCCCCATAAGCTACTTGAAATGTCACAGCCACATAACTCCGGGAAATGATAGTGAAGGCATCACAGCAGCCATGGCAGCCAGAGGAGCTGACCCGAATGCAAACAATGATCCAAACCTCAATGCACGCAGAAACAACACCAACAGGGGTTGCTCTTACACCGACTTCTTAAAATGCAAACGCTCATATTACCGAGTAAAAGAAGGAGTTGTTGAATTGATGCAGTTGTTTGAAAGACTAGAGACAGTTTTCCGCATCATCGGTTGTGCTGACGAGAACAGAGTTAAGTTTGCCACATGCACACTACTTGAGAGCGCCCTCACCTAGTGGAACTTTGTGGTCGCTACCCTTGGACATGACACTGCTTACACTCTCACTTGGGCCAACCTCAAAGAGAGGATGACTGAGAAGTACTGTCCTAGAGGAGAAATGAAGAAGTTGGAGATAGAGCTGTGGGATCTAAAGTGTAAGAACAATGATATCCTTTGGTACAACCAAAGATTTCAAGAGTTAAGCTTGATGTGCACCAGAATGTTCCCTCAAAGGAGCGACAAAATTGAGAAGTATGTCAGTGGACTCCCTGATAACATCCATGACATTGTGCTAGCTTCACGACCCACTACCATTGAAGGTGCTATGGAATTTGCGACTGAGCTGATCAACAAACGAGCCCACAATTTGTCCGAAAGGCAAACAATCAACAAGAGAAAATCAGATGAAAGCACTCGTAGCCAGCATCAGCAGCATTCCAAAAGTCCAAACGTTGGGCAAGCTGATGACACTACTCCCACAACCCGCACCAAGAACTACTCAGGGTCCAAGCCTAAGTGTTCAAAGTGCAATGATGAGACTGCTTTTATACGTAGCCTCATCGTCCAAATCGGGCTTAAAATGCATAAAATATCATTAAAACTGCCAAATATATGCTCGTGTTTGTTGCTTGTGTATTTTAGGTACAGATATTGAGGAAATGACAAAAAAATCACAAGAATCATTCAAAAACGAACACGGGAAACAAAGTCGCACAATGAACCGGGCCCAAATCTGGAATTTCCAAAAATGACCTTAAAGAATTGAAGATTGGCAACATTGGTCCCTCATTTTTGAAGACTTGGCAATTTATACCCTTGCAAAACTCATAAAATGCATCGAGGTTCCTAAATTATCAAGATGTTACAAGAACAGCCCTTGAAGATTGAAGAAATTACATTTCAAGTCCTTGTTTAGAGTTTGAAAACTTGTCTTGCCAAATTTGACAAGTTGGTGAAACTTATTTATAAAGGAAAAGTGGTTTTGTTGCTGTTTATACAAAGTGAAGAAAAGAAGAACTTTGGGGGACCATTTCAGTCAAACACCCAAACTCACCCCAGCCAATAGAACCACCACATCACCCCACTTCCACCACTCTCCAACCAACACGTCACTTCCCCTCCCACGTCACCCTTCCACCCAAGTTTAAATAAACCTGGGTCAAACAGTCAACCATTTTTTCCCACTAAACACTACATTTAAAAATCTATTTACCCAAAATGGATTAAACTGCCACTAATCACCCTTAAACCCTAGAATAAACCCAGGATGAACAAAGAAAAAATCAAAGGGGTTTTTGTTCTATATCTCCAAATTAGTAATTCCTCTATGCCTAAACCAAACCCACATCCCAAATCACCACAAGACACACCCATGTGTCTTGTGGGACCCTCCCCTGCACCCTTCTTTGTCCCCAAACCCCAATACCAGACACATCCAACATCCCACAAGCACTCCTTGGCCCCCAAGGACATTTTAACTTCCAGGATCACAAACAACAGCTGGCAAACATCACATGATAAGTTATTGACCAAGAGAAGACCAAGGGCATTCATGGAAATTCATCCATTAGGGTTTAGCATTTGTTCAAGTATCTAGAATCATCTATGTACGCCTATAAAAGGCACTAGGATTTCACTTTTCCTCTTGTTCCAGTTTTTCTAGCAAAAATTTTGTAATCCCTTTTTAATCAATATAAAGTTGGTATTTGATTATATGTAATTCCTTTTATGATTTATTAAAAGTTGGTAAATGTTTTTAAGCTAGAATACTGAGTTCCATAATAAAATTCTTGAAGTACTTTTGAGTTTTCAAAAGTTATCTTCAAGTTTCTGAAATATTGATTTCTTTTGGTGAAATCTTGTTTCAAGATTGTTTTCCAAGGTTTTTAGGTGTTTGTTAAGTGTTCTTGAAAGGAAAAAGTATTTGAGGCAATTTGTGACAAAAGGGTAAAAGGTTGTAAAAATCACATTTTTTGGTGTTCTATTTTTCTTAGCAGGAATCCATTGGAGCTATTGATTGTTGTCCAAGGTTCTGCACAGGCCCGGGCCTGTTTGGAGGTGGCATAGCAGCCATTGTGGGACCTGGATTGTAGGTCCCACAAGGTAAAATCCTTGTTCCCAATTTCAGTTTTAAAAATTTGGTGATGTATGTGAAATCTGCATGAAAAGTGTTTAAGTGTTGTTTCCTTGGTTTGATATTGTTCATCTAGGATTGTTTGCTTGATAGAAGTGTTCTTATTCAGTTTGGATTGGATTTGATATGTTTTGGTTTGAAAAAATTTTATATTCTGAATATAAAGGAGTGTTTGGATTTGCATATTAACTGAACCTTTTTGGGAAATTTTGTGTTAAAACCTGTTTAGAATCACTCCTTAGGTTAGTATTAGGTGAGATAAGTAGTTAGTTTTCAGTTTGGGTAGGTTCTAAACCAAATTGCATGTTAAAATTTGAGAAAAATAGCAAAAATCAGTAAGTGTCTTGTTTGACTGATTTTGGTGGAATTTGTGCCTCAAATCTTGGTGGTTGCTAGAATATAGGTCATTTAAGGATTGTGAATCAGTTATATGCTATTTGGTGAGCTTATGTGTAAGTTATGAGCTTCTAAAATTCATTTTTGTGCATGTAATCTAGGTAGTTACTGTTCATCAGAAACTTTAGCTTATTCAGTAACTTCTTTGGCTTATTTGGTGCTTATTTTGCTAAGCGACTTGCTTGTTTTTGTGCATTACCTGACTCCCCACAACCCAATTGGTGTGGGAGTGCCTTATTGCCCAATATAAGCTCACAAATAAGCTCTCCTGAGCTTATTGGTCAACTGACCTGAAAAATACACTAGCAGTGGGAACTCCTTTCCCACTGGTAGCACAATTTTTAGTACTGCTTCACTAGAAAACAAATCCAGTCACATGTCACTATCAGGTTTTGAACTTTTTTGTCTTTAGTGGGTGAATTTAGGAGTTAAGGTCTGAAACTTGTTTCTATATTTTTCTAATTTTATTTTTGATTTTTCTGATTAATTAGATTTTTATTTACTGTTCATTTTATATTTTTTAGATTAAATACCATTTTTAATTAACTTTTATTATTTCTGTTTTTGGCATTTAGTGCCAAAAATACTTATTTTTCAGTTTAAACATTTTTCATAGATTTAGAAAAACTTTTTAAGGTTTTTGGTTTAAAAATATTCTATTGTTCATCTTTTTATTATTTTTTTAGAATTAATTTAAGTTAATTAGGGTTTTATATTAAACTATTTTTGTCTTTTAGTGGTAAATTTTATATTTTTCAAACTTTTCCAATTTTCTACTGTTCATTAGAGTAAATTAGGATTTTTAAAATTGGTAAATTATTTTTAGCATTATTTTATTATTTTTTATAATTATTTTAGTTTAAAAATAGTTTTTAGTAATTTAAAAATATAAAAATAGTTTCTAAAAATTAGGAAAAATACTTTTTAGTCTCTAAATAATATAAGTAACTTATTTGTTCAATAAAATCATATTTTGGACATTTTGATTAATTACATTTAATTTTAGGGCTTTAATTAGCATTTAAAATTGAATATTTAATTAATAAAAGGTTTTAAAATATATTTATTGGATTTTTATTCTTATTTATATTATTTTAGACTACTTTTAGCTTTTAATTAATTTTTAGGTTTAAAATTTTTAATTTTGTAGTTTTTTACGGTTTTATGTAATCGACCTTTTTCGTCTTAGTTTAATCCGTCGTCGTAACCGTCATTTCTTTCTTATTTCTATTTTCTTTTCTTCTCATAACAATAAAATCATCATTAATCAATTCATTACACAACACACGTGCCTCCTTGGGAAACGAACTTGAACTTTCTTAAGGGTCATTAGTGTCGGTTTTCCTAAACCGACACTTAACGCTTACCACTACTTTGTTGCTCTTTTTCCTAAAAGGGTATACAAAAAGCTACAATCATTTTGGCGCCGCTGCCGGGGAGGCGTGTTGTGTTTTGATTGAACAATTGTTGTTTTTTATATAGCCATAATTAGTATTTGTATTAGTAACACTCTACTAATACGTATTATCGTTTTTCGGTTTTTGTCTGAATACTATTACTATATTGTATACGTAGAACAATAAATTCACAAGTACTCCAAATATGTGAGAAATCACAACCTTGACTTGGGAGGTCATTACCCAATCATTGTATTCGAATCTCAAACCAAAGAAAAAAGGCAAAAATAGATAAATACTTTCGTGAAGCTCGATTTTGAAAAATACAAACTATAAGGTGGGTATAAGGCGGTTGTATTTCACGACCTAAAGGAAAAAGGCTCTTAAGTGCTTCGCGCCGCCTCGTTTCTTCCGATTGCTTGTGCGTATTTGATTTTGAGAGTGAATCGAGGGTTTTGCCGCCCAAAGTATTATTACATATCATATATATTTTCTTGGTTTCTATTGATTAAACCCTCTTGAACGATTTGGTGTTCCACCATCGTTCTAAAGTCATCGAAGGCGTTCACTTCGCGTGATCGTTTTCATTCCTTGAGGCTTCTTTAATCGAGAGATTTGATTAAGGAGGAGATTTGTAGATTTGTGTCTACTTAATACATTCACCAAGACCCAAAAAAGTTAATACCATCAAAAACCACAAAAAAATTGAAAAATACAAAACACCAAAAAGAATCTTCTTTGCTCGTCTCCTCGTTGTACGTGACGTTTATGCTAACTCGTAATCAAGCAAAACGTGCACGTAGACGAAAGAACAAAACTCCCACTCCAACTCATTCTAGTGAGGAGTCTCCTATTGACGAACCCATTGTACGAGAAGCACCAACCATGGCGAATCGAACTATGATGGAGTTACTTCAAGCACCCACCGAGGGTTATGGAGAAGCTATTGTGATTCCCGCTATCCTTGCGGAGAATTTTGAGGTGAAAACGGGTTTGTTGTCGATGATCCAAAACAACAAATTCCGTGGTGATGAGAAGGACAATCCCCACAACCATATCCGCCAATTTAATCGTCTTACCGCTACTTGCAAATTTAAGGATGTCTCGAATGACTCGATTAAGATGATGCTTTTTCCGTATTCCTTAGCGGGGCCCGCTAAAATTTGGTTAGAGAAAGAGCCACCCAATTCTATATTGACGTGGAAGGATCTCGTTTCAAAATTTGTGAACCAATTTTTTCTACCCTCTAAGACTACGCATTTGAAAAATGAGATTTCTAAATTTTCACAAGAATCAAATGAAAGTTTTTCAACGGCTTGGAATAGGTTTAAAGAGATGTTACATGAATGTCCTCATCACGGTTTTTCCGACTTGCATCAAATAGACACGTTTTACAATGGACTTAACGATCATGAAAGAGATTATTTAAATGCCGCCGCGGGTGGTAATTTTTTGTGTAAAACGGTTGAGGAAGCTTTGGTCATAATTGAGAATAGGTCTAAGGTTTATAGCCCTCGTAACATACCGAGTGTTGCCAAATTGGGCTCGTCATCGTCTCGTAGTATCAATGCCTTACATGATGAAGCAAATGAAGAAAATCGGTTTTTTAATAGATTTGCTAACCTTATGTCCCATTGGAAAGCTCAAGAAGCTTCGAATTCCGCTTCGGTTAAAGCGGTTTCTAAGAGTTGTTTGTCGTGTGGTGGAGCTCATGATCTTTCCGAGTGCATTACCGCGGATGGTAACACTTCGAGTGCTTATGTAGCAACGGGAACTTATAACCAAAACGGTCAAGGTTCCCGCCAAAACCAAGCTCCACCAAATCAAAATGCTAATAACTATCGAAACAACAACCAAGGTAATTATCAAGGCAATCAAAGGAGTTACAACAAGGGTATTTATCAAAGTGGAAATGGGCAAATTTCAAACCAAAATCAAAACCGTGATTTTCAAACTACGACTCAAGGTTTTCAAAATGATCACACCAAAAATCTTCAAGGAGAATTTTTGAATTTTGCAAAGGCAAATGATGCTAAGTTTGACAACATGCAACGTGAAATGGTTAACTTAAGATCCGAGTTGAAAAACAAGCTTAAGAACGAACTTGCTAATGAACTTAAAACTCATGCTAATAAAATGGAAGGAAATGTTCAAAGACTCCAACAAAATCAACAAAAAATAGAGCAAGGTCAACATGAGATTAAGCAAGAGTTGTTAAAAGCGGATGCTAGGCAATCTAAGTTTGAAGACCGAATGGGAAAAATGTTTGAAGCTATCATGTGTAAACCGTCTTCTTCGGGTGGTCTTCCTAGTGATACCATCGTGAACCCGAAAGGAGAATTGAAGGTTATTACTACTCGTAGTGGTAAAACTTTCAAAGAACCCATTTCTCGTCCAAGTACTTCTATTGAGAAGGAAAAAGAGAAAGAACCCGAGGTGGTGGTCGAAAAGGAGCAAATTACAAGCCCACGAAGTACCGCTCAAACCACACCTACGGTTGAACCCACACCAATCATGGAACCCGAGATTCCAAGGCCGATGCCTATGCCTATGCCCCAACCCACACCACCTTTACCATACCCTTCAAGACGAGACAAGGAAAAGGCACAAGAACGAAATAATTATCAATTTGATCTTTTTATGAAAATGTTTCGTGACTTGCATTTCAATATAAGTTTTGCCGACGCCTTAGTCATGATGCCTCGATTTGCCGCGAACTTCAAAAGTATGTTGAATTTTTCAAAAATCGTCTAGTTGTTCATCGATTTTTCTTAGCCGCATACCTCAAAAAGTCGGTGATCCCGGCAAGTTTTTAATCCCATGTGCTATACAAGACATGGAAGAATGCTACGCCTTGGCCGATCTTGGTGCTAGTATTAATTTGATGCCTCTTGAGATTTTTAAATCGCTCAATCTTCCCAATCTCACTTCTTCAAGAATGTCAATCGAAATGGCCGATCATTCTACGATTCTAGCTTGTGGAGTAGCCGAGGACGTCTTCGTGAAAGTTGGAAAGTTCTACTATCCCGTAGACTTTATTGTTGTTGACATTCCCATCGATCCTAAAGTTCCTCTAATTTTAGGTCGATCATTTTTGGATACCTCGAGAGCACTTATCGATGTGCATGCAAGGAAAATCACTCTTCGTTTCAATGAGGAAGAACTCGTCATTAATGCAACCCAAAACTCCACACTTTCTCATGTGTATTCGATCACGTCTTTGTACAATGTCAATCCCATAAAAAACATTTGTAAAAAGATTTCAAAAAGAGTTTTAGAAGTTGTTGAGAAAAATGAAGTTCCGTCCCCTCCGCCGGTGGAGGTTAAGAGTGTTAAGCCTAAGATTCCAATTATGAATGATTCTTCGGATGATGATTGTGTTGATCCCGATGGGGAGGTTTTCTTTGTCGACAAACGTTTTGAAAACTTACCACCACCTTTGCCAAAACGGTTTTCAAATGTGAGAATTTTTAGTGTGACTAACATTGCTTTAGAAACACCAAATATTTTTGACATAATCAAATCGGGTTTTCACAAGGAGAGTTTAAAAGATGAAAAAGGGAAAGATTTTGAATTGAATTTAAAAGATTTTTCTACAATTCTAACTCCGTCATCACCACGTGTATTGAGTACTACAAGCTCGTCTTCTCCTTTTGACGATGCTTTGTGTGGACTTAGTGTGGGGGAAGCCCCATATGTTCCTTCCCCTTTCTCCACCGAGGACGAGATATTTGATCCTGGAATTGCTTATAAAGGGAAATCTCGGTCTTCCACCGATGCAATAAATGGAAAATCTTTTCATTTGATTGGTGCGAGTTTACCTCGAGTAGCTCAATGTTTTCATGACTTACCCATTGTCCCACCCTTCTATTTCTTCTCATCTCTTTTCTTCAAACCCTTTGGGTTTTTGTTGACTCATGATGAAGTGGCGTTGATTTGTTTTTCCAATGAAAATGAGAACGCCATCTTCGATCCCGGTATTTTACATCATCAAAGGACTTAGTCCTTAATACCGGTTGTTTTTGGGCCTTGTTTATCATGTAAGCCCCACCATAAATTGACCATACCATGATAATCCCTAAATGATGACATTTGAGGGGATTCGAGTCGAGCTTTTGACTCGGTAATCAAAAACAAGGTGCCTCGTGGGGGAGACCCATGCTTATCCATGTACATATTATTGCTTTCTAATTAGTTTAATGTGTGGGGATTTGTGCCCTTCCAACCTTTGTTCCGTGGTTGTTTGTGCATTGTGGTTTTTAGATCATGATCTTCACGAATGGAGCCTCTCGTGTTCGTTTAATGGGAGCACTCGATCGTTTGCTTTGAAGACTTTCTCAATATTCAAATGATATATCCTTTGATGTTTTAACCTTAGGTTTTTAGCACACTTCATAAACGGCAATTAGTTTATTGGTTACACCCTTTCCATGCTAGATTAGGCATTCGACTACGTCTCTAGTATGGGGGTGTTTGCACCCCTAGACTCGAAACATTGAGGATAATGTTTAACTTTAGTATGGGGGCGAATAGATACTTGCCTTTCCAAACCTTCACGCTTTCCAAAGTTTAGCTTTTTGTTTATCGTTTTTAAGGCTAAAAATGGCAAAATTTTAAATTTTTCTCATGTTTTATAAGTGTTTGAAGACACGAATGTAGGTTTTCCGATGGCGAGAATAAGAGTAATTTTTGACTCGACCGTGCGTGTTGAGCACTTAGCTTTGATTCCTTAACTACACATTAGGCTAAGTCTCTAAAATGAGGACGAGAAATGATAGAGTTAATTATAAGTTACTATGCTAAACGTAGAATACTCGTATTATTTCAAAAACTCATGTGTTCTCGTTGTTTGCTTATTCTCCCTTCGCTTGTAAATATTTTTTGCTTAATAAATATTGACTTAGCGGTTTAGTTAGGATTGTTGGGTTTCTAGTCTTTTCTAGTAGCTTCCGTGTAATTAAATTGGGAAGACATTAAGGTATCGCCAGCGTCACGGTTTTGAAGTATTGGCACCCCAATAATCGAAAGCTTCACCCAATAATAAGATTTCAAGTGCTCACCTAAATCTAGCAAACAATTTGAAGCCCCACAAGGCCGAAAAATCTATGCAAAATTGAAAGTGAATCAAGCCTTAATCTTCGAAGCTTTAAAGATCCAAAATTCGCCTTAGCGTGAGGATATACGTCTTTGGCTAATAAAACCACCGATGAGGCAGATAATAAAAGGCAAGGCAAGACCGAAGTCATAATAAAAGCTTCATGGCGAAGTTGAATAAAAGATGGAGGTAAACCAAAGATAATAAGGCCCTTCCGTTAGGGGGCGTATAAAAGTCTTGGTAATAAGTCTCATGTTCAAAACCGTTATAAAACCGTGTTTATCGATTCTTCTTGTCAACTTAATTTTTTGACATCGTTGTCTATTAGGAGGGGTTATTGATTTGATGGTCTTAGTTACACCGTTAGGACTCTATTTTTAGACCTAAATCTCTATTATCGCATAAGTCAAACAATGTATCCTCGTGAAACATTCAAGACAAAATAAAATATAAGAGATACAACTTAGGAATAATGGGACGATAAGTACGTGATTAGGGCATATGAGTAGTGTTAGCATTACTAACTTATAATGACAATGATCTCGTTGCACGCTTGGCATGGAATTAGGGTGAAAATCGAGGACGATGAAATTATTTCTAACTAAGCATTCACGTGTTCTTATTCTATGAACCTAAACGTCCCATTTTGCGATGAAAATCATACATTATGTCTAAAACGCAAGTAGTAGTAATAAGAGTAGTGTAGCTAGTTTATCATTCAATAAAGTGAATAAAAATGAATTTTGGAGGTGCTACGATACTTTATTCTAGCATTGCGTGAGGGCACGGCAATGGTTTAGTATGGGGGAGTGATGAGACTGCTTTTATACATAGTCTCATCGTCCAAATCGGGCTTAAAATGCATAAAATATCATTAAAACTGCCAAATATATGCTCGTGTTTGTTGCTTGTGTATTTTAGGTACGGATATTGAGGAAATGACAAAAAGATCACAAGAATCATTCAAAAACGAACACGGGAAACGAAGCCGCACAATGAACCGGGCCCAAATCTAGAATTTCCAAAAATGACCTTGAAGAATTGAAGATTGGGAACATTTGTCCCTCATTTTTGAAGACTTGGCAATTTATACCCTTGCAAAACTCATAAAATGCATTGAGGTCCCTAAATTATCAAGATGTTACAAGAACAGCCCTTGAAGATTGAAGAAATTACATTTCAAGTCCTTGTTTAGAGTTTGAAAACTTGTCTTGCCAAATTTGACAAGTTGGTGAAACTTATTTATAAAGGAAAAGTGGTTTTGTTGCTGTTTATACAAAGTGAAGAAAAGAAGAACTTTGGGGACCATTTCAGTCAAACACCAAAACTCACCCTAGCCAATAGAACCACCACATTACCCCACTTCCACCACTCTCCAACCAACACGTCACTTCCCCTCCCACGTCACCCTTCCACCCAAGTTAAAATAAACCTGGGTCAAACAGTCAACCATTTTTTCCCACTAAACACTACATTTAAAAATCTATTTACCCAAAATGGATTAAACTGCCACTAATCACCTTTAAACCCTAGAATAAACCCAGGATGAACAAAGACAAAATCAAAGGGGTTTTTGTTCTATATCTCCAGATTAGTAATTCCTCTAAGCCTAAACCAAACCCACATCCCAAATCACCACAAGACACACCCATGTGTCTTGTGGGACCCTCCCCTACACCCGTCTTTGTCCCCAAACCCCAATACCAGACACATCCAACATCCCACAAGCACTCCTTGGCCCCCAAGGACATTTTAACGTCCAGGATCACAAACAACAGCTGGCAAACATCACATGATAAGTTATTGACCAAGAGAAGACCAAGGGCATTCATGGAAATTCGTCCATTAGGGTTTAGCATTTGTTCAAGTATCTAGAATCATCTATGTACGCCTATAAAAGGCACTAGGATTTTACTTTTCCTCTTGTTCCAGTTTTTCTAACAAAAATTTTGTAATCCCTTTTTAATCAATATAAAATTGGTATTTGCTTATATGTAATTCCTTTTATGATTTATTAAAAGTTGGTAAATGTTTTTAAGCTATAATACTGAGTTCCATATTAAAATTGTTGAAGTACTTTTGAGTTTTCAAAAGTTATCTTCAAGTTTCTGAAATATTGATTTCTTTTGGTGAAATCTTGTTTCAAGATTGGTTTTCCAAGGTTTTTAGGTGTTTGTTAAGTGTTCTTGAAAGGAAAAAGTATTTGAGGCAATTTGTGACAAAAGGGTAAAAGGTTGTAAAAATCAGATTTTTTGGTGTTCTATTTTTCTTAGCATGAATCCATTGGAGCTATTGATTGTTGTCCAAGGTTCTGCACAGGCCCGGGCCTGTTTGGAGGTGGCATAGCAGCCATTGTGGGACCTGGATTGTAGGTCCCACAAGGTAAAATCCTTGTTCCCAATTTCAGTTTTAAAAATTTGGTGATGTATGTGAAATCTGCATGAAAAGTGTTTAAGTGTTGTTTCCGTGGTTTGATATTGTTCATCTAGGATTGTTTGCTTGATAGAAGTGTTCTTATTCAGTTTGGATTGGATTTGATGTGTTTTGGTTTGAAAAAATTTCATATTCTGAATATAAAGGAGTGTTTGGATTTGCATATTAACTGAAACTTTTTGGGAAATTTTGTGTTAAAACCTGTTTAGAATCACTCCTTAGGTTAGTATTAGGTGAGATAAGTAGTTAGTTTTCAGTTTGGGTAGGTTCTAAACCAAATTGCATGTTAAAATTTGAGAAAAATAGCAAAAATCAGTAAGTGTTTTGTTTGACTGATTTTGGTGGAATTTGTGCCTCAAATCTTGGTGGTTGCTAGAATATAGGTCATTTAAGGATTGTGAATCAGTTATATGCTATTTGGTGAGCTTATGTGTAAGTTATGAGCTTCTAAAGTTCATTTTTGTGCATGTAATCTAGGTAGTTACTGTTCATCATAAACTTTAGCTTATTCAGTAACTTCTTTGGCTTATTTGGTGCTTATTTTGCTAAGCGACTTGCTTGTTTTTGTGCATTACCTGACTCCCCACAACCCAATTGGTGTGGGAGTGCCTTATTGCCCAATATAAGCTCACAAATAAGCTCTCCTGAGCTTATTGGTCAACTGACCTGAAAAATACACTAGCAGTGGGAACTCCTTTCCCACTGGTAGCACAATTTTTAGTACTGCTTCACTAGAAAACAAATCCAGTCACATGTCACTATCATGTTTTGAACTTTTTTGTCTTTAGTGGGTGAATTTAGGAGTTAAGGTCTGAAACTTGTTTCTATATTTTTCTAATTTTATTTTTGATTTTTTTGATTAATTAGATTTTTATTTACTGTTCATTTTATATTTTTTAGATTAAATACCATTTTTAATTAACTTTTGTTATTTCTGTTTTTGGCATTTAGTGCCAAAAATACTTATTTTTCAGTTTAAACATTTTTCATAGATTTAGAAAAACATTTTAAGGTTTTTGGTTTAAAAATATTCTACTGTTCATCTTTTTATTATTTTTTAGAATTAATTTAAGTTAATTAGGGTTTTATATTAAACTGTTTTTGTCTTTTAGTGCTAAATTTTATATTTTTCAAACTTTTCCAATTTTCTACTGTTCATTAGAGTAAATTAGGATTTTTAAAATTGGTAAATTATTTTTACCATTATTTTATTATTTTTTATAATTATTTTAGTTTAAAAATAGTTTTTACTAATTTAAAAATATAAAAATAGTTTCTAAAAATTATGAAAAATACTTTTTAGTCTCTAAATAATATAAGTAACTTATTAGTTCAATAAAATCATATTTTGGACATTATGATTAGTTATATTTAATTTTAGGGCTTTAATTAGCATTTAAAATTGAATATTTAATTAATAAAAGGTTTTAAAATATTTTTATTGGATTTTTATTCTTATTTATATTATTTTAGACTACTTTTAGCTTTTAATTAATTTTTAGGTTTAAAATTTTTAATTTTGTAGTTTTTTACGGTTTTACGTAATCAACCTTTTTCGTCTTAGTTTAATCCATCGTCGTAACCGTCATTTCTTTCTTATTTCTATTTTATTTTCTTCTCATAACAATAAAATCATCATTAATCAATTCATTACACAACACACGTGCCTCCTTGGGAAACGAACTTGAACTTTCTTAAGGGTCATTAGTGTCGGTTTTCCTAAACCGACACTTAACGCTTACCACTACTTTGTTGCTCTTTTTCCTAAAAGGGTATACAAAAAGCTACAATCATGCAACTATCATCATGTTGTTGGAGGACAATGCCAATGATGCTACAAGTGCGGCCAACAAGGCCATTTTGCTCATGAATGTCAAGCAAATGTTGCTACCCCGGGTCGACCCAATAACAATCCTGAAAACAGCAACAAAGGAAAGTCCAATGCTCGTGCGAGCGAAAGTGGGCAGTAGGGAAACCGAAACCCCACAGGTGGAAGCATTAGTGGACCAAAGAAAGTTGTGGTATTTTACGAATGTGGAACCCCTGGGCAAGTGAGACCTGACTGTCCCAAGTTGGCCAACCAGAAGAAGGACAACAAGGGAACTTCTTCGCAAGTGTACATGGTCGGTAATGCCCAAGCTAATCCAGACTCCAACGTCGCCCTTGGTACATTTTAACTAAACCAACGATATGTATCTGTCTTGTTTGACACATGGGGAGACCAAAGCATTATATTTACTAAATTTAGTAAGGTATTTCAAATCATTCCATTAGTTCTAGACCCCTATTATGTTGTAGAATTGTCGACGGAAAAGTTGTGACGGTTAACACCATCATTCGAGGTTGTTCCTTAAAACCTTTCCAATCACCCGTTTTACATCAATCAGATTCTAGTAAGTCTTGGTAGCTTTGATGTCATTAATGGCATGAATTGACTAGCAAGTATCATGCAGTTATCCTATGTGATCAAAAATTGGTTCGTGTACCTTGGGGAGATGAAACCATGATTATACTAGGGGAAGGTAATCCCGATATAGTCAACACTAGACTTAGTGTCATTTCTAGCACCAAACAGCCAGGGGATACTTGGTCAAAGGATGCCCCATTTCCCTAACCTGTTTCTCCCACCCTAAACCTGAAAGACACATCCAACTCACAATGGGTGCATTTTGTAGGGTTATATCCGCTGCTTAGGCAACCCTAAACCTGAAAGGCACATCCAACTCACAGTGGGTGTAATTTTGTAGGGCTGTGTTTGACATCCCTCATAAAGAGGTTTTGAATATCCCGTGTTTTTGGACATTCCTTTTTCCTCTTCGGGTCCAATTAGTTCGACAATACCATCATCCACCAGACTCTGGGAGATGTAACTAACTCCCCTTTAGAAGTCAAAATTTGTGAAAATTTTGAACCAGTAATAGTAAATGCATGATCATTTTTTGTAGCACCCCGCAAGGCGCACACTTCTTTATTCTTTGTATCTTCTTTTATTTCCACCATTTGAGGTACTTCTTTTCTGCGCCCCTTTCACTCAGCCCCGCGGCGAATGAAGCAGATTCTTTGCAACATCCTACCCAATCACCATCAGTAGTAAGCTTAACCTCTCTACTAAATAGAAGCTTTAGTACTATTAACTAAATTATGTATCCCACAAGCTTGAGGTATAACAACAAGTCTTTGCGTGAAGCTGTTGACATAGGAGGGGTTCTAGTCAAAATATTCTTTTATTTTATTTTACTTTCAACCCCCAATTTTCATCATCGAGTGTGGAGATATAACCTATATCTCACCCGTTAAAAGGATGCAGATATAGTGCGTCCCCAGCTTTCCCCGCATATAACACATGTTGGCGTGTCCTCCTCATACCAGAAACCATTTGTAATGGATTTTCCCTCCTAACTAAATTCACAACACCATTGGTCCTCTCCCAGATCCTAGAAGGGTATAGCTGCGACCCCCGTTGAGAAGCCCGCGTCTATCCATCCATAGCAGCAGTCTCCTTTACTGCTCAATCGGATGTATAGTGCGATCCGGATAAAGATCTCTTTGCATTTCTTGCTATCCATCCATAGTAGCAGTCTCCTTTACTGCTCAATCGGATGTATAGTGCGATCCGGATAAAGATCTTTTTGCATTTCTTTCTATCCATCTATTGCAGCAGTCTCCTTTAATGCTCAATCGGATGTATAGTGTGATCCGGATAAAGATCTCTTTGCATTTCCTTCTATCCATCTATAGCAGCAGTCTCCTTTACTGCTCAATCGGATGTATAGTGCGATCTGGATAAAGATCTCTTTGCATTTCTTGTTATCCATCCATAGCAGCAGTCTCCTTTACTGCTAAATCGGATGTATAGTGCGATCTAGAAAAAGATCTCTTTGCATTTCTTTCTATCAATCTACAGCAACAGTCTCCTTTACTGCTCAATCGGATGTATAGTGCGATCCGGATAAAGATCTCTTTGCATTTTCTTCTATCCATCTATAGCACCAGTCTCCTTTACTGCTCAATCGGATGTATAATGCGTTCCGGATAAATATCTCTTTGCATTTCCTGCTATCCATCCATAGCATCAATCTCCTTTACTGCTCAATCAGATGTATAGTGCGATCCGGATAAAGATCTCTTTGCATTTCTTTCTATCCATCTACAGCAGTAGTCTCCTTTACTGCTCAATCGGATTTATAGTGCGATCCGGATAAAGATCTCTTTGAATTTCCTTTTATCCATCTATAGCAGCAGTCTCCTTTACTGCTCAATCGGATGTATAGTGCGATCCGGATAAAGATCTCTTTGCATTTCATGCTATCCATCCATAGCAGCGTTCTCCTTTACTGCTCAATCAGATGTATAGTGCGATCCGGATAAAGATTTCTTTGCATTGCTTCCTATCCATCCATAGCAGCGGCCTCTTCTACTACTCAATCGGATGAATAGTGAAACCCGGATAAAGATCTCTTTGCGTTCTCTTCTGTCCACCCGTAGTAATAGAAGCCTTCATTATTGCCCAATCGGATGTATAAGGGTAACCTAGGTGAAGACCACTTCGCGTTTATGCCCCCATCCGTACCTGAGAGAGAGTCTGAAATGAACCATATACTTAGAACATCTTTCACTTAAAAGATAACTACGTTTTTAGTAGCTTTGAGGACAAAGCTAAAAGAACGAGGTGGTGCTGTAAAATCCATGATTTTACCATGATTTTATGTAATGAATTTTCACCCATTAATCCTAGAACACATACTCATGTGCTACATTTCTATAAGTTGTGTGTGAACTTGTCCATTATGTACATATACTTTTACCTTCATACTTGTTGCAATAAGTTTATAATGTAAACCTTGTACTTAAAACTAGGGATAACAAGTAGTAAAATATATACTTAATACTTGAAATATACATCACTTAACTAAATAAAAGTTGAGAAAACATGCTACACACTATATTTAGTCGTGTATGTATGTTGTATGTACACCATAAACATGTTTTAACCTTCTTGGACTAGCCCATGACCATACTCCTTATGTGCTAGCCCAACATAAGCCCAAGCCAAAGGCCCATTACTCCTTTTGGCTAGCTATACATGGCACATAGACTTGTATGGAAGGAGAAGAGTTGCCTTGGAAAGGTAAGGGATGACACGTGGCACAATATGTCTTACCAAGGTGAATCATACATTTTGTCATTCCCTTCCTCACTCTTCTTTAAGCCGAAACATACACATATAACACACACACTTCCTCATTTCACATGCATCCAATCTCACTCTCCATATTTCTCTCTCAAATCATTCGGGATTAAGACACAATAATCCATGTTTGTTCATTTATTCTACTAGATCTTTGTCTCATGTTGACTACTAATCATTTAGTAGTATCATCATCATTGGAATCACTAGAACAAGCCCTAGCCGAATCTATAAGGCCACGGCTTGGTTTACATTTAGGGTTTCTTCATCAACTAGATTATATCTTTAATCTCCTTGTTCATCTAGATCATCCTTAGTACATTTAAGCAAGAAAGGTATACTCCTTATGCTCTTTCATTTCTTCATGCATGCATCATCATACATCTATGAACACAAGTAAATAACTTGTTAAAATCAAGATTTGGTAAAGTCGTGGCCATTATAGGTCATGACATAATTATGAACACCATAGTCATGGTTAAAAAATCTTTTTAATAAGAAACCTATGGCTTGTATTCTATGTTTTAAACTTGATCAAAAACCATATGAAACATTTTATGAATCTATATGTAGCATGGGTTATAAATCTTGTTTTATGGGATTTTGGTTAACTAATAATCATAGATCTCATAGAATAGACTTGTGTAACTTGAAAATCATGAAGACCTTCACCTTAAAGGTCACGGCTAAAATGAATGATGAACATATGATTTGTCTACTAAGTTTTAATGATGGAATATGTAATATTACATGTTAAATGGAATACTAAAAATCACTAAAATGATTTATGTGAACATATGTAGCCGTGGGTTATATATGACCTAGAATGGTTTTAAATGTACATGCATGCTTATATAAACCATAGATATAATGATAAGAGTTAACTTAAACATGTTGAACATAAAACAAGCTTATAAAATCTTATGGGAACCTTGGGAGAAAACAATATAGCCGTGGGTTATATATAGTTTTCTTGGAATAATGGTAACCTTGGGAACATGCACGTAACCTAGATAAGCATGTTGTTTTTTTGTAAATATTTACAAGACTTAAAACTAGCTAAAATGTTCATCTTGGAAATACCAAAATATAAAATCATAGTCGTGGGCTATATATATATATGTATGGACTTGTGACTTGATTTCTTGATTTGTACATAGCTAGATCTATTTTGGGTACACTTATAAGTACATGCAACCTTAAAAATAAGTTTTGACTCATTTTAATAAGCTATAATTAATTATAGCCGTGAGTTATAAGCTCATATTAGGGCTTATGACTTGCATGTAACCTTGTAACACATCTAGATCTCATTTCGTACATCACATAAAATAAACTATAAGTTTTATTCTTTTGTTAAGATTTAAAACTAAATATGAATAAGCTAATAATAAGCTTATAAGAAAATCCTAGACTAATACTTAGATAAAATGTAAAGTAGTGTTAATGGACTATTTAAGCCCATGAAATGTTAGTCCAAGACTTAATGGACTCAATAAGCCCATTTAATAAATCTTAGTGACCTAATGGACTTAAGTTTATACTTGATCCTATTTAAAATGATTAATGGACTTAAAATGTCTTTAAGCCCAATAAATGTGTTAAAGGCGCATTTAACAAGTTAGTAAACTTAAAAATGTATTTAGGCCCACTAATTGGCCCATTAGATGTTTAGCCCATTTAATGAGCCCATATAATATTTTGAATGTTAAATAAAAGTTTTTATAATAAAATGTAACTTATAGAAACTTTTGGAGTAAAATGACAATTTATGAAACTTAAGGACTAAAACTGTTACTTATGAGATTTGTTTTGATGAATTAGTAAACATAAGGACTGAATACGTAATTATCCAAAAGTCTAGGGTTTAATAAATACCATCCATGGCATATTATACCCTAGGGACCATTTTGGGAAGTTTCTAAAAGTTATTTTGTCATTTTAAAACCCTAGGGACCATTTTGGCAATAATCCGAAACTTAAACAAGACTTAAGTAGGGGGACTAAATCTGCCATAAGCCGAAACTTAAACAAGCCCTAGGTACCAAATGTGTAACAATCCGAAAGTTTACTTTGTTTAAAAATATGGAGGGACTAGTTTTGCCATGTTCCGAAACATTAACAAACCCTAACCCTAATTCTATTTTTAAACTTAGTAAAACTAAAACAAACCCTAAACTATAAGAATTTGTAATATAAATTCTTAAACTTGTAATTTATAAATTATTTTATAAATGTTAAATAATTTATGGGAACTTTTAAGTTAAATAAAATATTTTATTTTATTTTTCAAAGATAAAATATTTATATTTTTCATTTATGAAATAAATTATATAAACAATATGGATATGTATTACTAATACATAAACTCATATACTTATAGGAAATAAAATTATATGAACGTTGAATAAATTGAATACTAATATTTAAGTAGAACACCTTACGTTTACTTAAAATATAAAACTTAATAGTAAGTTTAAATGGATGATTATTATACATGAACTACGAACGTAAACTAATATTTTAAGTAGAACGTTTTATGTTTACTTAATTATGAAACTTAATAGTAAGTTTAAATGGATGATTATAATACATGAACTGCGAACGAGAACTAATATTTTAAGTAGGACATTTTATGTCTACTTAAATAAGAAACTGAATTGTAAGTTGAATGGTTATTATTAATACATGTATTACGAATACAAACTGATATTAAAAGTTAAACATTTTATGTTTACTTAGAAATGAAACGTATATAGATAAGTTTAAATGAATATTGTTAATACGTGAACTACGGTTATTTAGATAAATGTCGTAGCATAAATGAACTGATTAAAAATATGTATAAGCATACACATATGTTCTTTGTACTATCTATTAAGACTGTACTATTTGATTAGGCATAACTTGTGGCGTGAGCATTATTTGGATTTTCGTGTTATACAGCTATTGCCAACTCCCAGATGAGTTTACAGCCCCATATAAACTATTGATAAACTTTTCCTCTACGGGGGAGAAAACATGCAATTATTTTAAAAATGGACATAAATGAATTGTATAAACTTGAATATGATTGACTATTATAGAAACTGTTAAATTGTTGTAAATCGCCCGAATATTATAAATAGATCTATTAGGGATTGACCATCCCCATATGGGTGAGTCATGCTCACTGTGCCTTGGTCGGGACAACAGATGTATACCATGTTGGAACTTGGTTTGGGTGTCTTTTTTTAAGACACTACGTCCTCATCTGTTGATGACTATGAAAGGTTAAGCTTCAGTTTCAAGTAATAGAAAATGTAATTTTATTTTTAGTAAGAATGCTTTGTGCATTGTTACTTCTATGATTAATGTATGTCCAAACTAATTAATGTTAAAACCTGTAAATTCACCAACGTTATGTTGACCCTCTAAGCATGTTTATCTCAGGGAAATGAAGTTAGAACGAGATATGTGCATGGACTCAAGTATCTATGAATCTGCATTGTTGCAATCGTCAAGGGTTTCATTTGGGGAAAATGAACAATCTACTTATGACATGTTTAAGAGAATTTTTATTTATTTGTTTAATAAACATGTAATCTTATTTGAATAACTCTTTATCTTATGTTCTATGGACTATATGCTATCGATCCACCCTTGTGACATCTCCGTTGATAATTCCGCATATTTTGACCCTTACCCGGGGTGTCACAAAAATCTTGTCCTCGGTCCCGGAGGAACATAATAAATGAGAGGCCGGAGGATAAGTCTTGAATGGTAGAAAAGTCCTCTCAACATACGAAAAGTATGTGAAGTCGTGATCCACGGGAGGTGAGGTTGGTAAAGGAATCAGAATGTCATCCCCAATAGATATATTATGGTCATTAAGCGGCAAAGCCGTAAAGGTATCAATCATAGAATAATCAATGTCACCTCCCGAGTCAAAGCACTCATCCTCAGTAATGGTCTATATAGTATGGGATTAAAGGTGCTCGGGGGGAGAACTTGGGACAATATCTTCATGCATCAAAGTATCAAAAAGAACATCCCCCTCTATGTCATCATCATCAATACCCGGAGGTATTGAGAGAATATCGATTTCTTCCATAAATTTTTCATTATTCTCAACGTGAGTAATAGACGGGGGTAAAGACTCGTTAATAGGAGTAGAATTCAACGCTTCAATTTCAGCAATAAGAAGATGAACTTTCAATAATTTGTTGCGAATAATAACGTCTTCCACCTCATCTAAAAGACCAAGTTCATTGGTGAACTTCTCGTAAGTTGGAGAGAATAAATCAACATCGCCCTCATCTCCCGGAGGAAATGTGGAAAAATGAGAACTTTCAAAAGTAAAATTCTCATAGCATGGAGAAAATCATCATTAAGAGTGACCTCGTCTATAAGCTCCACAAAAGTTGGTTTATCAAAAGCCTCATCAAATAATTTGTCGAGACCAAATTCACTAATCTCACTCGATGTATCATAATCCTTAGATGTATTTTGGTCATCAAGAGTATGAGTAGGAATCTCAGAAGATGGGTTGAGATCAAAGATATCATCCTCGTCATCATCATAATAAAAATAACGCACAAGACGCGAAGTATAAGCATCCATATTCGATATTTGCTCTTGTCTATATTCCTCTTGCAAATGAGCTTGTAGTCTCTCTAATTCTTCTTGAACATTAAGAAGTTTATTCAAAATAGTGGTTCGTGGTTCGTCACTCACTGAAAATAGGGTTGATGATTGAGGGAGTATTGTGGGGGCTTAAAATTATGAAAACCGGAATTACAGCACGGATTTGGCTCATAATAATTCATCGGTTGACAATAAGAAGTATCGTGTGGGCCCTCACAATTGTTGCAACACGAGTATTGAGAAAAAACCCGGTGCATTTTACGGATAAGTATCATTACATATGGAAGAGGGTGAGATAGTGTAATCATTGGTGTAGAATTAACTGAAGTATGAATTGATCGAATTGCACGATAAACAACGTCCAAATCCGCAATTGAGGATATCTTGTCTGCACCGTTCGCAGGAACACCATGGACATGATTGACTACCAGATGATTGTCTTCCACACCCTACACAATAAACATACGAATACATTAAGAATTAAACATAATAGAGAAGTTAGAGGAATATTTTTGGTGCAAAATTTTTGAAAAGAAATGCTTTTTATGATTTTTTTTAACTATTTTTAGATTTTTTTATTTTTTATTTTTTAGGAATTGTTTTGAAATTTTTTTTGAAATTTAAGCAAGAAAAATAACGTTCACGAGTGAACGGATCCCAAAATCCAACGCGTCTCTCACAAAAACCGTTAATATTCACAAAAAGAGCCGGCAACGACACCATTTTAATAACTGAATTTTATTTAAAGGTGAAATAAATCGTCTCGACTCGATTCGAATTGATCACGGTTAAACGTGCGATGATATGATCAAAATCTCATATCAATAAGTCAACAAATCACCCTAAAACACATAGCAAATACCTAACTTTTATGCCATAAAGCAGTATTATGTGGTATGTTTTGTGTTTGTGCTTATTTAGGTAACAAGGATACAAATTTGAAGCAAACAAGTGAAATCAAGCTCATTTATGAAGAAAAGACAGAAGGATGCTATATGGCAAGCCATTTAAAGATAAAAGACCTATCTTGACAACATTCAAAAGTTGGGGGACTAAAGTGCAATTTGATAAAGTCAAGATCAAAGTCAAACCTGGTCAACTCTCAAGTCAACCAAGTCAAAGGGCTCAAATGATCAAGAATGAAGGTCAAAGGACTAGTTTTGCTAAAGAAATGAAGACTAGAGCTCAAATCTTAAATCTGTCAAAGTATAGGGGCTGAAAGTGACAAGTTTACACCAAAATTGGTCTTAATCCGGGTTCACATACAAGAGCCAATGGGAAGGCTTGAAAAATTAGACAAGGATCACCAAGTCAGCTGCCAGCTCACCCACTAGCCGTCTCTCACATTTAATAAGAAATCATAACAGTGGAGCGCACTATCTTCCTTTCAGCCAATGGGAACTCGCCAACCCATAATCATTTTATCCACTTTGGATAATAATCCGTGTGAGAGAAACAAAGCCAACCAGAGGAAGCCACGTTTCACATTTAAACAAGAACGCGCCCAATACTAATATTGAGCGACAATGCATTTCAAGCAAAGTGTTTTACATGAATATTGCTCAAAATCAAGCAAGCAGTCCATTCCACTCACTTAATTGGATTGAAAATCATTGGATCAAAACCCCTAAAAGTGTTCTTGAGCCGAATTATACAATCAACAAGAAAAGGCCACGTGGAGCTCAGATATTGGACATAACACGTCACCAACCCCAACTAATCTTCATCCTAACTCTATAAATAGGATATGTTTAGCTCATTTGTGATTGTAGACTTTAGGTGTGATAAACACACATTTTATTTTTCTCTCTCAATTCCAGTACTTCTCTTTCAGTTAGAACTACTCTTAGGTGTTTGACACACACCTAAGAGTTAGTTAGTTAGTTAACAACTACTTGTAACCACTTTTCCCTCCAATAAATAAAATTCCAAATTTAGTTTACTCAAATCTCATTCTACTTCATTCGTTGTTTTGATCCCGTTGATACCTAATTCATCTAGTGTAGCAGGGTGATTATTGTAGCAGTTTTGGTGTTGATATGATGGTGAATTTTAGTTGATTAATGATGGTTTAGAGTTTGTTAGAAGGCTCAGCACCTCTCTACTCTTACAACGGAGGTTTCAAGCTAAAAAGTTCCAATTTCCTTATTTTGGTTCCTCTCAATTGTTTCTGCATGCTACATTCCTAGTGTAACTTCTATGTGATGAACTGATTGAGTGTTTAGCTTGTTTGAAGCTTAATTGTGTTAGTGTCATAGTTTACTTGTTGATTTTCAGCTTTCATCTCAGTTTTACTTAGTTAACATTGAATTTTAATAGTCATTGATCATTAGACTCATTTTGTAGCTTAATCTGTTTACATGCTTGTTTTTGGTTCAAACACATTTCAATTTGTCATTTGAACAAGTTCTGTTAAGAGTCTAAACCAGTCTTAGTCTTGTCATCAAAAACTCTTTGAAAAAGTTTATCAACTTGTTTTAAAGTAGTGTTTGGTTTAAGTCAAAATTTGGTGATTCAAGTTGTTAGAACTGTTGTTTAGTATTCATTTACACTAAGTCTACTAGTGTATGCATTTTGGTTCAAATTCGTGGTCAAGCAAGCTTTCAAACAGGCAAATGGTGGTGAAAAACTTGGGGTCAAGTACTTAACAAGTTCATCAGATAAAACTAGCTCACTTTGATTCATTGTCATTTATTCATTACTGGATCATTTTGCCTGAAATCTTTTCACAATTGTAGCTTAACATCTAAAGTTTTAGTGTTCAAAGGAAATAATACAGTTTAAGCTTCTCAGTGAGAAAATAGCTTTTTAGTCAGCCTAATAGCAAATTCATGTTTCTTTAATAAAACTCAAACTGATTTGCTAGTTCTCCAAATCTACTTCATAAACCTGTTAATTTTCTTTCACAAATCAACTTGCCATCATGTCTTAAGTGGATTTTGAGATTTTTAGCTTTGATTCTTGGTCAAATTTGGTCAAATAAGCCAATTTTAGCTTATACTAGATTCTGGCTTATTCAGTTGATCATTTTCAATTCTAAAAGACATTCCAAGCTTTTTGATAGTTGATTAATCAGATTTGATAAGAAAATTGGATTTTGGATGTCTAGATTTCATTTCGGCTTATTCTTGGCTTATTGATATAAGCTAACTTGAGATTTACAAGCTTTTAAGTAAAATCCTGTTACTGGCCTAGCTCATTTTCGATTTTAAGAAGTTTAAAACAAACTAATTGAATTTGGTTTAGTGATAAGCTTAGTCTAGCTTATTCTTGTCACCTAGCCCGTTTTCAATAAACATTCCATTTTAATTTCAAAGAGCTCCTTGCTTTTTGTTAACCTTTGTAATCAGCTTCTAAATTCCATTTTTTTAGGTTTTGCATTGAGTAGTCCCTGAATTTTCATTAGTTACAATTTCAGTTAGTTAGTTTTGGGAATTTGTTAGGTTTGTTACAAGTTTGTTATATTTTACATATTTGGTCCTTTTAGTTTCTGATTTTACACTTTTAGTCCTTACACTTTCATTTAGTTTACATTTCAAGCAATTTACCTTTCATGCATTAAATTCTTGTACTTTGTGAATATTAATTGGTACTTGCACTTTATTTTACGGATACGTAGCCTTAATATTTTCATTTTTTTATGTGTTAATTGAATTAGACATAGAAATCCAAATACCCTTAACAACCAAGAACAATTTAGAGCTCGTTATTAGTAGGCCTTTTAGTTTGTCTAGAATCGAGAATAAACGAACTTACAAATACTCAATTTTAAATGGCGCCGCTGCTGGTTCATGACATTACGAGAGACTATTGATTGACGGTTTCGATTGGATTTTGGGATCCGTTCACCTTGTGAACGTTATTTTTATGTATCATAAATCCAAAACATAAAAAAAATCAAAAATATAAAAATATAAAAACTAAAAAGTAACAAAATCAATTCTTTTCCTAAAGAATTGAACCAACAATAAAAAATCCAAAAAGCAATCTTTTTCCTAAGAGATTTCAACCAAAAATATATATTATTGGGTTTCATCGGTTTTTACGTACATATAGTATTTTCTTTAAAAACCCAATAAATACAAAAATATTTTTGATATATTATTATATGTAGATACGTATACGTATACGAACACTCAATACACATACTTCCATAAGTATTGCTTTTGCAATAAACCATGTTCAGGAGCGTTGCGGTCCTTGACACGTGTATCGATCAAATTTAATTAAAGCAAGAATAGATAAATACTTCCAATAGGAAAGAATTCGAAGAATACAAACTACAAAGTGAATAGAAAGACGACGTGCTATAAAATGTCGTCTAAGGGTTAATAGGTACTTAAGTGCTTTGCGCCACCTAACCCCCCGTTCACTAGTGCGTATTCTAAGAAGGAAAGCTTGATTGGGAGTCTTGCACCTAAGTATTACTTACATATACTATACTTTCTTGTGGATATTACTTATTGAACCTCGGAAAGGATAATCCCTTCTTTTCCAAAGTCGAATGAGGGTGAAATTGAGTATATTGAAGTTCGTTTCTCTCGATTCTCTACCAATTGAAAGTCCTAAAAATCTCATGTTTATTATTGTTCTTGGTTGATAGGGTTTTTTTTGGATATTCTATGTCTATTTCAAACAATAATACTAGGTATTTTTGTTCAGTTAAGTTCGTTTTTCCTCGACTCGACTCGAATTGATATCCGGTTTAACGTAAAACTAATTTTTTCTTGGTAACTATATTTTTAGTATTTTTAGACTAAAATCTATTAAATATTAAAAACTATTAAAACAATTTAAATAAAACTAATTTAAAAATAAAGCTTAAATCTAAATTGAAATCTAATTTTAAACTAAAGTCTTTTAAAAACTTTACATGAGATCTAATTTTAAAATTAATTAATTGAAATAAACTAATTTAAAAATCTATTGAAAACTAAATTAAAATTATAAAAGTAAATAAAATATTTTTTTTTTAAACTTTTTATATTTTTCAAAACTGAATTAAAGAAAATGAAATAAAACTAAATTTTTAAATAAAATAATTAATTAAAATCGAATTTAAAATAAACTTGTATTAAATAAAATAAACTGTCAATAAAGCACTAAACCTATATTAATTAAACGTTGCAAAAAAATACACAAATAAGGGTCTAGCACTAGTGGTTATGTCATTTGGCTCCTGGACAGGAGGTCCAGGGTTCGAGTCCTAGAGGGACAGATTATGCTAAATATTTTTTTGATTTTTATTTGGAACTTTTTTTGGACTTTTGGAGTAACAGATTAACAGATCAAGTGGATCTGTTAAGTATCAATAATAATAGCACAGATCAAAAACCAAAATAATCCATATAGCATAACAAATAAGCAACTAAAAGTGAATAAGCCAACTAAGAGATTTAAACTAATAAGCTAAAATGAAAGAGACTGAATAAGATGATATAAACTATCTAAAACAATAAGCAACCAAACGAAACTATAAGCTAAACAAGAAGATAAGCAATAATAAGATAAGCTAAACAAACTTAAAACTACTATTGCTCTAACCAATCCGAAACATAAACAATCAGATATAAGCAAATTTAAGAAAAATCTTAACAATCCAAATGAACTATTTTAAATAAACTTAAGCAGACATCAATAAACCTAGCAGATAATTAACTTAACTGTTCAAAACTAAATATGCAGATAAAACAAATCTAAGTAAGCAAATACAAAAAATATTCGAACCAACTTAAATAATCATCCACAGATATATCAGAAACTTAAACTGAATAAACCCAAGAACAATAGCAGATTAAAAATAAGCAGATATCCAAACCAAAACTCAAGCAGATTATAATAAATCTTAAATTAAACTAAATAAACATGAACATAAAAGTAAAAAGAAACACAAACCAATTACGCTAACCTTTGAGTAGAAGGTTGGCGCTGAGCCACCTTGTGAACCGAAACAAAGACCAACAAACACCGGTTTTACCCGATATCCATCATCACCATTGTCTCTCGAACCATAACAGTAGACGAACTATATATATATATATATATATATATATATATATATATATATATATATATATATATATATATATATATATATATATATATATATATATATATATATATATATATATATATATATATATATATATATATTTTAATTTTCCAGTAGGGGAAATTATTGCTATCTTTTTAATTTAATAATTATTTAATCAAAAAATAAATTCAAGATAATTATGCAATAAAATTTAAACGAGACACTAATTTAAACAGAAACTTTTAAATTTTCATTAATTAAATTCGAATTACAATGCTTCATAAAAAGAAATTACATAATCCCTAATTCTATTTTTTTTCAGAAATAAAAAATTAAACTAAAAGAAAAGCACACCAAAAATTACAGATATGAAGGGGTTTTTATAGGCAAACCCCTTGGAAACCCTCTTGATAGCTTCCATAGTAAGCATCCAATCTGAACCATTAATTCAATCATTCTTCTTATCTCTCTTCAATTTCTTCAATCTTGCGGTGGAGGATTACTCTTGAATCACACGGATTGCCAGGCTGGCAATTCTGTGTTTGTTGTGCTAGTTGATGGGTGATGTATAATGATTTTATTGGATGTGGGGTTTATGGAACGTGGCATAACCAATCAAATCACAAGAATTTGGCCACGTTGGATGGAGAGGGGAGGACCACAATAGTTCTTCATCCGAAAACCATGGGGATTTAATCCCCCATGGTATGAATTAAATTTTTAGGGTAAAACCCCCAAATTTGGGTGAGTAATTTTTGAGAGTAAAAATTAGGGTTTGGGGGTATGGATGCGAGTTTTGGGGAAGAAAGAAGTGGGTGAAAACTGCTTTGTTTGTAACATGAATAAAAGTGGGGAAGGGTAACTTATTTTATTTATTTGATTGTGAGTGGAGTGAGTAAATGGGTACACGTGGGAGTGTGAGTTGGACTGGGGTAAATGTTTGGTGATTGTTGACTATGGATTTGACCATCAAAGCAAAGTGAGTGAATACTGATCCGTCTCAAATTTATTTGTATAATGGGCTTTGGAGCCCAAATATCTTCCAATCCGTCCTAACAATTAATTATCAAAAGGACTTGGGCCATATCTTTTTGATCCATTTAGGTTAACCATTCCTTAAATGGGCTTGTGGGCCCATTAAGCAAAAGTAGGACCCACAAGGCCCAAAATCTTCGTAAATGATTAAATCCACTAAAACGAACTCGATTTTGGCTTTCTCGATCTTTTCTTCAATTCCGTGTTGATTTTGACGGTTTTCGTGATCTTCGGCACACTTTTGGTCTTTTGACTTTGTCTTCGTCTCTTTTTGGACTTTTCTTCACCATTTGACCGTGAAATCCCGTGTTTTCTCTTCTTTTGATCATTTGTACCTATTTAACATATAAAACACAAAACCACGCGTACTTCTGACTTTTACGATATAAAACACATGATTAGGTCTTGTTTTTCCTTGATTTTAGTGGCAAAAGGATAAGTGTTTACACACTTATTAAATCCCCTACACTTGACCATTGCAATGACCCCATGCAATGCATAGTTTTAAAGCATAAGTTACATTTTTCTCATAATTAATCTATCTCGGTCTTTATTACTATTACTACTACTACTACGACGAAAAGATAAAAAATTTAAAGGAAACCAAAGTTATAATAATTTATTAATTTGGAATTTATTTGATGGAAGAAACTCGTAAAGAAATCTAAGACTTTAATTAGGGCTTTGGTGTCATGAATATAAATCACCCTCAAGTTTCACGTTCCCCATACCAAGCTTAAAAACGAGATAATTGTTTACCATAAGTCCTCAAGTTAAATCCCACTCATATAAGACAATTGTGTAGTACTCTTTCTCCAATTCCTACTTTGTATCTCTAGATTTTATTGATTGTCATTCACCCGTAGGATCATTTGACTTATTTGATAATTATTATTCCAAAAATGACGGCCAAACGGTGCAAACCCGACACTCAAAACCTAACCTCGTTCTCAAAAACGTTGTCACTAAAGTAAGCCCACATCAAGGATGATTTAACACGATTTGGGGAATAAATTCCCGGACCCAAAATTTGGCCAAATAGTACTACTTATTAGTTATTCCTCCAAAGTCATGTAGACTTTATGCGGAGTTTAGCAAGTTCACATCATATACCCTTAGGCTCTTTAAGATGTAAAAATGCTCCCCGTCTATTGTCCACACCCTAAGGCTCCTTGAACGATAAACGAGGGAATTGATTTTATTGATCAATTTTTATTCGACACATACCATGCCATACACCCTAAGGCTCTAATGACAAGGTTCGTGCTACATGCCCCACACCCTAAGGCTCCTTGAGGTCATGTTTTAATCTTATTCTTTCTTTATTTATGATATATATAGTAGGCCAAATTCCACGGTCCCATGGTCTGAATACCTCCTACTTAGTGGTTATGAGCCACCTTAGTCGGAGTCCACAACGCTGGCACCCTCAATGAGTTCGTGCTTTAATTACAAGGAGAATAAAGATTTGGCTAAGAGTTAAGATATCGAATCTACACCGCAAGAATCCTCATTTATTAAGCAATTAAATATACAAGCGGGAAGAAAGAGCCACAAAAACCATATAAGCAAAAATTAACCTTTAAACTTATTATCAACTCTATCATTTCTCGTTCTCCACAATTTAAAATCTCAAGGAATGAGACTCGTGGATGCTTAGCCTAATAAACCAATTAAGGTCCATATGGTTAAGGATACTAGCTAGAGTAAACTTGGATAAGTAAACTCGGGTTGAGTCAAAATATTCACGACGGGCCTAATATATCAAAGATATCTAAACTTGTTAAAACCATTTTATTTATTTATTTATTTTTTTGACTTTATTCTTGAAATGGAAATTATAAATAAGATGCGATGATAAAAGGAAAGACATAAATGAAAAATCCTACTAGGCCAAAATAGATCAAAAATTTGAAAAACGTTGAAATTGTTTTAAATTTTCCGGTTAAATAGGGTCAAATTCATGGAAAAGCCCACTAAAAATCGATAGAAGTCCCCCTACACTAAATATAAACATTGTCCTCAATGTTTAAGCATGTGGGAGAATAAACTCTCCTACACTTAGGACATTGAGTACGTTGTTTAAAATCGAGCTAAGGAAGGGACAACTAAAGTGATTACATTTATTCGTTTTATTTATATACAAGTATGAATCACAATAGTTTTGATAGAACCGGGTACACGGGAACACGGGATCACGGGTCGCGTCAAAAGTACCAAAAGTGGATCATCAAAGCACATGTCCCTGCACAACATCACAACACACAACCAACCTACTTGGCTCCCCCCTACACTTATTGGTGGAAATGGATGAAGGTGAAAAAGGGTGGAAAGGATGGTAAAGGTAAAAATCTAACCTAGTTAAACGATGCTTGATTTATTTATCACGAGTCTCTAGCTCGACTCAATTTCCCGAATTAATTCAAGGGAAATGTGGAGAGGGATGGAATCATCTCATGAGAGATGTCCTCTCCATAGTACAACTTAACCCGTTGGCCATTCACCTTAAAGTTGGGCCCATTTGGTTAAGATAACTCAATGGTGCCATAAGGGAAGACTTGGGCCACGGTGAATGGACCGGACCAACGGCTCTTAAGTTTACCCGAAAAGATTTTCAACCGAGAGTTAAAAAGTAAAACTTGATCACCAACATGGAACTCTCGGTTTTTAATCTTGGAATCATGAATGAGCTTAGTCTTCTCCTTGTAGATTAATGAATTTTCATAAGCCTCATTCCTAAGTTCATTGAGTTCATTGAGTTGGATTTTCCTATGATCACCGGCTTTGTTTATGTCAAAATTAGCCCATTTCAAGGCCCAATAAGCCTTATGCTCCAACTCAATGGGGAGGTGGCACGCCTTTCCGTACACAAGGCGATTAGGGTACAACCTATAGGTGTCTTATAAGCGGTACGGAAAGCCCACAAAGCATCATCTAATTTATCGGCCCATGAGGCACGATGCTCTCCCACGGTTTGCTCTAAGATTCTCTTAAGACCACGGTTGGAAATATCGGCTTGACCATTAGTTTGAGGATGATACACGGTGGAAAGTCGGTGATTGACACCATACTTAGCCATGACTCGTGAAAATTGATCATTGCAAAAATGAGTCCCGCGATCACTAATAATAGCACGAGGAACACCGAACCTAGCAAACAATTGTTTCAAGAAGTTAACAACCACCCTTGCATCGTTAGTAGGTAAAGCCTTTGCTTCAACCCATTTGGATACGTAGTCAACGGCTACGAGGATGTACTTGTTTCCTTTGGATGATGGAAATGGCCCCATAAAGTCGATGCCCAATACGTCAAAGATTTCACACTCTTGGATGAAATTTTGAGGCATCTCATCTTTATGTGTGATCTTGCCTTGTCTTTGGCAAGCATCACAATTCTTAACCATTTCATGTGCATCATGATAAATGGAGGGCCAATAGAATCCGGAGTCAAAAACTTTTTTAGCGGTGTAATTAGGACCAAAGTGACCACCGGTGGGTCCTTTATGGCAAACTTCAAGTATTTGTAAAGCCGCCGGCCCATCAACACATCTACGAATGATTAAATCCGCACATTGATTGAAAAGATAAGGGTCGTCCCAATAGTACGTTTTAACGTCCTTGAAGAATTTTTTCTTTTGTTGGGACGATAACCCTTCGATAAGAACACCACCTGCCAAATAGTTTGCAATGTCTGCAAACCATGGGGTATCATCAAGATTGGAATTAATAGACATTAAGGTCTCAAGGGGAAAGGATTCATTAATCTCTTAAATTTGTAGATACCCCTTGATAAGGATCCTCAAGTCTACTAAGATGATCCGCGGCTAGGTTTTCCGCTTCCTTTTTATCACGAATTTCGATTTTAAATTCTGTAGGAGCAAAACCCAACGAAGGAGTCTCGGTTTAGCATCTTGCTTGGTCAACAAGTATTTCAAGGCGGAATGGTCGGTGTAAACGATGGTGGTGGAAAGCACAAGATAGGGGCAGAATTTCTCAAAAGCATACACTACGGCTAAAAGCTCTTTTTCGGTAGTGGTATAATGAAATTGAGCCCCCGTCATTTTCTTACTAGCATAATAAATGGGTTGGAAATGTTTGTTAACTCGTTGACCTAAAACCGCTCCTACCGCGAAATCACTAGCATCGCACATGAGCTCGAAAGGTAACTCCCAATTTGGAGAGACTAAGACCGGTGCCTTAGTTAATTTACCTTTAAGAAGTTCTAAAGAGTCGAGACATTCTTGAGAGAAGATGAAAGGAGCATCCTTTTCTAGGAGATGAGTCATTGGACGAGCTATTTTCGAGAAATCTTGGATGAAACGTCGATAAAATCCCGCATGGCCTAAAAAACTCCTAACTCCTTTGACGGTGGTAGGTGGAGGTAACTTAGCAATGACGTCAACTTTATCACGGTCGACTTTGATACCGGCTTTGGAAATTTTATGACCGAGGACGATGCCTTCTTTTACCATGAAATGGCATTTTTCTCAATTAAGAACGAGACGAGTGTCTTCACACCGTTGGAGCATATGTTCTAAATTAGCAAGGCAAGAAGAGAAAGAATCACCATAGACCGAGAAATCGTCCATAAAGACTTCCATAGTTTCTTCAACCATGTCATGGAATATTGCTATCATACACCTTTGGAAAGTCCCGGGAGCATTGCATAAGCCGAAAAGCATTCGTTTGTAAGCAAATGTTCCATAGGGACAAATGAATGTGGTTTTCTCTTGGTCTTTTGGATCGATAGGGATTTGAAAATATTCGGAAAAACCATCTAAGAAACAATAGAAATCATTACCCGCTAAACGCTCGAGCATTTGATCCATGAAAGGAAGAGGGAAATGATCCTTACGAGTGGCATCATTTAGCTTACGATAATCGATACAAACTCGCCAACCTGTAACGAGTCGAGTAAGAATCAACTCGTTGTTTTCATTGGGAACAACGGTGATTCCGCCTTTCTTAGGCACACAATGGAAGGTATTAACCCATGGCGAATCCGAGATAGGGTAAATCATTCCGGCATCGAGAAGTTTGATAACTTCTTTCTTAATGTCTTCATGAATTTTTGGATTAACCCTTCTTTGATTTTGGATTACGGGTTTAAAGTCATCTTCCATGAGAATTTTATGAGTACAAAAATTAGGATCAATTCCGCGAATGTCGGAGATTTTCCAAGGAATTGCTTTCTTATGATTCTTAAGCACATCGATAAGTCGGGATTTTTCATCTTCTTTTAAGTCCTTAGCAATAATGACGGGCAACTTATTATCCTCCTCTAAGAAAACGTACTATAAATGAGACGGTAAATCCTTAAGCTCTAAATCCGGTGGATTGTCGGTGGAAGGCTTAGTCAAATTAGGATCATCGTTTGTAACTTCCATAGGAGTAGGTGGAGAAATATGGTCCTCATTGAGAAGTCTCTCAATGGTACAAATGTCTTCTTCCCAATCGGTGGGAGAATCGTCATATTTTAAATACACATCCCCTAAACTTGCTTCAAATTCTTGTAAAAGAAAGTCACTTTATCCAAATGGAGTCAATGAAGGAGCAATAGAAGCTACGTTCTCAACATGAGATAAAGGAGAAATCCCGCTCGTACAAGCCTAGTGAAAATGTTCTTCGCATGCTTCGTCGAGCACATCGATGTAATTCACGGATTCGGGCTCATCGGGAAGTTTGGAAAGTTTACCCATGTTAAAGACGATTTTGTCATCCCCGACCCTCATGATAAGTTCACCCGCGGATACATCAATTAATGTACGCCCAGTTCTCAAGAAGGGTCGTCCCACAATTAAGGGAACACGGGGATCCATTTCATAGTCGACTACGATGAAATCGACGGGAAAAGTGAATTTGTCGACTCCTACAAAAACATCCTCGGCTATCCCCACCGGATAAGCAACCGTACGGTTAGCTAATTCCAATGTCATATGAGCAGGGACTAGCTCGGGTAAAGATAATTGTTTCCACACGGACAATGGCATAAGATTGATACTCGCTCCGAGATACGCCAAGGCCATACAATTCTCAACACCCGGAAAATTACAAGGAATAAGGAATCGACCAGGATCTCCTAACTTAACCGGTAATTTTCTCAAAAGAACCGCGGAACGGTTCTCATTCAATTGGGTATTGGCAATATCAAGCAACTTTTCCTTATCACTTAAAAGATCCTTAAACATCTTAGCATACTTAGGCATGTGAGCGAGCGCCTCGGCAAAGGTGATATTAAAATTCAATTGTTTGAACATTTTTAGGAAGTTCGAAACTTGAATATCATCCTTATTCTTCAATTTCTCTATCCGCAACCTTGAGGGATAAGGTATATTGGGTTGAGATGAAGGCTTTGGAGTGGATTTCTCACTCACATCCTTTGGTGGAGGAGGAGGAATAGAAATGGAGGGTGAAGGAACCGGTTTGGGAACCGAAGGTGTGGTAGAAAATTTGGGTATCGGTGGAACATAAGGTGTAGACGAATGCATAACGGGTGGTATGTCACAAGTGGAAGAAGAAGGAGGTTGTGTCGAAGAAGAAGGTATCTCGGGTCCTTGGTTAGGTGGGGGATAGGAAGGTTCTACGGTGGTCTTACCGCTCCTAGTAGTAATAGCATTAACATTATCCCTAGGATTGGTCACGGTGTTTGAAGGGAGGGCACCTTGGGGACGAAGGGTTTGAATCATTGTCAAAAATTTCTTATCGGTCGATTCTTAAATTTGTCGATTATATTCTTGCATCTCTTTCATGGTTCGTTCATGTTCGGATAATTTTTGTAGAACCAAGTCCATTTGAGGATTATGCATGTTCATTTGATTATACCATTGATTAGGAAAACCTTGATTAGGAAAACCTTGGTTTTGATATTGATTATAACCTTGATTAAATCCTTGATTTTGAAAACATTGGTTATTAAATCCTTGATTTTGGTTATTGAAACCTTGGTTTTGCCCTTGAAAATTCCCTTGATTTTGATTAAAACCCCGTTGATTAGAATTTCCTTGAAAATTACCCCGTTGATGACCTTGGTTCCTATTTTGGGCGGGTGGGGGTGGTCTTTGTGGTGCTACAAAACCCGGGGGAGCCAAATAGTTATTAGAATTGTAAGACAAATGGTTAACATCAACATTTGGTTTGAATTGAATCCGCTCATTTTCATTGTTATTATAAGCATAAACTTCTTGTTGATTATTGTAAACCTTGTCGCAATTAAAGTATGAATGTGGTCCACCACAAGTCTCACACGTGTCACAATTTTCTTTCACGGCATTCGCATGTGTAGTGGGAGGGTTATCTCTTAAAACAAGGTGTTTCACAATTGAAGTAAGCTCCTTAATTTGATTAGTCACCTCATTATTACAAGTACTAGCACTGGCCATAGTAGCCCTAACACTCTTGGTTTGCACTTTAGCCTTGTTTTCAATTATGGCCCAAGCCTCGTTCATTGATTTCACAAGAATATTGCCCCCCGCGACACTATTAAGTGAGTCTTGGTCATTTAGAGTTAAACCATTGTAAAACGTATTAATTTGATGCACTTTAGTGAAACTGTGTTGTGGACATTTTCTCAAAAGTTCTTTAAATCGATCCCAAGACTCACTAAACGTTTCCCCATATTGTTGTTCAAAGGTGATGATCTCATTCCTTAAAGAAGTAGTCCGTGATGGTGGGAAAAAGTAGTTTATGAACTTGGTATCTAAGTCGATCCATGTGGTAATACTTTGGGGTGGTTCCTTATCAAGCCAAATCCGGGCTTGTCCCTCGAGGGAAAAAGGAAAAAGTTGTAGGCAAACGGCCTCTTGTGGCACCCCATTGTATTTGACGGTATTAGCTAATTGGATGAAACGTTTCATATGAGCGTGTGGGTCATCATTAGTACGGCCTAAAAATGGTGTAGCGGCAACCATTTGAATAAAACCCTATTTAAGTTCAAAATGATTTGCTCCAATATTCGGCACCACAATCGCGTCATCGTTTCCTTCAACGTGAGATTGTAGAATCTCAATCATTGGTCAATTATCCGTTGCCATCGTTATGTCGAAAGCTCGATTCTCGGGATCGTCTTTTATGATGGTCTTTTTGTTTTTCTTCTTCTTCTTCTTTTTGGAAGAATTGGAAGAGTTTGGTACACCAATCGGTATGTATGTATGCGCGTGAGTGCGCATACAATTAAAACTTTGGAATGAGGTAGGTGACCTCGGTCGACTTTGTGAGGAAAAGGATTTTCCCTCTCGAGGAGCAATATGAAAAAGCTATAAAAATATATACTTAATTACTACTTGAGTTGGCAAACCAATAATCGGTCGTCCCTCTCAATATACGCACAAGCAAGCGGTTAAACGAGGTGGCACAAAGCACTTAAAAACCTTTTTCCCTAGACGGCCTTTTATTGCGCGTCGCCTTATACCCACCTTATAGTTTGTATATGTCGAGTTCAAACGTCTTACTAGTATTTATCTATTTTGCCTTTTTATTTCGTTATGGATGCGACTACAATAGTTAGGTGATGAAATCCCAACTAAGGCTTATTTGAAAAGTAGGTAAATTATTGTGCTACGTAATATACTATAGTAAAAGAAAAATCTTTTTTTATTTTTTTAGAAAAATATATATTCACAAGAAAAATCGAAAGAAATCGAACTAAAAAATAACACTAATACGTAATGTTTTTAGTGTAATACTTTTATGAAAAAGTATTACGTTTGTATTTTTTTAATTTTTTTGGTGCAAATCTTAGGAAAGAATTTGCGTTTGTGTTTTTTTAATTTTTTTTTTGTATTTTTAAGTTTTTGATTTTTTTGTATTTTTTATTTTGTTGCAAGAAATGTAACGTTCAAAGCGAACGGATCCCAAAATCCAAACGTCTTCACGAAAAATCGTCAATCGTACGAGCGAAGCGGCAGCAGCGCCATTTTAATACTAGGTATTTTTGTTCAATTAAGTTCGTTTTTCCTCGACTCGACTGGAATTGATATCCGGTTTAACGTAAAACTAATTTGTTCTTGGTAACTATATTTTTAGTATTTTTAGACTTAAATCTATTTAATATTAAAAACTATTAAAACAATTTTAATAAAACTAATTTAAAAATAAAGCTTAAATCTAAATTGAAATCTAATTTTAAACTAAAGACTTTTAAAAACTTTAAATGAGATCTAATTTTAAAATTAATTAATTGAAATAAACTAATTTAAAAATCTATTGAAAACTAAATTAAAATTACAAAACTAAATAAAATATATTTTTTTTAAACTTTTTATATTTTTCAAAACTGAATTAAAGAAAATGAAATAAAACTAAATTTTTAAATAAAATAATTAATTAAAATCGAATTAAACTAAACTTGTATTTTATAAAATAAACTGCCAATAAAGCACTAAACCTATATTAATTAAACGATGCAAAACAATACACAAATAAGGGTCTAGCACTAGTGGTTATGTCGTTTGGCTCCTGGACAGGAGGTCCAGGGTTTGAGTCCTGGAGGGACAGATTATGCTAAATATTTTTTTGATTTTTATTTGGAACTTTTTTTGGACTTTTGGAGTAACAGATTAACAGATCAAGTGGATCTGTTAAGTATCAATAATAATAGCACAGATCAAAAACCAAAATAGGCCATATAGCATAACAAATAAGCAACTAAAAGTGAATAAGCCAACTAAGCGATTTAAACTAATAAGCTAAAATGAAAGAGACTGAATAAGATGATATAAATTATCTAAAACAATAAGCAACCAAACGAAACTATAAGCTAAACAAGAAGATAAGCAATAATCAGATAAGCTAAACAAACTTAAAACTACTATTACTCAAACCAATCCGAAACATAAACAATCAAATATAAGCAAATTTAAACAAAATCTTAACAATCCAAATGAACTATTTTAAATAAACTTAAGCAGACATCAATAAACCTAGCAGATAATTAACTTAACTGTTCAAAACTAAATATGCAGATAAAACAAATCTAAGTAAGCAAATACCAAAACTATTCGAACCAACTTAAATAATCATCCACAGATATATCATAAACTTAAACTAAATAAACCCAAGAACAATAGCAGATTAAAAATAAGCAGATATCCAAACCAAAACTCAAGCAGATTATAATAGATCTTAAATTAAACTAAATAAACATGAACATAAAAGTAAAAAGAAACACAAACCTATTACGATAACCTTTGAGTAGAAGGTTGGCGCTGAGCCACCTAGTGAACCGAAACAAAGACCAACAAACACCGTTTTTACCCGATATCCATCATCACCATTGTCTCTCGAACCATAAAAGTAGACGAACTATATATATATTTTTTTTATTTATAATTTCCCAGTCGGGGAAATTATTGCTATCTTTTTAATTTAATAATTATTTAATCAAAAAAATAAATTCAAGATAATTATGCAATAAAATTTAAACGAGACACTAATTTAAACAGAAACTTTTAAATTTTCATTAATTAAATTCGAATTACAATGCTTCACAAAAAGAAATTACATAAACCCTAATTCTATTTTTTCCAGATATAAAAAATTAAACTAAAAGAAAAGCACACCAAAAATTACAGATATGAAGGGGTTTTTATAGGCAAACCCCTTGGAAACCCTCTTGATAACTTCCATAGTAAGCATCACATCTGAACCGTTAATTCAATCATTCTTCTTCTCTCTCTTCAATTTCTTCAATCTTGCGGTGGAGGATTACTCTTGCATCACACGGATTGCCAGGTTGGCAATTCTGTGTTTGTTGTGCTAGTTGATGGGTGATGTGGAATGATTTTATTGGATGAGGGGTTTATGGAACGTGGCATAACCAATCAAGTCACAAGGATTTGGCCACGTTGGATGGAGAGGGAGGACCACAATAGTGCTTCATCCGAAAACCATGGGGATTTAATCCCCCATGGTATGAATTAACTTTTTAGGGTAAAACCCTCAAATTTGGGTGAGTAATTTTTGAGAGTAAAAATTAGGGTTTGGGGGTATGGCTGCGAGTTTTGGGGAAGAAAGAAGTGGGTGAAAACTGCATTGTTTGTAACGTGAATAAAAGTGGGGAAGGGTAACTTATTTTATTTATTTGATTGTGAGTGGAGTGAGTAAATGGGTACATGTGGGAGTGTGAGTTGGACTGGGGGTAAACGTTTGGTGATTGTTGACTATGGATTTGACCATCAAAGAAAAGTGAGTGAATACTGATCCGTCTCAAATTTATTTGTGTAATGGGCTTTGGAGCCCAAATATCTTCCAATCCGTCCCAACAATTAATTATCAAAAGGACTTGGGCCATATCTTTTTGATCCGTTTAGGTTAACCATTCCTTAAATGGGCTTGTGGGCCCATTAAGCAAAAGTGGGACCCACAAGGCCCAAAATCTTCGTAAATGATTAAATCCACTAAACCGAGCTCTATTTTGTCTTTCTCAATCTTTTCTTCAATTCCGTGTTGATTTTGACGGTTTTCATGATCTTCGGCACACTTTTGGTCTTTTGACTTTGTCTTCGTCTCTTTTTAGACTTTTATTCAACATTTGACCGTCAAAATCCCGTGTTTTCTCTTCTTTTGATCATTTGTACCTATTTAACACACAAAACACAAAACCACGCGTAATTCCAACTTTTACGATATAAAACACATGATTGGGTCTTGTTTTTCCTTGATTTTAGTGGCAAAAGGATAAGTGTTTACACACTTATTAAACAACAAGCAAAAATGGTGAAAAATATTAAGCTATATATCCGTAAAACACTTTGCAATTACCAAATTTTATTCAAAAAAGGACAAAATGTAAAAACATGAAAGTAATGTGCTCGAAATGTAAAGTAATGGAAAGTAATAAATTTGAAATGTAAAATTCAGAAAATACAAGGACCTAAAATGAAAATTCTAACAAATTATTACTTTAAACAACTAACAAACAACCTAACTGTTTTAGACAAGTTGTTAAAAGATAAAGGGCTGAAAAATTGCAAAACCTAATTAGTAGAAAGATTAGCCACAAATTCAAACAGATACAAACTACAAGGACTAGAATGCAATTAATAGGAACTTTTAAACAAAAACGGGCATCAATCAAAGAATAAGCTAGTATGAGATTATTACTGAACCAATTAAGCTCAAACCAATTTTAAAATGCTTAAAATCGAAAATTACCTAGACTTGTATGAGGAAAAAAACTTAAAACCAAGTAATTCTCAAGTTAGCTTATTCCAATAAGCTAACATTAAGCAATCTAATAAGACAGGCATCCACAACTTGATTTTAATGTACAAACTTGTTAAACAGCTTATCAAGAGTGGGGAATGTTTTTCCTTTTTGAAAATGGTGAAGTGAATAAGCTAGAAAATGGATTTAAGCTGAAATGTAGCTTATTTGACCAAGTTTGACCAAATTTGTGAAAAAGCTGAAAAAATCAAAATCCACTCAGGACATGTTTCTAAACAAGATTATGAAAGAAAATAGCTAGATTTATGAATTAGAAATTGATCTACAAGAAAACAGTCCACTTCTTATTACAGAAACTTGACTTAGCTAAGGTGCTTATTAAAAAGCAGGTTTCTAGCTTAATTCTGAAAACTATAGAGATTCCTTGAACAGAGTTGAACCTTAGATGTTAAGCCATAACTAGAAACTTGTTTCAAGAAATTTGGTTAAGAAATGAACACTTGGCATGGATTTGAAAGTAGGAAGTTTTCTGATGAAAAATATCACAGACTTGGACCCAAACTTTTTCTATACCATTTGCCTTTTTGACTTTAAAGTTGACTTCAAAACCAAACCAAACTGTTTCTACTAGTTTACTGAATGACAATGAGCAAAAGTTAACAAATTTAACAAACTTTGATAACAAAATCAAGAAAGATCCAAACACTAGTTAACAAGCTTGATAAGAACTTTTACAAAGCAGTTTTTAATAAAAGTATGAATTAAGCTAAGACTGATATCATAACAGGTTCTTTGAGTAAAATGAAGAGTAATGAAACTAAAATCAAACTTGTAAACAGACTTTAACACAAAGTGCATTCTAAACACTATGACTGATGAATATCAAACTGAAATCAAATGAAACTTACACTAAGTCTACAAGATTTATCACAAGCTATCAAATTCACAAATTTACACTAAAACAATCCAAATCACATGATCATAGCAGCATATTATGTTTACACTAGGAATTGAGCAGGCAATCAACATTTGAGTGGAATTTAAAAACAGAATAAAACAAACCTTTTAGTTAAGGCCTCCTTTGATGGAGGAGTGTGGCGCTGAGCCAACTCAAATCTACAAGAACATCATAAGAACACCACCATTAACCCAGTTATCACCTCCAAAAGCCATTGTTGAACAAATCAAACCAAACTGCATCAAGCTGCTACTCATGAACTGAACTGGACTGATTGAGCTGGATAGAACATGACAACCATCCAAGATGTATCAACTACACTTCATTGATCACTCAAGATCAATGAAATCTCAAAGCAGTAACAGTATTGGAGAATGAGTAAGTGAATTGAATGATAGAGAAAGGAAATGGATATTTTTTTGAATTTTTATTGACGATTGAAAGGAAATCTGTTACAACAGCTTTAACTAACTCCTAACTAACTCTCAACAGTGTGTCAAAATCTTGAGAGAAGTTTCTAACTGAATGAAAGAAACAGGAATGAGAGGGAAATAAAAGTGTGTGTATTTTTTTCATACTTGACTACTTACTATAAATGAGGCCCTATGTGTCTATTTATAGAGTGAAAGTGAGAAGTGGTTGGGAGTAGTGATGTGTCTTGACCAATCAATTGCTGCCAAGTGTCATAAATCTGATAATTGAAACTAGCCGTTGCACGTTTGAATTTAGGCTTTTCTCTTTGGTTGACTTTCAGGCTAATTGAGCATGTGGGATAGATTCCTTGCTTGAAAACGATAACTTTTCATGTATTAAGTTTTTCTTGATATGCACTCTAGCTCTTGATCGATTCTGGATATATTGAGAGGTTGAAGATGCCACGTGGTGTAATGTGGTTGGTTGAATATAAGAGACACGGATCATATCCATAATGAAGAATATCCATTGGCTGATTTGAAAAAGTGCGGATTGCACTGTTGCGATACGTTGAGTTATGATGAGAGTGCGTGAGTGGCCAGGTGTCTACTAGTTTGGCAATCCGAGACTCATTATTCTAGCAATCTGATTGGCTAAAAGCTTGCGCACACGGATTGATAACAAATTTGAGGCATTTTTGATACTTTAAGTCCCTTGTCTTTGGTAGAATATCAAAATGAACTCTAATCTTCATTCTAATGGCAATTTCGGTCCCTCAACTTGCATTCTTGTTCCTTTTAGCCCTTTGACTTGGTTGACTTGAAGTTTAACCATGTTTGACTTTGATCTTGACTTTTCCAAAGTTTGCATTTAAATCCCTTAACTTTTGAATATTGTCAAGATAGGTCCTTCATCTTTAATTGACTTGTCATCTTTGATCCTTCTCTTGTCTTTTCATCATAAATGAGCTTGATTTCCTCTTGTTTGCTTGAAAATGTATCCTTGTTACCTATTTAAGGAAAAACACAAAACACACCACATAATTCTGCTTTAGAGCACAAAAGTTAGGTATTTTCCATGTGTTTTAGGGTGATTTGTTGATTAATTGATATGAGATTTTGCTCATATCAAATCTCCTACACTTGAACATTGTCATGACCTCATGCAATGCTATATTTTAAAGAAGAAATTTACATTTTCCTCATAATTAACCCACCTTGGCCAATATGGAATGCTATTACACTATTCTACTCTATATGATGCATGATTTTGATTTTGTACAATGCAATGCAAAGAAAACAATCTATTTATATATTTTTGATTTTTCTTAAAATGGTTTTTGACGGAAAAACTCATAAAGAAATCAATGAATTAAATTAGGGCTTTGGTACCATGGACACTTATCACCCTCAATTTTCCCTTTCCCCATACCAAGCTGAAATATGGGATCATTGCTTTCACAAGTAAAAAGTGCATCAACTTATTCATGATAATTAAATGTGGAACCGGTTATTATTTGAGCAAATTGCTTGAAGGCAAATTTTCCATTATTTGAAGCGTGAATATAAGAAATGTAAAATCCAAAAACAAGGAAGCACGGTTTTAATCCTAAGTAATCCTCTCATCCATTACTTGAAAAACCGCTCACAATTAATATAAGTCCGTTTCAAGAGTAATAAGTCATTCACCTTATGTGTAAAATCCTCATGTCATGCATTAGTGAGTAGTTACGCACTCGCTAAGGAATGAAAAATAAAACTCGCGTAATAATTTACATCCGCCGCCTTTTTGAGACTTTGGATCTTCAATCCCGCAACCCGTCAAGGTAATATTGGATTGGAGCAACTATTAAATCCCCGCAACCTGTCAAGGTAATATTGGAATATAATAGTTACTATAATTAACACTTCACTGCCCCGCTTGGGAGTCTTATATAATTATTTTTTTTCTTTTTCTTTTTCTTTTTCTCTTTCTCTTTTTTTTCTAGCCACTCATTTTTTTTGGTAAGCCGCTCTTATTTTTATTTTTCCTCACAAAGAAAGTTGAAAAGAATAAAAGGAAAAACGCCGGCTAAATATTAAGCATGAAGTAAGTCTAGTACACATAAAACGTTTTAACTTAGAATCTTAAGACGTACTTATATCAACCATGAATGATTAGACAAAAATGCATAAGAGATTACAAACCGATTAAAACGGTTCTTGATTATTTATTAACATTTATACATGCGAAGAAATTAGAGGTAAAGAAGAGAAGGGTTTAGCCACAAGTAATTATCATGAAGATTATCTAGCTCTTTTATACTTGCTTCAACTCTATCATATCCCATTCTCCACAAATTTAAAATCTCAAATAATGAGAGTGGTGGATGCTTAGCCTAATAGACCAATGAAGGACTACATGGTTAAGGATACTAGCTAGAGAATGCTTAGATAAGCAAACTCGGGTTGAGTCAAAATATCCATGATGGGCCTAATATGTCAAAGAAGTCTAAATTTGTTAAACCATGTCCTTATTATATTTTTTCCTTTTTATATATTTTTGACGAAAAATAAAAGAAGAAATATATAAAATGCAAATGTGTTATTCAAATGAAAAATGATTGATGCAAAAATTATGAATGCATATTTTTTGTGGCCAAAGTAGATCAAAAATTTGAAAAATGTTTGAAAAATTAATTTTCCATGTTATCATGAAGGTCAATGACAAGGTCTAGGTAAGGTCACTTCGATAGAAGACCACCCTACACTTAAGCTAAACATTGTCCTCAATGTTTAATGAATAGAATTTGCTTAACCCAAGCTAAGGAAAGATCAACTATAGTGAATTCATTTTTTAAGCACAATGTGTCTATGAAAAATCACAATAGTAATGAAGTGAACCGGATACAAGGGCCTCCTCCCAAATCTCCAAAGCACGTGATGAGTGAGCAAACCTACAAACAACATGAAGACAAAAGGAAGGTCTCCCCTACACTTCTCATCAACTCTCCATCCTTATTTCTAACCGACAACACTCTAAATCTAAAAATTCTAAACCTAGTTATTCAAGCTTGATTTAAGGAGTCTCTAGCTCGACTCTTCCCACAATGAATTAATTCATGGGGAAAATGAGGATCTCTTGGACCATTTCCACGGAAATGTCCTCCCCAAAATAGTGCTTAACACGGTGACCATTCACTTTGAAATTGGGACCATCGGGTTGTGACAACTCAATAGTTCCATATGGAAATGCTTGAGCAATAGTGAATGGACCGGACCATCTCGACTTAAGCTTGTCCGCAAAGAGTTTCAACCTTGAGTTAAAGAGGAGAACCGGCTCTCCAACTTTGAATTTACGGTTCTTGATCTTAGCATCATGCAACTTCTTAGTCTTTTCCTTATAAAGCAATGAGTTCTCATAAGCATTGGCTCTCAATTAATCTATTTCATTGAGTTGGTCCTTTCTATATGAGCCGGCTTGGTTTAAATCAAAGTTATCCCACTTGAGAGCCCAAGAAGCCTTATGCTCTAAGTCGAATGGGAGGTGGCATGCTTTTCCATAGACAAGCCTATATGAAGTACAACCAATTGGTGTCTTAAAATCCTTCCTAAAAGCCCACAAAGCATCATCAAGCTTATCTGACCAAGAATCTCGATGCTCTCCCACCGTTATTTCCAAAATTCTCTTTAAACCACGATTTGTGACCTTGGTTTGACAATTGGTTTGAGGGTGATACGCGGTAGAAATTATATGATTAACACCATATTTATTCATAACTCTTGTGAATTGATCATTACAAAAGTGAGTACCACGATCACTTATGATGGCCCGAGGTTCACCAAATCTAGCAAATAATTGCTTCAAAAATTTCACTACAACTCGAGCATCATTAGTAGGTAAGGCTTTGGCCTCAACCCACTTTGACACATAATCCACTGCTACGAGTATGTACTTATTTCCCTTGGAAGATGGAAAAGGTCCCATGAAATCTATTCCACACACATCAAAAATCTCACATTCTTGTATGAAGTTCTGTGGCATCTCATCTTGTTGAGTAATTTTTCCTTGTCTTTGACATACATCACAAAATTTCACCATCTCTTGGGCATCTTTGTATATGGAAGGCCAATAGTAACCCGAATCAAAGACTTTCTTGGCGGTATAGTTGGGCCCAAAATGTCCACCCGTAGGTCCCTTATGACAAGCTTCTAAAATCTTAAATGCCTCAGGCCCATCTACACACCGTCTAATGATTTAGTCCGCACATTGCCTAAAGAGGTAAGGGTCATCCCAAAAGTAATACTTCACTTCCTTAAGGAATTTCTTCTTTTGTTGAGAAGTGAGACCCTCTATTAGCACATCCCCCACAAGATAGTTTGCAAATCCGTAAACCAAGGGGTGGCATCCTCTTGAAAAGAGATAGACATGAGCTCCTCTAATGGAAAGGATTCATTGATTTCCTTATGAGGCAAATCTCCTTGAAAAGGATGCTCAAGTCTACTCAAGTGATCCGCCGCTAAATTCTCGGCTGCTTTCTTATCACGAATCTCTATCTTAAACTCTTGTAGCAATAAAACCCATCTCAAAAGTCTAGGCTTATCATCTTGCTTTGTCATGAGGTACTTAAGAGCGGAATGATCCGTACTATGGTTTTGGATAACAATTGGGTCTAAATTTCTCAAAGGCATAGACTATAGCAAGCAACCCTTTTTCCGTGGTAGTATAATGAAGTTGTGCACCCGTCATGGTTTTACTAGCATAGTGTATAGGTTGAAAATGTTTATTCACTCTTTGTCCTAACACGGCCCCCATGGCATAATCACTAGCGTCACACATAAGCTCAAAAGGCAATTCCAAATTTGGAGAAACCAAAACGGGAGCCTTAGTCAACTTTTCCTTAAGTATCTCAACAGAGTCCAAACACTCTTGGTTGAAAATGAAAGGAGCCTCTTTTTCCAAGAGGTGGGTCATCGGTCTTGCTATCTTAGAGAAATCTAGTATGAAACGTCTATAAAACCCCGCATGACCCAAAAAACTCCTAACTCCTTTCACCGTGGTAGGTGGGGGAAGCTTAGCAGTCACATCTATCTTAGCACGATCCACTTTTAAAACTTTGTTGGATATCTTATGTCCCAAGACTATCCCCTCTTTAACCATGAAATGGCACTTATCTCAATTAAGCACAAGACGTGTTTCTTCACACCTCTTTAGCATAAGTTCTAAATAAGAGAGACAAGAGGTGAATGAATCTCCAAAAACCAATAAATCATCCATCATACACATCTGAAATGACCCCGGTGCATTACACAAGCCAAAAGGCATTCTCTTGTAAGCAAATGTACCGTAGGGATAAGTGAATGTGGTCTTTTTTTATCCTTAGGGTCAATGGGTATTTGAAAATAACCCTAAAATCCATCTAGAAAGCAATAGTACTCATTTCTCGCTAATGTTCAAGCATTTGGTCCATAAAAGGCAATGGGAAATGATCTTTCCTAGTAGCATCATTGAGCTTCCTATAATCAATACAAACTCTCCAACCCGTAACAAGTCTAGTAGGAATAATCTCATTGTTCTCATTAGGCACTACGGTGATTCCACCCTTCTTGGGAACACAATGTACCGGGCTAACCCATGGAGAGTCGGAAATGGGGTAAATCATGCCCCCATCAAGGAGTTTGATAACTTCCTTCTTAATGACCTCATGGATTTTAGGGTTAACCCTTCTTTGGCTTTTAATAGCGGGTTTGTAATCATCCTCCATAAGGATTTTGTGTGTACAAAAATGTGGATCAATTCCCCTTATGTCGGATATTTTCCATGCTATGGCTTGCTTATATTTCTTAAGAACTTCTATGAGTTTTTCTTTCTCATCCTCTTTCACGTCTTTAGCAATGATCACGGGTAATTGGTCTTTCCCCTCTAAGAAAGCATACTCTAGGTAGGATGGAAGGTCCTTAAGTTCAAGTGTAGGTGGACTCTTTATGGAAGGTTTCACTATGGATGGATGATCATTGGTAACTTCTTGTGGGATGGGGGAAGGAATGGGATCCTCATTGAGCAACTTTTGGATAGTGAGAATGTCTTCTTCCCAATTAATGGGAGAATCATCATTACCAAGGAAGTTGGACTCAAACTCTTCCAAGAGGAAATCACTCTCTCCAAAAGGTGTTAAGGAGGGAGCAATTGAGGCGACAGTCTCAACATGAGGCATGTCTTCACTATTACTCTTACAAGAATCATGGAAATGCTCATCACACACCTCATCAAGTACATCAACTATGTTAATGGTTTCGCAAGCTTGAGACTTATTAGTTACTTTTCCTAACATAAACACCACTTTCTCATCCTCAACTCTCATAATTAGTTCTCCCTCCGCCACGTCTAGTAGAGTACGACCCGTCCTAAAAAATGGTCTACCAACAATTTGAGGAACTTGTAGGACAATGTCATAATCAACCACTACAAAGTCGGCCGGAAAGGTAAACTTATCCACACCTACAAACACATCCTTTGCAATACCTACCGGTTAAGCTATAGTACGATTGGCTAACTCAAGGGTCATCTTAGTTGGAGTGAGCACGGGAAGAGAGAGTTTTTGCCAAACTGATAAAGGCATGAGATTTATGCTTGCTGTAACACCCCTAAATTTATACAACTCAATACAGCGGAAGACTCGTTGGTGTTACGAGATAGCACATTACTCACATCATAGACAACGCATAAAAACCGCGTCGTTTAATAATAAAGCATTTCCATTCATAAATATCAAAGTTACATAGGTCCCAAGTCATTGTATTTTATACAGGTTTTACAAGTATTTGAATGGAAATTAATATTTAAGTGCGGGCCATGAATTCTTGTTGTCTTCCCGAGAATTTCCTTCAAGTACATGATATAAAACATGTTAAAAGAAAAGGTAAGCGATAACGCCGAGTGAATTCATAGAGTATAATAAAAACCATCAATATAACATCGGTATGAAATTATTACCGAAAATCATTTTGTACAAATCATTATAGTAGACCAGGAAATAGGCCGAAAACATTTTATGCAAATCCTTGTCAAAATCACAATGTAGGCTTTCGCCTTCAAAATCATTATACGAACCAAAGTCGTAAATATATCATACAATACGTTTTACAATGTCGTGTAGAGTTAAATAAAAACTGTTATATGAATATGGTTATATAAAACCAAAACACAAACATAATATCAATAATAAGACCCGGTATTGCTAGTCAGGCAATATATCGTTATTCAATGCATAAAGCAGTATTTTCGTTATCTTGGATTATTATAAGCCGCATGACATTGTTACCTTACTACAACAAACAACGGGTAGCTAGCCCGAAACTCATTTGCCCATCTAAATTAGCATGTCGTCACAAAGGTCACGCTATGTAAATCTTCTCATACATAAATTCGCTTACCAATCAATGTGGCACGACGGGGATCAACCGTCAAGGCGCGAACTGGGGTGATCGTCCCCAAATAGTACTATTATATGCATAAGCGTCTACCAAATCCTGGTAGTTCACAATTCTTGCTAATGGGACTTTTAGTGACATAACCTAACTTTAATAATCCATTTCATTTCATCTATCGGGTCATTTAATCATTCATAGGGTCATACAATCATTCGGGTCCAAATCAATAAACAAACAATCGGGACAAATGGTGTCCTATTTTATCAAACTAACATGTTATCTCCCTCGCTGGTTTATAAAACATTTCATAAAAACATTTAAAAGAGTGCGAGGCTATGAACTCACGTTGATGTGGGAAGGTGGTTATCGGCGATTCGGATGTACGGTACGTGCTTCAATCACGGAAACCTAGACTAATAATACTCGTCTTAGACTCATGTCCAATGACTTTATAAAAATAACAATTATGTATACATATGATAATTTTATATATGATGATCAAGTGGGTTTACATATTCTCATTTACTCATTTTAGTGTTATGTGTCGATAACTTTTGTACTAGTTTACTAGTTTTACCTATTTACAAATTTTAAGTCCAATAAACTTATTATAAGTTCTTTAACTTGTATTAATACATTTTATACTTGTATTATCAGTATTTACACTTTACATGTTGGGCCCAAATGGGTTAAGCCCAATAAATAAGTTTATAAGTGTTTTAGTCCATTTTGTTGTATTATTAGTCCAATAACGTTAACTTAGTCCGTTAATGTCCGTATGTTATATAGTTCGGGTTTTATCGGTTTTTACTTGTTATATATGTTTATATATCAGTATATGAGTTTATAAAAGTTTACATCAGACGGGTTTGATCATCTAAGTTTTAATTGGCGAAAAACGTTAATTTTACGGTAATAGCCGAGAAAAGTCGTAAAAACCATGTTTATAGTTTTATAACTTATAAAACTTATCAAACTACCATTTTTATAAAATGTCCATTTATTTATCCTTATACATATTTATATAAATGTATTATATAAGTTAGTGGGTTTTAGTTCACATTTTATACTATTTTTAGTTGAGTGCTTATATAATACTATTATACTTTAATTTCTTAAAATCTGATTTTTATTTTCATGTTCACCAAAACAGCCATATCTAGAGTTCTATATGGAGATAGAAGCTCAAATTTTTATGACATAAACGACATGATATGTGCTCCATTTAACTCTCTTATAGCTACTGTTGAATCAGCTTCTAAGTATTTTCTAAAAATCGTCCAAAACAGTGAACTCAGATTTGTACTCTAAACTTGTTTTGATCATATCTCACTCATCCTAATGATTCCATTGCATGGCCAACTCTCACATGTGTACAAGACATATTACTTACTGTATATCCATTAATCTATGTCATTTTATCAGTTCATCACATGGTTCTTTACTGTTTTATACAGCCATTATTTTAAGCATGAGTTTAACCTTTTTACATATAGTTTTTCATCTTTTTACCAATGATTATCAACACCAAATCCCCAGACAATATTTTTTTTATCATCATATATCATCATACATATATACATTTAAGAATAAAATACATGATTACATAATCAAAATTAACAAGAGGATGGGAAGAACTATCTTTATACCACCATGATGATGTAGGTTGTGATCAAAACACGGATTTTGATGGAGAAACTTGTGATAAACCAAGACCATCTTCAAGACCATCAGTTTTCAAGAACTCCTTGTGGAAAATCAGCCCTAAGACTCCATAGAAACTCCTCCTTGGATGTTATAACTTGCACCAATCTTCATCTCTTTGAATGGAGATTAACATATGTTAATTATAACAAATATTTGTGGTTATAAATTGTATGATGATGGTTTTTTGGTTGAGATGGGACGGCAAGAAGAAGAGGGTGAGAGGATTTGAGAGTTGTTTTGCATGTAAGATATGAGATAAATGTTTAGCTAGTGGTTTTGTGGGAAGAGTAAGCTTCATATTGAAGCTAAGATGACAAGTGTAAGACTTGTTAAGTAAACTTGACACCTCATGGGTGTAAGTTGCTAGTTTTGGCCGTGGGTTTGTGGGGGTGGGGCAAGTGTCCCACTTGTCTCATCCCTATTTAATTACGGGTATTCCTCGATTCTAGTTTCCTCGATTTGCGTGCCCTCGGGTCATTTTACGAAAAACATTTTTATAAATTATGAATCAACGGTACAAAACGAATCTAATAAAAATTGTCTCATCAAAAACGGAGTTCGAAAACGTAAATACGTAATCCTAAGGTTTCCGGTTTAGTCGTAAAGGACGTTAAATTAAAATCATATGTCCTAATCTCTTCTCGTAAATTTGTGAGTTTATGAACCAACACAAATTTAAAATCTCAAAATAATATTCACGGACAAATTTATTTTCTGAAATGTCGGACTGTCACCCAAAACGGTGTATGTAAACGTAAGCACGTAACGTAGAATCCTCCGGTTTAGACGTAGTCGATGCTACTTCAAGACGTAAATCCAAATTACTTCCCAAAAATAAGTGAGTTCATATTATAACATTAAAATAATGTTTTCAAATAAATATTGAGAATAAAATATAAACCATAAATTGACGGATTGTCACAGCGTTTACCCCTAAACAGGATCTTTGTCCTCAAAGATCATCTTACCTTACTACTCGCTTCTTGTAGAGTTAAAGCCATGTGGGTATTTCCTCTACATTCGGTCTTTTCTCACAAGTTTAATTCATTACAATACGTGAGTTTCATCAAACATAACTACGGGAATAAGATCAGGCTTAATGTTGACTTACTTTTTCTATCCATGATGTTCACGGGTTTTTGATGAATGCAAGTTTTCGCCGATCTAAACATTAATAAGAAACAATCAGATTCTTACTTGATAGACATTTCATCAAGTTCGATATATGAAACATAATTTACGCAGCTCTTGAGGTCCTAGGGTAGATCCAGCTTATATGCGTTTCAAACCAACTTTTACATCATTTCAATGGTCCCATACAACGGGGACTTATATCCCAGGATCTTCCAGATCATCAATTCATTTTCCATGGTTAAAATTTTTGGCATAACTTCGCTACCCATCTGGCACTTCAAGATCTACATTTCATATTCACATGACCTCCTGCCCACTACCGGCAGTCAATAATCATATCCTAATTTCAACAATCATTTCAGGTCTCGCGGGTCGAGTATTTTGTAAGGTTTGGTTTGTCATCATAGGAAACCTTAAACCTAAAAGACATGTCCAACTCACAATGGATGTATGTCGGGTGTCTTCATCCCAACCCCTACTTACAGATGCTCTAACATTTAGATCCTAATACGATAATTATCAATGATAATCTCTCTAAAGGAAAACGATTATACGGTTTATTGCCAAAGGTCAATCATTCAAGCATAAAATAGCACTTATAGTATTTGTATCATTACTTTACCTCATCCCTTCGATTGGGGTGGTACACAGTACTCTCATCAAGATTCGTTCTCAATGACTTCTGAGCAAGTCTATAGAAATTCGATGTGAAGCGAGTATCTTGATAGAGATGATCGATACATGCACACCATGTTTACACAACTCTTTTAAATACAAAAGAGTTAATTTCTACATCAAGAATCTATCATTAACAGGAATGATATTAGTAGATTTGGTCAGTCTGTCGACGATGACCCAAATCGAATCAAATTCAGATGATGACCTTTGCAATAGCTAGACGTTTACTAATGTATGAGGCGATGTCTGCCTTCATAATTTTCCATTAGTACAACTTCTTCAGATAAAAAGACATTAAATCATAAGTGTCATGAATAAAATACTTATACTTACAAGATTCCAACATAACTATATCTCACAATACTTAGGTAACCACAAGTGGCCTTTTATACATTTAACTCCATCGGCTTCTCAATTCTAATGGTTCACATTAGCTGCGAACCCCTTTTTATAAACATCTTTTATTTTTATATTGTTCGGCAATTTATTTTTCACAGTTATTATTAAGAAATACATCCTAATTGGTTCTTTATCCTTTCTATATTATGTGTCTGTATCTACATTCACTTTCCTAGATGGAATAGTTATCATGTCCGTATTTATTCAAAAATTATTTTCTCACATTTTCTCTGTTTTAGTTTCATCTCAACTATTATTTTTATCTGTTTTGCTTAATCCGACGTTTAAAGCGTCGATAATTATTACAACTAATTAAATAATAAATATTTAATTTTTATGAAACATAAAGTAAAAATTTTAATTTTTCTTAGTTCGACCAATTATAAAAATGTTCAAAATAAATTTGAATTTAATTAACAAGACTTTTGTTGATTTATCGAAAATAATTAAAATAATTAATAAAATCCGTAAATGTTCGAAAAACCTTCGTTTATTCTTTGGTAAAAATTTTCTTAGTTGAAAAGCTTTCATTTCAAATTTTAAGTCATGGTTTAACGGTTTCCTCAATCCCTCTTAGGTTGTCTTGAGGTATACACGAACATTTACCCCTAAACAGGAGTTTAGTTAAATCAACTGGGTATAAGGGAATAATCCCTTAAAAATCCTTTGTCAAAACATTTGTCAAAACACATTTGCACTTTCTTTTTGGTAAAACCCAAAATCTTAAAAGGGCTCTTAATTTTTGAAGAGTCAATATAGATTCCATTATTTATTAATCACACGGTCAAATAATGTAAAGGATTTAGTCTTTAATCACATGTTAAATATTTAAGGTCCAGGTTTTTATTGTTCGGTTAATTCAGGGCAATCTATAATTAATTATTAACTCATTCTTATTCTTATAAACAAACAAATGGTCCTTAATGATCGCAAGCATGAATTTATCAAATTACAGGCTTTACACGTGACATGTGTATTAGTCAATCCAAACGACATCACGTGAAACTCATAATGTTCATTACAAGTTCTGGATGTAGTGATTGGAATAGATAATCTTTTTCGCGGATGCGAAGTTGATAATAACCATGTCATGGATCAAATCTTTAGAGCATACGCTAGAACCTTGTAAATGATCGAACAAATCTTCCATTTCGAGTCATGGATATCATTTTCGATTGTCAATTTACTCAGTTCACAGTAATCTATAATATAAGGAATGATAACACCATAGCTCTTCATGATGACGAGCTTGGTGGAATAAAATCTTTCTCCGACAACTCTCTCAGTTGTACGGTAATTCCTTTAATTTAGATGGTGCTGACGTACAGTGCACAAGCCACAGGTGCAGCACTGGGAATATAATCAATACCAATTTCAACTTGCATTAATGGCGAAAGTCTAGGTAATTCATCAACAAATACTTCCTAAAGTTTCAGATAACATATACATCTTTTAATACATTTATTTTGAGTTCTTTCTAGATTACAATATCAATAACTAGTTCACAACCATTCATGGTATAATTTCAAGTCTAAATGCAGGATATGGTCATCATCACTTTTGATAATCAACATCTTATTATTTAGGGGAATTCTATTCGAGTTCCCATCAATTAAGACAATGTCGTCATGTCATAATCAATCAATCCATTCTACTGGCACTATCAACTTTCTAGTTTTATTGTCGTCGATAAGATGTGAACTTCTCAAAAGACTAATAATAACTCATAATCCTTCACAAGTTCAAGGATATATGGAGACATAACTAACCTTAAAAGAGTAAGGTCAACGCATAATCTACGCGAGAGAATTTCAAATCAGATACAGACGAAAACATTTAACAAATACGAATATATCCCATGTTTTCATAATTTGAGTACGTATTCGAAAGCTCCTCAGATCGTTACCCAGGTCATTCAATGAAATCAAATCATAAGAAATGATAAGAGCTTCAATACATCCAGTCGGGTATCAACACTCGGTAATCAGATACTTTTTCAAAGGATCTCACCACGGGAGAATTGGACAAGAAAGAATTTTCAATTGTCAAATAAGACAATTTCCACAGATGAGTAAATTCGAATCAGAAGAATAGATGTTACGGGCACATATGTAGGTGTCCCTAACACTATGTCCCTATTTTTCACTTCTTGCAGATTCATAAAATTTTATCTTTCACAATCTTCAAGGAAAATGTAGTGTTTATTCATTGGTTTTAAGGTGACTACTAATCAGCCTTGCATGGTCCATTCCAAATTGTATGTAGGCGCGCAACTATATACAATTTCAAGATTAACGATGCAATACTCAGTTCGTCAAAATTTTATCATCATGTTTATAATAAAAACATTTTCATGCTTAATTCTTAAATAAGAATCAAGAATAAATTTACAAAGATTTTCTTTGTTATGAAAACAGTTAAGTTTGCCAAGATGTTTTATAAACAACTTCATTTCGATAACAATCACTTATAAATCTCACTTTGAATAATCCTTATCGTGATGAAAATTGAATTTTTCTCAAGGGATACTGTTTTATCTTATAAAAAACAATGAGTGATCTGCAAAAGAGTGATCAAGAGTTGTTCACCAAGAACTAACTACTATATATCAGGAAATGAGCTTAGCCACTTAATCATGAGGTTCACGACCTCCATGGCCCTCAAAAAGAATAATTCACAATGTAACTCAAATCGAGATGAGTACTTGGTCAACGGTTGCATCAATAATGCGAACATTAGGAACGAGCAAGAAAAGATAGATAACATCGATACATGTAGAATTTAGCAATCAATGGTAGTCTTTTCATTAATCACAAACAAGTCAAATTGTACCGTAACACATTATGTGTCACTATGTCATACAATTCCAAGAACTCATCCTACCAACTGATGTCTCAGTTAAGTTAGGGATTATTTTTAAAAGATACCACAATGAATACTAATCTACAAGAGTCATTAGGTGTTCCACTTGTATTAGAAGATCCATCGGTCCCAATTCAGAAGAAGATTTCTTCAATTTATTTCTTGGACACTGGGCATCCTCGTTAGTGGACAATGGCCTAGGAACAACCCTTAACACGAACCAACAATCAATTAAAACCTTATAATTCAATCACAGAACTTAACGACTTCCCCTTAACAATCTCATATTCCATACTAGTTAAATTTTACTTTATTCAAGTTTCGACCAAATTATACTCAATGTGATATTCTACCTCATTCTCCAATGCTTACAACCTTATTCTTAGACCTTAAAAGGACAATAAAAGCTCGATATGGTCAACACTTAATTTCCAATCCTATAGCTCTTACAACAATAGCTAACAAATGAGTCACTTGTATGAAATGATTCATACATTCAATCAGACTTCTCGGAAAGGTACTAGTGGCATGAGGCTTTTGGGTAATGGTTCCAATGACAGCCTCAAATGCAACATTCACCCTTTCGATTTAAAATTTAAGAATTAGGTGACAACATATCAGATGACATCTTTCTAGGTGGTAACGTTTTGTCAAACTCCACTCTATAAGGAAAGATCGTCATGACATCGATATCAGTTTTAATCTCGCCAATTCTTCTTTGATATCACAATCAACTAATATCTACATTTCTACGAATATTAACCATTTGTTGGGATCATAAATATCCACAACTTGGTTTAGATCTAGGATAGCTAGAATTCCTACGAGAATAGTTTCGATTAATTTACTAGGGGATTTAGGGTTCCTTGTGACAATCTACGTCGTATAAATACCTCGTATAAATATCAAAATAATCATCAAACAATCATGTAATAAAATTACATCATATATATATATATATATATATATATATATATATATAATCCAAGTTATATATATATTAAAATAACACTTCTCAGTCTGGCCTTGTCGGTAACTCAGGAATTCTTCGGCACCGTTATAGTCAAAAGATTTTTAGACATTTTTAGAAAAATGTTTATAGTTAAAAGATTTTGAAATGTTTTAGTCAAAACCTTGGTTTTAAAAATCTTTCGTTCTCTATAACGAGAGCTCTAGTACCAAACTGTATCACCCCCAAATTTATACAACTCAATACAGAGGAAGACTCGTTGGTGTTACGGGATAGCACATTACTCACATCATAGACAACGCATAAAAACCGCGTCGTTTAATAATAAAGCATTTCCATTAATAAATATCAAAGTTACATAGGTCCCAAGTCATTGTATTTTATATAGGTTTTACAAGTATTTGAATGAAAATTAATATTTAAGTGCGGGCCATGAATTCTTGTTGTCTTCCCGAGAATTACCTTCAAGTACCTGAGATAAAACATGTTAAAAGAAAAGGTCAGCGATAACGCCGAGTGAATTCATAGAGTATAATAAAAACCATCAATATAACATCGGTATGAAATTATTACCGAAAATCATTTTGTACAAATCATTATAGTGGACCATGAAATAGGCCGAAAACATTTTATACAAATCCTTGTCAAAATCACAATGTAGGCTTTCGCCTTCAAAATCATTATACGAACCAAAGTCGTAAAAATATCATACAATACGTTTTACAACGTCGTGTAGAGTTAAATAAAAACCGTTACATGAATATGGTTATATAAAACCAAAAAACAAACATAATATCAATAATAAGACCCGGTATTGCTAGTCAGGCAATATATCGTTATTCAATGCATAAAGTAGTATTTTCGTTATCTTGGATTATTATAAGTCGCATGACATTGTTACCTTACTACAACAAACAACGGGTAGCTAGCCCGAAACTAATTTGCCCATTTAAATTAGCGTGTCGTCACAAAGGTCACGCTATGTAAATCTTCTCATACATAAATTCGCTTACCAATCAATGTGGCACGACGGGGATCAACCGTCAAGGCGCGAACTGGGGTGCTCGTCCCCAAATAGTACTATTATATGCATAAGCGTCTACCAAATCCCGGTAGTTTACAATTCATTCTAATGGGACTTTTAGTGACATAACCTAACTTTAATAATCCATTTCATTTCATCTATCGGGTCATTTAATCATTCATCGGGTCATACAATTATTCGGGTCCAAATCAATAAACAAACAATCGGGACAAATGGTGTCCTATTTTATCAAACTAACATGTTATCTCCCTCGCGGGTTTAAAAAACATTTCATAAAAACATTTAAAAGAGTGCGAGGCTATGAACTCACGTTGATGTGGGAAGGCGGTTATCGGTGATTCGGATGTACGGTACGTGCTTCAATCACGGAAACCTAGACAAACAATACTCGTCTTAGACTCATGTCCAATGACTTTATAAAAATAACAATTATGTATACATATGATGATTTTATATATATGATGATCAAGTGGGTTTACATATTCTCATTTACTCATTTTAGTGTTATGTGTCGATAACTTTTATACTAGTTTACTAGTTTTACCTATTTACATATTTTAAGTCCAATAAACTTATTATAAGTTCTTTAACTTGTATTAATCCATTTTATACTTGTATTATCAGTATTTACACTTTACATGTTGGGCCCAAATGGGTTAAGCCCAATAAATAAGTTTATAAGTGTTTTAGTCCATTTTGTTGTATTATTAGTCCAATAACGTTAATTTAGTCCGTTAATGTCCGTATGTTATATAGTTTGGGTTTTATCGGTTTTTACTTGTTATATATGTTTATATATCAGTATATGAGTTTATAAAAGTTTACATTAGACGGGTTTGATCGTCTAAGTTTTAATTGGCGAAAAACGTTAATTTTACGGTAATAGCCGAAAAAGTCGTAAAAACCATGTTTATAGTTTTATAACTTATAAAACATATCATACTACCATTTTTATAAAATGTCCATTTATTTATCCTTATACATATTTATATAAATGTAGTATATAAGTTAGTGGGATTTAATTCACATTTTATACTATTTTTAGTTGAGTGCTTATATAATACTATTATACTTTAATTTCTCAAAATCTGATTTTTATTTTCATGTTCACCAAAACAGCCATATCTAGAGTTCTATATGGAGATAGAAGCTCAAATTTTTATGACATAAACTACATGATATGTTCTCCATTTAACTCTGCTATAGCTACTGTTGAATCAGCTTCTAAGTATTTTCTAAAAATCGTCCAAAACAGTGAACTCAGATTTGTACTCTAAACTTGTTTTGATCATATCTCACTCATCCTAATGATTCCATTGCATGGCCAACTCTCACATGTGTACAAGAAATATTACTTACTGTATATCCATTAATCTATGCCATTTTATCAGTTCATCACATGGTTCTTTACTGTTTTATATATCCATTATTTTAAGCATGATTTTAACCTTTTTACATATAGTTTTTAATCTTTTTACCCATGATTATCAACACCAAATCCCCACATAATATTTTTTTATCATCATATATCATCATACATATATACATTTAAGAATAAAATACATGATTACATAATCAAAATTAACAAGAGGATGGGAAGAACTATCTTTATACCACCATGATGATGTAGGTTGTGATCAAAACATGGATTTTGATGGAGAAACTTGTGATAAACCAAGACCATCTTCAAGACCATCATTCTTCAAGAACTCCTTGTGGAAAATCAGCCCTAAGACTCCATAGAAACTCCTCCTTGGATGTTATAACTTGCACCAATCTTCATCTCTTTGAATGGAGATTAACATATGTTAATTATAACAAATGTTTGTGGTTAAAAATTGTATAATGATGGTGTTTTGGTTGAGATGGGACGGCAAGAAGAAGAGGGTGAGAGGATTTGAGAGTTGTTTTTCATGTAAGATATGAGAGAAATGTTTAGCTAGTGGTTTTATGGGAAGAGTAAGCTTCATATTGAAGCTAAGATGACAAGTGTAAGACTTGTTAAGTAAACTTGACACCTCATGGGTGTAAGTTGCTAGTTTTGGCCGTGGGTTTGTGGGGGTGGGGCAAGTGTCCCACTTGTCTCATCCCCATTTAATTACAGGTATTCCTCGGTTCTAGTTTCCTCGATTTGCGTGCCCTCGGGTCGTTTTACGAAAAACGTTTTTATAAATTATGAATCAACGGTACAAAGCGAATCTAATAAAAATTGTCTCATCAAAAACGGAGTTTGAAACCGTAAATGCGTAATCCTAAGGTTTCCGGTTTAGTCGTAAAGGACGTTAAATTAAAATCTTAAGTCCTAATCTCTTCTCGTAAATTTGTGAGTTTATGAACCAACACAAATTTAAAATCTCAAAATAATATTCACGGACAAATTTATTTTCTGAAATATCAGACTGTCACCCAAAACGGTGTATGTAAACGTAAGCACGTAACGTAGAATCCTCCGGTTTAGACGTAGTCGATGCTACTTCAAGACGTAAATCCAAATTACTTCCCAAAAATAAGTGAGTTCATATTATAACATTAAAATAATGTTTTCAAATAAATATTGAGAATAAAATATAAACCATAAATTGACGGATTGTCACACTTGCCCCTGTATCTACCAATTCCATGCAATTTTCCACCCTGGGAAAATTACAAGGGATCAAAAAGCGCCCCGGATATCCAAGTTTTGTATGTAAGGTTTTGGGCAACACGGCGGAACAATTTTCATTAAGGGATGTGTTGGGCAAATCCACCAATTTTTCCTTGTTGGAAAGAGATCTTTGAACATCTTAGCAAATTTTGGCATGTAAGCAAGAGCTTCCGCAAAAGAGATGTTTATGTTGAGTTGCTTGAACATTCTTAAGAAGTTTGAGACTTGTATATCATCCTTGTTTTTCAATTTGTCCTTTCTTAATCTTGAAGGGTAAGGAAGGTTTGGTTTAGGTGTAGGTGGAGTAGGTGTTGTAGTGGAATATTTCTCTTTGTTAGCTTCTTCATTGGGAGTTGTGGACGGTAAAGGAGAAGTGGGTATAGGTTGAGAAGGTGTTGGTGATGAAGTAGTAGAGCTTGGAGGTGGTGAAGAAGATGTAAAAGGCTTATCACAAGTTGGAACGGAAGTAGACTTAGCAATAGAAGGTGTAGGAGGTGATGGATCATTGGTCGTTTTTTCCACTTCTTATTTTAATAGCATTAACATTTGCCCTCGGGTTTGTTTCTGTGTTAGAAGGTAAAGCCCCTTGATGTATTTGATTTAAAAGCATCATAAACTTCTTGTTTGTTTCCTCATGCATTTCCCTCATTCTTTTCTCATTAGCTTGGAACCTCCTTTCATTCTCTTGATTCATTTTGTGAAGAAGCTCAATGGTGTTATAATCATGTGGCATATTCCCTTGAAAACCTTGGGGTTGGAAAGGTGGAGGTTGATTATAAAACCCTTGGTTGTTGCCTTGAAATGTATTTCCTTGATTGTGAAAGGTATTTGGTGCTCTAAAATTGTTTTGTTGGTATTGTGGCCTTGGCCCTTGGTTCCTTTGTAACAATTGAGGATGATTGTGTTGAGGTTGGGTGGGTGGTTGGGGTGGGAATCCCGGTGGAGCAAGGTAGTTTTGAGACTTGTAAGAAAGATTGTTTGTGTGACAATCCGTCAATTTATGGTTGATATTTTATTCTCAATATTTATTTAAAAACATTATTTTAATGTTATAATATGAACTCACTTATTTTTGGGAAGAAATTTGGATTTACGTGTTGAAGTAGCATCGACTACGTCTAAACCGGAGGATTCAACGTTACGTGCTTACGTTTACATACACCATCTTTGGTGACACTCCGACATTTCAGAAAATAAATTTGTCCGTGAATATTATTTTGAGATTTTAAATTTGTGTTGGTTCATAAACTCACAAATTTACGAGAAGAGATTAGGACATACGATTTTAATTTAACGTCCTTTATGACTAAACCGGAAACCTTAGGATTACGTATTTACGTTTTCGAACTCCGTTTTTGATGAGAGAATTTTATTAGATTCGTTTTGTGCCGTTGATTCATAATTTATAAAAACGGTTTTCGTAAAACGACCCGAGGGCATGCAAATCAAGGAAACTAGAATCGAGGAGTACCCGTAATTAAATGGGGATGAGACAAGATAAACTTGCCCCACCCCCACACATGGGACGGCCACAAGGCTACACCACACCAACTTGGTGTCAAACTTTAAACAAGTTGCTTACACTTGTCTTGTAATCTTAACATTTAAGCTACCAAAACCACAAAACCATCCACTCAAACCATTTGTTCATTTCCATCCATGCAAACCACCACAACTTTCTCTCTTTCCTCCCCAAAATTCGTCCCATATTCATCAATAAACACCCTCATTTGATCAATTTTCAACCACAATATTTGGTGTTATACACACATATGATGGAAACCTCTTCAAGCTCTATTGATTGGAGGTGATCTTAACATGTAAAAAGGATTTTTCAAGGGAGTTTGGGGCTGATTTCTCAAGGAGTTTTCATGAAGAACAAGGGATGATTTTTGGAGGAATCTACAAATACTTGGTGATCCTAGAAGTGGTGTTGATATCTCATAAGATTGGTTACCCAAAACCAAGTCTTGTTCATCCAAAAACTCATCATTTCATCACCTTGGTGGTATAAAGATTGTTCTTCCCATCATCTTGTTATTTTGATTATGTAATCATGTATTTTCTTTCTTATTGTATATGTATATGATGAATATATGATGATAAAAATGTTGTGTGGGGATCAAGTGTTGATAAATATGATTAAAAAGATGAAAAACCATAAGAAACAAGGCTAAAATCTTGCTTAAATTGTTGGCTGTATAAAACTGATAAAATAGCATGGTGGAATCCATTTACAGTAAGTGTTAGATGTCATACACATGTGAGAGTTGGCCATGTAATGGAATCATCAAAATGAGTGAGATATGATCAAAACAAGATGAGTGTACCAATCTGAATAGTCTGTTTTGTAGGGACTGTAAAGGATAGTTAGACATGGAATGAGCAGTAGCTATAACTAACTTATTTGTAGCACATAATATGAAGTTTATGTCATCCAAAAATGAGCTTCTATCTTCTTATAGAACTCAAGATATGATAAAAATGGTGAAGATGAAACTAAAAATCAGATTTTGAAGAATTAATGTTTAATAGTATTATATAAGCACTCAAACTAATATAGTATAAAATGTGAATTCAAACCCACTAACTTATAAATTTCATTTATATAAATATGTATAAGGTTAAATAAATGGACACTTTATAAAAATGGTAGTTGAATAAGATTTATAAGTTATAAAAACTATAAACATGATTTTTACGTCTTTTCGGCTATTACCGTAAAATTAACGTTTTTCGCCAATTAAAACATAGACGATCAAACCAATCTAATGTAAAGTTTTTAAAAGTATATACTGATATATAAGTACCTAATACAAGTAAAAACCGATAAAACCCGAACTATAGGACATACGTACATTAACGAGCTAAGTTAGCATATTTGGACTAATAATTTAACTAAATAAGTTAAACACTTATGAAAGTTACTTATTGGGCTTAACCCATTTGTGTAACACCCCCACAATTGCTATGCGCAGCGGAACTACAACAATGGGTGCTACACAGTATTCATTGCACACAAGATATATCAAACGACGCTAAAAAGACGTCAACTTAAAACTGGAATTTTAAAATTGTTAGATGATACATGTCCACAGTTTTTCCAACCCCAAATAGTGCACAGAGTTTAGCGTTTTCGGTCCCCATGAATCTCAACCCCAAAAACTTCAGTTTACAACCACATGACATTAAACATAAAAATTGTTTAAGTAGAAAAGGAGGGAAAAACAAGCGGACACCAAGCCGTACACACAACATCCATCCCATGCATGCTCCATCCTACTTCTCAGCGGTTACCTGAAACACATGCCAAAAATTTGGTCAACGAAAACGTTGAGTGGAATTCATAGGTTTTACAATCCATTTGAACGTATATATAATAAAAACCATTCGTGATCATTTATAGTCTTGTCGATCAAACAAACTATAATCAGGATACTGACAATTGTGTTTAAGCTCATGACACTAATCCGTTAACTCAATCACCCGCGTAAATATACCGGCATGATTCAGATGAAACCAGTGCCCCTTCTAAAGGCATCAGTTGCAATTATACCTTATTTCTCATACAAAATAATCTACCGCAGAACTTACTATAAGTACAGCTTCTCGGCTAGCATTGGGTCGTTAACCCCGTAGTACTACAAATTGCATAAGCGGCTATTTCCCCCTACTCGAGGGCAAGACAATAGTTAATAGTTCATGAATTTAGGGACTTTTGCAACTTTGGTACTCAACACAATTCTAAGGCAACTTTCGGGTCTAACAATCATTCATAATATACGTTCCTTTTAAAAACTAGCATGCATTTCCCTCGCGGGTAAAACAATTTGAAATAAATATAAGCGAGGCTATAAATTCACACCTTAGATATTAAGTAGTCGGTAGTTCGAGGAGTGATCACTGACGATGTTACGGATGCCCGGGTAAATCGACACCTATCACAAATAACGCGTAATGAGTAATCTCATTTAAATACTTACGGTACTGTATAAAATACATATATACAAGTCACTTAAGACAAATATAACTCACGCCAAAAACAAAAACAACAAGTATCATTCATTTTATACCATTCATTCTTATAACCTACGTTGTCCATTTTTACACGTTCTCGCCGGTACTTGACTAAAGTACGGGCTGTTTTACCTTATTAAACCATGCTTATAAAATTTGACAAAATTTCCAAAAATCCTATATGACCTGTAGATAACATGTTTTTAAGCCCAATAAGAGTTTTTACTTTTACGACCCGTTACGCAACTCATTTCCACGACTACATTTTACGGGCTGAAATTGCGCTTCGACCAATTTTTACCACTTTGACCTATATGAAAAATACCTTTGACTTCCTTGACTCATAAGTCAACATATAGACCCATTTGTACAGGTTAGGGACCAAATTTTGACCCTTGACCATTTACCAAATTATACTTGTGACTCTCGGGATTTGACTAAAACTTTGCACAAATTCGGATTATGAAAGTCCTCGTCTCCCGGTACCTGATCTTTAAAATGTCATAACTTTTAGCTCGTTTTGAGTCACGGGCTCTACCTTATACCAAATTAAAGCTAGGAAAACCCTCTATCACTACATTTAGCTTTCAAGACCTGGAAACAAAATAATTTTTATAAAATGGACCAAATGTTTCTGCCTAAAAATGACTATACCAAAAACATGCTTAGACTCGATTCCAAGACTTCTAACCAACACTAAACATCATCCTAAGCCTTCCCAAACATATCCTAACATCAAACTTCAATCCTACCCCTATTGATCAACCAATCTCAATATCAAGAATCAAAGAAAATGAACATGCAAGTAATAAGACCTATATGAATCATCCTAAAACAACAAACCAAACATAACAACAACATGCAAAATCAACAACCACCATGGCTCCCCAAACACCCCCTTTGCCGTGGGGTTTGGGTGACCCAATCACCACAACCAAATTAATTTTGGTGGGTTTTCATGGTGTTTATACTTCCATAACACTAAATATCAACATGCATTAGCTCTTTTAGCCTCAAAAACAAATTTGGATCATATGGAAAAATCTTGAAAATTTTTTATCAATGCATGTTGGATTTGAGCACATGAATATGTGGGGAATGACCAAACTAAGTGTGGTCTAACCTTAGATTTTTGAAAAATCAAGTGGAAAAAGATTTTTGGTGGATTTGATGGTGGTCTAGGGGTGTCCGTCGGCTTTGGTGAGCAAGGAGGGAGAGAGAGCTCAAATTTTTGGTGAAAAGTTTGTGTGTGTTTGTGTTTATGACAAGTTTGGGCCTTTTTGGTGGGTTAGGAGGGACCTAAATGCAATTTTGGGCTTCTTTTGTCCTTAAATAGAAAAAGACCTCAAAACTTTGCGGGTTTGGCTCATTTGTCAATTTTGAAAATTTTACGGGAGTCGGAAATCTTCCCGAATGCTCCAAAATATTTTTGGGATACTTTAAATGTACTTGGAAGGCTATAAAACTCACCCGACTCAACTTAACACGAACCGTAAATAAAATTCTCGAAAAATTACATTATCGACAAATCGTCAAAAATTATATAAAATTGGGCATCCCTCGGGATCGCAATCGTCATCGTCCTTCTCAAAACGTCAACCGTAAAAATTATAACCTCGAACATCGGCTCTAACCAAAATACTCATAAATATAGAAATTATAATTTAATAAAAATTTCAAAAATTAGCGTAATTTAGGGTATCGTTAATGACCTCGATTCTAGGGTGTCACATCCACCCCTCCTTAAAGAGAGCGACGTCCCGGCGCTCGCCTCTTCTTGTACTCACATTTCGTCTTACTGGAACAGATGAGGATACCTTTCCTTGAAAAAGTCCTCACGTTCCCAGGTGTATTCCGGTCCACGCTTAGAATTCCATCGGACCTTCACAATGGGAATCCTACTACGCTTCAACCGCTTGACCTCCCGGTCCATAATTTCCACAGGTTCTTCCACAAAGTGCATTTTGTCGTCTAGTCGAATCTCGTCCAAAGGAATCACCAATTCCTTGTCCGCCAAACTCTTCTTCAGGTTCGATACGTGAAACGTGTCATGAATAGCACTAAGCTCGGTCGGCAATTCTAATTTGTACGCTACTGGTCCAATTCGTTCAACGATCTTAAACGGTCCAATATACCTCGGACTCAACTTTCCTTTCTTTCCAAAACGAATTACACCCTTCCACGGCGATACCTTGAGCATAACCATATCTCCAACTTCAAACTCTAACGGTTTCCTTCGGTTATCGGCATAACTCTTCTGTCGGCTTCTCGCAGCAAGTAGTCGGTTCTTGATCTGCACGATCTTCTCTGTCGTTTCTAAAACCATTTCGGGTCCAGTCAATTGACTTTCCCCTACTTCACTCCAACACACGGGCGATCTACACTTCCTTCCATACAATGCTTCGAACGGTGCCGCTTTGATACTCGCATGATAACTATTATTGTACGAAAATTCCACTAGAGGCAAGTGGCGTTCCCAACTTCCTCCAAAATCAATCACGCACGCTCGGAGCATGTCCTCCATCGTTTGAATCGTTCGTTCACTCTGGCCGTCAGTTTCCGGGTGATAAGCCGTGCTTAAACTCAGTTCAGTGCCCATCGCACGTTGAAGCGATTTCCAAAATTCCGACGTAAATCTACTGTCGCGATCCGAAATGATCGATAACGGCACTCCATGCCTACAGACGATCTCCTTCACGTACACGCTGGCGAGTTTTTCCATGCTGTCCGTCTTCTTCATAGGTAAGAAATGAGCAGATTTCGTCAACCTATCCACAATTACCCATATCATATCGCTTCCACTAGGAGTCCTAGGTAAACCCGTCACAAAATCCATTGCGATTTTCTCCCATTTCCATTCTGGGATTTCTGGTTGTACCAACAATCCAGATGGTTTCTTATGTTCTGCCTGAACCTTCGCGCAAGTCAAACACTTACTGACGTAACGAGCAATATCCGCCTTCATATTCGGCCACCAATAAACTTTCTTCAGGTCGTGGTACATCTTATCCGATCCAGGATGTATCGAATACTTCGACTTATGCGACTCATTCATAACCAATTCTCGAACTCCAGGCTTTCCTTCCTCAGATGAACACAGTGGCAACCAAATTCGATTCTCAAAATATCTTAGTCCGTCAGACCTAATCACGAAAAGAGGTTTCAACATTCGTCCCAAGTTTTCGGCTTCAACATTCCCTTTCATTAGTCCTCTCTCCTGAGCCTTCAGTATGGTTTCGGTTAACTCAACGCTCTCACTCATCACTAAAGCTCTAACCCTCAAAGGTTTCTCCCGTTCCTTCCTACTCAAAGCATCCGCTACAACATTCGCCTTCCCAGGGTGATAGCGAATTTCACAGTCATAATCACTCAATAGTTCAACCCATCGTCTTTGTCGCATATTCAACTCCTTTTGATCTAAAATGTGCTGCAAACTCTTGTGATCAGTGAATACAACACACTTTGTCCCATACAGATAGTGTCTCCACAACTTTAACGCAAAAACTACCGCTCCTAATTCCAAATCGTGCGTCGTGTAGTTCTCCTCGTTCTTCCTTAATTGCCTCGACGCGTAAGCTATCACCTTTTCACGTTGCATTAACACTGCTCCGTAACCCTTACGAGACGCATCACAATACACTACGAAATCTTCGGTTCCTTCAGGCAGTGATAAAATTGGCGCGGAACATAACTTATCCTTGAGCGTTTCAAAAGCAAGCTCTTCCTCATTTCCCCATTCATACACCCTATTCTTTTCGGTAAGCCGCGTCAATGGTTTCGCAATCAACGAAAATCCTTCAATAAACCTTCTATAATACCCAGCTAAACCCAAAAATTGTCGAACTTCAGTCGGCGTCGTCGGTGCTGACCATTCCCTGATCGCTACGATCTTAGCAGGATCTACACGAACTCCCTCACTATCAATCACATGACCTAGAAACTGCACTGATTCCAACCAAAACTCACACTTAGAGAATTTTTCATACAGCTTCTCCTTCCTTAACAACTCCAAAATCTTTCTTAGGTGCTTCTCGTGCTCCTCCCTACTCTTAGAGTAAATAAGTATGTCGTCGATGAAAACAATAACAAACTTATCTAGATACGGCTTGCACACGCGATTCATAAGATCCATGAATACAGCAGGCGCGTTTGTCAACCCAAACGGCATCACTCGAAATTCAAAGTGTCCATACCGCGTACGAAAGGCAGTTACAGGAATATCCTCCTCTCTTACACGCAGTTGATGATACCCTGATCTTAAATCGATCTTAGAGTATACACTGGAACCTTGCAATTGATCGAACAAATCATCAATCCTCGGTAATGGGTACCGATTCTTAACCGTCAGCTTATTGAGTTCTCTATAGTCGATACACATCCTAAACGAACCATCCTTCTTCTTTACGAACAACACTGGCGCTCCCCAAGGTGATGAGCTCGGCCTAATAAATCCTTTGTCCATCAACTCCTTCAATTGATCCGCTAACTCCTTTAACTCAGATGGTGCTAAACGATAAGGTGCTCGTGCAACCGGCGCAGCTCCTGGCACTAAGTCAATTCGAAACTCGACCTCACGATTAGGCGGTAAACCTGGCAACTCGTCTGGAAAAACGTCCGGATACTCGCAAATAATTGGTACCTCTTCAATTCTCGCCTCTACATCACCATCGCTCGAAACCTGTGCCAAAAACACATCGCATCGGCCCTCTACGTACTTCATCATCTTCAAACACGAAATCACCTTCAAACGAGAAGTGCATTCGTCTCCCTTAACCGTCAAAACCCTATTCTTCTGCGGAATCTGCACCAATCTCTCACCACAGACGATCGTAGCACTATGCGCCATTAGCCAATCCATTCCCACAATTACGTCAAACGATCCTAGCTCTATAGGCATCAAGTCGATTTTAAAAGCGTAGTTTCCTAACTTCAAGGTACACCCTTTCAGTATAGAATTCGTACTAACAATTTTTCCATCGGCTAATTCAACATTCTAACTAGTCGTTAACAACACCGGTTCTCTATCGATATGACGACTAAATCTAACGTCTACAAAACTCTTGTCGGAGCCAGAATCAAATAAAATACTAGCATAACAAGCGTCTAGCAAAAACGTACCGGTAACCACATTTGGACCTTGTGGTTTATCAGCAGTTCCTACTTGATACACAGCTGCCGCATTATTTCCTCCCCGTCTGTTCCCTGCCTTCGGGCAATTCGCTTGCACATGCCCTCTTTCTCCACAGCTATAACATCCTCTCATCCTGATAGCATTAGCCCCAGTGGCTACTCCTCCCGTTCGACAACTAGCAGTCCTATGACCTGCCTTTCCACACTTGCCGCATGCCGGCGGGCAATTTCCAACATGATACAAGTTGCACTTTCCACAATGGGGGTTCACTTTCACACCTCTAGGGTTCGTCACTGCCCTCATCCCTTCGTTCCTTCTCTGATTAAACTGCTGATTACGGTTCGACCCATGGTTGTTTCGATTTCCTCCTCGGTTCTGGCCTTGGGATTAATTGCCTTGTGCCGCTTCCCATTTCCTTTTGTTGCCCTCAGCAATGTAGTTCTGCTTGTCCTGGAGCTTAACGTCCATCAAAGCGTGTGCCATTTGAACCGCTTCATCAAACGTTCCAGGTTTCGACGAAGTTGTTTCACCTTTGATGTTGCTAGATAAACCCTTAATATACTGCTTCATTTTCTTGGCGTCATTGGCAAATATGTCTGGACACAAAAGACTTAACTCGTTGAATCTCCTGGTGTAAGCAGCTATATCGTTGTTCTTCAAGGTCAAATGTCTCAATTCGTCCTCCAATTGCCCCAATTCCTCCTCTGGGCAAAACTTCTTGGTCAACAAAGCTTTGGTCGCATTCCACGTCCTTGCATTTGCTACAGCCAATCCTACCGTAGCTACCTGGGTATTCCACCAACTTAACGCATCATCCAGAAACGTAGCCGCTGCAAACTTCACTTTATCTGCTTCTGCACAACCACTGATTTCAAACGTACTTTCAACTTTTTCCAACCACCGTCTAAGTTCTAGGGCTCCACCCAATCCACGGAACTGCGTGGGACCGCACTTCATAAAGCTAGAATAGGTACACACTCTCGGGGCTGGTTGTCTCCCCGCGTTCCTTCCTGGATCCTGATTTCTCCCAGCTCGGTCCGCTTGCAACGCATTAGCTATTGCTTCCTGAATCATGTTGTTAACACGATCGGCAGTCAACTTTGGAGGCATTGTTTTATCGAATATCTCTTTCTGCAAGACAAGGAAAATAGAAAAACAATGTAAGTATTCATATCAAGTTTCCCAGACATAAAATACATACAACGACACATCACTACGGAGTTACTAATATTCATCAATTCACACCACAAAAGATCAAATTTAAGACATATCACAGATCATGAAAGGTAACATAGATTGTATTGATAGTTAACCAAAATCGTGACAAGTAATGCCACTACAATCGTTCACCACAAAACATCAAGTACTTGAGTTTCTCGTCATAATACCATCATACAAAGGTCTAAAATAGTTCTATTACAATGATCAAAGAAAAATACAAAACAAGTAACTAGGCATGTGGTGATCCACACGGCCTCTTGGATGGCGGCTCGTCGTCGTCTTCCTCGGTTTCCTCATCACTCACGTCCTCATCCACATCATCCACTTTTCCCTTTCCTTTCTCATCCGGCCCACATTCTGTTTCCTTTTTCATCCCTGATGTGGATCCACACTCAATCGCTACCTGATTTCCCACCGAAATACAAGCACCTCCAGTAGGCGGCTGAACCATGAAGTCATTCGCCTCCATCTCCACATCGTCCACGAATCTCCAATCCGGGGGCAATGAATCCCTCACACGATGCTCCCAACTCTGCATCCTCGACAACCTCATCTGATCTTCCCTCACACGGTCAAGACTAGCACTTAAATTTGCAACCATTGATTTCAAACTGTTGATGGCACTTGTGTTCATCATCCCATCATACGCAATTCTTGAAGTCCTTTCCAACAGTCTTTGATGTTCCCTTTCAGTCTTATCAAACTTCTTAATCACCCTAGTCTCAACTACAAACCGCTCATACATCAACCTTTCCATCCTCCCCAAACGACCTGCGGGATCCCAGTAGTGACTCGATCTTGGAAAATAGACCCTTGCAATATTCTCATGAATCGATGGCGACTTGGATGACTCTCCACTGCTCCCATTACTATTGTCCATCGGGCGATCAAAGGGTTGCTGCTCATAACGACCAGTCGGTGGTACCTCATAACCCTTCGGCGAATTCGGAGACTGAAACAAATCGGGTTCGGTCTGGCCCACGGCATCCTCGGGAATGCCATCATCCAATAGCTCCTCGGGCTCTTCTTCGGAATCCTCATTGTCGTCACTACTCATGCTGAAATTATCCACCTCGCTTTCGCCATTGTCGTTTTCCGGCCCTATTTCGTCTTCTGGAGCGATCCATCCATTATTATTGTCCGGCGGGTTCGGAGGAAACGGTCCCCCTTCGTGACCTACGACGTAATCGTTTCCGTTATCGTTGGGCGGTACCTCGGCCATTCCTGCAATAACAGCGAATTTCGGAGGGTACATAAGTAATTATACAATAATTATAAATATATGCATGCAAATGCAATGCAAAGGTGGTACATATGCCCGAAATGTAATAATATGATGCTCATGCATGATTTATATGAAAATTACGATGTCGGATATTTCACGTAAAATTTAACGTCTACATATAGTAATTCCATACTTATATAATAATTACCCACTTATATATACTTTACTCAAAAGTATACGTCAAATGCCATAAATACAACAATAAATCTTACCGGAGCCATGCAGGATAGTTGTGTGTGCTTGGACCCTTTTTCTTACGACACCAAAAGTTATAGTTTAGGATTTTCAAAAACGACCTAGTTCTCTATAACTCGTGGCTCTGATACCAATCTGTAACACCCCCACAATTGCTATGCGCAGCGGAACTACAACAATGGGTGCTACACAGTATTCATTGCACACAAGATATATCAAACGACGCTAAAAAGACGTCAACTTAAAACTGGAATTTTAAAATTGTTAGATGATACATGTCCACAGTTTTTCCAACCCCAAATAGTGCACAGAGTTTAGCGTTTTCGGTCCCCATGAATCTCAACCCCAAAAACTTCAGTTTACAACCACATGACATTAAACATAAAAATTGTTTAAGTAGAAAAGGAGGGAAAAACAAGCGGACACCAAGCCGTACACACAACATCCATCCCATGCATGCTCCATCCTACTTCTCAGCGGTTACCTGAAACACATGCCAAAAATTTGGTCAACGAAAACGTTGAGTGGAATTCATAGGTTTTACAATCCATTTGAACGTATATATAATAAAAACCATTCGTGATCATTTATAGTCTTGTCGATCAAACAAACTATAATCAGGATACTGACAATTGTGTTTAAGCTCATGACACTAATCCGTTAACTCAATCACCCGCGTAAATATACCGGCATGATTCAGATGAAACCAGTGCCCCTTCTAAAGGCATCAGTTGCAATTATACCTTATTTCTCATACAAAATAATCTACCGCAGAACTTACTATAAGTACAGCTTCTCGGCTAGCATTGGGTCGTTAACCCCGTAGTACTACAAATTGCATAAGCGGCTATTTCCCCCTACTCGAGGGCAAGACAATAGTTAATAGTTCATGAATTTAGGGACTTTTGCAACTTTGGTACTCAACACAATTCTAAGGCAACTTTCGGGTCTAACAATCATTCATGATATACGTTCCTTTTAAAAACTAGCATGCATTTCCCTCGCGGGTAAAACAATTTGAAATAAATATAAGCGAGGCTATAAATTCACACCTTAGATATTAAGTAGTCGGTAGTTCGAGGAGTGATCACTGACGATGTTACGGATGCCCGGGTAAATCGACACCTATCACAAATAACGCGTAATGAGTAATCTCATTTAAATACTTACGGTACTGTATAAAATACATATATACAAGTCACTTAAGACAAATATAACTCACGCCAAAAACAAAAACAACAAGTATCATTCATTTTATACCATTCATTCTTATAACCTACGTTGTCCATTTTTACACGTTCTCGCCGGTACTTGACTAAAGTACGGGCTGTTTTACCTTATTAAACCATGCTTATAAAATTTGACAAAATTTCCAAAAATCCTATATGACCTGTAGATAACATGTTTTTAAGCCCAATAAGAGTTTTTACTTTTACGACCCGTTACGCAACTCATTTCCACGACTACATTTTACGGGCTGAAATTGCGCTTCGACCAATTTTTACCACTTTGACCTATATGAAAAATACCTTTGACTTCCTTGACTCATAAGTCAACATATAGACCCATTTGTACAGGTTAGGGACCAAATTTTGACCCTTGACCATTTACCAAATTATACTTGTGACTCTCGGGATTTGACTAAAACTTTGCACAAATTCGGATTATGAAAGTCCTCGTCTCCCGGTACCCGATCTTTAAAATGTCATAACTTTTAGCTCGTTTTGAGTCACGGGCTCTACCTTATACCAAATTAAAGCTAGGAAAACCCTCTATCACTACATTTAGCTTTAAAGACCTGGAAACAAAATAATTTTATAAAATGGACCAAATGTTTCTGCCTAAAAATGACTATACCAAAAACATGCTTAGACTCGATTCCAAGACTTCTAACCAACACTAAACATCATCCTAAGCCTTCCCAAACATATCCTAACATCAAACTTCAATCCTACCCCTATTGATCAACCAATCTCAATATCAAGAATCAAAGAAAATGAACATGCAAGTAATAAGACCTATATGAATCATCCTAAAACAACAAACCAAACATAACAACAACATGCAAAATCAACAACCACCATGGCTCCCCAAACACCCCCTTTGCCGTGGGGTTTGGGTGACCCAATCACCACAACCAAATTAATTTTGGTGGGTTTTCATGGTGTTTATACTTCCATAACACTAAATATCAACATGCATTAGCTCTTTTAGCCTCAAAAACAAATTTGGATCATATGGAAAAATCTTGAAATTTTTTTATCAATGCATGTTGGATTTGAGCACATGAATATGTGGGGAATGACCAAACTAAGTGTGGTCTAACCTTAGATTTTTGAAAAATCAAGTGGAAAAAGATTTTTGGTGGATTTGATGGTGGTCTAGGGGTGTCCGTCGGCTTTGGTGAGCAAGGAGGGAGAGAGAGCTCAAATTTTTGGTGAAAAGTTTGTGTGTGTTTGTGTTTATGACAAGTTTGGGCCTTTTTGGTGGGTTAGGAGGGACCTAAATGCAATTTTGGGCTTCTTTTGTCCTTAAATAGAAAACGACCTCAAAACTTTGCGGGTTTGGCTCATTTGTCAATTTTGAAAATTTTACGGGAGTCGGAAATCTTCCCGAATGCTCCAAAATATTTTTGGGATACTTTAAATGTACTTGGAAGGCTATAAAACTCACCCGACTCAACTTAACACGAACCGTAAATAAAATTCTCGAAAAATTACATTATCGACAAATCGTCAAAAATTATATAAAATTGGGCATCCCTCGGGATCGTAATCGTCATCGTCCTTCTCAAAACGTCAACCGTAAAAATTTTAACCTCGAACATCGGCTCTAACCAAAATACTCATAAATATAGAAATTATAATTTAATAAAAATTTCAAAAATTAGCGTAATTTAGGGTATCGTTAATGACCTCGATTCTAGGGTGTCACAATTTGGGCCCAACATGTAAAGTATAAATATTTATAATACAAGTATAAAATGGATTAATACAAGTTAAAGAACTTATAATAAGCTTATTAGACTTAAAACATGTAAATAGGTAAAACTAGTAAACTAGTAAGAAGTTACCAACACATAAACTCAAAAATGAGTAAATAAGAGTATATAAACCCACTTGATCATCATCATATATATAAAATCATCATATGTATACATAATTGTTATTTTTATAAATTCATTGGACAAGAGTCTAAGACAAGTATTATTTGTCTAGGTTTCCGTGATTGAAGCACGTACCGTACATCCGAATTGCCGATAACCCGCTTTCCCACATCAACGTGAGTTCATAGCCTCACACTCTTTTAAATGTTTTTATAAAATGTTTTATAAACCCGCGAGGGAGATAACATGTTAGTTTTTATGAAATAGGACACTAGTTGTCCCGATTGTTTGTTTATTGATTTTGACCCGAATGATTGTATGACCCCATGAATAATTAAATGACCCGATAGATGAAATGAAATGGATTATTAAAGTTAGGTTATGTCACTAAAAGTCCCATTAGCATGAATTGTGAACTACCGGGATTTGGTAGACGCTTATGCATATAATAGTACTATTTGGGGACGATCACCCCAGTTCGCGCCTTGACGGTTGATCCCCGTCGTGCCACATTGATTGGTAAGCGAATTTATGTATGAGAAGATTTACACAAGCGTGATTATTGTGACGACACGCTAATTTAGATGGGCAAATTTAGTTTCGGGCTAGCTACCCGTTGTTTGTTGTAGTAAGGTAACAATGTCATGCGGCTTATAATAATCCAATTAACGAAATACTGCTATATGCATTAAATTACGATATATTGCCTGACTAGCAATACGGGGTCTTATTATTGATTTTATGTTTGTGTTTTGGTTTTACATAACCATATTCATATAACGGATTTTATTTAACTTTATACAACGTTATAAAACGTATTGTATAATATTTTTACGACATTGGTTCGTATAACGGTTTTGAAGGCGAAAGTCTATGTTGTGATTTTGCCAAGGATTTGTATAAAATGTTTTTGGCCTATTTTAGGGTCTACTATAAAAATTTGTACAAAATGATTTTCGGTAATGATTATATACCGATGATATATTGATGGTTTTATTAAACTCTATGAATTCACTCGGCGTTATCGCTGACCTTTTCTTTTAACATGTTATATCTCAGGTACTTGAAGGTAATTCTCGGGAAGACAACAAGAATTCATGGCCCGCACTTAAATTATGATTTCCATTCAAATGTTTTGTAAAACCTGTATGAAATACAATGACTTGGGAGCTATGTAAATTTGATATTTATGAATGGAAATGCTTTATTATTAAACGACGCGATTTTTAAGCGTTGTCTATGATGTGAGTAATGTGCTATCCCGTAACACCAACGAGTCTTCCGCTGTATTGAATTGTATAAATTTGGGGGTGTTACAATTTGGTACCAGAGCTCTCGTTATAGAGAACGAAAGATTTTTAAAACCAAGGTTTTGAATAAAACATTTCAAAATCTTTTAACTATAAACATTTTTCTAAAAATGTCTAAAAATCTTTTGACTATAACGGTGCCGAAGAATTCCCGAGTTACCGACAAGGCCAGACTGAGAAGTGTTATTTTAATATATATATAACTTGGATTATATATATACATATGATGTAATTTTATTACATGATTGTTTGATGATTATTTTGATATTTATACGAGGTATTTATACGACGTAGATTGTCACAAGAAACCCTAAATCCCCTAGTAAATTAATCGAAGCTATTCTCGTATGAATTCTAGCTATCCTAAATCTAAACCAAGTTGTGGATATCTATAATCCCAACAAAATGGTTGATATTCGTAGAAATTTAGATATTAGTTGATTGTGAAATTGAAGAAGAATTGGCGAGATCAAATATGATATCGATGTCATGACGATCTTTCCTTATAGAGTGGAGTTTGACAAAACCTTACCACCTGGAAAGGTGTCATCTGATTCGGTGTCACCCAATTCTTAAATTTGAAATTGAAAGGGTGAATGTTGCACTCGAGGCTGTCATTGTAACCATTACCCGAAAGCCTCATGCCACTAGTACCTTTCCGAGAAGTCTAATTGAATGTGTGAGTCATTTCATACTAGTGACTTATTTGATAACTATTGTTGTAAGAGTTATAGGATTAGAAATTAAATGTTGTTCATATCGAGATTTTATTGCACTTTGAAGGTCTAAGAATAAGGTTGAAAGTATTAGAAAATAAGGTAGGATATCGCATTGAGTATAAGTTGATTGAAACTTGAATAAAGTAAAATTTAACCCGTATGGAATATGAAATTGTTAAGAGGAAGTCATTAAGTTCTGTGATTGAATTATAAGCTTTTAAATGATTGTTAGTTTGTGTTAAGGGTTGTTCCTAGGACATTGTCCAATGACGAGGATGCCCAGTGTCCAACAAATAAATTGAAGAAATCTTCTTCTGAATTGGGACCGATGGATCTTCCGGGACAGGTGGGACACCTAATGAGTCTTGTAGATTAGTATTCATTGTGGTATCTTTTAAAAATTCCTAACTTAACTGGGACATCAGTTGGGAGGATGAGTTCTTGAAATTGTATGACATAGTGACACGTAATGTGTTACGGTACAATTTTGATTTGTTTGTGATTAATGAAAAGACTACCATTGATTGCTAAATTCTGCATGTATCGATGTTATCTATCTTTTATTGCCTCTTCCTAATGTTCGCATTAGTGATGCAACCATTGAACAAGTACTCATCTCGATATGAGTTACGTTGTGGATTATTCTTTGTGAGTGCCATCGAGGTCATAAACCTCATGATTAATTGGCAAAGCTCATTTCCTATCATATTGTAGTTAGTTCTTGGAGAACAACTCTTCATCACTCTTTTGTAGATCACACATTGTTTTTATAATGTTAAAACAGTATCCTTTGAGAAAATTTAATTTTCATCACTATAAGGATTATTCAAAGTGAGACTTATAAGTGATCGTTATCAAAATGAAGTTGTTTATAAAACACCTTGGAAAACTTAATTGTTTTCATAACAAAGAAAATCTTTGTAAATTTATTCTTGATTCTTATTTAAGAATTAAGCATGAAAATGTTTTTATTATAAACATGATGATAAAATTTTGACGAACTGAGTATTGCATCGTTAATCTTGAAATTCTATATAGTTGCGCGCCTACATACAATTTGGAAGGGACCATGCAAGACTGACTAGTAGTCACCATAAAATTGATTAATAAACACAACATTTTCTTTGAAATTGTGAAGGATTGAAATTTTGTGAGATCTGCAAGAAGTGAAAAATAGGGACATATTGTTAAGGACACCTACATATGTGCCCGTACTATTTATTCTTCTGTGTCGAATTTACTCATCTGTGGAATTTGTCTTATTTGACATTCCTTCCTTATCCAATTCTCCCGTGGTGAGATTCTTTGAAAAAGTATCTGATTACCGAGTGTTGATACCCGACTGGATGTATCAACATTCCTATCATTTCTTTTGATTAGATTTCATTTGAATGACCTGGGTAACGATCTGAGGAGCTTTCGAATGCGTACTCAAATTATGAAAACATGGGATATATTCATATTCGTTAAATGTTTTCGTTTGTATCTGATTTGAAATTCTCTCGCGTAGATTATGCGTTGACCTTACTCTTTTAAGGTTAGTTATGTCTCCATATATCCTTGAATTTGTGAAGGATTATGAATTATTATTAGTCTTTTGAGAAGTTCATATCTTATCAACGGTGATGAAACTGCAAAGTTGATAGTGCCAGTAGAATGAATTGATTGATTATGACATGACGACATTGTCTTAATTGATGGGAACTCGAGTAGAATTCCCCTAAAAGATAAGATGTTGATTATAAAAAGTTATTCAAATAATTCTTGATGGATGACCATATCCTACATTTAGACTTGAAATTATACCGTGAATGGTTGTGAATTAGTCATAGATATTATAATGTAGAAAGAACCTAATATGAATTTATTAAAAGATGTTTCCGTTATCTGAAACTTTAGGTGGTATTTACTGGTGAATTACCTAGACTTTCGCCATTAAGGCAAGTTGAATTGGTATTGATTACATTCCCGGTGCTGCACCTGTGGCTTGTGCACTGTACGTCAGCACCACCTGAATTAAAAGAATTATCGTACAACTGAGAGATTTGTCAGAGAAAGCTTTTATTCTACCAAGCTCGTCATCGTGAAGAGCTATGGTGTTATCATTCCTTATATTTATTGATTACCGTGAACTAAGTAAATTGACGATTAAAATCTATGTCCACTACCCAAGATGATAGATTGTTCGATCATTTACAAGGTTCTAGAGTATGTTCTAAAATTTTGATCCTCGGCATGGTTATCATCAATTTCGCATCCGCGAAAAAGATCATCTATTCCAATCACTACATCCGGTACTTGTAATGAACATTATGAGTTTCACGTGATGTCGTTTGGATTGACTAATACACTTGTAGCATCCATAAATTTGGTGAATCACGTGTGTAGGCTGTAATTTGATAAATTCATGCTTGTGATCATTAAGAACCATATGTTTGTTTATAAGAATAAGAATGAGTTAATAATTATTTATAAACTGCCCTGAATTGGCCGAACAATGAAAACCTGTACCTTGAATATTTAACATGTGATTTAAGACTTAATCCTTTATATTATTTGATCGTGTGATTAATAGAAAATGGAAATATATTTTGACAAATGTTTTAACAAAGGATTTTTAAGAGGATTCTTCCCTTATAACCAGAACATTTGACTAAACTCCTGTTTAGGGGTAAATGTTCGTGTATACCTCAAGACAACCTAAGAGGGATTGAGGAAACTGTTAAATCATGACTTAAAATTTGAAACGACAATTTTTGCTTTTCAACTAAGAAAATTTTTACCAAAGAATAAACGAAGGTTTTTCGAACATTTACGGATCTTACTAATTATTTCCGATAAATCAACAAAATTGTGTTAATTAAATTCAAATTTATTTTGAACATTTTTATATAATTGGTCGAACTAAGAAATTTAAAATTTTTACGTTTACGTTTCATAAAAATTTAATAATTATTATTTAATTAATTGTAATAATTATCTACGCTTTAGACGTCGGATTGAGTAAAACAGATAAAAATAATAGTTGAGACGAAACTAAAACTTAGAAAATATGAAGAAAGAAATTCTGAGTGAATTTTTGTTATGATAATTATTTCATCCGAAAAGGGGAATGTAGATACTGACACATAATATAGAAAAGATAAAGAACCAATTAGGACATTTTCCTTAATAATGAAGGTGCAAAATAAATTGCCAAACAATTTAAAAATAGTTGACGATTATAAAAAGGATAATATAGATAATAAAAGGGGTTCGCGACTAATGTGAACAATTAGAATTGAGAAGTCGATGGCGTTAAATGATTACAAGGCCACTTGTGGTTGCCTAAATATGGAGATTTTGAGATGTAGTCATGTTGGAATCTTGTAAGTATAAGTATTCTATTCATGTCATTTCTGATTTAATGTATCTTTATTTGAAGAAGTTGTACTGATGGCAAATTATGAAGGCAGACATTGCCTCATACATTAGTAAACGTCTAACTATTACAAAGGTCATCATCTGAATTTGATTCGATTTGGGTCATCGTCGACAGACTGACCAAATCTGCTAATATCATTCCTGTTAATGATAGATTCTTGATGAAGAAATAGACTCTTTAGTATTTAAAGGAGTTATGTAAACATGGTGTGACTGTATCGATTATCTCTATCAAGATCCTCGCTTCGCATCGAATTTCTAGAGATTTGCTCAGAAGTCATTGAGAACGAATCTTGATGAGAGTACTGTACCACCCCAATCGAAGGGACGAGGTAGAGTAACGATACAAAATACTAGAAGTGCTGTTTTATGTTTGAATAATTGACCTTTGGTAATAAACCGTATAATCGTTTTCATTTGGAGAGATTATCATTGAAAACTATCGTATTAGGCTCGAGATCGAATCTTGTGAGGATATATATTAGAGCATCTGTAAGCAGGAGTTGGGATGAAGACACCCGACATACACCCATTGTGAGTTGGACATGTCTTTTAGGTTTAAGGTTTTCTATGACGACAAACCTAACCTTACAAAATACCCGACCCGCGAGACCTGAAATGATTGTTGAAATTAGGATCTGGTTATTGACTGCCGGTAGTGGGCAGGAGGTTATGTGAATATGAAATGTAGATCTTGAAGTGCCAGATGGGTAGCGAAGTTATGCCAAAACTTTTTACCATGGAAAAATGAATTGATGATCTGGAAGATCATGGGATATAAGTCCCCGTTGTATGGGATCATTGAAATGATGTAAAAAAGTTGGTTTGAAAGGCATATAAGCTGGATCTACCCTAGGACTTCAAAAGCTGCATGAATTATGTTTCGTATATCGAACTTGATAAAATGTCTATCAAGTGAAAATCTGATTGTTTCTTAGTAAAGTTTAGATCGGCGAAAAGTTGCATTCATTAGAAACCCGTGAACATCATGGATAGAGAAAGTAAGTCAACATTAAGCCTGATCTTATTCCCGTAGTTATGTTTGATGAAACTTGCGTATTGTAATGAATTACACTTGTGAGAAAAGACCGAATGTGGAGGAAATACCCACATGGCTTTAACTCTATAAGAAGCGAGTAGTAAAAGAAGATGATCTTTGAGGACAAAGATCATGTTTAGGGGTAAATGCTGTGACAATCCGTCAATTTATGGTTGATATTTTATTCTCAATATTTATTTAAAAACATTATTTTAATGTTATAATATGAACTCACTTATTTTTGGGAAGAAATTTGGATTTACGTCTTGAAGTAGCATCGACTACGTCTAAACCGGAGGATTCAACGTTACGTGCTTACGTTTACATACACCATCTTTGGTGACACTCCGACATTTCAGAAAATAAATTTGTCCGTGAATATTATTTTGAGATTTTAAATTTGTGTTGGTTCATAAACTCACAAATTTACGAGAAGAGATTAGGACTTACGATTTTAATTTAACGTCCTTTACGACTAAACCAGAAACCTTAGGATTACGTATTTACGTTTTCGAACTCCGTTTTTGATGAGACAATTTTTATTAGATTCGTTTTGTGCCGTTGATTCATAATTTATAAAAACGGTTTTCGTAAAACGACCCGAGGGCATGCAAATCAAGGAAACTAGAATCGAGGAGTACCCGTAATTAAATGGGGATGAGACAAGATAAACTTGCCCCTCCCCCACACATGGGACGGCCACAAGGCTACACCACACCAACTTGGTGTCAAACTTTAAACAAGTTGCTTACACTTGTCTTGTAATCTTAACATTTAAGCTACCAAAACCACAAAACCATCCACTCAAACCATTTGTTCATTTCCATCCATGCAAACCACCACAACTTTCTCTCTTTCCTCCCCAAAATTCGTCCCATATTCAACAATAAACACCCTCATTTGATCAATTTTCAACCACAATATTTGGTGTTCTACACACATATGATGGAAACCTCTTCAAGCTCTATTGATTGGAGGTGATCTTAACATGTAAAAAGGAGTTTTAAAGGGAGTTTGGGGCTGATTTCTCAAGGAGTTTTCATGAAGAACAAGGGATGATTTTTGGAGGAATCTACAAATACTTGGTGATCCTAGAAGTGGTGTTGATATCTCATAAGATTGGTTACCCAAAACTAAGTCTTGTTCATCCAAAAACTCATCATTTCATCACCTTGGTGGTATAAAGATTGTTCTTCCCATCCTCTTGTTATTTTGATTATGTAATCATGTATTTTCTTTCTTATTGTATATGTATATGATGAATATATGATGATAAAAATGTTGTGTGGGGATCAAGTGTTGATAAATATGATTAAAAAGATGAAAAACCATAAGAAACAAGGCTAAAATCTTGCTTAAATTGTTGGCTGTATAAAACTGATAAAATAGCATGGTGGAATCCATTTACAGTAAGTGTTAGATGTCATACACATGTGAGAGTTGGCCATGTAATGGAATCATCAAAATGAGTGAGATATGATCAAAACAAGATGAGTGTACCAATCTGAATAGTCTGTTTTGTAGGGACTGTAAAGGATAGTTAGACATGGAATGAGCAGTAGCTATAACTAACTTATTTGTAGAACATAATATGAAGTTTATGTCATCCAAAAATGAGCTTCTATCTTCTTATAGAACTAAAGATATGATAAAAATGGTGAAGATGAAACTAAAAATCAGATTTTGAAGAATTAATGTTTAATAGTATTATATAAGCACTCAAACTAATATAGTATAAAATGTGAATTAAAACCCACTAACTTATAAATTTCATTTATATAAATATGTATAAGGTTAAATAAATGGACACTTTATAAAAATGGTAGTTGAATAAGATTTATAAGTTATAAAAACTATAAACATGATTTTTACGTCTTTTCGGCTATTACCGTAAAATTAACGTTTTTCGCCAATTAAAACATAGAAGATCAAACCAATCTAATGTAAAGTTTTTAAAAGTAATATACTGATATATAAGTACCTAATACAAGTAAAAATCGATAAAACCCGAACTATAGGACATACGTACATTAACGAGCTAAGTTAGCATATTTGGACTAATAATTTAACTAAATAAGTTACACACTTATGAAAGTTACTTATTGGGCTTAACCCATTTGGGCCCAACATGTAAAGTATAAATACTTAAAATACAAGTATAAAATGGATTATTACAAGTTAAAGAACTTATAATAAGCTTATTGGACTTAAAACATGTAAATAGGTAAAACTAGTAAACTAGTAAGAAGTTACCAACACATAAACTCAAAAATGAGTAAATAAGAGTATATAAACCCACTTGATCATCATCATATGTATAAAATCATCATATGTATACATAATTGTTATTTTTATAAAGTCATTGGACAAGAGTCTAAGACAAGTATTATTTGTATAGGTTTCCGTGATTGAAGCACGTACCGTACATCCGAATTGCCGATAACCCGCTTTCCCACATCAACGTGAATTCATAGCCTCGCACTCTTTTAAATGTTTTTATAAAATGTTTTATAAACCCGCGAGGGAGATAACATGTTAGTTTTTATGAATTAGGACACTAGTTGTCCCGATTGTTTGTTTATTGATTTTGACCCGAATGATTGTATGACCCGATGAATGATTAAATGACCCGATAGATGAAATGAAATGGATTATTAAATTTAGGTTATGTCACTAAAAGTCCCATTAGCATGAATTGTGAACTACCGGGATTTGGTAGACGCTTATGCATATAATAGTACTATTTGGGGACGATCACCCCAGTTCGCGCCTTGACGGTTGATCCCCGTCGTGCCACATTGATTGGTAAGCGAATTTATGTATGAGAAGATTTACACAAGCGTGATTATTGTGACGACACGCTAATTTAGATGGGCAAATTGAGTTTCGGGCTAGCTACCCGTTGTTTGTTGTAGTAAGGTAACAATGTCATGCAGCTTATAATAATCCAATTAACGAAATACTGCTATATGCATTAGATTACGATATATTGCCTGACTAGCAATACGGGGTCTTATTATTGATTTTATGTTTGTGTTTTGGTTTTACATAACCATATTCATATAACGGATTTTATTTAACTTTATACAACGTTATAAAACGTATTGTATAATATTTTTACGACATTGGTTCGTATAACGGTTTTGAAGACGAAAGTCTATATTGTGATTTTGCCAAGGATTTGTATAAAATGTTTTTGGCCTATTTTAGGGTCTACTATAAAAATTTGTACAAAATGATTTTCGGTAATAATTATATACCGATGATATATTGATGGTTTTATTAAACTCTATGAATTCACTCGGCGTTATCGCTGACCTTTTCTTTTAACATGTATATCTCAGGTACTTGAAGGTAATTCTCGGGAAGACAACAAGAATTCATGGCCCGCACTTAAATTATAATTTCCATTCAAATGTTTTGTAAAACCTGTATGAAATACAATGACTTGGGAGCTATGTAAATTTGATATTTATGAATGGAAATGCTTTATTATTAAACGACGCGATTTTTAAGCGTTGTCTATGATGCGAGTAATGTGTTATCCCATAACACCAACGAGTCTTCCGCTGTATTGAATTGTATAAATTTGGGGGTGTTACAGTTTGGATTGATGTTGGGTTTAAAATATTCTCGATGTTCTTCTTGGTAAGCATAACACTCCCCTTGATAACCTTGACCTTTATCACATTGTTGGTAGGAATGGGGACCTCCACAAGTCTCACATGAAAGAGTAATAGCATGCACATCATTGGTGGAATTGTTCAAGGAAAGGCCCTATCTATTCTTTGGAATATCTCTTGGTGACTCTTGAGGATTTGGTTATCACAAGGTGTTTGAGAACTAATTTGCACAACATGTACCCTTTCTTCAAATTGTGTGTTAGTTTGCACCATTGATTTTGTCTCAATAATGTCCCAAGCTTCTTGAATGGATTTAGCAAGAATATTTCCACCCGCGGAAGCATTGAGTGAATCTTGGTGGTGTGGTCTTAATCCATCATAGAGAGTATTGATTTGGGGAACTTCATCGAATCCATGGTTTTGGCATTTCCTCAATAACTCCTTGAACTCCTCCCAAGCATCACTAAAAGTTTGACTAGGTTTTTGTTGAAAGCCTATAATTAAGTTTCTCAAAGTCGTGGTCTTAGATGGAGGAAAGAACTTGTTCAAAAACTTCTTAGTGAAACCATCCCATGTAGTAATGCTCTCAGGTGGTTGTGTATCTAACCAATGCTTAGCATGACCCTCTAGTGAAAATTGTACCAATATCAACTTAATGGCATCATGGGGAACTCCATTGTACTTAATGATGTTTCAAAGAGCAAGAAATTTCTTAAGGTGATCATGTGGATTATCATTATTATTCCTAAAAAATGGTGTGTTTGAAACTAAGTTAATCATAGATGTCTTTAGCTCAAAGGTGTTTGTGGGAATATCGGGTATCTTGATAGCATCGGCATATCCTTGCACATTGGATTGCAAGTGCTCCATAAAAGGTCGAGTGTCAACACCGGCCATGGATTCTTGTTGTGTGTGGATCGAAGCACGATTCTCGGGATCGGCTTGATGGACGGTGGTATTTTTAGTCTTTCTCTTTTTCTTCCTTTTGGGAGGAAGGGGTTGTACACCAAATGGTATTTGTGCACGCCCGCGAGTGAGCATGCAACTCAATACAAGGAGTGAGAGAGAAGCTCTCGTTTGACTTTGAAAAAGAAGGGATTATCCTCTTCGAGATTCAATATGAAATATCCACAAGAAAGTATAATATATGTAATTACTACTTGGGTGCAAGACCCCCAATCAAGCCTTCCTTCTTAGAATACGCACTAGTGAACGGGGGGTTAGGTGGCGCGAAGCACTTAAATACCTATTAACCCTTAGATGGAATTTTATAGCACATCGCCTTTCTATTCACTTTGTAGTTTGTATTCTTTGAATTATTGCCTATTGGAAGTATTTATCTATTCTTGCTTAATTAAATTTGATCGATACACGTGTCAAGGATCGGAACGCTCCCTAACACGGTGTATTGCAAAAGCAATACGTATGGAGATATGTGTATTGGTTGTTCGTACATGTATACTGTGACACCCCGGGTAGGGTTAAAATATGCGGAAATATCCACGGAGATGTCACTAGGGTGTATCGATAGCATATAGTCCATAGATCATAAGATAAAGAGTTAGTCAAATCCGATTACATGTTTAGTTAAACAAATATATAAAAATTGTCTTAAAACATGGTGAAGAGTTATTGTTTATGTTTCCTAAATAGAACCCCTGACGAGTCCTATGATGCAGATTTCTAAGATGCTGGAGACCATGCACACACCACGTACTAACTTCATATTCCTGTGCAAAACATACTAAAGGAGGTCAACATAAAGTTGGTGAATTTACAGATTTTAACAATTAATAGTTTGGACATACATTAATCATAGAAGTAACAATGCACAAAGCATTCTTACTAAAATGTAGATAAAATTTGTTTATTATTAGAAACTGAAGCTTAACCTCCGTAGTCCTCAACAGATGAGGACGTAGTGTCTTAAAAAAAGACACCCATTCCAGTTCCAACATGGTAAACGTCTGTTGTCCCGGCCAAGGCACAATGAGCATGACTCACCCAGACGAGGATGGTCAATCCCTAATAGATCTAATTATAACATTTGGGCGATTTACAACAATTTAACAGTTTCAATAATAATCAATTATAATCAAGTCTATACAATCCAGTTGTGTCCATTATGTGTTTGCATATTTTCTTTCCCAAAAGGGAAAGTTTTATCAGAAGTTTATATGGGGCTGTAAACTCACCTGGAAGTAGGAAATAGCTGTTTAATACGAATATCCAATTAAAGCTCATTCCAAAGTTATGCCTAATCAGATAGTCCAGTCTTAATAGATAGTACAAAGAACATATATGTATGCTTATACAGATTTTAGTCAATTTATTTATGCTACGGTCTTTATCTAAATAACCGTTGTTCAAGTAGCATCAATATTCATTAAAACTTATTTCTGTAAGTTTCATTTCTAAGTAACATAATATGTTTAACTATTAGTATCAGTTAGCATACAAGTATTTATAATAATCATTCAACTTACAATTTAGTTTCTTGGTTAAGTAGACATAAAATGTTCTACATAAAATATTAGTTTTCAATTTGTTCAACATTCATATAGTTTTTATTTACTAAAAGTGTGTGAGTTTATGTATGAGTAGTATATATATTCATAATTGTTATACAATTATTTCCTAAAGTAAATATAAATATTTTATTTTGAAAATAAAATAAAATATTTTATTTAACTTTAAAGTTTCCATAAATCATTTTAACATTCATAAAATAATTTAAACTTAAGAGTTTATACATTATTTCTTTATGGTCTAGGTTATTAATTATGTTTTATTATAATTAAAACTAGATTTTAGGGTTAGGGCTTGTTAAGGTTTAGGAACGTGGCAAAACTAGTCCCTCCATATTTTAAACAAGTATAACTTCCAAATTTTTTTTCATATTTAGTACCTAGGGCTTGTTAATGTTTCGGCCTATGGCAGATTTAGTCTCCCTAATTATATCTAGGTTTTGTAACTTTACTAAAATTACAAAAACAGCCCCTAGGGTTTCTTTAAGTTTCGGCAATTTACAAGAATGGTCCTTAGGGTTATAAAATTACAAATAACTTTTAGAAACTTCCCAAAATGGTCCTTAGGGTTTAATTTACCACGGGTAGTATTTATTAAACCCTATACTTTTGGATATTTACATTTTCAGTCCTTGTGTTTATTAATTTATCAAGACAAGTTTTATAAATTACGGCTTTAGTCCTTAAGTTTCATAATTTGTCCTTTTAATCCAAAAAGTTTTTGTAAGTTATATTTTATTATAAAAACTTTTATTTAACATTCAAAATAGTATATGGGCTCATTGAATGGGCTAAACATTTAATAGGCTATTTTAGTGGACTTAAATATATCTCAAGTTTACTAATTTATTTAAATGGGCTTTTAAATTAATTATTGGATTTTAATACATCTTTAAAGTCCTTTAATTAGTTAAATGGGCCTAAGTAAAATCTTAAGTCCATTAAATGTTTGATTAAAATTTCATGGGCTTAAATAGTCCATTAACACTACTTCACATTTTTATGTAAGTTTTAACTTAGGATATTCTTATAATCTTATTATTAGCTTATTCACATTTAGTTTTAAATCTAAAATAGGAGAATAAAACTTATAGTTTGTTTTATGTGGTGTTCCAATTTAGATCTAGGTATGTTACAAATCAAGAAAATAAGTCATAGTCCATGTACACCAAATATACATATAACCTCTGGCTAGACCCTTAAATCTTGGTATTTCCAAGATGAGGTTTTTAGTTAATATTATGATTTATATACATTCATAAATTCCAATACAATCATGTAATGTTATTGCATGTTTCCAAGATATTTCATAAACCCATCTAGACAACCTATAGCCCACGGCTAGGTTGTCTTTTCCCAAAAATTCCCATTAGATCTTTATGCTAGTTTCATGTTTACCATTTAACCATAGATCTAGGTTCTTCATTAGCATGCATGTACACCAAAAGACCATCTAAGTGCATATAACATTTTAGTGATTTATAAGAGTCCATTTAACATGTAATGATACATATCCCATCATTTAAACTTAGCACATAACTCATGTATATATTATTCATGTATGCCGTGACCTTCAAGGTCATGGTTTTACATGTCTTTTGAGTTACACAAGCTTACTTTATGAGATCCATGATTATTAGTTAACCAAGATTCCAAAAAGTGAGATTTGTAACTTATGCTATATTTAAATCTATAAAATGGTTCTTATGATTTTTAGTCATGTTAAAACATAGAGTACAAGCCTTAGGGTTTCTTTATTAAAAAGTCTTAACCATGGCTATGGTGGTCTGAAATATGCCGTGACCTAGAATGGCCATGGCTTTACAAAATCTTGATTTTTAACAAGCTATATATACATGTGTTCATAGATGTATGATGATGCATGCAAGCGAAAATGAAGAAACATAAGGAGTATACCTTTCTTGCCTAAATGTTACCAAGGAAGATCTATATGAACAAGGAAACTAGAGATCTAGTCAAGATGGTGAAGAAAACCCTAAAGATAACTAGTCGTGTCCTCTATAGATTCGGCTAGGGCTTGTTACAATAGTTCCAAAGATGATGATGTTTCCAAATGATTGGTGATTACTATGGGACAAGGATCTAGTGGATTGGATGAACAACGTTGTATTTTTGTGGCTTATAGCCGAATTATTTGAGAGAGAAAGATGAAGAAGAAGTGAGATCTAGTTGAGAGGGAATGTGAAGAGTGAGAGAGAGAGTTTTCGGCTAAAAGGGGGAGAGAGAATGCAAGGCAAGAATGTGATTACCTTGGTAAGAACATTTGTGCCAAGTGTTGACACTTGTGTTTCCAAGGCATCCCTTCACCTTCCACATAAGGGGGGTGCGTGTCAATCTTAGCAAAAAGAGGAATGGGATCATGTTGTGGGATTGTGTTGGGATAGCACCAAAAGGTAAAGGATTTTGGGCTAGTCCAAGGTGTGCATGAATGCCTAAGATGTACACATATACATAGATGGTATAAATACTTATCACAACATATTTCCATGTTTTGTTAAATGTTGCATTCATAGATTTGTGTCATATATATGAATGGTTCATTATTTGTTCTCTTACTCTTATATATAAGATTTAAGTTATGTAATCTATCACAAAAACAAAATGATTGTAGATGTAAAAGTACATAATGATAAGTTCACACACACATCTCATAGGATTATAACACATGAGTGATTGCTCTTAAGATCTTTATATGAAACATCATTACATAAAATCATGGTAAAATTATGGATTTTATAGCACCACCCCGTTATTTTAGCTTTGTCCTCAAAGCTACTAAAAACGTAGCTATCTTTTAATTTAAAAGATGGGGGTACTTGGCTTTGAAGATGTCTTCACGTTCCCAGGTGTAGTTAGGGCCTCTCTTCGAGTCCCATTTTACTTTGATTAACGGGATGCGGTTACGTTTCAACTTCTGTGTTATTCTCTCCATGATTTCTACTAGTGTCTCCGTGTATTGGAGTTGGTCATCAATATGGACCCCCTCTAAGGGCATAACCAAAGGTTCCTCTGCGTAACACTTCTTCAGATTTGACACATGGAAGGTGGGGTGTATCCGACTTAACTGTGGCGGCAGTTTTAAACGGTAAGCCATTTCCCCGATCTTGGCTATAACTTTGAAAGGACCCACATATCATGGATTCAACTTTTCCCGCTTCCCAAATCGTGTAACTCCCTTCCATGGTGATACTTTTATAACGACGTGATCTCCGACTTTGAACTACACGGGTCTATGTTTCTGATCCGTGTAGCTCTTTTTTCGATGAGGAGCTTGCAGTCTCTGCTTTATAAGGACAATTCGATCTGTAGTCTCCTGAATCAATTCAGGCCCAGTGAGTTGGAACTCACCTACCTCTTTCCAACATACAGGGGAGAGACATTTCCTTCCATAAAGAGCTTCAAAAGGGGTGGCCTTGATACTGGCGTGATAGCTATTGTTGTAGGAGAACTCAACCAAAGGTATATGTTCGACCCAACTATTTCCAAAATCAATTACACATGCCCTTAGCATATCCTCTAGAGTTTGGATGGTTCGCTCACTCTGACCATTCGTTTGTGGATGATAGGCGGTTCTCATATCTAGTTGGGTACCCAGGGCTCGTTGGAGAGCCCTCCAGAAGTTGGAGGTGAATCTGTTGTCCCGGTCGCAGATTATTGAGACTGGTACTCCATGTTTGGTTACAATTTCCTTAAGGTAGGTCTTGGCCAACTTGGATAGGGAGTCAGATTTCTTGATGGGTATGAAATGAGAAGACTTGGTGAGTCGGTCGACTATTACCCAAATGGCATCATATCCACGTGATGATTTTAGGAGTTTGGTCACAAAATCCATGGTGATATTTTCCCACTTCCATTCATGTATCTCAGGCTGTACCAGTAGACCGAATGGCCTCTAGTGTTCTGTTTTGACACGTGCGCATGTCAGACATTTTTGGACATAAGTAGCGATGTCAGCCTTCATGTTTGGCTACCAATATAATTTCCTAATATCTTGATACATCTTTTCCGATCCCGGATGTATTGAATATTTGGATTTGTGTGACTCGTGCATGATTATGTCCCTCAAATTCCCATAACGGGGTAACCAACTCCTCCCGCGTAAGCACAATGTTCCGTCTGCCCTTGGTTCCAGTTTCTCTTTAGAGAGATCGGTTCGAAGCATTCCTCCTATGTCTTCTTTCCAGAGGTTTTCAGGTTTCTGTGCTTTGGTTTGTGCTTCAAGGATTTGCTTGGGCAGATCCAGATTGATGGTCATGGTTAAGGTTTGAACCCTCATGGGTGGATCTTTATCTTTACGGCTCAGTGCATCAACAACTACGTTTGCTTTACCTGGACGGTATTTAATTTCACAATCGTAATCGCTTAACACTTCGATCCAACGACGCTGCCTCATATTAAGCTCTTTCTGATCTAATATATGTTGCAGACTCTTGTGGTCGGTGTACATTGTACATTTGGTTCCGTAAGGTAATGCCTCCAAATTTTTAAGGCAAAGACTACCGCTCCAAGTTCTAAGTCGTGGGTTGTGTGGTTTTTCTCATGCTTCTTTAATTTCCTAGAAGTGTAGGCAATCACTTTCTTTCTTTGTATCAATACTGCTCCCAATCCCTTATATGATGCGTCACAATATACCTCAAAGTCATCATTGCCCTCGGGCAAGGATAAGAGAGGCGCACTACACAACTTCTGTTTTATCAGTTGGAAAGCTGATTCTTCCTTTTCTCCCCAATTAAATTTTACTTCTTTCTGAGTGAGTTTTGTCATTGGTTTGGCTATCTTGGAGAAGTGTTCGATGAATCGGCGATAGTATCCGGCGAGGCCTAGGAATTGGCGGATCTCCGTTGGTGATTTGGGAGATGCCCGACTCTTAATGGATTCAACCTTTGCAGGATCTATGTGCATACCATTGTTGTCAATGACGTGTCCTAGGAAATGGACTCTGGGTATCCAGAACTCACATTTGGAAAATTTTGCATACAGCTTCTCTTCCTTGAGTACTTTCAGTACTTTGGCCAGATGCTCAGCATGGTCTTGTTTGTTCTTGGATTAAACAAGTATGTCGTCGATGAAGACTATCACGAATTTATCCAAATAAGGTTTACACACCCGGTTCATGAGATCCATGAATATTGCCGGTGCGTTTGTCAATCCAAAAGGCATAACTCTAAATTCGAAATGACCATAACGAGGAAAGCTGTCCTAGGAATATCTTCTTCCCGGACTCTCAGTTGATGGTATCCAGACCTCAGATCAATCTTAGAATACATACTTGATCCCTGGAGTTGATCAAATAAGTCTTCGATACGAGGTAATGGATACCGATTCTTTACCGTTAGTTTATTCAATTCTCGGTAACCGATGCACATTCGAAAAGAGCCGTCTTTCTTCTTGACAAACAGAACAGGGGATCCCCATGGAGAAAGAGCTAGGCCTAATGAATCCTTTTTCTGATAGTTCCTGGAGTTGTTTGGCTAGTTACTTTAATTTCGATGGTGCTAGTCGGTAGGGAGCCTTAGCTACAGGTGCAACACCGGGAATCAAAGCAATTTGGAATTCTATCTGTCGTACTGGGGGCATACCCGGCAGTTCCTCAGGAAATACCTCGGGAAAATCTTAGACAATTGGCAAGTCCTTGATTCGTGTCTCCTCGGGTTTGTCTTCTTCCTCGATTTTAGAGATGTGTGCTAGGAAGATAGGCCATCCTCTGGTCAAATACCTTTGTTCTTTTGGTGCACAAAATGACACTAAGTCTAGTGTTGATTATATCAGGGTTACCATCCCCTCGTATAATCAAGGTTTCGTCTCCACAAGGTATACGGACCAGTTTTTGATCACATAAGATGACTGCATGGTACTTCGATAGCCAATCCATGCCAATGATGACATCAAATCTACCAAGACTTACTGTGATCAAATCGATGTTGAACGGGTGGTTTGAGAGGTTTAATGTACAACCTCGAATGATGGTGTCAACTGTCACAATTTTTCCGTCAGCTAGTTCTACAGTATAGTAGGAGTCTAAGACTGATGGAGTAATTTCCAATACTCTACTAAATTCCGTTGATATAAAGCTTCGATTTGCCCCGGTGTCAAATAGGACAGATGCATATCGTTGGTTTAGTAGAAATGTACCGGTGACATTGTTGGAATTTGGATTGGCTCGGGCATCGCCAACCATGTATGCTTGTGATGGGGTTACTTTGTTGTCCTCCTTCCAGTTGGCCAACTTGGGACAATCAAGTGTCACATGTCCAGGGGTTCCACACTCATAACATACTACAGCTTTCTTTGGCCCATGATTACTTCCACTTGCGGGGTTTCGGTTTTCCTTACATTGTTTTCCAGCATCATGATGGTAGTCGCACTTTGAACATTTAGGTTTGGATCATAAATAGTTTATGTTGCGAGTTGTGGGAGTAGTGTCATAAGTTTTCTCAATGTTTTGTCTTTTGGAAGACTGCCGGTGCTGGCTACGAGTAGTTTTACCCGAATTCTGCTTGTTGTCCGTTCGTCTTTCGGACAGGTTGTGAGCTCGCTTGTTGATCAGCTATGTCGCAAATTTCATTGCACTTTCCATGGTAGTGGGTCGTGAAGCTAGCACATTGTCTTGAATGTTGTCAGGGAGTCCGCTGACATACTTCTCAATCTTGTCACTCCTTAGAGGGAACATTCTGGTGCACATCAAGCTTAACTCTTGAAATCTTTGGTTGTACCAAAAGATATCATTGTTCTCACACTTTAGATCCCACAGCTCAACTTCCAACTTCTTCATTTCTCTTCTGGAACAATACTTCTCAGTCATTCTCTCCTTGAGGTTGGCCCAAGTGAGAGCATAGGCAGTGTCATGTCCAAGGGTGGCGACCCTAGAGTTACACCAAGTAAGGGCGCTCTCGAGTAGAGTGTATGTAGTATACTTAACTCTGTTCTCGTCAGCACAACCGCTGATGCAGAAAACTGTCTCTAGTCTTTCAAACCATTGCATCAATTCAACAACTCCTTCTTTTCCTAGGTAGTATGAGGGTTTGCATTTCAAGAAGTCTGGGCATGAACAACCCTTGTTGAAGTTGTTTCTGTGCATGTTGTGGTTTGGGTCATTGCTCACATTAGCTTCTCTAGTTGCCATAACTGCCAAAATGCCTTCACCAATCACCTCCCGGAGTTGAGCAGTGGTAACATTATGAGTAGTTTTAGGTACTTTGGTATTAGCGGTATTGGAAGCAATTGCATTATTGGGGTTCGATCGTGAAATCACCATTTGTCTATAATCATACACAAAATGAGATTATTAATTCAATCGTTAGTACAGTTTTTTTATTATGTGCAAGAGAGTGATTTATGCAAAAAATTCATAACAAATTTGGATAACCTGTCAGGATTTCATAATATAATACATTGCACAACAGATATAACATAAGAGAGTGATTTCATGCAAAGTTCCGTAAGGAATTTTAAACATTCATCGAGCATATCAAATCCGGAACAAAGGCTTAGCTAGCCTTGCCCTGGGTAGTGGTACACATTGTCTTAAGTACATCATATCCAAAATACATGCCCAAATAAAAAAATATAGTACGGGATTACATCACCAAAGCTGAAAAAGGAATAAAAGTACAAAGGCCCTATGTCATGATAGCCGGGATGCAACCCGTGAGCTTATCATGACGTACAAGAAGTCTAGTACGTCTATACTAATCCTGCCTGGATGGTCCACTAGATGATGCTGGGGCTGACGGTGTAGATGGAGCTGGTGGGGCTGCAGAATTTCTCCTGGTGTTCCACAAAGTCCGAACTGTCGTTCGGGTCTCTTTGAGCGTACGGAGTGCAGACAGTAGCTGGTTCCGGAGTCTATCGACGACCCCTCGGAGATAAGCAATCTCCCCAGTAACCCCATCATGTCGGACAGTGGCGAGATCAAAGAAAATGGATAGTGATTGCTCCTGAGCGGCAAGAGCAGCATGGGTCTGATGCTGCAGACCCTCCATGACCTGAATGCGCTGGTGGAGGCGGTAGTTCTCATCCAATAACCACTTTAGTGCCTCGTCCGTCCTATCATGGATGCCCTTAGCAGTCTGGGATTCTCCCCTCATGGTACGAAAAAGAGTGTCGATACAATCGTAGATGACGGCACGGCTTTGTTGACTGGCTATCAACTGGCTGCGGAGGTCGGATATCTCTCGCTCATGGCGTGCAACTAGTGCAGAGATCTGGGCCTGGACGAAATCAACACGTCCTGCCCCGGAGCCTTCCCCTGTCTCATAAGTAGAGACGGGTACAGGCCCGGAAAAATAGCCCGATGAGAAGGATGAAGGCATGGAAGATGGTATGCTAGGAGGGACCCGATCCTCCTCCATAGAGGTTGGGGCCAGTGATGCAGATGATGAGGTAGAAAAAGGTCCTCTGGGAGTACAACTTCGATGGCTGGGTCATCCTCTGATTCCGAGGCGGACAACCATCCGCACTGCGTCGATCAAGGGGATGAACAAACAACTGGAGTTGGAGCTACTACAGGTAGAAGAGTCGAGGATGCAGTAGGCGGAGTCATGATGCTCTGAAAATATTATTTTAAGTTTGAAGTGAGTATAAGCTTACAAACAAATAACAATGTTATTTAGATTACATGCTTTATGAAATATATATCCCTTTTAAACAATTATTATAAAAGTTTTAAGGTTACAAATATTAATATTTATATATATATATATATAAATATATATATATATATATATATATATATATATATATATATATATATATATATATATATATATATATATATATATATATATATATATATATATATATATATATATATATATATATATATATATATATATATATATATATATATGTATATATATATATATATATATATATATATATATATATATATATATATATATATATATATATATATATATATATATATATATATATATATATATATATATATATATATATATATATATATATATATATATATATATATATATATATATATATATATATATATATATATATATATATATATAGATATATATATATATATACATATATGTTACCATTTAAGCAGTTCATTCATCAATGTGGAGAATAAATTATAGCCAGTCTACTTGAGCGCTGACAAGAGTAAAACAAGCGTTGATAGGAAGAAAACAAACGCTGACAGATCAAGCGTTGACAAGAAGAAGTCAAGCGTTGATACATTGAAGACAAGCACTGATGGAAGGATATGGTCTACGCGTTTATTATGTTCTAGATTACTTCTATTAAAGATAGGAACAAACAATGTATTTTCTATATTTATCTTTACCTAGAATAGTTGATACGTAGATTATTGTACAAGTCTTCTTATGTCTATAAAAGAAGAACTTTAGGTTATTGTTCATATAAGTTTTCATACGTTAAACACTTTCATTGTAAGCAAGTTTGTTATCATTAATCAAGTGAAAGTTTGTTTACATCATTGTGTTCTTGTTTAAGTGTTAATTCCGCATAACACTTAGATTGTGATATACATATACAAAGGTTTCTCTAAGTGTATAACTTGATTTAATCTCGTATACATAAAGCTATATCGATCTAAGTTTGGGATCAACAAGTGGTATTAGAGCTTGTTGAGGAACTTTTGATCTTAAAGAACACAAGAACCCTAAAATCACCAAAACCCTAATTTTCACAAAACCCTAAAAACATCATGTCAAATCCAGAAGTAACCTCCTCCTCCTCACCTTTACCAAACATCAAGATTCCCATGCTTGATGTAGCCAACTTTGAATTGTGGAAATTCAACTTTGAACAATATCTGGGAATCTATGACTACACTCTCTGGGAGATAATTGAATATGGAAACACATTTAATAAAGCTGAAAGAGTTGCTGCTGCCATTGCTACAAGAACTGCTGTTGCTGGATGTTCAGAAGCAGATAAGCAAGAAAAACCTGGTGATGGTAGAGCTGTGTCTGCTGAAGACATAACAAAGAAAAGGGTTGATATGAAAACCCTAAACATTCTGAAACTCTATTTGGTACAAGAGAACCAGCATAAGTACAGAGGTTATGAATCTGCAAAAGACCTTTGGGCAGCCCTTGAAGTTGCATATGGTGGCAATGAAGATACTAAGGAAGAGAAGAAGAAGCAACTCATGCATGAGTATGCTGTTTTCAAGGCACAACCTAATGAGAAGCTTAGCAGTGTTAGAAGCAGACTGTTTGATATTACAAGCAAGTTTTCCTTCATGGGGACACAAGTTGGTGACGTTGATACCATTGCCACTTTTTTTAAAAGCCTTGGTGAAGCATGGAAGATTGAGGCAAGATCTATACTTGCCAATAACACTCACAAAAGTTCTACTTTTGATGATATCTACAACAAACAAAGGTTGTTGGAGAATGAAACTCTTTTGGAGCATGGAAGCAAGTCTACCAACAGTAACTTGGCCTTCTTCTCTCATAGTGAAGGTCAATTCAATCAGAAGGACTCTTACATGCATCCAGTCACTGGATCAACATGTGTCAACGCTGGAACATGTCCTGTCAACGCCTCATATTAAGACGCTGACACATACAAAAGTGACTCACCAAGAGTTAAACCTGCTGGTTTGGATCTAGATACTGTATGTACTTATATTGCTTCTTTTCCTAATGGTTCAGTGATTACATATGAGGACCTTGAGCAGATAAGTGATGAGCACTTGGAGGAGATGGACATTAAGTGGAACATGGCTCTTGCTAGTATAAGAGCAAATAGGTGGAATAGAAGGTTTAAGAAGAAGATGACCTTCAATGCAAATGACACTGCTAGATTTGATAAATCCAAAGTTGAATGCTACAATTGTCATCGTATGGGGCACTTCATGATGGAATGCAGATCTCCTAGAAGATCTGATGCTGGCAAACCCTTAAGCCAAATTGTTAAGGCTCAGGATCCTAAGGCCATGGTTGCAGTTTAAGAAATTGATGGTATGGGATGGGATTGGAGCTATTTGGCTAAAGATTTGGAAGAGGATAAAGCTTTGGTTGCTGAGATAGAAGAAGAAGAGCATGTCCAATATGCTCTCATGGCACACTCCTCCTCGTCATCAGACAATGAGGTATACGATGATGCTTTTTGTAGTAAGGGTTGTAGGTTAAATACTGAGAAACATAACAAAGAGGTGTTAAGATTGTTAGATGATGTGAGTACTGAAAGATGCAAACTGTCTAATTATCAAATAGCTCTCACTCAAACTGAGAAGACAGTTTCTGAGTACAAGAAAATGGAATTTGACTTAAAAGATAAAATAAATATTTTAAAACATGAGTTAAATGCTAGTAATGATGTTAGAAGCATCATGGAAAGGGTTAATGGCGAGTTACAGGCTAAGTTAGATGAGGCCATTAAGAATAAAGATAATGTTGGCCTTAAAATTCAGAGATTTGATAAGGCCACACAAACCCTAGGAGAATGTGTTAATAAACAAAGGGATCCTAAGGACATGACTGGGATTGGGATGAAAGACTATTATGTGGTTCCACCACCAACTGGTGACTTCTATGGTGTCCAACAAAAGGACCTATCTTGGACTGGTTTACCAGAACTCCAAGAGGATGAATTCATTCCTCCACCAAGAGTCATTACCCCAGTTGAAGAATATCAACAGAAGTTGACTGACTTGAATGAATGGAAGAAAGCCAACCCTACCTTATTTGTTAAGGGTGGCTTGTTATGTGAAAGTCCTAATGAGTCGACCCCTATTAAGGTTACAAATCCAATCACTGGTAAGGCTGTTGACCTTGGCTCAAACACTGTTAGAAAACCTAGTGTCAAGTATGCAGAAATGTATAGGAATACTAGGTCACCTAAAAGCCAAGTTAGTAATGATGGAACAGGTTTCTTCTCTTCTAGACCTAGGGTTGTGTCTAGAAAAGCCTGTTACACTTGTGGTAGCTTTTCACATTTAGCATATAAGTGTGTCAACGCTTCCAAGGTCAACAATGTTAGAAAGTCAAACGTTGTCAGACCCAAAACTTGTGTGCAGCAAAGTCCACAAGTTGTTAGACCAGCCCCATTCTTTACTAGAGGGTCTAACACTCATGGACAAAGACCATTTCAAAAGACAAATACTCGGTCTAATAGGCAATGGGTTTCTGTAGCAAACCCTAGGTTCAACGCTGACAAGGGTAATTTCAGCGTTGACAAGGCCAAATCCAACGCTGACAGAAATGTGACCAGACCTAAATATTTGCAACCATAGGGTAAGGGGTCTAAAGCTTCTTCAAGCTTGACATGGAGGCCTAACAAAGATCAAAACCCTAATGATAATGGGATTTCAATGACCTGCAACAGATTTAATTACATTTCAAAGGTCATTACAAAACCTATTGGGGTTAACTGGGTATTTCATCCAAAGAAGGATGAACAAGGGGTTGTTATGAGAACTAAGTCTTTTCTTGTTGAACAACCAGATGAATCCAAGTCTGCTAAGGCTTGGGTTCCCAAAGAAAACTAACTTGTTTTCTTTATGTGCAGGGCATTCAAAAACAGGTCAATGATTATGGATATTGGGACAGTGGATGCTCAAGGCACATGACAGGGAAGGAAGATTATCTCACTAACTTCACTACCATTAAGGATGGTGATAAGGTTTACTTTGGGGGCGGATATGGAACTATCACAGGCAAAGGAACACTTCTCACCAAGTACTTGCGTTTTGAAAACGTATTTTTGGTAAAGGAACTTGATTACAATCTTTTTAGTGTATCACAAGTTTGTGATAACAAAAATAAAGTTCTGTTTACTGATACTGAATGTTTGGTGTTAAGCAAGGATTATAAGATCCCAGATGAGAAATATATTGACTATAGAACACCTAGACATAAAGACATATATAATGTGAATCTGAATGGGATTAGGATGAATAATAATATGTCATGTTTTTATGCTAAAGCTTCAGTAGATGAGAGTGATCTATGGCACTGGAGACTAGGGCACATAAACTTTAAGAATATAAACAGGCTTGTGAGACTTGGTTTGGTTGTTGACTTGCCTGAAAAGGCTTTCTACAATGACCACTCTTGTGTTGCATGTCTTAAAGGCAAGCAGCACAAGGTCTCATTCAAGTCTAAACAGGTTCACTCTAGTAATAGACCACTTCACTTGCTTCATATGGACCTATTTGGTCCAACCAATATAGAGAGTTTGAATGGTAAATCATACTGCTTTGTCATCACAGATGACTTTTTCTAGGTTTACTTGGACTTTCTTTTTAGCTATGAAGAGTGATACAACTGACACTTTAATTGATTTTATTACTCAGATAGAGAAGAAAACTGGTAATGAAGTTAAAATGCTTAGAAGTGACAATGGTGGTGAGTTTAGGAATAAAGTTTTAGATGATTTTTGTGCCAGGAAAGGGATTACTAGGCAGTTTAGTGTTGCCAGAACCCCACAGCAAAATGAGGTTGCAGAAAGAAAGAATAGAACCCTAATTAAAGCAGCCAGAACTATGTTGGCTGATGCTCATTTCCCTATAGCTTTTTGGGCTGAGGCTGTGAATACAGCATGCTATGTTCAAAATAGAGCATTGGTCAACAAGGTACAGAACAAAACACCTTATGAGTTACTTTGGGGAAGGAAACCTAATATTGGTTTTCTTAAACCTTTTGGCTGTCATGTAGTTGTCCTTGATACTAGTGATGCCTTAGGTAAATTTAGTGCAAAAGGTAATGAAGGCTATTTCATGGGGTACTCAGTGCAGAGCAAAGGATATAGGGTTTACCTTAAGAAGGAAAAACGTATTCTTGAGAGAGTACATGTTGTGTTTTTAGAGAATAAACCTAGTGATCCTGCATGTGGTCCAAATTGGTTGTTTGACCTAGAACCTCTATCTAGGACTTTAAATTATATGCCTGTCACTAATCCAGACATTGTGAAGGTAACTTCAAATGTTGTGGAAGAACAAGTTGTTGATGTTTCAGGTACACAGGTTATTGAAGAGGTTGGATCACAAGCAGAAAAGACATCTCCTATACTAGAGTATGTCACAATTCCTATATGGACAGTTGCTTTTGCTGCTACTGCTGCTAGAAAGGATAATGGTGGTTTCCAAGTACCACCAACTAACAACATGCATGATCCTTCAGGCGCTGACAAAGGAAAATCTAGCGCTGACAGGATAAATTCAGACGTTGATGGCTCAAACGTTGACAACACCAACTCAGGCGTTGACAACCCAAACGCTGACAACCAAGGTTCAGGCGTTGAAAACACTTTTGCGCATCTTTTCTCTTCTACTTTTGAACAGGGTGCACCTTCTAATTTATATGAAGAAGTTCATCCTTATATTTATGAAAGAGAGTCTAAAGAAGAAGATATTGGCTACTTGGAGAATGAGATTGAGGACAACAGACTTTTTGAAGGAGGAGTTCTCACTTCTACTATGAAGAATCATCCCCCCTCTAAAATCATTGGGGATATTATGACTCCTGTTCAGACTAGAAGATCTCATCAGAATCTTGGTGGATTCATTGCCAATATACACAAGAAGGTTGATACCCCTTTTGTGCAATCATGCTTGTTTGCCTGTTTTCTGTCACAACAGGAACCCAAGAAGATATTTGATCCTCTCAAAGAACCAAGTTGGGTGGAAGCAATGCAGGATGAGCTTCACCAATTTGCAATTCAGGATGTTTGGGAGCTGGTTGATTGTCCTAGGTATGTCAGACCTATTGGGACAAGATGGGTTCTAAGGAACAAGAGAGATGAAAGAGGCATTGTGGTCAGAAACAAGGCATGTTTAGTGGCTCAGGGATATACACAAGAGGAAGGGATAGACTATGAGGAGGTCTTTGCACCAGTTGCAAGGATTGAAGCTATAAGGATCTTTCTAGCCTATCCATCCTGCATAGGCTTCACTGTCTATCAAATGGATGTCAAGAGTGCCTTCCTCTATGGCACAATTGATGAGGAGGTGTATGTGATGCAGCCTCCTGGTTTTGAGGATCCTGAGAATCCAGACAAGGTGTATAGAGTCAAGAAGGCTATGTATGGACTTCATCAAGCCCCAAGAGCATGGTATGGCACATTATCCACTTATTTGGTGGACAATGGATTCAAAAGGGCACCATAGATCAGACATTGTTTACAAAGAAGAATGGTAAGGATGTTCTACCATTGGATACAGAGTTGCTTATGGATCATTGGAGAAGCGTTTGAGCATGTTTTTATTTATAGATGATGGTTTGAATTTTCTATTCCTATCTTGACATAAATTTTTTATGTTCATGCATATTTTTGGCAACATTTGTATCACAGTTTAAGGGGAGGTTTTAGGAACCTTTAGGATTTTTGCGTATCCTTATGATACTCTTGTCACAATTCTAGATTGTGTCCACAGGTGAGTATGAGTTAGTTTTACTAAATCATGAGGCACTGTAGCATGCAAAGTTGATATACTATGCATGCTGCCAAGACATTTTTGGCCTAGAATTGGTTGTGGTCTGTTGGGAGACTTGGGAATGATTTTATCATGGGTTTTACCTGGGAGTAACAAGGAATTTTATAAGGTAACTTAGTTGTTAAGAGTTTTGGTTAGCAAGGGACACTAGAGGACTGTTATGTCTATCTTGCATAAGCAAGTGTGCATAACTGGACAGTGTTTGCCGCCCTATGATAATTATAAACTTTTAGGTTATCTTCCGTAGGATAAATTACTTTGTTAAGGTAATTTTTCATTTTTATAAATTTTTATTTTTGGACGCTGACAAGTATTTTTCCAAGCGTTGTTGTGACAAATTTGGACGCTGACATGGCTTTGGCAAACGTTGACAAGAATATAGCCGTTGGGCGTTGATGGGTTATTGAAATTAAGATTTTCTTAATCCAAATTAAAGCAATTATAGTTCGTTTTTTCCCGACTCACTCGAATTGATTTCCGTTTAATCGTAAAACTTAATTTGTTCTTGGTAAAACATAATTTTGGTATTTTTAAACTAAAAGCTATTTAATTAAAACTAATTTAACTATTTAAAACTAATTTGAAAACAAAATTTAACTTTTAATAAAACTTAAAAACTTTGAAATGAAAAACTATTTTAAAATAAATTTTAAATCTAAATCTAATTTTAATAAGACTAAACTTTTAATTAAAATCTATTTTTAAACAAAACTATGAAGACTAATTTAAAAATATTCTTACTAACACTTTAAATAAAAATTAAATCTATGAAATACCTTTTATTTAAATATTTAAGCTAATTTAAACTAAATTTAAAAACTAATCTAAGTCTATTTAAAAACTATTTTTAATTAAACTAGATTAATTTAACTAATTTAAACCAATGTAAATAAAACGTATTAATGAAACTGCCAGCAAAGAAATTAGAAACCTATATTAATTAAGCATTGCAAATAAAACTAAAAAGAAGCTAAGAGCAACTGGTTGAGTCGTTTGTCTGTGATGCGAGGGGTCACGGGGTCGAATCCCACTATGACCTATTTTGCTATTTAATTTTTGTTGGAATTTTTTGGATACAGATCAATAGGATCTGTTTTGTTGCACAGCAATAAATCAGCAAATAAAAGAAAAAGACCAAATAAGCTATAACTGAATAAGCTCAAAATCTAAGAAGCAGAAAATAAGCAAATAAGCTATAACTACAAATAAGCTGAAATATCAAATAAGCAAAAAGGTTGAATCAAATAAGCTAATAATCCAAATAAGCCAAATAAGCAAATAAGAAAACAAATAAGCAGATCTACGCAACCCGAAACCTAAGCAGATTACCAAAAATAACTAAACCAAATAGAACTTAAGTAAACATAAGCACTTTAAACAGAAACTTAAAACTAAAAAAAATCTTAAAAACAATTAACCAAAATAAGCTATAGCTAAGCAGCAAACAAAAATGAAATAGCAGATCTAACAACTTAAAACTAAAACCAATATCAAAATAGAACTAATAACAAAGCCAATAATTCTAAAGCAGATTGCGTAGATTAAAACACAAATTAAAGCTTAACATAAAATTAAAAAGAAGAATAAGAACCTATTGATGAATCCTTTGGGTCGAAGGTTGGCGCTGAGCCACCTTGTGAACCGGATCGAACAAACACCTCCTTCGAACCAGTATTCTAACCGAACCATCAACAGCTTCGTATGAACAGTACCAAATCGAAATAATCTCCTCGATCAATGAACAACAACTTTTGATAATCTCATTTTTATTTTTTATTTTTTTTATTTTTTTATTTTATTCATAATAAGAACCGAACAATAATAAAAGATGATTTAAAGGAGATAATTAAAAATTTGACAGAAAATTAAAATGAGACAGAAATAAATTGAAATCAACTTTTTCATTAATAATAATAAAAGATTACAATACTTTTGAAAATGAAAATTACAATTTAATCTAAACCTCATTAAAACTAAATCCTACTCCTAAATTAAAAATAGTAAATAAAATAAAGAAAAGTGCTATCTTGATTACAAGTTGCGAGGGGTTTTATAGGCAACCCCAAATGCCTTGGTGCCCACGGTCTCGAATCATAGCCGCTCGTCTCCTTTTTCTCTTTCTTCTCTTTAAATCAATGGTTGAAAATGATTTGAGCCATGGATTGCCATCCTGGATTAAGTGTTGAGGTGTTTTGGCCAATTATAAGCAAGAGTTGAGCCATGTAGGAGAGGAGGTGAGGACCACTGGTGGTGTAGCAACTGAATCTTGTGGGGATTTAATTGGATTTGTGTGAATTAAAAGATAAGGGTAAAACCCCCAAATATTAGTGGGTAATTTTTATGTGGAAAGAATTAGGGTTTGGAGGCTGTGTAAAAATGGTGGAGAAGAAAAACAGTAAATGAGGTTTTGCTTTGTTTGTATCGTATGAGTGGGTGAGGTGAGGGTAAATGTTTATTAATTTAGTGAATGGGGATAAATCATGTGTGGGGGGGGGGTGCATGGTAGGGTAAATAAATGTTTTGTTTAAATGTGTGAAGTAGGTAGCACGTGTTTGGGGGTTATAATGTGAGGGGTGAGTATTCGTGTGTGGGTGGGGTGCAGGGTAAGTTGGGTAAATAAAAAGTCTTTTATTTATTGTGAGTGAGGTGCATGTTGGGATAACACGTGTGATGGGGTGGAGTAAGAGTAAATAGTTTATTTATTTTAGGGTGTGGGGTGAAAATGGAACGTGGGTTTGAAAAGTGAGAGTAAATCATTTATTTGAGAGTTGACTGACTAGTCATTTGACCACCAAACTTTTCCACCGTCCAAGTTTTTGTGAAAATGGGCTTGTGGGCCTTAACATAATCTGTGGCCTTTTATTCATCACATTAGCAAATTTGTTAAATGGGCTTGTGGGCCCATTAAATAAATGTGGGGCCCACTAATCCCAAAAATCTTCAAAAGGATTAAATCCGTTAAAGTCGAGCTCGATTTCGGCTTTGTCAATCTTTTTCTTCAAAACCGTGTTGGTTTAGCCGGTTTTCGTGAACTTGGGCACACTTTGGTCTTTTGACGTTGTCTTTGTCTTTTTCTTGGACTTTTCTTCAACATTTGACCGTGAAATCCCGTGTTTTCTTTCCTTTTGATCATTTGTACTTATTTTACACAAAAACACAAAACCACGCGTAATTCCGACTTTTACGACATTAAACACATGATTAGGCCTTGTTTTTCCTTGATTTTAGTGGCAAAAGGATAAGTGTTTATACACTTATTAAATCCCCTACACTTGACCATTGCAATGACCCCATGCAATGCATAGTTTTAAAGCATTAAGTTACATTTTTCTCATAATTAATCCATCTCGGCCTTTATTAAGATATACTATTATTACTACGACGGAAAGATAAAAACCTTAAAGGAAACAAAAGTTTAACTTGGAAATTATTCGATGGAAGAAACTCGTAAAGAAATCTAAGACTTGAATTAGGGCTTTGGTGTCATGAATATAAATCACCCCGAAGTTTCACGTTCCCCAAACCAAGCTTAAAAACGAGATCATTGTTTACCATAAGTTCTCAAGTTAAAACCACTTATATAAGACAATTGTGTAAAACTCTTTCTCCAATTCCTACTTTGTATCTCTAGATTTTATTGATTGTCATTCACCCGTAGGCTCATTTGACTTATTTGATAATTATTATTCCAAAAATGAAGGCCAAACGGTGCAAACCCGACACTCAAAACCTAACCTCTTCCTCAAAAACGTTGTCACAAAAGTAAGCCCACATCAAGGATGATTTGACACGATTTGGGGAATAAATACCCGGACCCAAAATTTGGCCAAATAGTACTACTTATTAATTATTTCCTCCAAAGTCATGTTGACTTTATGTGGAGTTTAGCAAGTTCACATCATATACCCTTAGGCTCTTTAAGATGTAAAAATGATCCCCGTCTATTGTCCACACCCTAAGGCTCCTTGAACGATAAACGAGGGAATTGATTTTTGAATCAATTTTTATTCAACACTTACAATGCCATACACCCTAAGGCTCTAATGACAAGGTTTGTGCTACATGCCCCACACCCTAAGGCTCCTTGAGGTCATGTTTTAATCTAATTCTTTATTTATTTATGATATATATAGTAGGCCAAATTCCGCGGTCCTATGGTCTGAATACCTCCTAGTTAGTGGTTATGAGCCACCTTAGTCGAAAGTCCACAACGCTGACACCCTCAATGTGTTCATGCTTTAATTACAAATAGAATAAAGATTTGACTAAGAGTTAAGATATCGAATCTACACCGTAAAAATCCTCATTTATTAAGCAATTTAAATATACAAGTGGGAAGAAAGAGCCACAAAAACCATATAAGCAAAAATTAACCCTTAAACTTATTCTCAACTCTATCATCTCTCGTTCTCCACAATTTAAAATCTCAAGGAATGAGACTCGTGGATGCTTAGCCTAATAAACCAATTAAGGTCCATATGGTTAAGGATACTAGCTAGAGTAAACTTGGATAAGTAAACTCGGGTTGAGTCAAAATATTCACGACGAGCCTAATATATCAAAGACATCAAAACTTGTTAAAACCATTTTATGTATTTATTTTTATTTTTTTGACTTTATTCTAGAAATGGAAAATACGATGCAATGATAAAAGAAAATAAATGAAAATACTACTAGGCCAAAATAGATCAAAAATTTGAAAAAACGTTGAAAATTTTTTAAATTTTCCGGTTAAATGGGGTCAAATTCATGGAAAAGCCCACTAAAATTTCGATAGAAATCCCCCTACACTTAATATAAACATTGTCCTCAATGTTTAAACATGTGGGAGAATAACCCCCTACACTTAGGACATTGAGTACGTTGTTTAAAATCGAGCTAAGGAAAGGACAATTAAAGTGATTACATTTATTTGTTTTATTTATATACAAGATTGAATCACAATAGAAAAAACTTATCGAAGGAACCGGGTACACAGGAAACACGGGAACACGGGTCTCGTCATAAGTACCAAATGTGGATCATTAAACACATGTCCCTGCACACAACATCACAACAAAAAACAAACAACCTACACGGCTCCCCCTACACTTATTGGTGAAAATAGATAGAAAAATAGATCATCGGGTTGCCTCCCGAGAAGCGCTTGTTTTTGTTAACCGAGTCACGAGCCTGACTCGACCCCGAATTAAATGGTCCATGGGGAAGCCTCTAGTGTAATACCGGGATCAAAAATCGTATCCTCGGTCCCGGAGGAACATAATAAATGAGAGGCAGGAGGATAAGTCATGAAAGGTAGAAAAGTCCTCTCAACATACGAAAAGTATGTGAGGTCGTGATCCATGGGAGGTGGGGTGGGTAAAGGAGACAAATTGTCATCCCCCAAAGACAATGGATGGTCATTATTCGGCAAAGCCGTAAAGGTATCAATCATAGAATGGTCAATGTCACCTCCCGGGTCAAAGCATTCATCCTCATGAACGTGAATCTCTTCGATTTCTTCATCATAGATAGGCTCGTCAAACAAAGGTTTGTCGTTCCCCTCATTGAGGATTTTAGAAATTCTCTCGAAGAGATCATGATCAAGTACGAAACCATCATTCATTTGTGGGATTTGTTGATAAGTTTAATCCTCACGAATGTGGTAAACGTAATTCTCGTTAAAGGAGTGTTGATTAGGTAACTCCTCGAGAATTGGATGCGTGGTCATGTGAGTTGGTTCGTCATTATCAATATCAAAAGTAATTGGCGAAGAGACAAATGTGAATTTACCAAAATCTAAGTTCTCAAAATCAATATCAATATAAGGTTTTAAAACTCCATTTGCCTTTTCATCAATACCATGATCACAATTAAGCTCATGCGAGAAATCCAATAACACGGGATCATAAAAAGCATCCTCGTGATGGAATTTCTCAATACTCGGGATATAAAAGTCATCACTAAGGAGTAAAGAATCCGATAAATCATTAGTATCATGTTTTTCAAAAGTCGGTCTTGGTAAAATAGAGAAATCATCCTCTTCTAATCCCGAGGAATAATTAAAAATGTAGTCAGAATCACAAGATAACTCATCCCTATCTACAAACTCCTTAGGTGTAGGACAACTTATGTGTTCTTCTTCTATGCACTCATTATAAAGTTCTTTACACTCCTCAAAAACTGGTTTCTCAAAACATGTCTCGCAAAGAGGATTTGAAGAAATCATAAAGTCATTTGAAGGAGTAGGTGAAGGAGTCATAAAAGAAATGGGGTCATCAATGGGTAATGGAGGCTCAAGTGTAATCTCGGGAATTTCCTCAATAGGTTAGGAAAGAGGAGAGCTAATAGTATCCGTGGGTGTCAACACAGGAGGGTGAGTAAAACTCATGATAATCTCCGGGCCTTGTCTCTCCTTTATTGGCGGAGAGATGGAAGGATCCACAGTGGAAACATCACTACTAGTAGTGGTGTTAGCCTCAATATCAACTCTCAAAGACGGCTCAATATCACATTGAGCTTGATAGGTTTCTAAAATGAGCATGAATTTCCTATCGGTTCATTTCTCTTAAGAATCTATCATGTTCCTCATGTTTATTAAGAATTAAATCCATTTGAGGCTGTGAAATACTCCCTTGATTATAGTTTTGAAAATTGCCTTCATTTGGAAAACCTTCGTTATTTGAAAACCCTTGATTTTGAAATTCCCCATAAAACCTTTGATCATATTGTGGTGGGTCACTAGTTGTAGGAAAACTAGGGGAGCCAAAATAAGTATTAGTATCATAACACATACTTTCCTCATTATTATAAACCTCCTCATAAGTTTTGTCACAATTAAAATAAGCATGAGGTCCACCACAAGTCGTACACCCTCGGACATAATCTTATAACGCTCTTCTTGCAATATTTCCCAAATCGGACGATTATCCATGGTAGTGTCAAAAGAAATCGAAATAACAATAATTATTATGCTACGTAATATATTATAATAAAAGAAAGTTTTTTGTATTTTTTTAGAAAAATATATGTACAAAATAAAAATCGAAAGAAATCGAACTAAGAAATAACACTAATACGTAATATTTTTGGTGTAATAATTTAGGAAAAGGTATTACTTTTGGATTTTTTTTTTATTTTTTTGGTGCAAATCTTAGGAAAGAAATTGCTTTTGTGATTTTTTTAATTTTTTTTTGTATTTTTATATTTTTTGATTTTTTTTGTGTTTTTGATTTTGTTGCAAGAAAAATAACGTTCAAAGCGAACGGATCCCAAAATCCAAACGTCTTCACGAAAAATCGTCAATCGTACGAGCGAAGCGGCAGCGGCGCCATTTTAATACTGAGATTTTGCAAGGCAAATCTTTTTAATCGATTATTGCAATTATAGTTCGTTTTTCCTCGACTCACTCGAATTGATTTCCGTTTAATCGTAAACTTAATTTGTTCTTGGTAAAACATATTTTTGGTATTTTTAAACTAAAAGCTATTTAACTAAAACTAATTTAACTATTTAAAACTAATTTGAAAACAAAATTTAACTTTTAATAAAACTTAAAAACTTTGAAATGAAAAACTATTTTAAAATAAATTTTAAATCTAAATCTAATTTTAATAAGACTAAACTTTTAATTAAAATCTATTTTTAAACAAAACTATGAAGACTAATTTAAAAATATTCTTACTAACACTTTAAATAAAAATTAAATCTATGCAATACCTTTTATTTAAATATTTAAGCTAATTTAAACTAAATTTAAAAACTGATTTAAGTCTATTTAAAAACTATTTTTAATTAAACTAGATTAATTTAACTAATTTAAAACAATGTAAATAAAACGTATTAATGAAACTGCCAGCAAAGAAATTAAAAACCTATATTAATTAAGCATTGCAATATAAAACTAAAAAGAAGCTAAGCGCAACTGGTTGAGTCGTTTGTCTGTGATGCGAGGGGTCATGGGGTCGAATCCCACTATGACCTATTTTGCTATTTAATTTTGTTGGAATTTTTTGGATACAGATCAATAGGATCTGTTTTGTTGCACAGCAATAAATCAGCAAATAAAAGAAAAAGACTAAATAAGCTATAACTTAATAAGCTCAAAATCTAAGATGTAGAAAATAAGCAAATAAGCTATAACTACAAATAAGCTGAAATATCAAATAAGCAAAAAGGTTCAATCAAATAAGCTTATAATCCAAATAAGCCAAGTAAGCAAATAAGAAAACAAATAAGCAGATCTACGCAACCCGAAACCTAAGCAGATTACCAAAAATAACTAAACCAAATAGAACTTAAATAAACAAAAGCACTTTAAAGAGAAACTTAAAACTAAAAAAAATCTTAAAAACAATTAACCAAAATAAGCTATAGCTAAGCAGCAAACAAAAATGAAATAGCAGATCTAACAACTTAAAACTGAAACCAATATCAAAATAGAACTAATAACAAAGCCAATAATTCTAAAGCAGATTGAGCAGATTAAAACACAAATTAAAACTTAACATAAAATTAAAAAGAAGAATAAGAACCTATTGATGAATCCTTTGGGTCGAAGGTTGGCGCTGAGCCACCTTGTGAACCGGATCGAACAAACACCTCCTTCGAACCAGTATTCTAACCGAACCATCAACAGCTTCGTATGAATAGTACCGAATCGAAATAATCTCCTCGATCAATGAACAACAACTTTTGATAATCTCCCAGTGGGAAGATTATTTACACTTTCTTCTTCATTTTTTTTATTTTCTTTTATTTTTTTATTCATAGTAAGAACCGAACAGTAATAAAACATGATTTAAAAGAGATAATTAAAAATTTGACAGAAAATTAAAATGAGACAGAAATAAATTGAAATCAACTTTTTCATTAATAATAATAAAAGATTACAATACTTTTGAAAATGAAAATTACAATTTAATCTAAACCTAATTAAAACTAAATCCTACTCCCAAATGAAAAACATTAAATAAAATAAAGAAAAGTGCTATCTTGATTACAAGTTGTGAGGGGTTTTATAGGCAACCCCAAATGCCTTGGTGCCCACGGTCTCGAATCATAGCCGCTCTTCTCCTTTTTCTCTTTCTTCTCTTTAAATCAATGGTTGAGTGTTGAGGTGTTTTGGCCAATTAAAAGCAAGAGTTAAGCCACGTAGGAGAGGAGGTGAGGACCACTGGTGGTGTAGCACCAGAATCTTGTGGGCATTTAATTGGATTTGTGTGAATTAAAAGATAAGGGTAAAACCCCCAAATATTAGTGGGTAATTTTTATGTAGAAAGAATTAGGGTTTGGAGGCTGTGTAAAAATGGTGGAGAAGAAAAACAGTAAATAGGGTTTTGCTTTGTTTGTATTGTATGAGTGGGTGAGGTGAGGGTAAATTTTTATTAATTTAGTGAGTGGGGATAAATCGTGTGTGGGGGGTGCATGGTAGGGTAAATAATTGTTTTGTTTACATGTGTGAAGTGGGTAACACGTGTTTGGGGGGTTATAATGTGAGGGGTGAGTATTCGTGTGTGGGTGGGGTGCAGGGTAAGTTGGGTAAATAAAAAGTCTTTTATTTATTGTGAGTGAGGTGAGTGTTGGGATAACACGTGTGATGGGGTGGAGTAAGAGTAAATAGTTTATTTATTTTAGGGTGTGGGGTGAAAATGGAACGTGGGTTTGAAAAGTGAGAGTTAATCATTTATTTGAGAGTTGACTGACTGGTCATTTGACCACCAAACTTTTCCACCGTCCAAGTTTTTGTGAAAAATGGGCTTGTGGTTTTTATGGGCCTTAACATAATCCGTGGCCTTTTATTCATCACATTAGCAAATTTGTTAAATGGGCTTGTGGGCCCATTAAGTAAATGTGGGGCCCACTAAGCCCAAAAATCTTCAAAAGGATTAAATCCGCTAAAGTCGAGCTCGATTTCGGCTTTGTCAATCTTTTTCTTCAAAACCGTGTTGGTTTAGCCAGTTTTCGTGAACTTGGGCACACTTTGGTCTTTTGACTTTGTCTTCGTCTTTTTCTTGTACTTTTCTTCAACATTTGACCGTGAAATCCCGTGTTTTCTTTTCTTTTGATCATTTGTACCTATTTTACACAAAAACACAAAACCACGCGTAATTCCGACTTTTACGACATTAAACACATGATTAGTTCTTGTTTTTCCTTGATTTTAGAGGCAAAAGGATAAGTGTTTACACACTTATTAGTTATTTTTGACCGTTGACACTCAATGGGACCTACCCAATTGTTACTTTTTGACATATTTTTGGGCCGTAATTTTGGGAGCAGATAACTTTCATTTAATGCATGAGATAAACTTAGTTCTTTTCAATATTTTCATGATTGCATTTTGAAAATACTTGTCTATTTTTGGGCCAATCACATGCATTTTTCTCTACTATATATTTGGCTCCTATTTTAAACAGGGTACCTATCATTCTTGTCTAACACAATTTTCTCCTATAACTTCATCTTTATCAATCATTCAAACAGCTTTCAACAATGGCACCAAAATTTAAACCAAGTGATTTAGAATTGGGGTTCAGGAGTCAACACAACATGGTAGCATATCTTGAAGCTGATGATACTCTGTTTCCCCAATACACACAAATGGTGGCGTATTTGATTGCATCCCCAATTAGGTATGCTCTTTCTCATGATCCACTCATTCCTGTCACACATATTAAACATTTTTGGAACACTGTTAGTTCCTCAACAGTTAATAGAGTGACTACATTATCATCTATTGTTCATGGGCGCACATGGGTGGTTATTGAAGCTTTGGTTCGCCAAGCTTTGCATCTTGATGATGCAGATGGTATAACCACCCTCCCCATTAATGAAACAGAACAAGGACTAAGGGCTTTGGGTTATCCTTTCCCTGATGAGGGAACTTTAAACAAATATCATAAACAGGAGTTTCCCCAGCCTGGAAGTACCTAATACATGTCCTCTTGCAATGTTTGAGTCCCATGTGTACTGCACACAATGAGATCAATAGATCTATTGCTAGTGCTATTGTGTGCATTGCTACTGGGAAAAAGTTTAATTATTCCAAAATGATTTTTGAGGGCATGTGTAAAAATAAAGGGAACAAAATGACTTTAGCTTATCCTAGATTTTAACAAATGGTTTTTGATGTCCAAGGTTACTGCACAAGGGATCATGAGGATTTTTATGAGATCCCTGTGCAAAAGAAAGCAATTTTTACAAAGATGAACTCACCCCCACATCGTGACTTACCCCTCACCCCTGCTATGATTGCTATCATTGAAGCAACACAACCCCAACCAGACCCACAACCCCAAATTGACCCAATACCTGAACCTTTACCTTCACCAAAACACATGCAACTTGACCAAGAACCCTTCGACGCTGACACATTAACTGTTGGCGTTGACATGCCTATTTCAAACGTTGACACTCATCCTTCACAGACCCAAACACCCCTTAACCAACCCACATCCACCCAATCCACATCATCTTCTCCCCCAACACAATATAGGTTACAAAAACGCCAAAGGACTACTAGAGTGTTCTCCTCTAGTGGTCCCAGCCATGTAGTAGAGAGAACCACCACCACACGTGTGGTTGGTGCTATGGATGAGGCTGGGACTATTGGTTCTGGCTTAGAGGCTGGCCAAGACAGTCCTACCATCCTTAAGACCTCATCCATGCCCAATGAATCTAACTTGGGAGGTCAAATACCCATTTTAGAAGAGGGCAGATTGGAACCAATGACCCTAATGGAATTGACGGTTGTCTGCATAAGCTTGCAAAAGCAAAATGCAGACTTGGTACATATTGTCAGTACACAAGGCCTTGAACTCAAGCAATTGAGGGAGGGTATTGTTATCTTGGAAAATGCTAGCATAGGGAGATGGATGGAGGAATATTCCAAAGGGGAGGATGAACAGATAAATGTGTGTGATAAGGGCTCACATGATGGTGAATCTTTGGGTGTTGCTGAGCCCTAACAAGTTTGAAGAAACAGACAGGTTTTGATACGTCTCTAGTCTCTCCTACAAACGTAAATTTTTCATTTACATCCATGTTGGAGGAAATCACAAGAGGCGCTGAGACAGGTACTTTGGGCGTTGACAAGACAGATTTGAACGCTGACATGAGTAACTTGGGCGCTGATAAGGCAAAATTGAGCGTTGATAGACCTGTAGATGAGGTTGATGTATTCCAGTCATCATCCATCATCAAAGATGTTTCTTCACAGGTATTACCATCTTCATTACCCACCTTGGATCCATTAGATAAGGGTAAGGGTATTATGGTAGAAGTAGATTTTCCAAAGAATGCAGCACAGATTGAGTTTGATAGAAGGTTGGCTGCACAAATTGTGGAACAAGAAAGAAAGAAGGTGGGTGAATCACCTTTTGTTGTCACTTCAAAAGAGCAAGAAGGAAGTGATGAAGCCAGTTTAGACTCAAGTGTAATGATCATAGAACAACCAGAAAGACTTGAGTATGGTGATGAGTTGGCAAAAGAGAAGTTGAATGAGTTGAAGTTGCAAGTTGATTTTGACATGCCATAAGTTGTTCAGATGTACCATGCTTGGGAAGATAGGTGTATTGAGAATCCACATTTGACTATTTCAGATCAGTTATGGGGTTTGGAGATTCTTCTCAGAGTACAAAAGGATTGCAAGGTCATTCTGAAACACAAAGCAAGCAATGTTCTCTCAAACTTGAAAAGGGATAGAAGGGAGTTGTACTACATGCTACTCAGATGTCATGGAACAGGGTGGACTTTCAAGAAATTTCTTGGGTTGACGTTTGAAGAGTTGGAGTTCAAATCTTATCCCATTTGGGTTAGAGTGCAGGAAGAAAACACTCTAAGACTTCTTTCGGATGAAAGAAAAGAAGAACTTGCAGAAGAAATGGAGCTTAAGAAGGCAATGATTGTTTCCAGACCTGTGAAGAAGGGAGTCCCTCTTGAGTTTCCCAAAGATATGAATAGGTTACATCCAAGTGAAGCTATTATAAGAAAGAGCCTCAAGCTCTCACCATTGGAATCTTCAGATATGGTACAAGTGTTACCACTTGATTCCAGAAACCCTATTATAAGCTGTGAAGAAGTTGAATGTGGGTTTTGGAAGATTGGCAGGTATGGAAAAGAGGTTCACACTTTTACCACTCTTATATCTTTGTTTGCAAGTTTTGTTAGAGAAGACTTGGTAGACCTATGGAGGTTGTTAGAGGCCAAGTATGAGACTAAAGCATTAACTTCAGTTAATGGAATAAAATTGTGGTCAACATTCAAGAGAATGTGTGGACCAAGAGATGAGGATCCTGCTATTTGGAAGGATCTTGAAGATGACCTTAGTGGTCTTCAATGGAGATTGTATTCAGCTGCTGGTGTATACTAGTTGAGTTCTACAAAGTTTGCTGAGTATCTTCTTGTAGATGCTCAGTATTCCATGTCCAAGGAAGTCTTGGAGAAGATGAAGACTACACAGCTGGAAATTGATTATTCAAGTGATGTGGCCTAAGATTTGATCAGATTTATTTATTACCAATATGATAAGTGTTGTAAGATTCCTCCTAGTTCTTAATGTTTATTCAGAAACTTGATTACTAGAGTAGATATCAAGTTTAGGGGAGGATTGTTGGGAATAAATTATAGCCAGTCTACTTGAGCGCTGACAAGAGTAAAACAAGCGTTGATAGGAAGAAAACAAACGCTGACAGATCAAGCGTTGACAAGAAGAAGTTAAGCGTTGATACATTGAAGACAAGCACTGATGGAAGAATATGGTCTACGCGTTTATTATGTTCTAGATTACTTCTAGTAAAGATAGGAACAAACAATGTATTTTCTATATTTATCTTTACCTAGAATAGTTGATACGTAGATTATCGTACAAGGCTTCTTATGTCTATAAAAGAAGACCTTTAGGTTATTGTTCATATAAGTTTTCATACGTTAAACACTTTCATTGTAAGCAAGTTTGTTATCATGAATCAAGTGAAAGTTTGTTTACATCATTGTGTTCTTGTTTAAGTGTTAATTCCGCATAACACTTAGATTATGATATACATATACAAAGGTTTCTCTAAGTGTATAACTTGATTTAATCTCGTATACATAAAGCTAAATCGATCTAAGTTTGGGATCAACAATCAATTTGTAAGTGCGAAGTTTGGATTAATATTACTAATAAGTGTGAAAACACTTATCCTTTTACCACTTATTTCCAATAATAACAAGACCAAAGCGTGTATTTTATGTCTTAAAAGTCGGAATTATGCGTGGTTTGTGTTTTTATTGTGTTTTAGGACCAAATTATGAAAAAGGAAGAAAACACGCGCTTTCACGGGCTTTTATCGAAGAAAACGAGAAAAGACGAAGTCAAGAGATCAAGAGTGCTTAAAGAACGGATGTCCAAGACCTATTCTGAAGATTTATCGAAGAAAAAGTCTAAAGATGGAAGTTTAATGATGTCGAAGAACTCAAGTCTAAATTAAAGAAGAAAATTATTAAGACAAGTTCAAATCCCGAGACGACTTCGAGAAAAGACAAAGATTTAAATCGAGTCGAGAAGAAAAGAAAAAAGGAAGCACACCACACATGCACTTCCCATTTTCCCTATAAATACCCTCCTAATCACATTAGGAGGGTGGTTAGCTAATTTTACTTTCATTTTTCTTTCTAGTATTAGAGAGAGAAAGTTCCCAACTTTCTCTCACTAAGTTTTTCTTTGTTTTCATCTTTCAAGTTTTAAGCTTTCATTAATCTTTGTATTTGAGTTTCTTTAATCAAAAGTTTAAGTTTAAGTTTGTGTTCTTTAATCTCTTCCTACATTTCTTGGTTTCATTTTGCTTTTGATCCGAAAATTATAATCCATACGGAATGATTTCGTTTGATGTTTAAGTAGTTAAAAGGTTAATCTTTTTACTACTTATTAAGCTTTTATTTTGGTTAGGCTATAAGCTCTTTATGCTTATTGGCTTATTTCATGTTTTAGCTTAGTACATTTCTGATTATTAAAAAGGTTTTGTCTTTTTAAAGCTTCTTTTATAAAGTTTATGATTTCATGTTTTTAAAAGTTGTCAAATTTAAGCTAGTTTAGTTGTTTAAGGTTTCGTTAAGATAGCTTATTATACGTGCTTATTGCGTTTTCAGCTTACCTCCATTTTCGGATTAATTTTGTATTCCATCGCAATATTAGGGATTCTACACATTCCGACAGCTGCTTGTTTTGATCGCAATAACCCATTTTGGTTTTACTTTACGATCACTTGGTATCTTCCCCCTTATTCCGATCTGGATTGTGATCGCTCATTGCGATCGCACATTCCGACGGGATTTAAGGTCTTGTTAAGTCAAAACGCTGCCCAAATTTTGTTAACTACTTTCGATAGACAACATTGCGATAGAGGTATTTGGATTATTCCGATCTGAAATATTCCGATCTGAAATATTCCGATCTAGGACATTACGACAGACATTACATTGCGATAGAATGGTTATTGTTGCATTCCGATGGGTATTCTGATGAACATTCCGACAGCTTTACATTTGATTATTCCGATGGCTTTCATTTTGATACATTCCGATAGAACATGTTTTTAAGTTGTATATTTTAAGTGTTTTTTCTAAATAACTTTTAGTTTAAATTTCAAAAGCTTTAATCATTACTCAACGACAATTATCTGTTTTTAGTTTTAAATAGATAATCAACCAAACCATTTATTATTCCACCAAGAACAATTGAGTCGCACTTTCTACCAATAATCAATTCGAAACGATTCGGACGATAAAATTTTATACTTAGCCCAAAGCTTTGTATTAAATGGCGCCGCTGCAGAGAATATGGGAAATTTTTGATAATTTCCCATATTAATAAGTGTGAAAACACTTATCCTTTTACCACTTATTTCCAATAATAACAAGACCAAAGCGTGTATTTTATGTCGTAAAAGTAGGAATTATGCGTGGTTTGTGTTTTTATTGTGTTTTAGGACCAAATGATGAAAAAGGAAGAAAACACGGGCTTTCACGGGCTTTTATCGAAGAAAACGAGAAAAGACGAAGTCAAGAGATCAAGAGTGCTTAAAGAACGGATGTCCAAGACCTATTCTGAAGATTTATCGAACTAAAAAGTCTAAAGACGGAAGTTTAATGAAGTGGAAGAACTCAAGTCTAAATTAAAGAAGAAAATTATTAAGACAAGTTCAAATCCCGATACGACTTCGAGAAAAGACAAAGATTTAAATCCAGTCGAGAAGAAAAGAAAGAAGGAAGCACACCACACATGCACTTCCCATTTTCCTATAAATACCCTCCTAATCACATTAGGAGGGTGGTTAGCTAATTTTACTTTCATTTTTCTTTCTAGTCTTAGAGAGAGAAAGTTCCCAACTTTCTCCCACTAAGTTTTTCTTTGTTTTCATCTTTCAAGTTTTAAGCTTTCATTAATCTTTGTATTTGAGTTTCTTTAATCAAAAGTTTATGTTCTTTAATCTCTTCCTACATTTCTTGGTTTCATTTTGCTTTTAATCCGAAAATTATAATCCATACGGATTGATTTCGTTTGATGTTTAAGTAGTTAAAAGGTTAATCTTTTTACTACTTATTAAGCTTTTATTTGGGTTAGGCTATAAGCTCTTTATGCTTATTGGCTTATTTCATCTTTTAGCTTAGTACATTTCGGATTATTAAAAAGGTTTTGTCTTTTTAAAGCTTCTTTTATAAAGTTTATGATTTCATGTTTTTAAAAGTTGTCAGATTTAAGCTAGTTGAGTTGTTTAAGGTTTGGTTAAGATAGCTTATTATAGGTTCTTATTGCGTTTTCAGCTTACCACCATTTTCGGATTAATTTTGTATTCCATCGCAATATTAGGGATTCTACACATTCCGACGGCTGCTTGTTTTGATTGCAATAACCAATTGTGGTTTTACTTTGCGATCACTTGGTATCTTCCCCCTTATTCCGATCTGGATTACGATCGCCCATTGCGATCGCACATTCCGACGGGACTTAAGGTCTTGTTAAGTCAAAACGCTGCCCAAATTTTGTTATCTACTTTCCGATAGACAACATTGCGACAAAGGTATTTGGATTATTCCGATCTGAAATATTTCGATCTGAAATTTTCCGATCTAGGACATTCCGACAGACATTACATTGCGATAGAATTGTTATTGTTGCATTCCGATGGGTATTCTGATGAACATTCCGACAGCTTTACATTTGATTATTCTGATGGCTTTTATTTTGATACATTCCGATAGAACATGTTTTTAAGTTGTATATTTTAAGTGTTTTTTCTAAATAACTTTTAGTTTAAATTTCAAAAGCTTTAATCATTACTCAACGACAATTATCTGTTTTTAGTTTTAAATAGATAATCAACCAAACCATTTATTATTCCACCAAGAACATTTGAGTCGTACTTTCTATCGATAATCAATTCGAAAAGATTCGGACGATAAAATTTTATACTTCGCTAAAAGCTTTGTATTAAATGGCGCCGCTGCCGGCTCTTTTCGTTAAGATTAAAGGTTTTAATTAAGAGACCCGTTGGATTTTGGGATCCGTTCATCTTTGAACGTTATTTTCCTTGCTTTAAAATTTTCAAAAATCCTAAAAAAATATAAAATTTTCAAAAAATACAAAAAAGTTAAAAAATATAAAAAACCAAAAATATTTCTGCTTTGTTATTTCCTTTGCAGGTGTATGCGCACTCGATCAACGTCTTATCCCGAGCCTGAGACTCTTGATAACTTAGACATGGCCGGTGTACACAACAATAATAATAATCCACCTCAACCCAACATGAATAATAACAACAATGAACCTCTACCGGACAATTGTCCAATGATCGAAATTTTGCAAGCACATGTAGAGGGCAACCACGATGCTATTGTCATACCCGCGATTGGAGCCAACAACGTTGAGCTCAAATCCGGATTCATTCAAATGGTCTCTGCTCAACCATTCTTGGGGCGTTCAATTGATGATCCTCATGACCATATTAAGAGGTTTCTTCAACTCACTAATACGGTTAAATATAATGGGGTTTCACAAGAGGTAATTCGCTTGCAACTTTTTCCTTTCTCCTTAGAGGGACAAGCCCGACATTGGCTTAATAAGGAACCGCCACAAAGTATTCTTACGTGGACGGATTTAGAGACCAAATTCATCAACTACTTTTTCCCACCCTCACGTACTACCGCTTTGCGGAATGAAATCATTACTTTTGAACAAAAGTACGGTGAGACATTTAGTGAATCTTGGGACCGTTTTGAGGAACTTTTACGAAAGTGTCCACAACATGGTTTAACAAAAGTACATCAAATTAATACTTTTTACAATGGTTTAAGCATGAATGATCAAGATTCACTAAATAGTGCCTCAGGGGGGTAATCTTTTGGTTAAGTCTGCTAATGCCACTTGGGATATTTTTGAGAACAAGTCTAGAGTGCAAACCAAGAGTGTTCGGACCAATGTGGCTAGTGCTAGCACTCATGAGAGCGACAAGAGAATTGATAAGCTTACTTCGCTTGTTGAATCACTTGCTCTCCAAGCCGCCAACAATACCGAAGCTATTACTTCCCAAGCTAGTGCTTTGACTCAATCATGTGATATATACGGGGGATCTCACTCATACACCGACGTCCTTCGACTCATGACAATCCGGAAAATGTGTATGCCGTCAACGGTAACTACTCCACGGGAGGCTATCAAGCACGTCCTCAAGGTGACCGCAACTTGCTCAGCTATCGCTCAAAGAACTTTCTTTCACCACCCAGTTTTCCCCCACAAAACCCAACCAACCTAAATCGCAACAATCAAAACCAACCACGTGCTCCAGCTCCATATCAAAACCAAAGAAACCCATATCTACCTCAAAGAAACAACCAAGTTTACCAACAACCTGCTTATCAACCACCCGCCTACCATGCTCCTCCTCCCAACCAACCCACCGCATTACACCAGGATGTTGAAACCTACATGAGGACTAATGATGTGATCGTGTAAAATCTTTAGCGGGAAATGGACAACATGAAAGCAGATATGGTGAAGCAAGGGAATGATCTTCGAGCTGATATGCGAAACACTTTGGCAAGTCAAACGAATGACTTGAGGAACATGATGGCTAGTTTCTTCCCATGTAATCAAGCCTCTGGATCGGGTTCTCTTCCGAGTAACACCGTTTCTAATCCAAGATGGGAGATGAAGCAATCACCACTCGCAGTGGAAAAGGTTTAAAGGAACCCGAGCTTCCTACACCTACACCGGTGATTGTGACAAAGGAAAATGAGTCTCCTTCTCCAAATCCTCCATCTTCTATTCCTCCACCTTCTACTTCCACCCCTCCAACACCAAAGGATGTGAGTGAGAATTCCATTCCAAAGCCTTCATCTCAACCTAATATACCTTATCCTTCAAGGTTGAGGAAAGAGAAATTGAAGAACAAGGATGATATTCAGGTTTCTAACTTTCTTAAAATGTTTAAACAACTGAATTTCAATATCTCCTTTGTTGAGGCTCTCGCTCACATGCCCAAATACGCTAAAATGTTTAAAGATCTTCTCAGTGATAAGGAGAAACTCCTTGATATCTCTTTGCCCCAACTTAATGAGAATTGCTCGGCAGTGCTCTTAAGGAAATTACCAACCAAACTTGGTGATCCGGGTCATTTCTTGATTCCTTGCAACTTCCCAGTGGTAGAGAATTGTATGGCCCTAGCCGATCTAGGTGCTAGTATAACTTAATGCCTTTAAGAGTTTGGAAACAATTGTTTCTACCCGAGCTAGTCCCCACACGAATGACTTTGGAATTAGCTAACCGTACGGTTGCTTATCCGGTGGGGATAGCCGAAGATGTCTTCGTTGGTGTCGACAAATTCACCTTCCCGGCGGATTTTGTTGTCGTTGACTACGAGATGGATCCCCGTGTTCCATTAATCTTTGGACGTCCATTCTTGAGGATCGGTCGCACTCTCATTGATGTAGCCGCTGGCGAATTAAGCATGAGAGTTGGTTACGATAAAATCGTCTTCAACATGGGTAAACTTTCTATGTAGCATTATGAAAACGAGAGTGTTAATTTCATTGACATTCTTGATGAGGCTTGTGAAGAACATTTCAAAGACGCTTGTAAAAGTGGTTCGTCTTCTCTACCCACTGTTGAGACTGTTTCCTCCATTGCTCCTTCACTAACTCCATTTGGAGAAAGTGATATTCTCTTGAAAGAATTTGAAGCAACTTTGGGAGATGTGGACTTAAAATATGACGATTCTCCCTCCAATTGGGATGAAGACATTCGTATCATTGAGAAACTTCTCAATGAGGACCATATTTCTCCACCATCTCCTAAGGATATTTCTATCGATGAACCGAATTTGACTACGCCTTCCATCGAAAATTCTTCGGATTTAGAGCTTAAGGACCTACCGTCTCATCTCGAGTACATTTTCCTTGAAGACAACAAGAAGTCACCCGTCATCATCGCTAAGGACTTTAAAGAGGAAGAAAAATCCCGACTTATCGCCGTGCTGAAGAATCATAAGAAAGCGATTGCTTGGAAAATCTTTGATATTCGTGGAATTGATCCTCACTTTTGCACACATAAAGTTCTCATGGAGGATGACTTTAACCCCACTATTCAAAGCCAAAGAAGGGTGAATCCTAAGATCCATGACGTTATCAAAAACGAGGTTATCAAACTTCTTGATGCGGGAATGATCTACCCTATCTCGGATTCACCATGGGTTAGTCCCGTCCATTGTGTGCCTAAGAAAAGCGGAATCACCATGTGCCCAATGAAAACAACGAGTTGATTCCTACTCGTCTCGTTACAGGGTGGAGAGTTTGTATAGACTATCGCAAACTCAATGATGCTACGAGAAAGGATCATTTTCCCCTTCCTTTCATGGACGAAATGCTTGAACGTCTAGCGGGTAATGAATATTACTGCTTTTTAGACGGTTTCTCCGGGTATTTTCAAATTCCCATCGATCCCAAAGACCAAGAGAAAACCACATTCACTTGTCCTTACGGAAAATTTGCTTATAAAAGAATACCTTTCGGCTTATGCAATGCTCCTGGGACATTTCAAAGGTGTATGATGGCTATCTTCCATGACATGGTTGAAGAAACTATGGAAGTCTTCATGGATGATTTTTCGGTTTATGGTGATTCTTTCTCTGCTTGCCTTGCCAATTTAGAACGTATGCTTAAGCGGTGTGAAGACACGCGCCTTGTTTTAAATTGGGAAAAATGTCATTTCATGGCAAAAGAAGGCATCGTGCTAGGACATAAAATCTCAAAAGCCGGTATTGAAGTAGACCGTGCTAAAGTGGATGTCATAGCCAAATTACCTCCACCTTCAACCGTGAAGTGTGTGAGAAGCTTCCTTGGTCATGCGTGCTTCTATCGTCGATTCATCCAAGATTTTTCTAAAATCGCTCGCCCGATGACCCACCTCTTAGAAAAAGATACTCCTTTCATCTTTTCCAAAGAGTGTCTTGAATCCTTCAATCTTCTTAAGGATAAGCTAACTAAGGCACCGGTCTTGGTTACCCCTAATTGGAAGCTACCTTTTGAGTTGATGTGTGATGCTAGCGACTTTTCTATTGGAGCGGTTTTGGGCCAAAGAGTGAACAAACACTTCCGACCAATCCATTACGCTAGCAAGACAAAGACGGGGGCTCAATTGCATTATACCACTACCGAAAAAGAGCTTTTTGTTGTAGTGTATGCTTTTGAGAAATTCCGCCCCTATCTTGTTCTTTCTACCACCATCGTGTACACTGATCATTCTGCGTTGAAGTACTTGTTGACTAAGAAAGATTCTAAGCCAAGACTTCTTCGTTGGGTTTTGCTCCTTCAAGAATTCAACATTGAAATTCGTGACAAGAAGGGAGCCGAAAACCTAGCCGCGGATCATCTAAGTAGACTTGAGGATCCTTATCAAGGGGATCATCCGAATCAAGAGATCAATGACTCTTTTCCCCTTGAGGCCTTAATGTCTATCAACTCCAATCTTGATGACACCCAGTGGTTTGCGGACATTGCAAACTACTTAGCAGGTGGAATTCTCAAGGAAGGGTTAACGTCCCAACAAAAGAAAAATTTCTTTAATGATATTGAACATTATTTTTGGGACGACCCTTACCTCTTTAAACAATGTGCGGATCTTGTCATTCGTCGATGTGTTGATGGGCCGGTAGCTTTACAAATCCTTGATTCTTGCCATAAAGGACCCACCGGTGGTCACTTTGGTCCCAACTACACCGCTAAGAAAGTGTTTGACTATGGATTCTATTGGCCCACCATTTATAGTGACACTCACGAAATGGTTAAACATTGTGATGCTTCCCAAAGATAAGGCAAGATCACATATAAAGACGAGATGCCTCAAAATTTCATCCAAGAATGTGAAATCTTTGATGTATGGGGTATCGACTTTATGGGCCATTTCCATCATCCAAAGGGAACAAATACATCCTCGTAGCCGTTGACTACGTTTCTAAATGGGTTGAAGCTAAGGCTCTCCCAACGAATGATGCGAGGGTGGTTGTGAACTTTTTGAAGCAACTGTTTGCTCGATTCGGTGTTCCTCGTGCTATAATCAGTGACCGCGGGACTCATTTTTGCAATGATCAATTCGCAAGAGTCATGGCTAAGTACGGTGTCAATCACCGTCTTTCCACCGCCTATCATCCCCAAACCAATGGGCAAGCCGAGATTTCCAACTGTGGCTTGAAACGAATTCTGGAACGTACTGTGGGAGAGCATCGTGCCGCGTGGGCCGATAAGTTAGACGATGCTTTGTGGGCTTTCCGTACCGCCTATAAGACGCCGATTGGTTGTACACCTTATCGTCTTGTGTACGGGAAAGCATGCCACCTCCCTATCGAGCTAGAACATAAGGCATACTGGGCCTTGAAGTGGGCTAACTTCGACATCAACAAAGCCCGTGATCTTCGCAAGATTCAACTCAACGAGCTCAACGAACTGAGGAATGAAGCTTACGAGAACTCATTGATCTACAAGGAGAAGACCAAGATCATCCACAATGCTAGAATTAAGAACCGAGAGTTCCACGTTGGTGATCAAGTCTTACTTTTTAACTCTCGGTTGAATATCTTCTCTGGCAAGTTGAAGAGCCGCTGGTCTGGTCCATTCACCGTCGCCAAAGTCTTTCCTTATGGGACCATTGAGCTTTCTCAGCCAAATGGGCCCAATTTCAAGGTGAATGGCCATCGTTTGAAGCTGTACTTTGGTGAAGACATCTCTCATGAGATGATTCCATCCCTCACCACGTTTCCCATGAACTAGTTTTAGGTCGAGTCAGGGTCGTGACTCGATGAACAAAAACAAGCGCTTCTTGGGAGGCAACCCGTGATCTATCATTTTCCGCTTTCTAATAAGTGTAGGGGGAACCCCGTATGTGTTGTTGTCTTGTTTCTTATTCTATGCAGGGATTCAAGCTTCAAAGAGCACCTCGATGACTTTTGACGAACTATGATTCCGTGTTCCCATCTTCCTGGTTCTATCCTAAACTGTCGTGATTCAATATTTCATATCTTATATGTTCACATTGAAATCACTCTAGTTGTCCTTTCCTTAGCAAGACTTAAACAAAGTGCACAATGTCATAAGTGTAGGGGAGTTTACTCCCACATGCTTAAACATTGAGGACAATGTTTATATCAAGTGTAGGGGGACTTCTATTGAAGTACATGGTCTATTCCATGAATTTGCCCTCAGTTTAACTGGAAAATTTGATTTTTCGACATTTTTCAAAATTTTTAATCTATTTTGGCCTTGTAGTTTTTCTTTGCTATCGTTATTTACTTTCTTTGCTAAAAATAAAGTTTAATAAAGTGGTTTTAAATTTTTCAAAGTCATGAATATTTTGACTCAACCCGAGTTTACTTATCTAAGTTTACTCTAGCTAGTATCCTTAATGTGTTTAAGTCAAGTTTTGCTAGGCATTTATATAGGGAGCTTTAAAACGCGAAAGTCTTAACTCTCACGGGTTAAGAACAAGAACTTTTCGCAAGTTCCTATAATTGATCCTAGAGAGTCGTTTATCAAGGGAACATTAAAACGCAAATTCTAAACATGAAAGAGTCTAAGAAGATGCAAGATACTATAGATGACTCGAAAACCTAAAACTTTGATTTAATTGGCTAAGCATCCACGAGTCTCATTCTTTGAGATTTTAAATTGTGGAGGACGAGAGATGATAGAGTCAATTATAAGTTTGGTATTCTTTCGTGAATTTATGTGAGTTGATCATAAGCCTATTCTCCCATTGCTTGCTAATAAATTTATCTGCAATAAATAAGTTTTTACGATTTGAAAAGTTACTTAGCTTCTAGCCCAAGATCGTTTAAAAGTTGCTCGGTATTAATTAGAGTTCATAGCCAAGGCATAACTTATTGAAGCGGGATGCAAAGATTGACGTGTCCGAAAAGGCCCTAACAAGGCATGAGGGCTACATTTTGTTGCTAATGATCCAAAAGTGATGTGAAGAATCATTTATCGAAAATCAATATGAAGGATCGAGACACACGACGAAAAACAAAAACTCCCCAAAAGATCATGGAGAAGTCTATCCAAAAAGGCCCTAACAAGGTATGAGGATAAATAATTCCATGTCCTAAAAGGAGGCGGATCGTTGTATATCAAAGTCCAAAATAAAGACTGGAGAAAAATGAAGAAGTCGTGGTCCATGTATGAAGAATCTCTCAAAAAGTTCGAGTGAAGAAATTCCTCTTATGAAGAGAAGGCCATAATTTCAAGAACGTCTCTCACGATTTGAAGTATGAAGTCGCTGCCAAATATCAGTCTGAGAAAGGTCTCAAATCGTGAAGTTAGTTATGCCAAGATATGAACTTTAAGAGGTCCCGAGAAGCAGTTTTAAAAGATTTTGTCCTTTATCTAACTATTGATTAAATCGTCCCACTTTATTTTCAGCCTAAATAACTATCAAAATAAGTCAAAAATACATCCTCGTGATCATTCAAGACAAAAATAAAATATAAGAGATACACCTAGGAATAAGGGAGTCTAAGTGAATAATTGGCCCACATGAATTCGTGTTAGTTTGCTAACTTATAATAATAATGATCTCGTTTTTAAGCTTGGTATGGGGAACGTGAAACTTGAGGATGATAAACGTTCATGGCAGCCTAAAACCAATGTAAGTCTTTGATTTCTTTACTTGTTTTCTATCTTCTTAACTTCCTTAAATGTTTAGTATTTAATAAAGGCCAAGGTGGATTATTTATGATGGAACATGTAAACCGTGCTTTAAAATTAATGCATTGCATGAGGGCATTTCAATGGTTAAGTGTAGGGGATTTAATAAGTGTGAAAACACTTATCCTTTTACCACTTATTTCCAATAATAACAAGACCAAAGCATGTATTTTATGTTGTAAAAGTCGGAATTATGCGTGGTTTGTGTTTTATTATGTTTTAGGACCAAATGATGAAAAAGAAAGAAAACACGGGCTTTCACGGGCTTTTATCGAAGAAAACAAGAAAAGACGAAGTCATGAGATCAAGAGTGCTTAAAGAACGGATGTCCAAGACCTATTCTGAAGATTTATCAAAGAAAAAGTCTAAAGACGGAAGTTTAATGAAGTAGAAGAACTCAAGTCTAAATTAAAGAAGAAAATTATTAAGACAAGTTCAAATCCCGAGACGACTTTGAGAAAAAGACAAAGATTTAAATCGAGTCAAGAAGAAAAGAAAGAAGGAAGCACACCACACATGCACTTCCCATTTTCCCTATAAATACCCTCCTAATCACATTAGGAGGGTGGTTAGCTAATTTTACTTTCATTTTTCTTTCTAGTCTTAGAGAGAGAAAGTTCCTAACTTTCTCTCACTAAGTTTTTCTTTGTTTTCATCTTTCAAGTTTTAAGCTTTCATTAATCTTTGTATTTGAGTTTCTTTAATCAAAAGTCTAAGTTTAAGTTTGTGTTCTTTAATCTCTTCCTACATTTCTTGGTTTCATTTTGCTTTTGATCCGAAAATTATAATCCATACGGATTGATTTCGTTTGATGTTTAAGTATTTAAAAGGTTAATCTGTTTACTAGTTATTAAGCTTTTATTTGGGTTACGCTATAAGCTCTTTATGCTTATTGGCTTATTTCATGTTTTAGCTTAGTACATTTCAGATTATTAAAAAGGTTTTGTCTTTTTAAAGCTTCTTTTATAAAGTTTATGATTTCATGTTTTTAAAAGTTGTCAAATTTAAGCTAGTTTAGTTGTTTAAGGTTTGGTTAAGATAGCTTATTATACGTGCTTATTGCGTTTTCAGCTTACCACCATTTTCGGATTAATTTTGTATTCCATCGCAATATTAGGGATTCTACACATTCCGACGGCTTCTTGTTTTGATCGCAATAACCCATTGTGGTTTTACTTTGCGATCACTTGGTATCTTCCCCCTTATTCTGATCTGGATTGCGATCTCTCATTGCGATCGCACATTCCGACGGGACTTAAGGTCTTGTTAAGTCAAAATGCTGCCCATATTTTGTTAACTACTTTCCGATAGACAACATTGCGACAGAGGTATTTGGATTATTCCGATCTGAAATATTCTTATCTGAAATATCCCGATCTAGGACATTCCGACAGACATTACATTGCAATAGAATTGTTATTGTTGCATTCCGATGGGTATTCTGATGAACATTCCGACAGCTTTACATTTGATTATTCCGATGGCTTTCATTTTGATACATTCTGATAGAACATGTTTTTAAGTTGTATATTTTAAGTGTTTTTTCTAAATAACTTTTAGTTTAAATTTCAAAAGCTTTAATCATTACTCAACGACAATTATCTGTTTTTAGTTTTGGTGGAATGATAAATGGTTTGGTTGATTATCTATTTAAAACTAAAAACAGATAATTGTCGTTGAGTAATGATTAAAGCTTTTGAAATTTAAACTAAAAGTTATTTAGAAAAAACACTTAAAATATACAACTTAAAAACATGTTCTATCGGAATGTATCAAAATGAAAGCCATCGGAATAATCAAATGTAAAGCTATCGGAATGTTCATCAGAATACCCATCGGAATGCAACAATAACAATTCTACCGCAATTTAATGTCTGTCGGAATGTCCTAGATCGGAATATTTCAGATCGGAATATTTCAGATCGGAATAATCCAAATACCTCTGTCGCAATGTTGTCTATCGGAAAGTAGTTAACAAAATTTGGGCAGCGTTTTCACTTAACAAGACCTTAAGTCCCGTCGGAATGTGCGATCGCAATGAGCGATCGCAATCCAGATCAGAATAAGGGGGAAGATACCAAGTGATCGCAAAGTAAAACCATAATGGGTTATTGCGATCAAAACAAGCAACTGTCGAAATGTGTAGAATCCCTAATATTGCGATGGAATACAAAATTAATCCGAAAATGGTGGTAACCTGAAAACGCAATAAGCACGTATAATAAGCTATCTTAACCAAACCTTAAACAACTCAACTAGCTTAAATTTGACAACTTTTAAAAACATGAAATCATAAACTTTATAAAAGAAGCTTTAAAAAGACAAAACCTTTTTAATAATCCGAAATGTACTAAGCTAAAACATGAAATAAGCCAATAAGCACAAAGTGCTTATATCCTAACCCAAATAAAAGCTTAATAAGTAGTAAAAAGATTAACCTTTTAACTACTTAAACATCAAACGAAATCAATCCGTATGGATTATAATTTTCGGATCAAAAGCAAAATGAAACCAAGAAATGTAGGAAGAGATTAAAGAACACAAACTTAAACTTAAACTTTTGATTAAAGAAACTCAAATACAAAGATTAATGAAAGCTTAAAACTTGAAAGATGAAAACAAAGAAAAACTTAGTGAGAGAAGGTTGGGAACTTTCTCTCTCTAAGACTAGAAAGAAGATGAAAGTAAAATTAGCTAACCACCCTCCTAATGTGATTAGGAGGGTGTTTATAGGGAAAATGGGAAGTGCATGTGTGGTGTGCTTCCTTCTTTCTTTTCTTCTCGACTCGATTTAAATCTTTGTCTTTTCTCGAAGTCGTCTCGGGATTTAAACTTGTCTTAATAATTTTCTTCTTTAATTTAGACTTGAGTTCTTCGACTTCATTAAACTTCCGTCTTTAGACATTTTCTTCGATATATCTTATGAATAGGTCTTGGACATCCGTTCTTTAAGCACTCTTGATCTCTTGACTTCGTCTTTTCTCGTTTTCTTCGATAAAAGCCCGTAAAAGCACGTGTTTTCTTCCTTTTTCATCATTTGGTCCTAAAACACAATAAAAACACAAACCACGCATAATTCCGACTTTTACGACATAAAATACACGCTTTGGTCTTGTTATTATTGGAAATAATTGGTAAAAGGATAAGTGTTTTCACACTTATCAATTCCCTTACACTTGACCATTGCAATGCCCTCATGCAATGCATTAATTTTAATGCACGGTTTACATTTTCCATCATAAATAACCCACCTTGGCCTTTATTAAATACTAAACATTTAAAGAAGTTAAGAAGATAGAAAACAAGTAAAGAAATCAAAGACTTACATTGGTTTTAGGCTGCCATGAACGTTTATCATCCTCAAGTTTCACGTTCCCCATTCCAAGCTTAAAAACGAGATCATTGTTATTATAAGTTAGCAAACTAACACGAATTCATGTGGGCCAATTATTCACTTAGACTCCCTTATTCCTAGATGTATCTCTTATATTTTATTTTTGTCTTGAATAATCACGAGGATGCATTTTTGACTTATTTTGATAGTTATTTAGGCTGAAAATAAAGTGGGACGATTTAATCAATAGTTAGCTAAAGGACAAAATCTTTTAAAACTGCTTCTCGGGACCTCTTAAAGTTCATATCTTGGCATAACTCGCTTCACGATTTGAGACCTTTCTCGGACCGATATTTGGCAGCGACTTCATACTTCAAATATTGAGAGACGTTCTTGAAATTATGGTCTTCTCTTCATAATAGGAATTTCTTCACTTGAACTTTTTGAGAGATTCTTCATACATGGACCACGACTTCTTCATTTTTCTCAAATCTTTATTTTGGACTTTGGTATACAACGATCCGCCTCCTTTTAGGACTTGGATTTATTTATCCTCATACCTTGTTAGGGCCTTTTTGGATAGACTTCTCCATGATCTTTTGGGGAGTTTTTGCTTTTCGTCATGTGTCTCGATCCTTCATATTGATTTTTGATAAATGATTCTTCACATCACTTTTGGATCTTTAGCAACAAAATGTAGCCCTCATGCCTTGTTAGGCCCTTTTCGGACTCGCCAATCTTCGCATCCCGCTTCAATAAGTTATGCCTTGGCTATGAACTCTAATTAATATCGAGCAACTTTTAAACGATCTTGGGCTAGAAGCTAAGTAACTTTTCAAATCGTACAACTTTATTTATTGCAGATAAATTTATTAGCAAGCGATGGGATAATAGGCTTATAATCAACTCACATAAATTCACGAAAGAATACCAAACTTATAATTGACTCTATCATCTCTCGTCCTCCACAACTTAAAATCTCAAGGAATGAGACTCGTGGATGCTTAGCCAATTAAATCAAAGTTTTGGGTTTTCGAGTCATCTATAGGATCTTGCATCTTCTTAGACTCTTTCAAGTTTAGAATTTGCGTTTTAAAGTTCCCTTGGTAAACGACTCTCTACGATCAATTATAGGAACTTGCGAAAAGTTCTTGTTCTTAACCCGTGAGAGTTAAGACTTTCGCGTTTTAAAGCTCCCTATATAAAAGCCTAGCAAAACTTGACTTAAACACGTTAAGGATACTAGCTAGAGTAAACTTAGATAAGTAAACTCGAGTTGAGTCAAAATATTCATGACTTTGAAAAATTTAAAACCACTTTATTAAACTTTATTTTTAGCAAAGTAAGTAAATAACGATAGCAAAGAAAAACTACAAGGCCAAAATAGATTAAAAATTTTGAAAAATGTCGAAAACTATTGTTCACCGAGTCACGAGCCTGACTCGACCTAAAACTAGTTCATGGGAAACATGGTGAGGGATGGAATCATCTCATGAGAGATGTCTTCACCAAAGTACAGCTTCAAACGCTGGCCATTCACCTTGAAATTGGGCCCACTTGGCTGAGAAAGCTCAATGGTCCCATAAGGAAAGACTTTGGCGACGGTGAATGGACCAGACTAGCGGCTCTTCAACTTTCCAGAGAAGATCTTCAACCGAGAGTTAAAAAGTAAGACTTGATCACCAACGTGGAACTCTCGGTTCTTAATTCTAGCATCATGGATGATCTTGGTCTTCTCCTTGTAGATCAATGAGTTCTCGTAAGCTTCATTCCTCAGTTCGTTGAGCTCGTTGAGTTGAATCTTGCGAAGATCACCGGCTTTGTTGATGTCAAAGTTAGCCCACTTCAAGGCCCAGTATGCCTTATGTTCCAGCTCGATAGGGAGGTGGCATGCTTTCCCGTACACAATACGATAAGGTGTACAACCAATCGGGGTGTTATATGCGGTATGGAAAGCCCACAAAGCATCCTCTAACTTATCGGCCCACACGGCACGATGCTCTCCCACAATACGTTCCAGAATTCGCTTCAAGCCACGGTTGGAAATCTCGGCTTGCCCATTGGGTTGGGGATGATAGGCGGTGGAAAGACGGTGATTGACACCGTACTTAGCCATGACTCTTGCGAATTGATCATTGCAAAAATGAGTCCCGCGGTCACTGATTATAGCACGAGGAACACCAAATCGAGCAAACAGCTGCTTCAAAAAGTTCACAACCACCCTCGCATCGTTCGTTGGGAGAGCCTTAGCTTCAACCCATTTAGAAACGTAGTCAAGGCTACGAGGATGTATTTGTTCCCTTTGGATGATGGAAATGGCCCCATAAAGTCGATACCCCATACATCAAAGATTTCACATTCTTGGATGAAATTTTGAGGCATCTTGTCTTTATGTGTGATCTTGCCTTTTCTTTGGCAAGCATCACAATGTTTAACCATTTCGTGAGTGTCACGGTAAATGGTGGGCCAATAGAATCCAGAGTCAAAGACTTTCTTAGCGGTGTAGTTGGGACCAAAGTGACCACCGTTGGGTCCTTTATGGCAAGCATCAAGGATTTGTAAAGCTGCCGGCCCATCAACACATCGACGAATGACAAGATCCGCACATTGTTTGAAGAGGTAAGGGTCGTCCCAAAAATAATGTTCAATATCTTTAAAGATCTTTTTCTTTTGTTGGGACGTTAACCCTTCCTTGAGAATTCCACCTGCTAAGTAGTTTGCAATGTCTACAAACCACGGGGTGTCATCAAGATTGGAGTTGATAGACATTAAGGCCTCAAGGAGAAAAGAGTCATTGATCTCTTGATTCGGATGATCCCCTTGATAAGGATCCTCAAGTCTACTTAGATTATCCGCGTCTAGGTTTTCGGCTCCCTTCTTGTCACGAATTTCAATGTTGAATTCTTGAAGGAGCAAAACCCAACGAAGAAGTCTTGGCTAAGAATCCTTCTTAGTCAACAAGTACTTCAACGCGGAATGATCAGTGTATACGATGGTGGTAGAAAGAACAAGATAGGGGCGGAATTTCTCAAAAGCATACACTACAGCTAAAAGCTCTTTTTCGGTAGTGGTATAATGCAATTGAGCCCCCGTCATTGTCTTGCTAGCGTAATGGATTGGTTGGAAGTGTTTGTTCACTCTTTGGCCCAAAACCGCTCCAATAGCAAAGTCTCTAGCATCACACATCAACTCAAAAGGTAGCTCCCAATTAGGGGTAACCAAGACCGGTGCCTTAGTTAGCTTATCCTTAAGAAGATTGAAGGATTCAAGACACTCTTTGGAAAAGATGAAAGGAGTATCTTTTTCCAAGAGGTGGTTCATCGGGCGAGCGATTTTAGAAAAATCTTGGATGAATCGACGATAGAAGCCCGCATGACCAAGGAAGCTTCTCACACCCTTAACGGTTAAAGGTGGAGGTAATTTGGCTATGACATCCACTTTAGCACGGTCTTCTTTAAGACCGGAATTTGAGATTTTATGTCCTAGCACGATGCCTTCTTTTACCATGAAATGGCATTTTTCCTAATTTAGAACAAAGCGAGTGTCTTCACACCGCTTAAGCATACATTCTAAATTCGTAAGGCATGCAGAGAAAGAATCACCATAAACCGAGAAATCATCCATGAAGACTTCCATAGTTTCTTCAACCATGTCATGGAAGATAGCCATCATACACCTTTGAAATGTCCCAGGAGCATTGCATAAGCCGAAAGGCATTCTTTTATAAGGAAATGTTCCGTAAGGACAAGTGAATGTGGTTTTCTCTTGGTCTTTGGGGTCGATGGGAATTTTAAAATACCCGGAGAAACCGTCTAAAAAGCAGTAATAGTCATTACCCGCTAGACGTTCAGGAATTTGGTCCATGAAAGGAAGGGGAAAATGATCCTTTCTCGTAGCATCATTGAGTTTTTGATAGTCTATACAAACTCTCCACCCTGTAATGAGACGAGTAGGAATCAACTCGTTGTTTTCATTGGGCACAACGGTGATTCCGCCTTTCTTAGGCACACAATGGACGGGACTAACCCATGGTGAATCCGAGATAGGGTAGATCATTCCCGCATCAAGAAGTTTGATAACCTCGTTTTTGATAACGTCATGGATCTTAGGATTCACCCTTCTTTGGCTTTGAATAGTGGGTTTAAAGTCGTCCTCCATGAGAATTTTATGTGTGCAAAAGTGAGGATCAATTCCACGAATATCAGAGATTTTCCAAGCAATCGCTTTCGTATGATTCTTCAGCACGGCGATAAGTCGGGATTTTTCTTCCTCTTTCAAGTCCTTAGGGATGATGACGGGTGACTTCTTGTTGTCTTCAAGGAAAACGTACTCGAGATGAGACGGTAGGTCCTTAAGCTCTAAATCCGAAGAATTTTCGATGGAAGGCGTAGTCAAATTCGGTTCATCGATAGAAATATCCTTAGGAGATGGTGGAGAAATATGGTCCTCATTGGGAAGTTTCTCAATGGTACGAATGTCTTCATCCCAATTGGAGTGAGAATCGTCTTATTTTAAGTCCACATTTCCCAAAGTTGCTTCAAATTCTTTCAAGAGAATATCACTTTCTCCAAATGGAGTTAGTGAAGGAGCAATGGAGGAAACGGTCTCAACAGTGGGTAGAGAAGAAGAACCACTTTTACCAGCGTCTTTGAAATGTTCTTCACAAGCCTCATCAAGAACGTCAATGAAATTAACACTCTCGTTTTCAGAAGGCTGCTTAGAAAGTTTACCCATGTTGAAGACGATTTTATCGTCACCAACTATCATGATTAATTCGCCAGCAGCTACATCAATGAGAGTGCGACCGGTCCTCAAGAAAAAACTACAAGGCCAAAATAGATTAAAAATTTTGAAAAATGTCGAAAACTATTGTTCACCGAGTCGCGAGCCTGACTCGACCTAAAACTAGTTCATGGGAAACATGAGGGATGGAATCATCTCATGAGAGATGTCTTCACCAAAGTACAGCTTCAAACGCTGGCCATTCACCTTGAAATTGGGCCCATTTGGCTGAGAAAGCTCAATGGTCCCATAAGGAAAGACTTTGGTGACGGTGAATGGAGCAGACCAGCGGCTCTTCAACTTGCCAGAGAAGATCTTCAATCGAGAGTTAAAAAGTAAGACTTGATCACCAACGTGGAACTCTCGGTTCTTAATTCAAGCATCGTGGATGATCTTGGTCTTCTCCTTATAGATCAATGAGTTCTCGTAAGCGTCATTCCTCAGTTCGTTGAGCTCGTTGAGTTGAATCTTGCGAAGATCACCGGCTTTGTTGATGTAGAAGTTAGCCCACTTCGAGGCCCAGTATGCCTTATGTTCCAGCTCGATAGGGAGGTGGCATGCTTTCCCATACACAATACGATAAGGTGTACAACCAATTGGGGTGTTATATGCGGTAGGGAAAGCCCACAAAGCATCCTCTAACTTATCGGCCCACATGGCATGATGCTCTCCCACAGTATGTTCCAGAATTCGCTTCAAGCCACGATTGGAAATCTCGGCTTGCCCATTGGGTTGGGGATGATAGGCGGTTGAAAGACGGTGATTGACACCGTACTTATCCATGACTCTTTGATGAGATGGCATTTATACATGATCTCATCGTTCTTTTCGGGCTTTAAATACATAAAAATGTCATAAAATACCATATATATGCTTGTGTTTGTTTACTTGTGTATTTTAGGTATGGATATCGTGAAAAAGACAAAAGATCACAAGTTACAAGGAAAAACGGACACGAGAAACGAAGCCGTACAAAGAACCGGGCCCTAATCATGGAATACTCAACAAATACCCTTGAAGACTTGAAGACAAACAAAATTGATCCTCATTTATTGAAGAAATGACACTTAAAACCCTTGTATATTAATAATTACAAGTTTGGTCCCTTAAGTTTGTCAAAATTACACAAAAGGTCCTTTAACTTTGAAGAAATGACAAGTTTAGTCCCTCAACTATTCAAAATTGTCAATTATGGTCCCTCATCAAGCCAAAGATACATTGAAGACCTTTGAAGATCAAGAATGTCCAAAATCAGCCCTTGAAATATGCAAAAGTGTCAAAAATAACCCTTGAAACACTTTTTGGAAAGTTTGTGCCAAAACTGCCAAGTGGTAAAAGTTGAATAACAAAGGAACACGTTTTGTTTGCAAAATAAACTTGCTATTCACTCTTTTCCAAAACTCAAGGACCTAAACTGCCAATTCCAAACTTCAAATTCCTAAAAATGCGCCAAACACTTACTGTTTGGATTTTTACCAGGCATGAACAAGCTTTTTACCCAGGATCAAAAAGGAGCAAAACAAAGGGGAAATCACAATTGACTCAACCCACGTGTGATTCACATCACCTCAATCACATCCCAACCTCAAAACCCTCACTCCCACTCACCAAGAGACCCCACCATTCAACACATCACCCAATCAGAATGCAACTTACCCTCCAAGTAATCCTATGTGGCAAAATCAACAGCTAAGACTCATTACTTCATTTCAAAGCTAAAATGAACATTCAGGATCAATTTGGACAGCTCAAATTCAGAAAACGTCTAGAAGGACTTAGGGCATTTAGGGAATTTCACTTCTAGGGTTTGTGAATAGTGTAGCCAGGCATTTTCCTATAAAAGGAGACCTCAACATGTGAGAGTCCCTTTGTTCTAGTTTTAGGCTATTATCTTTGTAATTCCTTTTTAAGTTTAATAAAATTTGAATTTCTGAAAATTTTGAAATCTCTTTTTGATTTGATTAAAAGTTAGTGTTTGAGTAGCCTAATTCTGAGTTCCATTTGATTGTTAAGATCTACCTTAATCTTGTGGTTAAGGCACGTCTTGGTTCATAAGGTTTTTAAGGTTCAAATACCTTGAAATCCTAGGTTCTGTTTTAGCTTATTTTGTGTACTAACCCTTGGCCATTTTCTATAAGCTCTTACAAGCTTGTTGACACCAAGCTTGTGAAGGGATTAGAGCCCTTGGTTGAGTTGTTTGCTGCTTGTGTTGAAGACATAAATTCCTTGAGGTTCTACTTTCAACCATCAACCAAGGCAGTTTGCATCATCTTCATTTAAGTACCTTGGTCTTGTTCTAGTTGTTGAACAAGGTCCAAGGAGCATAGCTGGCCTTCCTAGGATGTTGTGGAAGGCAGGTATAATCCCTTGATTAAGATTCCTCTCAAAATTTCATGTTTATGACTGTTTTTGATTTGGTGCTTTGATTTTGAGTATTTGTGTTTGAGCTGGTGATTTTTGTGTTTGATTGTGTTAGTTGCTATCTAGGAAGTGTTTTTGATCATTAAAATCAGTAGGTTATTAGTTAAAATAACAAGTTCCTTTGTTAAGTGGTAGATTAAGGAGTGTTTGGGTCTACTGCATTATTTGGATTTGTGGTTTGCTAAGTGGTTGTTTTGTGTAAGCAAGTGTTGGTATCTGTTTGTTAGGTGCATTTGTTCATCTGTTTGCAGGATTTGTGGGTTGAACACATAGATTCATATATTTGGCTATAAAATCTTAAATACTTGGTAAAATTGGCTAGGATTTTGAGGACACCTAGATCTAAGCTTAGGCTAGGGCTAACAAGTGCTAAATCTGAGTTAATCACACCAGGGAAGAAGGATTTGAGGCTTGAAATTGGATCAAGTGCCAAATAGATCAGCAAAACTTGTCTACATATTGTTCATTGTTCATCAGAAACATTTTGTGATTTGATCTTATTATTTACTTTGATTCAGTGTTTGATTCTTGTTGCTTTGTGTTCATTCACAGTTTATATAGCTTGTGTATGCATCTTGTTAAGTTTGGTTGGCTTATTCAGTCTAAATCTGCTTATTAAGTGCTTAACTGCTTATTTCCATATCTGGTGCATATCTGGTGATTGTTTGGCTTATTGTGGCTTATTGTGTGAACCAATTTGTGATTTTATTGTTGCTATTGACTCCTTGTGATTCACTGATCACAAGGGTGCCTTTGTTTCCAATTGAATCAAACCAGAACTCTCAAATAAGCTTGGTCAAATAGTCAAAGCAGTGGGAACTCCTTTCCCCTGCTGGTTGCCACTGCTAGTGTAAAAACTGGTGTCAGCTTATCAATAAGCTCTAATAGCTTATTCCAACCAGCAACAACTTTGTTTTCGTAATAGGTGCTCATATTTTGACCCATTTGTTCATACTGGAGCATTTGGTGGGTTGACTTTAGGGTTTGACTAGAAAACCAACTCCATTGACTTTTTCATAAGTTCATTTGTGCTTATTCTGGCTTATTGGTTGTGCTTATTGGATTTTAATTGATTGATTTGGCTTATTGAGTCCATTTGAAAGCTTTTGCAAGTTGAATCAAGTCCTGAGGTGCCCTAAATCTCTAAAACGACTATTTTGTCTTTTAGTGAATTTTTACTTTGCTTATTTCTGGCTTATTGAGTGAGCTTTTTCAAAATTTCTTTTTACAGGTCTCATAAGCATCCCAAAAGAAGGTTGTGTGTCAAATTAGAGCTTATGGCATTAGCTTATGGCTTAATGGGCTGAAAAGCCCAATAAGAATAAGCTGAGTGTTCAATAAGCTGTGATAAGCTTATTTTCAGCTTTTGGGCCTTCAGAGTTTTGTTCTTAGAATTGAATTTTGAGTCAGATAGGGATTTTCCAAGTCAATTGGGCCAAGTTTGACTTTTTAGGCCCAAAAGCCCAATTTGATTGACTGTTTTTGGTTTTGGCCCATTTAAGGGCCCAATAGGGGTATTCTGGTAATTTCACTTTGATTTTCTGATTATTTAGGTTAAAATAAACTAGTTTGCAAGTTTTTAGAATTTTTTATAATTTTTGGATTTTTAATATTATTTTATTATTATTTTATTATTATTTTTAAAATTTCACATTTTCCAACTTTTTACATTTTTGTTAGCTTTAATACATTAAAATAGGAATTTAGCAACTTTTATAATAATTTTATCTCTTTTAGATTAATTTTTATAATTATTTTAAGTTTTAATAGTTTTTAAATCATTTTAAATAGTTTTTATTAGTTTAAAAATTTCTAAAAATAGTTTTAAATCTTTTTAGGTCATTTTAGAGATTTACCAATTGAAAAATCTTTATTTGGGCTTTTTGATAATTTATTTGATTTTTAGGGCTTTAATTAGCATTTAAAAATTGAATATTTAATTATTTAAAAGGTTTGAAAAAGTTTTGATCATTGGTAAACTCTTAGTTTATTTATTTTGATTTTTGGTGAATTTTTGGTAATTTTTAGAATTAATTTTTATTTTTGTGGTTTTTAAGGTTCTACGTTTTAACTTTCTAGTAGTGTTTATTTTTATTTTTACGTCTTCGTCATCTTCTTTTCTCATCCCCTTCTAAACCAAATATTAATCTCAAATCTTGTACATCTTAGTCACACACATATACTTCCTTGGGAAACGAACTTTCATAAATTCATTAGGTCATTAACACTTGATTTTTCCTAAAGAGTAGTAAAACACTACAATCACTCTTGCGAATTGATCATTGCAAAAATGAGTCCCGCGGTCACTGATTATAGCACGAGGAACACCGAATCGAGCAAACAGCTGCTTCAAAAAGTTCACAACCACCCTCGCATCGTTCGTTGGGAGAGCCTTAGCTTCAACCCATTTAGAAACGTAGTCAACGGCTACGAGGATGTATTTGTTCCCTTTGGATGATGGAAATGGCCCCATAAAGTCGATACCCCATACATCAAAGATTTCACATTCTTGGATGAAATTTTGAGGCATCTCGTCTTTATGTGTGATCTTGCCTTTTCTTTGGCAAGCATCACAATGTTTAACCATTTCGTGAGTGTCACGGTAAATGGTGGGCCAATAGAATCCAGAGTCAAAGACTTTCTTAGCGGTGTAGTTGGGACCAAAGTGACCACCGTTGGGTCCTTTATGGCAAGCATCAAGGATTTGTAAAGCTGCCGGTCCATCAACACATCGACGAATGACAAGATCCGCACATTGTTTGAAGAGGTAAGGGTCGTCCCAAAAATAATGTTCAATATCTTTAAAGATCTTTTTCTTTTGTTGGGACGTTAACCCTTCCTTGAGAATTCCAGCTGCTAAGTAGTTTGCAATGTCTGCAAACCATGGGGTGTCATCAAGATTGGAGTTGATAGACATTAAGGCCTCAAGGGGAAAAGAGTCATTGATCTCTTGATTCGGATGATCCCCTTGATAAGGATCCTCAAGTCTACTTAGATTATCCGCGGCTAGGTTTTCGGCTCCCTTCTTGTCACGAATTTCAATGTTGAATTCTTGAAGGAGCAAAACCCAACGAAGAAGTCTTGGTAATACTTGGTTTTTACCCCTAGTATCAAAATTAGTAGTCCCAAGTCTTTTCGAATTGAAAACCGGTCTAAAGTGCGACTCAATCGTCTTTTGGTGAATCAAGAGAATGGTTTGGTTTGTTTGTCTATTTTAAACTATTAGCAAGTAATTAAAGTGTCGTTGAGTAAAATGGAAGAATAAAGATTAATACTAAAATGACGAGTAAAAATAAATGCATGTAAACTTTAAGGCAAAATGAGCACACTAAATAAAACTAACACTTGGAAAATTTTCTAAAAAATAAGAACTTAGTTGAAAAGTACTAAAAGAAAGTAAGATCGGAATACACCAAAACAACTCAATCGGAATAAGCCAAAACAAGCCCAGATCGGAATGTATTCCGATCTGGTGGTCGGAATATGGGGAAAATGCACACAATCGGAATGTATGGCCAGTCTCAATCGGAATGATCAAAAAGAAAGGGAAATCGGAATGTTAGCAAATGGTCCAGATCGGAATAACCATGAATAGCACCTATCGGAATGTTAACTTTAGTCCCAATCGGAATATGTAACAATGGCTACAATCGGAATATTTAGAAACCCTTATCCGATCACTCGATCGGAATAAGGGGGTGTTGATCGGAATACTTGTGGCTGCAATCGGAAAAGGGAATTGTACCCTTTCCTAAATTTGTGGAATTCGGTTAAAGCTAATGAATAAGCTATATTGATAAGCTTTTCACCAAACTAAAACGAATCAAAGTCTACACAGATCAAATAAGCACTTTTATCAACTTATCTAACTCGAAAATAAACAAACTTTTTGGATCAAACAATAAAAACATGAACTTTTAAGGAAAGCTTTTTATAAGTAAATAAGCTAATCACGAAAATAAGCCAATAAGCACAAGAGTCTTATAGCTTAATCAAATGAAAACTTATGAAATGATCAAAAAATTAACTTTTTAAGCAAGAAATAAATTAGAACAACACGGATCATATGATAATCGCACAAAAATCAATCTAAAATCAAAGAAAAGTAGAATGAGATTAAGGATTAAAAGCTTAAAATGAAACTTGATTAATGAAAATAAGCAATACAAAGTATTTAATCTTGAAGGATTAAGAGAAAAGATGAAATTTAGTGAGAGAAAGTTTAAGACTTTCTCTCTCTAAAACTAGAAAGAAAATGAAAAAGTGAAAATTGACTAAAACTATCTAACCACCCTGCTAATGACTATTAGGAGGGTATTTATAGGGAAGGTGGAAGGAGTGCATGTGTTGCATCTTCTTTCTTGCTTTCTTCACGTTTTCTCGACTCGACTATAATTCTTTGTCTTTGTCGTTTCGGGATTTGAACTTGTCTTTTAATTTTATTCTTCTATTAGACTTAAGTTCTTCGACTTCGTTAAACTTCCGCCTTTAGACTTTTTCTTCGATAAATCTTCAGAATAGGCCTTGGACTTCCGTTCTTTTTGCACTCTTGATCTTTTGACTCCGTCTTTTCCCGTTTTCTTCGATAAAATCCCGTGAAAACCCGTGTTTTCTTCCTTTTTCATATTTTGGTCCTAAAACACAATAAAAACACAAACCACTCATAATTCCGACTTTTACGACATAAATCACACGTTTTGGTCTTGTTATTATTGGAAATAAGTGGTAAAAGGATAAGTGTTTTCACACTTATTAAATACCCTACACTTGACCATTGCAATGCCCTCATGCAATGCATTAATTTTAAAGCACGGTTTACATTTTTCATCATAAATAACCCACCTTGGCCTTTATAAACTACTAAGCATAAAAAGATAGAACAAGAAAAGAAATCAAACACTTACATTGGTTTTGGCAGCCATGAACGTTTATCATCCTCAAGTTTCACGTTCCCCATACGAAGCTTAGAAACGAGATCATTGTTATTATAAGTTAGCAAACCAACACGAACTCATGTGGGCCAATTATTCACTTAGACTCCCTTATTCCTAGGTGTATCTCTTATATTTTAATTTTGTCTTGAATGATCACGAGGATGCATTGTTTGACTTATTTCGATAGTTATTTAGGCCGAAAATAAAGTGAACGATTTAATCAATAGTTAGCTAAAGGACCAAATCTTTTAAAACTGCTTCTCGGGACCTCATAAAGTTCATATCTTGGCATAACTCGCTTCACGATTTGAGACCTTTCTCGGACCGATATTTGGCAGCGACTTCATACTTCAAATCTTGAGAGATGTTCATGAAATAATGGCCTTCTCTTCATAATAGGAATTTCTTCACTTGAAGTTTTGAGAGATTCTTCATCTTTGGACCACGACTTCTTCATTTTTCTCCAATCTTTATTTTGGACTTCGATATACAACGATCCGCCTCCTTTTAGGACTTGGATCTATTTATCCTCATACCTTGTTAGGGTCATTTCGGATAGACTTCTCCATGACTTTTGGGGAGTTCTTGCTTTTCGTCGTGTGTCTCGTTCCTTCATATTGATTTTCGATAAATGATTCTTCACATCACTTTTGGATCTTTAGCAACAAAATGTAGCCCTCATGCCTTGTTAGGGCCTTTTCGGACTCGCCAATCTTCGCATCCCGCTTCAATAAGTTATGCCTTGGCTATGAACTCTAATCCGTACCGAGCAACTTTTAAACGATCTGGGGCTAGAAGCTAAGTAACCTTTTAAATCGTACAACCTTATTTATTGCAGATAAATTTATTAACAAGCGGAGGGAGAATAGGCTTATAATTAACTCACATAAATTCACGAAAGAATACCAAACTTATAATTGACTCTATCATCTCTCGTTCTCCACAGTTTAAAATCTCAAGGAATGAGACTCGTGGATGCTTAGCCTATTAAGTCAATGTTCTGGGTTTTCGAGTCGCCTATAGGATCTTGCAAATTCTTAGACTTTTTCAAGTTTAGAAATCGCATTTTAAAGTTCCCTTGATAAACGACTCTCTAGGATCAATTATAGGAACTTGCGAAAAGTTCTTGTTCTTAACCCGTGAGAGTTAAGACTTTCGCGTTTTATAGCTCCCTATATAAAAGCCTAGCAAAACTTTACTTAAACACGTTAAGGATACTAGCTAGAGTAAACTTAGGTAAGTAAACTCGGGTTGAGTCAAAATGTTCACGACTAAGAAAAATCTAAAACCACTTTATTGAAGAACTATTCTAGCCATGGAAAGAAATTAAACATGATAAAGGAAAATACAACTATACAACTAGGCCAAAATAGATTAAAAAATTTTAAAAATGTCGAAAAATCAAATTTTTCGGTTAAAATGAGGGCAAATTCATGGAAAAGACCACTTACTTCGATAGAAGTCCCCCCTAAACTTGAGATAAACATTGTCCTCAATGTTTAAGCATGTGGGAGTAAACACCCCTACACTTAGGACATTGTGCACTTTGTTTAAATCTTGCTAAGGAAGGGACAACTAAAATGAATTCAATGTGAACATATAAAATATGAAATATTGAATCACAAGAGTTTAGGATAAAACCAAGAAGATGAGAACACGGTATCACGGTTCGTCAAAATTCATCAAGATGCTCTCTGAAGCTTTAGTCCCTGTACATCGCAAGAAACAAGACAATAAACATATGTGGGGCTCCCCCTACACTTATTATGAAAGCAGTAAAGGATAGATCACGGGTTGCCTCCCGAGAAGCGCTTGTTTTTGTTCACCGAGTCACGAGCCTGACTCGACCCAAATTAGTTCATGGGGAACGTGGTGAGGGATGGAATCATCGCATGGGAGATGTCCTCACCAAAGTACAGCTTCAGACGCTGGCCATTCACCTTGAAATTGGGCCCATTCGGCTGAGAAAGCTCAATGGTCCCATATGGAAAGACTTTGGCGACGGTGAATGGACCAGACCAGCTGCTCTTCAACTTGCCTGAGAAGATCTTCAACCGAGAGTTAAAGAGTAAGACTTGATCACCAACGTGGAACTCTAGGTTCTTGATTTTTGCGTCATGAACGATCTTGGTCTTCTCCTTGTAGATCAGCGAGTTCTCATAAGCTTCATTCCGTAGTTCATTTATCTCGCTGAGTTGAACCTTGCGATGATCACCGGCTTTGTTGATGTCGAAGTTAGCCCACTTCAAGGCCCAGTGCGCCTTATGTTCCAGCTCGATGGGTAGGTGGCAGGCTTTCCCGTACACAAGACGATAAGGTGTACAACCGTCGGGGTCTTATAAGCAGTACGGAAAGCCCACAGAGCATCATCTAACTTATCGGCCCACGCGGCGCGATGCTCTCCCACAGTACGCTCCAAAATTCTCTTCAAGCCACGGTTGTAAATCTCGGCTTGCCCATTGGTTTGGGGATGATAGGAGGTGGAAAGACGGTGGTTGACACCATACTTAGCCATGACTCGTGCAAATTGATCATTGCAAAAATGAGTCCCGCGGTCACTGATGATAGCACGAGGAACGCCAAATCGAGCGAAAAGCTGCTTCAAAAAGTTCACAACCACCCTCGCATCATTCGTAGGAAGAGCCTTAGCTTTAACCCATTTAGAAACGTAGTCGACGGCGACGAGGATGTACTTGTTCCCTTTGGAAGATGGAAATGACCCCATAAAGTCGATGCCCCATACATAAAAGATTTCACATTCCTGTATGAAATTATGAGGCATCTCATCCTTATGTGTGATCTTGCCTTGGCGTTGACAAGCATCACAATGCTTAACCATTTCGTAAGCGTCACGATAAATGGTGGGCCAGTAGAATCCAGAATCAAACACTTTCTTAGTGGTGTAGTTGGGACCAAAGTGACCGCCGGTGGGTCCTTTGTGGCAAGCTTGGAGAATGTCAAAAGCTGCCGGTCCGTCAACACATCGACGAATGATCAGATTAGTACATTGTTTGAATAGGAAAGGGTCATCCCATTAGTAAGTCTTAACATCATTCAAGAACTTTTTCTTTTGTTGGGATGTTAACCCTTTGATGAGAATACGACCCGCTAAGTAGTTTGCAATGTCCGCAAACCACGGGGTGCCATCAAGATTAAGATTTATAGACATTAAGGTCTCAAGGGGGAAAGAGTCATTGATCTCTTTGTTCGGATGATCCCCTTGATATGGATCCTCAAGTCTGCTCAGATGATTCGCGGCCAGGTTTTCGGCTCCCTTATTGTCACGAATTTCAATGTTAAATTCTTGAAGGAGTAAAACCCAGCGAAGAAGTCTTGGCTTAGAGTCATGTTTAGTCATCAAGTACTTCAACGCGGAATGGTCCGTGTATACGATGGTGGGGGATAAAACAAGATAGGGGCGAAATTTCTCAAAAGCATAGACAACAGCTAGAAGCTCTTTTTCGGTTGTCGTATAATGCAATTGAGCCCCCGTCATTGTTTTGCTAGCGTAGTGGATTGGTTGGAAGTGTTTATTCACTCGTTGGCCCAGAACCGCACCAATAGCAAAGTCGCTAGCATCGCACATCAATTCAAAAGGCAACTCCCAATTAGGGGTAACCAAGACCGGTGCCTTAGTTAGCTTATCCTTAAGAAGATTGAAGGCTTCGAGACACTCTTTGGAAAAGATAAAAGGAGTATCTTTTTCCAAGAGGTGGGTCATCGGGCGAGAAATTTTAGAGAAATCCTAAATGAATCGACGATAGAAGCCCGCGTGACCCAAAAAACTTCTCACACCCTTCACGGTTGAAGGTGGAGGTAATTTGGCTATGACATCTACTTTAGCACGGTCGACTTCAAGACAGGCTTTAGAGATTTTGTGTCCTAGCACAATGCCTTCTTTTACCATAAAATGGCATTTTTCCCAATTCAGAACAAGGCGAGTGTCTTCGCACCACTTAAGCATACGTTCCAAATTGGCAAGGCAAGAAGAGAAGGAATCCCCGAAGACCGATAAATCATCCATGAAGACTTCCATGGTTTGCTCAACCATGTCATGGAAAATAGCTAACATGCACCTTTGGAAAGTCCCGGGGGCATTGCATAAGCCAAAAGGCATCCTTTTGTAAGCAAATGTGCCATAGGGACAAGTGAATGTTGTCTTCTCTTGATCTTGGGGATCGATGGGTATTTGGAAATAACCCGAGAAACCATCAAGAAAGCAGTAATATTCATTACCCGCTAAACGTTCAAGCATTTGGTCCATGAAAGGTAGAGGGAAATGATCCTTTCTTGTGGCATCATTGAGTTTGCGGTAGTCTATACAAACTCTCCACCCAGTAACGAGACGGGTAGGAATCAACTCGTTGTTTGCATTGGGCACAACGGTAATTCCGCCTTTCTTAGGCACACAATGGACTGGACTAACCCATGGTGAATCCGAAATAGGGTAAATCATACCCGCATCAAGAAGTTTGATAACCTCTTTTTTGATGACTTCATGGATTTTAGGATTCACCCTTCGTTGGCTTTGAATTGTGGGCTTAAAGTCGTCCTCCATGAGAATTTTATGTGTGCAGAAGTGAGGATCAATTCCACGGATGTCGGAGATTTTCCAAGCGATAGCTCTTTTATGCTTCTTTAACACGGCGACAAGTCGTGCTTTTTCGTCTTCTTTTAGATCCTTTGCGATGATGACCGGTAACTTCTCGTTGTCTTCCAGGAAAAAGTACTCAAGATGAGGTGGTAGGTCCTTAAGCTCGAGAGTGGGAGGATCCTCAATAGATGGTGAAACTAACGATGGATCATCATTAGTCACCTCTTTAGGAGAAGGAGGAGACAACGGGTCCTCATTGAGAAGTCTCTCAATAGTACGAATGTCTTCATCCCAATTGGTGGACGAATTATCATACTTAATATCGAGAGGACCCAAGCTAGCTTCGAAATCATCCAAGTCACTTTCTCCAAAAGGAGTCAATGTTGGAGCAATTGAGGCAACGGTCTCAACATTGGGTAGAGAAGAAAGAGTACTTTTGCAAGCATCATGAAAATGTTCTTCACAAGCCTCATCGAGAACATCAATAGTATTAACACTCTCATATGAATAAGGTTGCTTAGAAATCTTACCCATGTTGAAGACAATTTTATCGTCACCAACTCTCATGATTATTTCACCCGCGGCTACATCAATGAGAGTGCGACCGGTCCTCAGGAATGGACGTCCAACGATTAATGGAACACGGGGGTCCATCTCGTAGTCAACGACGACAAAATCCGCCGGGAAGGTGAATTTGTCAATGCCAACAAAGACATCTTCGGCTATCCCCACTGGATAAGCAACCGTACGGTTGGCTAATTCCAAAGTCATTTTGGTGGGGACTAGCTCGGGGAGAGATAATTGCTTCCAAACACTTAAAGGCATTAAGTTTATACTGGCACCTAGATAGGCTAGGGCCATGCAATTCTCTACTCCCGGAAAGTTGCAAGGAATCAAGAAGCGACCCGGATCACCAAGTTTGGTGGGCAATTTCCTTAAGAGCACTGCGGAGTAGTTCTCCTTAAGTTGGGTCTGAGCGATGTCAAGAAGATTTTCCTTATCACTTAGAAGATCTTTAAACATCTTAGCGTATTTGGGCATGTGAGCGAGAGCCTCGGCAAAGGAGATGTTAAAATTCAATTGTTTAAACATTTTGAGAAAGTTTGAAACCTGAATATCATCCTTGCTCTTTTGCTTCTCTTTCCTCAACCTTGAAGGATAAGATATATTGGATGAATAAGAAGGCTTTAAGGGAGTAGGATCACTCACAACCACGGGTGGAGGGGAAATGGGGATAGAAGGTGAAGGAGGTGGGGAAAGTTGCTCATTTTCGTTGTTCACAATCACGGGTGGAGGTGAAGGAAGCTCGGGTTCCATATAACCATTTCCACTACGAGTGGTGATTGCTGTCATCTCCCCTCTTGGATTCGCAACGGTATTACTCGGAAGAGTACCCGAAGAAGAGGGTTGATTACCTTGGATGAGCGAACCAATCATATCACGAAGGTGAACCGCTTGATTATTAAAAGGGTCTCTCATGTTTGCATTAATTTCATTGCTGTGTTTTGCCATGTCATTCCTTAGCTCGGCTCGAATATCGTTCCCTTGTTTTGCCATTTCTCCCTTCAAGTTGCGGACTTGACTCTGAAGATTCGTCACCATCTCCCGATTTGTCTTCATGAATGTCTCGACATCTGGACTCACTGCCATCGGTTGATTGAGAGGTGGAGCTTGGTAAGCTTGAGAATTTCCTTGAGGTGGGTATGGGTTTCGTTGGGATTGATATTGATTGTTTGCACGAGGTTGGGATTGGTTGTAGCTTTGTTGTTGGTTTTGGTTTGCAGGAGGGAAACCGGGAGGAGCAAGATAATTGTTGGAACGATAACTTAGCAAGCCACGGTCTCCTTGAGGGCGGGCTTGATAGCCTCCCGTGAGATAAGTGCCGTAAGCTACGTTAACGTTTTCAGAAAAATTGCGTTGGGTAGAAGGACAATCATTATAAGAATGAGGACCACCACATATGTCACAAGAAATAGCAACGGATTTAGCTTGTTGAAAGTTGTTTGTAGCTATGGACATGAAATCTTTGTGCATATTCGCGATTTGTCGGGAAAGTTCGGATATCTTGGGATTGGAAGTAGTAGAAGAAACATTGACTCTCGATCTTGAGGATGCGGATGAATCCCAATTCTTGTGGTGAGTAGTCATGTTTTCAATCAACTCTCGACACTCCTCCGGTCTCCTTTTCATAAAAGTACCACCAGCGGCGGCATTGATCGTGTCACGATCACAAAAAGTGAGACCATTGTAGAAGGTGTCAATGAGAGTGACGGGGAGCATATTGTGATTTGGACAGCGGTCGATCAAATCATTGTACCGTTCCCAAGCATCGAAAAGTGATTCATCATTCTCTTGCATGAATCCACTGATTTGGTTACGAATGCTAGTGACCATGGATGGGGGAAAGTAGCGCGATAAAAAGCGTTAAGTCATGTCATTCCACGTATGAATAGAATTCTTAGGAAGACGGTCAAACCATTTTTCGGCATGGTGAGAAAGCGAGTGGGGAAAAAGTTGGAGGCGAAGGTCATCCATAGAAACACCGGAGCACTTCATGCTTTGGGTAATGGTAATGAATTTGTCGAGGTGTTTGTTGGCATCATCATCCGGAATTCCACGAAATAGGTTAGTTTGCACTTGCTGGATCATGTGATGCTTCAACGAAAACTCCTGATCCGTGACGTGCATTGGCGCAATCGGGCCTCCGCGTCCGTTCATGGTGGGTTGACACAATTCCTCCATTGTTCGTAAATCAGGTAGGTGGACATTGTTGTTATTGTTGTTGTTATTATTCAAATTGGGTAGAGGTGGGTTATTATTGTTGTTATTAACACCAGCCATATCTAGATCTTCATGAGTCTCGGGCTCAGAATAGTTCGAAGATCTAGTACGCATACACCTGCAGAAGAAAAATATACACAAAGAATATCTATATAATCTTTTTGGTGCAAAACCTTGGAAAAGAATTGCTTTTTAATGATTTTTCAATGTTTTTGTATTTTTGAAGAGTTTTATATTTTTTAGGATTTTTGAAATTTTTTTAAAGCAAGGAAAATAACGTTCAAAGAACGGATCCCAAAATTCAATGTGTCTCTCACTAGAAACCGTTAATCGTAACGAGAAGAGCCGGCAGCGGCGCCATTTAATACTTGGTTTTTACCCCTAGTATCAAAATTCGTAGTCCCAAGTCTTTTCGAATTGAAAACCGGTCTAAAGTGCGACTCAATCGTCTTTTGGTGAATCAAGAGAATGGTTTGGGTTGTTTGTCTATTTTAAACTATTAGCAAGTAATTAAAGTGTCGTTGAGTAAAATGGAAGAATAAATATTAATACTAAAATGACGAGTAAAAATAAATGCATGTAAACTTTAAGGCAAAATGAGCACACTAAATAAAACTAACACTTGGAAAATTTTCTAAAAAATAAGAACTTAGTTGAAAAGTAGTAAAAGAAAGTAAGATCGGAATACACCAAAACAACTCAATCGGAATAAGCCAAAACAAGCCCAGATCGGAATGTATTCCGATCTGGTGGTCGGAATATGGGGAAAATACACACAATCGGAATGTATGGCCAGTCTAAATCGGAATGATCGAAAAGAAAGGGAAATCAGAATGTTAGCAAATGGTCCAGATCGGAATAACCATGAATAGCACCTATCGGAATGTTAACTTTAGTCCCAATCGGAATATGTAACAATGGCTACAATCGGAATATTTAAAAACCCTTATCCGATCACTCGATCAGAATTAGGGGGTGTTGATCGGAATACTTGTGGCTGCAATCGGAAAAGGGAATTGTACCCTTTCCTAAATTTGTGGAATTCGGTTAAAGCTAATGAATAAGCTATATTGATAAGCTTTTCACCAAACTAAAACGAATCAAAGTCTACACGGATCAAATAAGTACTTTTATCAACTTATCTAACTCGAAAATAAACAAACTTTTTGGATCAAACAGTAAAAATATGAACTTTTAAGGAAAGCTTTTTATAAGTAAATAAGCTAATCATGAAAATAAGCCAATAAGCACAAGAGTCTTATAGCTTAATCAAATGAAAACTTATGAAATGATCAAAAGATTAACTTTTTAAGCACAAAATTAATTAGAACAACACGGATCATATGATAATGGCACCAAAATCAATCTAAAATCAAAGAAAAGTAGAATGAGATTAAGGATTAAAAGCTTAAAATGAAACTTGATTAATGAAAATAAGCAATACAAAGTATTTAATCTTGAAGGATTAAGAGAAAAGATGAAATTTAGTGAGAGAAAGTTTAAGACTTTCTCTATCTAAAACTAGAAAGAAAATGAAAAAGTGAAAATTAACTAAAACTATCTAACCACCCTCCTAATGACTATTAGGAGGGTATTTATAGGGAAGGTGGAAGGAGTGCATGTGTTGCATCTTCTTTCTTGCTTTCTTCACGTTTTCTCGACTCGACTTTAATTCTTTGTCTTTGTCGTCTCGGGATTTGAACTTGTCTTTTAATTTTCTTCTTCTATTAGACTTAAGTTCTTCGACTTCGTTAAACTTCCGCCTTTAGACTTTTTCTTCGATAAATCTTCAGAATAGGCCTTGGACTTCCGTTCTTTTTGCACTCTTTTCTTCGATAAAAGCCCGTGAAAACCCGTGTTTTCTTCCTTTTTCATATTTTGGTCCTAAAACACAATAAAAACACAAACCACGCATAATTCCGACTTTTACGACATAAATCACACGTTTTGGTCTTGTTATTATTGGAAATAAGTGGTAAAAGGATAAGTGTTTTCACACTTATTACTTGGCTTAGAATCTTGCTTAGTCAACAAGTACTTCAACGCGGAATGATCAGTGTATACGATGGTGGTAGAAAGAACAAGATAGGGGCGAAATTTCTCAAAAGCATACACTACAGCTAAAAGCTCTTTTTCGGTAGTGGTATAATGCAATTGAGCCCCCGTCATTGTCTTGCTAGCGTAATGGATTGGTTGGAAGTGTTTGTTCACTCTTTGGCCCAAAATCGCTCCAATAGCAAAGTCGCTAGCATCACACATCAACTCAAAAGGTAGCTCCCAATTAGGGGTAACCAAGACCGGTGCCTTAGTTAGCTTATCCTTAAGAAGATTGAAGGATTCAAGACACTCTTTGGAAAAGATGAAAGGAGTATCTTTTTCCAAGAGGTGGTTCATCGGGCGAGCGATTTTAGAAAAATCTTGGATGAATCGACGATAGAAGCCCGCATGACCAAGGAAGCTTCTCACACCCTTCACGGTTGAAGGTGGAGGTAATTTGGCTATGACATCCACTTTAGCACGGTCTTCTTTAAGACCGGCATTTGAGATTTTATGGCCTAGCACGATGCCTTCTTTTACCATGAAATGGCATTTTTCCCAATTTAGAACAAGGCGAGTGTCTTCACACCGCTTAAGCATACGTTCTAAATTGGCAAGGCAGGCAGAGAAAGAATCACCATAAACCGAGAAATCATCCATGAAGACTTCCATAGTTTCTTCAACCATGTCATGGAAGATAGCCATCATACACCTTTGAAATGTCCCAGGAGCATTGCATAAGCCGAAAGGCATTCTTTTATAAGGAAATGTTCCGTAAGGACAAGTGAATGTGGTTTTATCTTGGTCTTTGGGGTCGATGGGAATTTTAAAATGCCCGGAGAAACCGTCTAAAAAGAAGTAATAGTCATTACCCGCTAGACATTCAAGCATTTGGTCCATGAAAGGAAGGGGAAAATGATCCTTTCTCGAAGCATCATTGAGTTTTTGATAGTCTATACAAACTCTCCACCCTGTAAAGAGACGAGTAGAAATCAACTCGTTGTTTTCATTGGGCACAACGGTGATTCCGCCTTTCTTAGGCACACAATGGACGGGACTAACCCATGGCGAATCCGAGATAGGATAGATCATTCCCGCATCAAGAAGTTTGATAACCTCGTTTTTTATAACGTCATGGATCTTAGGATTCACCCTTCTTTGGCTTTGAATAGTGGGTTTAAAGTCGTCCTCCATGAGAATTTTATGTGTGCAAAAGTAAGGATCAATTCCACGAATATCAGAGATTTTCCAAGCAATCGCTTTCTTATGATTCTTCAGCACGGCGATAAGTCGGGATTTTTCTTCCTCTTTCAAGTCCTTAGGGATGATGACGGGTGACTTCTTGTTGTCTTCAAGGAAAACGTACTCGAGATGAGACGGTAGGTCCTTAAGCTCTAAATCTGAAGAATTTTCGATGGAAGGCGTAGTCAAATTCGGTTCATCGATAGAAATATCCTTAGGAGATGGTGGAGAAATATGGTCCTCATTGAGAAGTTTCTCAATGGTAAGAATGTCTTCATCCCAATTGGAGTGAGAATCGTCATATTATAAGTCCACATTTCCCAAAGTTGCTTCAAATTCTTTCAAGAGAATATCACTTTCTCCAAATGGAGTTAGTGAAGGAGCAATGGAGGAAACGGTCTCAACAGTGGGTAGAGAAGAAGAACCACTTTTACCAGCGTCTTTCAAATGTTCTTCACAAGCCTCATCAAGAACGTCAATGAAATTAACACTCTCATTTTCAGAAGGCTGCTTAGAAAGTTTACCCAAGTTGAAGACGATTTTATCGTCACCAACTGTCATGATTAATTCGCCAGCGGCTACATCAATGAGAGTGAGACCGGTCCTCAAGAATGGACGTCCAACGATTAATGGAACACGGGGATCCATCTCGTAGTCAACGACAACAAAATCCGCCGGGAAGGTGAATTTGTCGACACCAACAAACACATCTTCGGCTATCCCCACCGGATAAGCAACCGTATGGTTAGCTAATTCCAAAGTCATTCGTGTGGGGGACTAGCTCGGGTAGAGACAATTGTTTCCAAACGCTTAAAGGCATTAAGTTTATACTAGCACCTAGATCGGCTAGGGCCATACAATTCTCTACCCTTGGGAAGTTGCAAGGAATCAAGAAACGACCCGGATCACCAAGTTTGGCTGGTAATTTCCTTAAGAGCACTGTGGAGCAATTCTCATTAAGTTGGGTTTGAGCGATATCAAAGAGTTTCTCCTTATCAATGAGAAGATCTTTAAACATTTTAGCGTATTTGGGCATGTGAGCGAGAGCCTCAGCAAAGGAGATATTGAAATTCAGTTGTTTAAACATTTTAAGAAAGTTAGAAACCTGGATATCATCCTTGTTTTTCAATTTCTCTTTCCTCAACCTTGAAGGATAAGGTATATTGCGTTGAGATGAAGGCTTTGGAATGGAATTCTCACTAACATCCTTGGGTGATGGAGCGGTGGAAGTAGAAGGTGGAGGAATAGAAGATGGAGGATTTGGAGAAGGAGACTCGTTTTCCTTTGTCACAATCACCAGTGTAGGTGTAGGAAGCTCGGGTTCCTTTAAACCTTTTCCACTGCGAGTGGTGATTGCTTTCATCTCCCTCTTGGATTAGCAACGGTGTTACTCGAAAGAGAACCCGATCCAGAGGCTTGATTACTTGGGAAGAAACTAGCCATCATGTTCCTCAAGTCATTCGTTTGACTTGCCAAAGTGTTTTGCATATCATCTCAAAGATCATTCCCTTGCTTCACCATATCTGCTTTCATGTTGGCCATTTCCCGCTGAAGATTTTGCACGATCACATCATTAGTCCTCATGTAGGTTTCAACATCTTGGTGTAATGCGGTGGGTTGGTTGGGAGGAGGATCATGGTAGACGGGTGGTTGATAAGCAGGTTGTTGGTAAACTTGGTTGTTTCTTTGAGGTGGACATGGGTTTCTTTGGTTTTGGTATGGGGCTGGAGCACGTGGTTGGTTTTGATTGTTGCGATTTAGGTTGGTTGGGTTTTGTGGGGGAAAACCGGGTGTTGAAAGAAAGTTGTTTGAGCGATAGCTGAGCAAGTTGCGGTCACCTTGAGGACGTGCTTGATAGCCTCCCGTGGAGTAGTTACCGTTGGCGGCATACACATTTTCCGGATTGTCATGAGTCGAAAGGACAATCGGTGTATGAGTGAGATCCCCCGCATATATCACATGATTGAGTCAAAGCACTAGCTTGGGCAGTAATAGCTTTGGTATTGTTGGCGTCTTGGAGAGCAAGTGATTCAACAAGCGAAGTAAGCTTATCAATTCTCTTGTCGCTCTCATGAGTGCTAGCACTAGCCACATTGGTCCGAACACTCTTGGTTTGCACTCTAGACTTGTTCTCAATAATATCCCAAGCGGCATTAGCAGACTTAACAAAAAGATTACCCCCCGAGGCACTATTTAGTGAATCTTGGGACCGTTTTAAGGAACTTTTACGAAAGTGTCCACATTAATAAGTGTAGGGGGAACCCCGTATGTGTTGTTGTCTTGTTTCTTATTCTCTGCAGGGATTCAAGCTTCAAAGAGCACCTCGATGACTTTTGACGAACCGTGATTCACTGTTCCCGTCTTCCTGGTTCTATCCTAAACTGTCGTGATTCAATATTTCATATCTTATATGTTCACATTGAAATCACTCTAGTTGTCCTTTCCTTAGAAAGACTTAAACAAAGTGCACAATGTCATAAGTGTAGGGGAGTTTACTCCCACATTGCTTATACATTGAGGACAATGTTTATATCAAATGTAGGGGGGACTTCTATTGAAGTACGTGGTCTTTTCCATGAATTTGCCCTCAGTTTAACAAGAAAATTTGATTTTTCGACATTTTTCAAAATTTTATTCTATTTTGGCCTTGTAGTTTTTCTTTGCTATCGTTATTTACTTTCTTTGCTAAAAATAAAGTTCAATAAAGTGGTTTTAAATTTTTCAAAGTCATGAATATTTTGACTCAACCTGAGTTTACTTATCTAAGTGTACTCTAGCTAGTATCCTTAACGTGTTTAAGTCAAGTTTCGCTAGGCTTTTATATAGGGAGCTTTAAAACACGAAAGTCTTAACTCTCACGGGTTAAGAACAAGAACTTTTCGCAAGTTCCTATAATTGATCCTAGAGAGTCGTTTATCAAGGGAACTTTAAGACGCAAATTTTAAACTTGAAAGAGTCTAAGAAGATGCAAGATCCTATAGATGACTCGAAAACCCAAAACTTTGATTAATTGGCTAATCATCCACGAGTCTCATTCCTTGAGATTTTAAATTGTGGAGGACGAGAGATGATAGAGTCAATTATAAGTTTGGTATTCATTCGTGAATTTATGTGAGTTGATTATAAGCGTATTCTCCCATCGCTGCTAATAAATTTATCTGTAATAAATAAGGTTGTACGATTTGAAAAGTTACTTAGCTTCTAGACAAGATCGTTTAAAAGTTGCTCGGTATTAATTAGAGTTCATAGCCAAGGCATAACTTATTGATGCGGGATGCGAAGATTGGCGAGTCCGAAAAGGCCCTAACAAGGCATGAGGGCTACATTTTGTTGCTAAAGATCCAAAAGTGATGTGAAGAATCATTTATCAAAAATCAATATAAAGGATCGAGACACACGACGAAAAGCAAAAACTCCCCGAAAGATCATGGAGAAGTCTATCCAAAAAGGCCCTAACAAGGTATGAGGATAAATAAATCCAAGTCCTAAAAAAGGCAGATCGTTTTATATAAAATTCCAAAATAAAGATTGGAGAAAAATGAAGAAGTCGTGGTCCATGTATGAAGAATCTCTCAAAAAGTTCGAGTGAAGAAATTCCTATTATGAAGAGAAGACCATTATTTCAAGAATGTCTCTCCAAATTTGAAGTATGAAGTCGCTGCCAAATATCGGCCCGATAAAGGTCTCAAATCGTGAACCGAGTTATGCCAAGATATGAACTTTAAGAGGTCCCGAGAAGCAGTTTTAAAAGATTTTTTCCTTTAGCTAACTATTGATTAAATCGTCCCACTTTATTTTCAGCCTAAATAACTATCAAAATAAGTAAAAAATGCATCCTCGTGATCATTCAAGACAAAAATAAAATATATGAGATACACCTAGGAATAAGGGAGTCTAAGTAAATAATTGGCCCACATGAATTCGTATTAGTTTGCTAACTTATAATAACAATGATCTCGTTTTTAAGCTTGGTATAGGGAACGTGAAACTTGAGGATGATAAACGTTTATGGCAGCCTAAAACCAATGTAAGTCTTTGATTTCTTTACTTGTTTTTTATCTTCTTAACTTCCTTAAATGTTTAGTATTTAATAAAGGCCAAGGTGGGTTATTTATGATGGAAATGTAAACCGTGCTTTAAAATTAATGCATTTCATGAGGGCATTGCAATGGTCAAGTGTAGGGATTTAATAAGTGTGAAAACACTTATCCTTTTACCACTTATTTCCAATAATAACAAGACCAAAGCATGTATTTTATGTCGTAAAAGTCGAAATTAGGCGTGGTTTGTGTTTTTATTGTGTCTTAGGACCAAATGATGAAAAAGGAAGAAAGCACGGGCTTTTTTCGAAGAAAACGAGAAAAGACGAAGTCAAGAGATCAAGAGTGCTTAAAGAACGGAAGTCCAAGACCTATTCTGAAGATTTATCGAAGAAAAAGTCTAAAGACGGAAGTTTAATGAAGTCGAAGAACTCAAGTCTAAATTAAAGAAGAAAATTATTAAGACAAGTTCAAATCCCGAGACGACTTCGAGAAAATACAAAGATTTAAATCTAGTCGAGAAGAAAAGAAAGAAGGAAGCACACCACACATGCACTTCCCATTTTTCCTATAAATACCCTCCTAATCACATTAGGAGGGTGGTTAGCTAATTTTACTTTCATTTTTCTTTCTAGTCTTAGAGAGAGAAAGTTCCCAACTTTCTCTCACTAAGTTTTTCTTTGTTTTCATCTTTCAAGTTTTAAGCTTTCATTAATCTTTGTATTTGAGTTTCTTTAATCAAAAGTTTAAGTTTAAGTTTGTGTTCTTTAATCTCTTCCTACATTTCTTGGTTTCATTTTGCTTTCGATCCGAAATTTATAATCCATACAGATTGATTTCGTTTGATGTTCAAGTAGTTAAAAGGTTAATCTTTTTACTACTTATTAAGCTTTTATTTGGGTTAGGCTATAAGCTCTTTATGCTTATTGGCTTATTTCATGTTTTAGCTTAGTACATTTCGCATTATTAAAAAGGTTTTGTCTTTTTAAAGCTTCTTTTATAAATTTTATGATTTCATGTTTTTAAAAGTTGTCAAATTTAGGCTAGTTGAGTTGTTTAAGGTTTGGTTAAGATAGCTTATTATACGTGCTTATTGCGTTTTCAGCTTACCACCATTTTCGGATTAATTTTGTATTCCATCGCAATATTAGGTATTCTACACATTCTGACGGCTGCTTGTTTAGATCGCAATAACCCATTGTGGTTTTACTTTGCGATCACTTGGTATCTTCCCCCTTATTCCGATCTGGATTGCGATCGCTCATTGCGATCGCACATTCCGACGGGCTTTAAGGTCTTTTAAGTCAAAACGCTGCCCAAATTTTGTTAACTACTTTCCGATAGACAACATTGCGACAGAGGTATTTGGATTATTCCGATCTGAAATATTCCGATCTGAAATATTCCGATCTAGGACATTCCGACAGACATTACATTGCGATAGAATTGTTATTGTTGCATTCCGATGGGTATTCTGATGAACATTCCGACAGATTTACATTTGACTATTCCGATGGCTTTCATTTTGATACATTCCGATAGAACATGTTTTTAAGTTGTATATTTTAAGTGTTTTTTCTAAATAACTTTTAGTTTAAATTTCAAAAGCTTTAATCATTACTCAACGACAATTATCTGTTTTTAGTTTTAAATAGATAATCAACCAAACCATTTATTATTCCACCAAGAACAATTGAGTCGCACTTTCTACCAATAATCAGTTCGAAACAATTCGGACGATAAAATTTTATACTTAGCCCAAAGCTTTGTATTAATTACCCATATTCTTATTTCTGTATTTTACTATGTAGTGTAAAATTTTCAAGTTTAGCACGTCTAACATTTTTCATAGCAATATCTCACTAAATAGTATTAATAATCAAGTTTAGTAATCAATATATATACACTTAGTTCACATAGCATAATATGCCCTAAGATCTATATGCTTAACTAATACGGTCCCAACATAAAATCCTAAAAAGATTTTTATAAGTTATAGTCAAGTTTTAAATAAAAGAAAAATCATTTTATTTTTTTTTATTTTTTTTATTTAAAAATTTATCTTGTTCAATATAACTAATGCTCTGATACCATTCTCTGTGACACCCCGGGTAGGGTTAAAATATGCGGAAATATCCACGGAGATGTCACTAGGGTGGATCGATAGCATATAGTCCATAGAGCATAAGATAAAGATTTAGTCAAATCCGATTATATGTTTATATAAACAAATAAATAAAAATTGTCTTAAAACATGGTGAAGAGTTATTGTTTATGTTTCCCAAATAGAACCCCTGACGAGTCCTATGATGCAGATTTCTAAGATGCTGGAGACCATGCACACACCACGTACTAACTTCATATTCCTGTGCAAAACATACTAAAGGAGGTCAACATAAAGTTGGTGAATTATAGATTTTAACATTTAATAGTTTGGACATACATTAATCATAGAAGTAACAATGCACAAAGCATTCTTACTAAAATGTAGATAACATTTGTTTATTATTAGAAACTGAAGCTTAACCTCCGTAGTCCTCAACAGATGAGGACGTACTGTCTTACAAAAAGACACCCATTCAAGTTCCAACATGGTATACGTCTGTTGTCCCGGCCAAGGCACAGTGAGCATGACTCACCCAGACGGGGATGGTCAATCCCTAATAGATCTATTTATAACATTCGGGCGATTTACAACAATCTAACAGTTTCAATAATAACCAATCATAGTCAAGTTTATACAATCCAGTTGTGTCCATTATGTGTTTGCATATTTTCTTTCCCAAAAGGAAAAGTTTTATCAAAAGTTTATATGGGGCTGTAAACTCACCTGGAAGTAGGCAATAGCTATTTAATACGAATATCCAATTAAAGCTCACGCCAAAGTTATGCCTAATCAGATAGTACAATCTTAATAGATAGTACAAAGAACATATATGTATGCTTATACAGATTTTAGTCAATTTATTTATGCTCCGGTATTTATCTAAATAACCGTTGTTCAAGTAGCATCAATATTCATTTAAACTTATTTATGTAAGTTTCATTTCTAAGTAAACATAAAATATTTAACTATTAATATCAGTTAGCATACAAGTATTTGTAATAATCATTCAACTTACAATTAAGTTTCTTGGTTAAGTATACATAACATGTTCTACTTAAAATATTAGTTTTCAATTTGTTCAACGTTCGTATAGTTTTTATTTTCTAAAAGTGTATGAGTTTATGTATAAGTAGTATATATATTCATAATTGTTATACAATTATTTCTTAAAGTAAATATAAATATTTTATTTTTAAAATAAAATATAATATTTTATTTAACTTTAAAGTTTCCATAAATCATTTTAATATTCATAAAATAATTTAAACTTAGGAGTTTATACATTAATTCTTTATGGTCTGGGTTTTGAATTATGTTTTATTATAATTAAAACTAGATTTTAGGGTTAGGGCTTGTTAAGGTTTAGGAACGTGGCAAAACTAGTCCCTCCATATTTTAAACAAGTATAACTTTCGATTTTTTTTTCTTATTTAGTACCTAAGGCTTGTTAATGTTTAGGCCTATGGCAGATTTAGTCCCCCTAACTATATCTAGGTTTTTTAACTTTACTAAAATTACAAAAACAGCCCCTAGGGTTTCTTTAAGTTTCGGCAATTTACAAGAATGGTCCTTAGGGTTATAAAATGACAAAATAACTTTTAGAAACTTCCCAAAATGGTCCCTAGGGTTTAATTTACCACGGGTAGTATTTATTAAACCCTAGACTTTTGGATATTTACATTTTCTGTTCTTGTGTTTATTAATTTATCAAGACAAGTTCTATAAATTACGGTTTTATTCCTTAAGTTTCATAATTTGTCCTTTTAATCCAAAAAGTTTTTGTAAGTTATATTTTATTATAAAAACTTTTATTTAACATTCAAAATAGTATATGGGCTCATTGAATGGGCTAAACATTTAATGGGCTATTTTAGTGGACTTAAATATATCTCAAGTTCACTAATTTATTTAAATGGTCTTTTAAATTATTTATTGGATTTTAATACATTTTTAAAGTCCTTTAATTAGTTAAATGGGCCTAAGTGAAATCTTATGTGACACCCTAGAATCGAGGTCATTAATGTTACCCTAAATTACGCTAATTTTTGAAATTTTTAATAAATTTTAATTTCTATATTTATAAGTATTTTGGTTAAAGCCGATGTTCGAGGCTATAATTTTTACGTTTGACGATTTAAGAAGGACGATGACGATTACGATCCCGAGGGATGCCCAATTTTATATAATTATTGACGATTTATCGATAATGTAATTTTTCGAGAATTTTATTTACGGTTCGTGTTAAGTTGAGTCGGGTGAGTTTTATAGCCTTCCGAGTACATTTAAAGTATCCCAAAAATATTTTGGAGCGTTCGGGATGATTTCCGACTCCCGTAAAATTTTCAAAATTGACTAATGTGTCGAACCCGCAAAGTTTTAAGGACGTTTTCAACTTAAGGCCAAAAGAAACTAAATATTGCAAAATGGTCCCTCCCAATCCACCAAAAAGGCCCAAATTGACACACACACAAACACATAGAACATATCACCCAAAAATTAAACACTCTCTCCCTCTCTTGCTCCCATAGCCGACGGACACCCCAACCCACCAAAGAAATCCATCAAAAAGTTTTTTCACTTGATTTTCATAAAAACTAAGGTTAGACCACATCTAATTTGGTCATTCCCTACATTTCTATGTGCTCAAATCCCACATGCACTAACAAAAATTTTCCAAAATTTTTATGATGATCCAAATTCGTTTTTGTGGCTAAATGTTGTAATGCATGTTTAATTTATGAGTAATGGAAGCATAAACACCAAGAAAACCCACCAAAATCAAGTTGGTTGTGGTGATTGGGTCACCCAAACCCCACGGCACAAGGGGTGTTTGGGGAGCCATGGTGGTTGTTGAAATTTGAGCTTATCCTAGTGTTTGGTTATGTGTTTAGTGATGTTATACATAGGTTTAGGTGATTGCATGTTTAATTTCTTTGATTTTTGATTTTGAGATTGGTTGATCAATAGGGGTAGGACTGAAATTTGGTGTTTGGATATGTTTAGGGAGGCTTAGGATGTTGCCTAGTGGTGGTTAGAAGGTTTGGAATCGAGTCTAAGTGTGTTTTTGGTATGGTCATTTTTAGGCAGAAACTTTTAGCTTATTTCATAAAAATGATTTTTTTTCCAGGTCTTGAAAACAAAATGTAGTTGTAGAGGGTCTTGTCTTTAATTTGGTATAAGGTAGAGCCCGTGACTCAAAACGAGCTAAAAGTTATGAGGTTTTAAAGATCGAGTACCGGGAGACGAGGACTTTCATAATCCGAATTTGTGTAAAGTTTTAGTCAAATCCCGAGGATCACAAGTATAAATTGGTAAATGTTCAAGGGTCAAAATTTGGTCCCTAACCTGTACAAATGAGTCTATATGTTGACTTAGGTGTCAAAGAAGTCAAAGGTACTTTTCATATAGGTCAAAGAGGTCAAAATTGGTCGAAGTGCAATTTCAGCCCGTAAAATGTAGTCGTAGAAAAGCGTCGCGTAACGGATCGTAAAAGTAAAAACTTTTATTGGGCTTAAAAACATGTTATCTACAGGTCTTATAGGATTTTTGAGAATTTTGTCAAATTTTATAAGTGTGGTTAAATAAGGTAAAACAGCCCGTACTTTAGTCAAGTACCGGCGAGAATGAGTAAAAATGGACAACGTAGGTAATGAGAACGAATGGTATAAAATGAGTGATACTTGCTATTTTGTTTTTGGCGTGAGTTATACTTGTCCTAAGTGACTAGTATATATGTATTTTATACAGTACCGTAAGTATTTAAAATGAGAATACTCATTACGCGTTATTTGTGATAGGTGTTGATTTAACCGGGCATCCGTTTCGTCGTCAGTGATCATCCCTCGAACTACCGACTACTTAAGATATAAGGTGTGAATTTATAGCCTCGCTTATATTTATTTCAAATTGTTTTACCCGCGAGGGAAATGCATGCTAGTTTTTAAAAGGAACGTATATCATGAATGATTGTTAGACCCGAAAGTTGCCTTAGAAATTGTGTTGAGTACCAAAGTTGCAAAAGTCCCTAAAATCATGAACTATTAACTATTGTCCTGCCCTCGAGTAGGGGGAAATAGCCGCTTATGCAATTTGTAGTACTACGGGGTTAACGACCCAATGCTAGCCGAGAAGCTGTACTTTTAGTAAGTTCTGCGGTAGATTATTTTGTATGAGAAATAAGGTATAATTGCAACTGATGCCTTTAGAGGGGGCACTGGTTTCATCTGAATCACGCCGGTATTTATTACGCGGGTGATTGAGTTAACGGATTAGTGTCATGAGCTTAAACACAAATTGTCAGTATCCTGATTATAGTTTGTTTGATCGACAAGACTATAAATGATCACGAATGGTTTTTATTATATATACGTTCAAATTGATTGTAAAACCTATGAATTCCACTCAACGTTTTCGTTGACCAAAATTTTGGCATGTGTTTCAGGTAACCGCTGAGGTGTAGGATGGAGCATGCATGGGATGGACGTTGTGTGTATGGCTTGGAGTCCGCTTGTTTTTCCCTCCTTTTTCTACTTGAACAATTTTTAAGTTTAATGTTATGTTGTTGTAAAACTGAAGTTTTTGGGTTGAGATTCATGGGGACCGAAAACGCTAAACTCTGTGTACTATTTGGGGTTGGGAAAAACCGTGGACATGTATCATCTAACAATTTTAAATTCAAGTTTTAAGTTGACGTCTTTTTAGCGTCGTTTGATATATCTTGTGTGCAATGAATACTGTGTAGCACCCATTGTTGTAGTTCCGCTGCGCATAGCAATTGTAGGGGTGTTACAGATTGGTAATCAGAGCCACGAGTTATAGAGAACTAGGTCGTTTTTAAAAATCCTAAACTATAACTTTTGGTGTCGTAAGAAAAGGGTCCAAGCATACACAACTATCCTGCATGGCTCCGGTAAGATTTATTGTTGTATTTATGGCATTTGACTTATACTTTTGAGTAAAGTATATATGTGGGTAATTATTACGTAAGTATGGAATTACTATATGTAGACGTTGAATTTTACGTGAAATATCCGACATCGTAATTTTTGTATAAATCATGCATGAGCATCATATTATTACATTTCGGGCATATGTACCACCTTTGCATTGCATTTGCATGCATGTATTTATAATTATTGTATAATTACTTATGTACCCTCCGAAATTCGCTGTTATTGCAGGAATGGCCGAGGTACCGCCTAATGATAATGGAAACGATTACGTCGTAGGTCACGAAGGGGGACCGTTTCCTCCGAACCCGCCGGACAATGATAATGGATGGATCGCTCCAGAAGACGAAATAGGGCCGGAAAACGACAATGACGAAAGTGAGGTGGATAATTTCAGCATGAGTAGTGACGAGAGTGAGGATTCCGAAGAAGAGCCCGAGGAGCTAATGGATGATGGCATTCCCGAGGATGCTGTAGGCCAGACCGAACCTGATTTGTTTCAATCCCCGAATTCGCCGAAGGGTTATGAGGTACCACCGACCGGTCGTTATGAGCAGCAACCCTTTAATCACCCAATGGACAATTGTAAGGATTATTTGAGAACAGTGCCAGGATTTGTTCGAGTAAGTAATGGGAGCAGTGGAGAGTCCAGCAAATCATCCAAGTCGCCATCGATTCATGAGAATATTGCAAGGGTCTACTTTCCGAGACCAAGACACTACTGGGATCCCGCAGGTCGTTTGAGTAGGATGGAAAGGTTGATGTATGAGCGGTTTGTAGTCGAGACTAGGGTAATTAAGAAGTTTGATAAGACTGAAAGGGAACACCAAAGACTGTTGGAAAGGACGGCAAGAATTGAGTATGATGGGAATGTGAACAAAAGTGACATCAACAGTTTAAGATCAATGGTTGCAAATTTAAGTGCTAGTCTTGACCGTGTTAGGGAGGATCAAATGAGGTTGTCGAGGATGCAGAGTTGGGAGCATCGGGTTAGAGCGTCATTGCCCCCGGATTGGAGATTCGTGGACGATTTGGAGATGGAGGCGAACGACTTCATGGTTCAGCCGCCTACTAGAGGTGCTTGTATTACGGTGGGAAGTCAGGTAGCGATTGAGTGTGGATCCACATCAGGAACGAAAAAGGAAATGGAATGTGGGTCGGATGAGAAAGGAAAGAGAAAAATGGATGATGTGGATGAGGACGATAGTGATGAGGAACCTGAGGAAGACGACGACGAGCCGCCATCCAAGAGGCCGTGTGGATCACCACATGCCTAGTTACTTGTTTTGTATTTTCTTTGATCATTGTAATAGAACTATTTTGGACCTTTGTATGATGGTATTATGACGAGAAACTCAAGTACTTGAAGTTTTATGGTGAACGATTGTAGTGGCAATACTTGTCACGATTTTGGTTAATTATCAATACAATCTATGTTACCTTTCATGATCTGTGATATGTCTTAAATTTGATCTTTTGTGGTGTGAATTGATGAATATTAGTAACTCCGTAGTGATGTGTCGTTGTATGTATATTATGTCTGGGAAACTTGATATGTATACTTACATTGTTTTTCTATTTTTCTTGTCTTGCAGAAAGAGATATTCGATAACACCATGCCTCCAAAGTTGACTGCCGATCGTGTTAACACCATGATTCAGGAAGCTATAGCAAATGCGTTGGAAGCGGACCGAGCCGGGAGAAATCAGGACCAAGGAAGGAACGCGGGGAGACAGCAAGCCCCGAGGGTGTGTACCTATTCTAGTTTTATGAAGTGCGGTCCCACGCAGTTCCGTGGAACGGGTGGAGCTTTAGAACTTAGACGATGGTTGGAAAAGGTTGAAAGTACGTTCGAAATCAGTGGTTGTGCAGAAGCGGATAAAGTGAAGTTTGCAGCTGCTACGTTTCTTGATGATGCGTTAAGTTGGTGGAATACCCAGGTAGCTACGGTTGGATTGGCTGTAGCGAATGCAAGGACGTGGAATGCGACAAAAGCTTTGTTGACTAAGAAGTTTTGCCCAGAGGAGGAATTGGGGCAATTGGAGGATGAGTTGAGGCATTTGACCTTGAAGAACAACGATATAGCTGCTTACACCAGGAGATTCAATGAATTAAGCCTTTTGTGTCCAGATATTTTTGCCAATGATGCCAAGAAGATGAAGCAGTATATTAAGGGTTTATCCAGCAATATCAAAGGTGAAACAACTTCGTCAAAACCTGGAACGTTTGATGAAGCGGTTCAAATGGCTCACGCTTTGATGGACGTCAAGCTTCAGGACAAGCAGAACTACATTGCTGAAGGCAACAAGAGGAAATGGGAAGCGGCACAAAGTAATCAATCCCAAGGCCAGAACCGAGGTGGAAATCGAAACAACCATGGGCCGAACCGAAACCAGCAGTTTAATCAGAGAAGGAATGAAGGGATGAGGGCAGTGACGAACCCTAGAGGTGTGAAAGTGAATCCCCATTGTGGTAAGTGCAATTTGTATCATGTTGGAAATTGCCCGCCTGCATGCGGCAAGTGTGGGAAGGCAGGTCATAGGACATCTGGTTGTCGAATGGGAGGAGTAGCCACTAGGGCTAATGCTATCAGGATGAGGGGATGTTATGGTTGTGGAGAAAGGGGTCATGTGCAAGCGAATTGCCCGAAGGCAGGAAACAGGCGGGGAGGTAATAATGCGGCTGCTGTGTATCAAGTGGGAACGGCTGATAAACCACAGGGTCCCAATATGGTTACCGGTACGTTTTTGCTAGACGCTTGTTATGCTAGTATTTTATTTGATTCTGGCTCCGACAAGAGTTTTGTAGATGTTAGATCTAGTCGTCATATTGATAGAGAACCGGTGTTGTTAGCGACTAGTTATAATGTTGAGTTAGCCGATGGAAAAATTGTTAGTACGAATTCTATACTGAAAGGGTGTACCTTGAAGTTAGGAAATTACGCTTTTAAAATCGACTTGATGCCTATAGAGCTAGGATCGTTTGACGTGATTGTGGGAATGGATTGGCTAATGGCGCACAGTGCTATGATCGTCTGTGGCGAGAGATTGGTTCAGATTCTGTTGAGGAATAGGGTTTTGACGGTAAAGGGAGACGAATGCACTTCTCGTTTGAAAGTGATTTCGTGTTTGAAAATGATGAAGTACGTAGAGAGCGGATGCGATGTGTTTTTGGCACAAGTTTCGAGCGATGGTGATGTAGAGGCGAGGATCGAAGAGGTACCAGTTATTTGCGAGTATCCGGACGTTTTTTCAGACGAGTTGCCAGGTTTACCGCCTACCCGTGAGGTCGAGTTTCGAATTGATTTAGTGCCAGGAGCTGCGCCGGTTGCACGTGCACCTTATCGCTTAGCACCATCTGAGTTAAAGGAGTTAGCGGATCAATTGAAGGAATTGATGGACAAAGGATTTATTAGGCCGAGCTCATCACCTTGGGGAGCGCCAGTGTTGTTCGTAAAGAAGAAAGATGGTTCATTTCGGATGTGTATAGACTATAGGGAACTCAATAAGCTGACGGTTAAGAATCGGTACCCATTGCCGAGGATTGACGATTTGTTCGATCAATTGCAAGGTTCCAGTGTATACTCAAATATCGATTTAAGATCAGGGTATCATCAACTGCGTGTAAGAGAGGAGGATATTCCTGTAACTGCCTTTCGTACGCGGTATGGACACTTTGAATTTCGAGTGATGCCGTTTGGGTTGACGAACGCACCTGCTGTATTCATGGATCTTATGAATCGCGTGTGCAAGCCGTATCTAGATAAGTTTGTTATTGTTTTTATCGACGATATACTTATTTACTCTAAGAGTAAGGAGGAGCACGAGAAGCACCTAAGAAAGATTTTGGAGTTGTTAAGGAAGGAGAAGCTGTATGCAAAATTCTCTAAGTGTGAGTTTTGGTTGGAATCAGTGCAATTTCTAGGTCATGTGATTGATAGTGAGGGAGTTCGTGTAGATCCTGCTAAGGTAGAAGCGATCAGGGAATGGTCAGCACCGACGACGCCGACTGAAGTTCGACAATTTCTTGGTTTAGCGGGGTATTATCGAAGGTTCATTGAAGGATTTTCGTTGATTGCAAAACCATTGACGCGGCTTACCGAAAAGAATAGGGTGTATGAATGGGGAATTGAGGAAGAACTTGCTTTCGAAACGCTCAAGGATAAGTTATGTTCCGCACCGATTTTGTCATTGCCTGAAGGAACCGAAGACTTCGTAGTGTATTGTGATGCGTCTCGTAAGGGTTATGGAGCGGTATTAATGCAACGTGAAAAGGTGATAGCTTACGCGTCGAGGCAACTAAAGAAGAATGAGGAGAACTACACGACGCACGATTTGGAATTAGGAGCTGTAGTTTTTGCGTTGAAATTGTGGAGACACTATCTGTATGGGACGAAGTGTGTTGTATTCACTGACCACAAGAGTTTGCAGCACATTTTAGATCAAAAGGAGTTGAATATGCGACAAAGACGATGGGTTGAACTACTGAGTGATTATGACTGCGAAATTCGCTACCACCCTGGGAAGGCGAATGTTGTAGCGGATGCACTGAGTAGGAAGGAACGGGAGAAACCTTTGAGGGTTAGAGATTTAGTGATGACTGAGAGCGTTGACTTAACCGAAACTATACTGAAGGCTCAGGAGAGAGGACTAATGAAAGGGAATGTTGAAGCCGAGAACTTGGGACGAATGTTGAAACCTCTTTTCGTGATTAGGTCTGACGGACTGAGATATTTTGAGAATCGGATTTGGTTACCATTGTGTTCATCTGAGGAAGGAAAGCCTGGAGTTCGAGAATTGGTTATGAATGAGTCGCATAAGTCGAAGTATTCGATACATCCTGGATCGGATAAAATGTACCACGACCTGAAGAAAGTCTATTGGTGGCCGAATATGAAGGCGGATATTGCTCGTTACGTTAGTAAGTGTTTGACGTGCGCGAAGGTTCAAGCAGAACATAAGAAACCATCTGGATTGTTGGTACAACCAGAGATCCCAGAATGGAAATGGGAGAAAATCGCTATGGATTTTGTGACGGGTTTACCTAAGACTCCTAGTGGATGCGATATGATATGGGTAATTGTGGATAGGTTGACGAAATCTGCTCATTTCTTACCTATGAAGAAGACGGACAGCATGGAAAAACTCGCCAGCGTGTACGTGAAGGAGATCGTCTATAGACATGGAGTGCCGTTATCGATCATTTCGGATCGCGACAGTAGATTTACGTCGGAATTTTGGAAATCGCTTCAACGTGCGATGGGCACTGAACTGAGTTTAAGCACGGCTTATCACCCGGAAACTGACGGCCAGAGTGAACGAACAATTCAAACGATGGAGGACATGCTCCGAGCATGCGTGATTGATTTTGGAGGAAGTTGGGAACGCCACTTGCCTCTAGTGGAATTTTCATATAACAATAGTTATCATGCGAGTATCAAGGCAGCACCGTTCGAAGCATTGTATGGAAGGAAGTGTAGATCGCCTGTGTGTTGGAGTGAAGTAGGGTAAAGTCAATTGACTGGACCCGAAATGGTTTTAGAAACGACAGAGAAGATTGTGCAGATCAAGAACTGACTACTTGCTGCGAGAAGCCGACAGAAGAGTTATGCCGATAACCGAAGGAAACCGTTGGAGTTTGAAGTTGGAGATATGGTTATGCTCAAGGTATCGCCTTGGAAGGGTGTAATTCGTTTTGGGAAGAAAGGAAAGTTGAGTCCGAGGTATATTGGACCGTTTAAGATCGTTGAACGAATTGGACCAGTAGCGTACAAGTTAGAATTGCCGACCGAACTTAGTGCTATTCACGACACGTTTCACGTATCGAACCTGAAGAAGAGTTTGGCGGATAAGGAATTGGTGATTCCTTTGGACGAGATTCGACTAGACGACAAAATGCACTTTGTGGAAGAACCTGTGGAAATTATGGACCGGGAGGTCAAGCGGTTGAAGCGTAGTAGGATTCCTATTGTGAAGGTCCGATGGAATTCTAAGCGTGGACCGGAATACACCTGGGAACGTGAGGACTTTTTCAAGGAAAGGTATCCTCATCTGTTCCAGTAGAACGAAATGTGAGTACAAGAAGAGGCGAGCGCCGGGACGTCGCTCTCTTTAAGGAGGGGTGGATGTGACACCCTAGAATCGAGGTCATTAACGTTACCCTAAATTACGCTAATTTTTGAAATTTTTAATAAATTTTAATTTCTATATTTATAAGTATTTTGGTTAAAGCCGATGTTCGTGGCTATAATTTTTACGTTTGACGATTTAAGAAGGACGATGACGATTACGATCCCGAGGGATGCCCAATTTTATATAATTATTGACGATTTATCGATAATGTAATTTTTCGAGAATTTTATTTACGGTTCGTGTTAAGTTGAGTCGGGTGAGTTTTATAGCCTTCCGAGTACATTTAAATTATCCCAAAAATATTTTGGAGCGTTCGGGATGATTTCCGACTCCCGTAAAATTTTCAAAATTGACTAATGAGTCGAACCCGCAAAGTTTTGAGGACGTTTTCAACTTAAGGCCAAAAGAAACTAAATATTGCAAAATGGTCCCTCCCAATCCACCAAAAAGGCCCAAATTGACACACACACAAACACATAGAACATATCACCCAAAAATTAAACACTCTCTCCCTCTCTTGCTCCCATAGCCGACGGACACCCCAACCCACCAAAGAAATCCATCAAAAACTTTTTTCACTTGATTTTCATAAAAACTAAGGTTAGACCACATCTAATTTGGTCATTCCCTACATTTCTATGTGCTCAAATCCCACATGCACTAACAAAAATTTTCCAAAATTTTTATGATGATCCAAATTCGTTTTTGTGGCTAAATGTTGTAATGCATGTTTAATTTATGAGTAATGGAAGCATAAACACCAAGAAAACCCACCAAAATCAATTTGGTTGTGGTGATTGGGTCACCCAAACCCCACGGCACAAGGGGTGTTTGGGGAGCCATGGTGGTTGTTGAAATTTGAGCTTATCCTAGTGTTTGGTTATGTGTTTAGTGATGTTATACATAGGTTTAGGTGATTGCATGTTTAATTTCTTTGATTTTTGATTTTGAGATTGGTTGATCAATAGGGGTAGGACTGAAATTTGGTGTTTGGATATGTTTAGGGAGGCTTAGGATGTTGCCTAGTGGTGGTTAGAAGGTTTGGAATCGAATCTAAGTGTGTTTTTGGTATGGTCATTTTTAGGCAGAAACTTTTAGCTTATTTCATAAAAATGATTTTTTTTCCAGGTCTTGAAAACAAAATGTAGTTGTAGAGGGTCTTCTTGTCTTTAATTTGGTATAAGGTAGAGCCCGTGACTCAAAACAAGCTAAAAGTTATGAGGTTTTAAAGATCGAGTACCGGGAGACGAGGACTTTCATAATCCGAATTTGTGTAAAGTTTTAGTCAAATCCCGAGGATCACAAGTATAAATTGGTAAATGGTCAAGGGTCAAAATTTGGTCCCTAACCTGTACAAATGAGTCTATATGTTGACTTAGGTGTCAAAGAAGTCAAAGGTACTTTTCATATAGGTCAAAGAGGTCAAAATTGGTCGAAGTGCAATTTCAGCCCGTAAAATGTAGTCGTAGAAAAGCGTCGAGTAACGGGTCGTAAAAGTAAAAACTTTTATTGGGCTTAAAAACATGTTATCTACAGGTCTTATAGGATTTTTGAGAATTTTATCAAATTTTATAAGTGTGGTTAAATAAGGTAAAACAGCCCGTACTTTAGTCAAGTACCGGCGAGAATGAGTAAAAATGGACAACGTAGGTAATGAGAACGAATGGTATAAAATGAGTGATACTTGCTATTTTGTTTTTGGCGTGAGTTATACTTGTCCTAAGTGACTAGTATATATGTATTTTATACAGTACCGTAAGTATTTAAAATGAGAATACTCATTACGCGTTATTTGTGATAGGTGTTGATTTAACCGGGCATCCGTTTCGTCGTCAGTGATCATCCCTCGAACTACCGACTACTTAAGATATAAGGTGTGAATTTATAGCCTCGCTTATATTTATTTCAAATTGTTTTACCCGCGAGGGAAATGCATGCTAGTTTTTAAAAGGAACGTATATCATGAATGATTGTTAGACCCGAAAGTTGCCTTAGAAATTGTGTTGAGTACCAAAGTTGCAAAAGTCCCTAAAATCATGAACTATTAACTATTGTCCTGCCCTCGAGTAGGGGGAAATAGCCGCTTATGCAATTTGTAGTACTACGGGGTTAACGACCCAATGCTAGCCGAGAAGCTGTACTTTTAGTAAGTTCTGCGGTAGATTATTTTGTATGAGAAATAAGGTATAATTGCAACTGATGCCTTTAGAAGGGGCACTGGTTTCATCTGAATCACGCCGGTATTTATTACGCGGGTGATTGAGTTAACGGATTAGTGTCATGAGCTTAAACACAAATTGTCAGTATCCTGATTATAGTTTGTTTGATCGACAAGACTATAAATGATCACGAATGGTTTTTATTATATATACGTTCAAATTGATTGTAAAACCTATGAATTCCACTCAACGTTTTCGTTGACCAAAATTTTGGCATGTGTTTCAGGTAACCGCTGAGGTGTAGGATGGAGCATGCATGGGATGGACGTTGTGTGTATGGCTTGGAGTCCGCTTGTTTTTCCCTCCTTTTTCTACTTGAACAATTTTTAAGTTTAATGTTATGTTGTTGTAAAACTGAAGTTTTTGGGTTGAGATTCATGGGGACCGAAAACGCTAAACTCTGTGTACTATTTGGGGTTGGGAAAAACCGTGGACATGTATCATCTAACAATTTTAAATTCAAGTTTTAAGTTGACGTCTTTTTAGCGTCGTTTGATATATCTTGTGTGCAATGAATACTGTGTAGCACCCATTGTTGTAGTTCCGCTGCGCATAACAATTGTGGGGGTGTTACATCTTAAGTCCATTAAATCTTGGATTAACATTTCATGGGCTTAAATAGTCCATTAACACTACTTCACATTTTTATGTAAGTTTTAACTTAGGATATTCTTTTAAGCTTATTATTAGCTTATTCTTTTTTAGTTTTAAATCTAAAATAGGAGAATAAAACTTATAGTTTGTTTTATGTGGTTTTCCAATTTAGATCAAGGTATGTTACAAATCAAGAAAATAAGTCATAGTCCATGTACACCAAATATACATATAACCTACGGCTAGACCCTTAAATCTTGGGATTTCCAAGATGAGGTTTTTAGTTAATCTTATGATTTATATACATTCATAAATTCCAATACAATCATGTAATCTTATTGCATGTTTCCAAGATATTTCATAAATCCATCTAGACAACCTATAGCCCACGGCTAGGTTGTCTTTTCCCAAAAATTCCCATTAGATCTTTATGCTAGTTTCATGTTTACCATTTAACCATAGATCTAGGTTCTTCATTAGCATGCATGTACACCAAAAGACCATCCAAGTGCATATAACATTTTAGTGATTTATAATAGTCCATTTAACATGTAATGATAGATAAAACATCATTTAAACTTAGCACATAACTCATGTATATATATTATTCATGCATGTCGTGACCTTCAAGGTCATGGTTTTCCATGTATTTTGTGTTACACAAGCTTACTTTATGAGATCCATGATTATTAGTTAACCAAGATTCCAAAAAGTGAGATTTGTAACTTATGCTATATTTAAATCTATAAAATGATTCATATTATTTTTAGTCATGTTAAAACATAGAGTACAAGCCTTAGGGTTTCTTTATTAAAAAGTTTTAACCATGGCTATGGTGTTCAAAATATGCTATGACCTAGAATTGCCATGGCTTTACCAAATCTTGATTTTTAACAAGCTATATATACATGTGTTCATAGATGTATGATGATGCATGCAAGCGAAAATGAAGAAACATAAGGAGTATACCTTTCTTGCCTAAATGTTACCAAGGAAAATATATATGAACTAAGCCATGGCCTCTATAGATTCGGCTAGGGCTTGTTACAATACTTCCAAAGATGATGTTGATGTTTCCAAATGATTGGTGATTACTATAGGACAAGGATCTAGTGGATTTGTGTGAATATTTGGATTTGTGTGACTCGTGCATGATTATGTCCCTCAAATTCCCATAACGGGGCAACCAACTCCTCCCGCGTAAGCACAATGTTCCGTCTGCCCTTGGTTCTAGTTTCTCTTTAGAGAGATCGGTTCGAAGCATTCCACCTATGTCTTATTTCCAGAGGTTTTCGGGTTTCTTTGATTGGGTTTATGCTTCAAGGATTTGCTTGGGCATATCCAGATTGATGGTCATGGTTATGGCTCGAACCCTCATGGGTGGGTCTTTATCTTTACGGCTCAGTGCATCAGCAACTACGTTTGCTTTACCTGGATGGTATTTAATTTCACAATCGTAATCGCTTAACAGTTCGATCCAACGACGCTACCTCATATTAAGCTCTTTCTGATCTAATATATGTTGCAGACTCTTGTGGTCGGTGTACACTGTACATTTGGTTCCGTAAAGGTAATGCCTCCAAAGTTTTAAGGCAAAGACTACCGCTCCAAGTTCTAAGTCGTGGGTTGTGTGGTTCTTCTCATGCTTCTTTAATTGCCTAGAAGCGTAAGCAATCACTTTCTTTCTTTGCATCAATACTGCTCCCAATCCCTTATATGATGCGTCACAATATACCTCAAAGTCATCATTGCCATCGGGCAAGGATAAGAGAGGCGCACTACACAACTTCTGTTTTATCAGTTGGAAAGCTGATTCTTCCTTTTCTCCCCAATTAAATTTTACTCCTTTCAGAGTGAGTTTTGTCATTGGTTTGGCTATCTTGGAGAAGTCTTCGATGAATCGGCGATAGTATCCGGTGAGGCCTAGGAATTGGCGGATCTCCGTTGGTGATTTGGGAGATGCCCAACTCTTAACGGATTCAACCTTTGCAGGATCTATGTGAATACCATTGTTGTCAATGATGTGTCCTAGGAAATGGACTCTGGGTATCCAGAACTCACATTTCGAAATTTTTGCATATAGCTGCTCTTCCTTGAGTACTTTCAGTACTTTGGCCAGATGCTCAGCATGGTCTTGTTTGTTCTTGGAGTAAACAAGTATGTCGTCGATGAAGACTATCACGAATTTATCCAAATAGGGATTACACACCCGGTTCATGAGATCCATGAATATTGTTGGTGCGTTTGTCAATCCAAAAGGCATAACTCTAAATTCGAAATGACCATAACGTGTTCTGAAAGCTGTCTTAGGAATATCTTCTTCCTGGACTCTCAGTTGATGGTATCCAGACCTCAGATCAATCTTAAAATACATACTTGATCCCTGGAGTTGATCAAATAAGTCTTCGATACGAGGTAATGGATAACGATTCTTTACCGTTAGTTTATTCAATTCTCAATAATCGATGCACATTCGAAAAGAGCCGTCTTTCTTCTTGACAAAAAGAACAGGGGATCCCCATGAAGAAAGAGCTAGGCATAATGAATCCTTTTTCTGATAGTTCCTGGAGTTGTTTGGCTAGTTCCTTTAATTTTGATGGTGCTAGTCGGTATGGAGCCTTAGCTACAGGTGCAGCACCAGGATTCAAATCAATTTGGAATTCTATCTGTCGTACTGGGGGCATACCCGGCAGTTCCTCAGGAAATACCTCGAGAAAATCTCGGACAATTGGCAGGTCCTTGATTCGTGTCTCCTCGGGTTTGTCTTCTTCCTCGATATTGGAGATGTGTGCTAGGAAAATAGGGCATCCATGGTCAAACACCTTTGTGCTTTTGGTGCACGAAATGACACTAAGTCTAGTGTTGATTATATCAGGGTTACCATCCCCTTGTATAATCAAGGTTTCGTCTCCACAAGGTATATGGACCAGTTTTGATCACATAAGATGACTGCATGGTACTTCGATATCCAATCCATGCCAATGATGACATCAAAGCTACCAAGACTTACTGGGATCAAATCGATGTTAAACGGGTGGTTGGAGAGGTTTAATGTACAACCTCGAATGATGGTGTCAACTGTCACAATTTTTCCGTCAGCTAGTTCTACAGTATAGTAGGAGTCTAAGACTGATGGAGTAATTTCTAATACTCTACTAAATTCCGTTGATATAAAGCTTCGATCTGCCCCGGTGTTAAATAGGACAGATGTATATCGTTGGTTTAGTAGAAATATACCGGTGACAATGTTGGAATTTGGATTGGCTCGGGCATCACCAGCCATGTATGCTTGTGATGGGGTTCCTTTGTTGTCCTCCTTCCAGTTGGCCAACTTGGGACAATCAAGTCTCACATGTCCAGGGGTTCCACACTCATAACATACTACAGCTTTCTTTGGCCCATGATTACTTCCACTTGCGGGGTTTAGGTTTTCCTGACATTGTTTTCCAGCATCATTATGGTAGTCGCACTTTGAACATTTACGTTTGGATCCTAAATAGTTCTTGTTGCGAGTTGTGGGAGTAGTGTCATAAGTTTGCTCAATGTTTTGTATTTTGGAAGACTGCCGGTGCTGGCTACGAGTAGTTTTACCCGACTTCTGCTTGTTGTCCGTTTGTCTTTCGGACAGGTTGTGATCTCGCTTGTTGATCAGCTATGTCGCAAATTTCATTGCACTTTCCATGGTAGTGGGTCGTGAAGCTAGCACGCCGTCATGAATGTTGTCAAGGAGTCCGCTGACATACTTCTCAATCTTGTCACTCCTTAGAGTGAACATTCTGGTGCACATCGAGCTTAACTCTTGAAATCTTTGGTTTTACCAAAAGATATCATTGTTCTCACACTTTAGATCCCACAGCTCAACTTTCAACTTCTTCATTTCTCCTCTGGGACAATACTTCTCAGTCATTCTCTCCTTGAGGTTGGCCCAAGTGAGAGCATAGGCAGTGTCATGTCCAAGGGTGGCGACCACAGAGTTACACCAAGTAAGGGCGCTCTCGAGTAGAGTGTATGTAGCATACTTAACTCTGTTCTCGTCAGCACAATCGCTGATGCGAAAAACTGTCTCTAGTCTTTCAAACCATTGCATCAATTCAACAACTCCTTATTTTCCTTGGTAGTATGAGGCTTTGCATTTCAAGAAGTCAGGGCATGAACAACCCTTGTTGAAGTTGTTTCTGTGCATGTTGTGGTTTGGGTCATTGCTCACATTAGCTTCTCTGGCTGCCATAGCTGCCGAAATGCCTTCACCAATCATCTCCCGGAGTTGAGCAGTGGTAACATTATGAGTATTTTTAGGTACTTCGCTATTAGTGGTATTGGAAGCAATTGCATTATTGAGGTTCGATCGTGAATCACCATTTGTCTATAATCATACACAAAATGAGATTATTAATTCAATCGTTAGTACAATTTTTTTATTATTTGCAAGAGAGTGATTTCATGCATAAAATTCATAACAAATTTGGATAACCTGTCAGGATTTCATAATATAATACATTGCACAACCGATATAACATAAGAGAGTGATTTAATGCAAAATTTTAAACATTCATCGAGCATATCAAATCTGGAACAAAGGCTTAGCTAGCCTTGCCCTGGGTAGTGGTATACATTGTCTTAAGTACATCATATCCAAAATACATGCCCAAAGAAAAAAGATATAGTACGGGATTACATCACCAAAGCTGAAAAAGGAATAAAAGTACAAAGGCCCTATGTCATGATAGTCGGGATGCAACCCGTGAGCTTATCATGACGTACAAGAAGTCTAGTACGTCTATACTAATCCTGCCTGGATGGTCCACTAGATGATGTTGGGGCTGACGGTGCAGATGGAGCTGGTGGGGCTGCAAAATTCCTCCTGGTGTTCCACAAAGTCCGAACTGTCTTTCGGGTCTCTATGAGCGTACGGAGTGTAGACAGTAGCTGGTTCCGGAGTCTATCGACGACCCCTCGGAGATAAGAAATCTCCCCAGTAACCTCATCATTCCGGACAGTGGCGAGATCAAAGAAAATGGATAGTGATTGCTCCTGAGCGGCAAGAGCAGCATGGGTCTGATGCTGCAGACCCTCCATGACCTGAATGCGCTGGTGGAGGCGGTAATTCTCATCCAATAACAACTTTAGTGCCTCGTCCGTCCTAGCCTGGATGCCCTTACCAGTCTGGGATTCTCCCCTCATGGTGCGAAAAAGAGTGTCGATATGATCATAGATGACGGCACGGCTTTGTTGACTGGCTGTCAACTGGTTGCGAAGGTCGGATATCTCTCGCTCATGGCGTGCAGCTAGTGCAGAGATCTGGGCCTGCCCGGAGCCTTCCCTGGTCTCATAAGTGGAGACGGGTATAGGCCCGAAAAAATAGCCCGATGAGAAGGATGGAGGCATGGATGATGGTATGCTAGAAGGGACCCGGTCCTCCTCCATAGAGGTTGGGGCCAGTGATGCAGATGCTGAGGTAGAAAAAGGGTCCTCTGGGAGTACAACTTCGATGGCTGGGTCATCCTCTGAATCCGAGGCGGACTACCACCCACACTGCGTCGATCGTGGGGAAGAACAAACAACTGGAGTAGGAGCTACTACAGGTAGAAGAGTCGAGGATGCAGTAGGCGGAGTCATGATGCTCTGAAATCATTATTTTAAGTTTGAAGTGAGTATAAACTTACAAACAAAGAACAATGTTATTTAGATTACATGCTTTATGAAATATATATCCCTTTTAAACAATTATTATAATGTTTTAAGGTTACAAATATTAATATTTACATATATATATATATATATATATATATATATATATATATATATATATATATATATATATATATATATATATATATATATATATATATATATATATATATATATATATATATATATATATATATATATATATATATATATATATATATATATATATATATATATATATATAGGGATGAGTTATAGAGAAAACCTCATCTCGGTAGAAAACCTAGAAAACTAAAACAGATGCACTAAAATATCAAACAGATGCCCTAAACAAATTACACTAAATGGATGCCCTAAAGACAAATTTTTAGTGCAACCGTTTGTTATTTTTAGGGCATCAGTTTAGTTTTCTAGGTTTTCTACCGAGATTAAGTTTTCTCTCAATCCCATTCCTATATATATATATATATATATATATATATATATATATATATATATATATATATATATATATATATATATATATATATATATATATATATATATATATATATATATATATATATATATATATATATATATATATATATATATATATATATATATATATATATATATATATATATATATATGTATATATACATATATATATATATATATATATATATATATATATATATATATATATATATATATATATATATATATATATATATATATATATATATATATATATATATATATATATATATATATATATATATATATATATATATATATATATATTGTAAAACCCGTAAAAATAAGGTCATAATTTAATTTTATTTTCAATTATTTTGAAGTATTTTATAACGTTAAATATTATTATGTTTAACGGTTTAAGTTGAAACCAATATTAAATATTATATTTTAATATTTTGACGAGCAACGAGGACTACTAGTGATCGCGATACCGACGGATGCGAAAAATTTTATATCGTATAATATTTTGAAACTTATTTTTGTGTTGGTTGATGAACTCACAATTTACGGATTTAAATTTGGGCTTACGTGCATAACTTAGCGTCCTTTACGACTTAACCGGAAACCTTAGGATTACGTATTTACGTTTTTGAACTTTGTTTTTGATAATTTTTATTGGATTCGTTTTGTGACGTTGATTCATAATTTATAAAAACGTTTTTCGTAAACCGACCCGAGGGCACGCAAATCGAGAAAACTAGAATCGAGGAATACCCATAAACTAGTGAGATGGGACAAAATACATTGTCCCACCCCACTAGCTAGCTTGGATGGCACCAACATGACACCACAACCATATGTGGCATCATGTTAGCTAAACACTTACAAGTGTAAGCAAAGCTTACACCTTAAGCTACAACTTTCCACTTCCACTAGCTAAAACCATCGACATTTCACACACACCATTTACTTACATGAAAACCAACACAAATCCTCTCAAAACCTCCTACCCTTGCCGTCCATATTCAAGCTACAAACACCCCTTTTGATCTTTTCTAGCCATGAAATACATGTTTACTAGCTCTATCATGGAGTTATCTTGAAGCCTTGATCATTTGGTGGCCATATTAACAACATTGGAGGTGATTTGCTTGTGTCCTAGGGCTGATTTCTCAACTATTGTTCTTGGTGTTTGATGATCTTGGAGTTACTTGTGGTGTTCATCAAGTTCTTGTCTTCCAAAAACAAGAAATACACTTGGTTGGTAAAGAAGATCATCCTCTCCATTTTCTCTTGTTATTTTTGTAAAGAACAAATGTATTTTCTTTATTTTTGTATATGTATATGATGTATATATGATGATAAAAATGTTGTGTGGGGATCAAGTGTTGATAAATATGCTTAAAAATGTTAATAACCATGAGAAATAAGGCTAAAATCATGCTTATTTAGTTGACTGTATAAAAACAGTATATAACTAAAACTTGAACTGATAAACTTTCATGGTATGATCCATTTACAGTAAGTACAAGATGTTATACACATGTGAGATTTGGCCATGCAATGGAATCAATATAATGAGTGAGATATGATCAAAACAAGTTGGGTGTTCTAATCTGAATAAGCAGTTTCGTAGGGACTTTTAAGCATAGATAAACTTAAAATGAGCAGTATCTATAACTAAGTTAAATGTAGCACATAATATGAATAACATGTCACCCAAAAATGAGCTTCTAAGTCATTATAGAACTCTAGATATGATAAAAATGGTGAACATGAAAATAAAAATCAGATTTTGAGAATTAATGTTTATTATTATTATATAAGCACTCAAATTTTATTTGTATAAAATGTAAAATAAAAACCCACTAACTTATGAAACTTATTTATATAAATATTTAAAAGGTTAAATAAATGGATAAATTATATAAATGGTAGTGTAATAATACTTATAAGTAATAAAAACTATAAACTTGATTTTTACGACTTTTTCGGCTATCACCGTAAAATTAACGTTTTTCGCCAATTAAAACTTAGACGATCAAACCCGTCTAATGTAAAGTTTTTAAAAGTCATATAATGATATATAAGTAACTAATACAAGTAAAAACCGATAAAACCCGAACTATAGGACATACGGACATTAACGAGCTAACTAAGCATATTGGACTAATAATTGGACTAAATAAGTTAAACACTTATAAAAAGAACTTATTGGGCTTAACCCATTTGAGCCCAACATGGAAAGTATAGATACTGATAATATTGGTATAAAATGGATTAAAACAAGTTAAAGAACTTATACTAAGCTTATTGGACTTAAAATAGGTAAGTAGGTAAAACTAGTAAACTAGTAAAAAGTTACCAAAACGTAAACACTAAAATGAGTAAACAAGGATATATAAACCCACTTGATCATCATCATATGTCCAAAATCATCATATGTATATTGTTATTTTGATAAAAGTCTTTAGACAAGAGTCCAAGACCGATTATTATTTATATAGGTTTCTGTGACCGAAGCACGCCCGTAGTCGATAATCCGCCTTTCATTATCAACGTGAGTCTATAGCCTCGCTTTATACTAGTTATTTAATGATTTTAAACCCGCGAGGGGGAATACGTGTTTTTATAAACTTAGAACACAAGATTTTTATGGTATGCTTTGTCCCTCTATGAATGGACCCGTGGTTGCCTTTAAATTGCATTAAGTGATTGCCTTTGTTAAAACCTGAATTATGGACCGTTAATTAACCTATGATGGGTTAACCGCTAGTATAATTAATAGATCTATGGGGGAAGCCGCCCCGGTTCAGTTTTTGTGGACTTGTCATAGAAGCTTAGGCCCGACCTCCACACTGTTTGGACATATTGTATTGAGAAGTCAGGTATACGACAATGTACCAATAATCTGGAGGTAACGACAATTAATAAATCTCTCGTCTTATTAGACTGATATGGGAGTGTCTAAGGGCTCGGTTCCATGAGCTTATTGCAATTTATGCTATATACAATTATCATTGTTGATGCAAATTATTATTTGATGCTTATAAGCATGCCACAAACTTATAATCTTTGCTTGTGTTCAAATTGATTACATAAACCTATAGATTCACTCGGCATTTTTGCTGATTGTTTTACTCACATGTATTTCAGGTAATCAAGAAGTGGAAGCTTGGAGGTTACGAGAATGAAGTTGTGCATTGCTATTTTGTTCAAACTCTTTGATTCATTTATCGTTCCATTTTTAAAACAAACTAATATGTTGTTTTAACTTATCTTTTGGTAACGATTACTTGGGACTACGCTACTCTGACAAATGTTTTAGGAACGATAAATCTAAAACGTCTTTTTTCGAGTCGTTCTTTATAAATTATGTGTTGTTGTATCATTGTTTAGCACCCAAAGATGTATTCCGCTGCGTGTAAATTTGGGGGTGTTAAAGATTGGTATCAGAGCCATGAGTTATAGAGAACTAGGTGTTTTTCTAAAAACCTAAACTATAACTGTCGGCTTTATTTTTCAAAGAGTCGGTGCACATGATTTCGCGTGACTTCAGGTTCAAGCTACTTCTGGGATTACAACTTTAGTATACATTATTATGTATGCCTTATTGCTAAGTATTTCTGAATAAATACTATAATCCTTTATCGATATATATTTATGTCGTTAAACTTTTCGATAAAAGTTTATCATTTATTAATGATTAACTTAAATAAATACAATGAATTTCAAGATCTTTCTGTATTTATTTTTGAAGTATTTAAATTGCTTTTATTGCAAAATTTTTATATTATGACCTTACATAACTTCATCTACGCGCGTCACTTTCATTGTTTAACCCATTGAGATATCTATATAGATATCCAAATCGTCTTTCGGCTATTTGTGCTTGGACGTCTTTTAACGTAATTTCTAGACCATTGTGTAGCTCAATGTGTCCTTGGAATAGACTAACCGCTAATTATTGACATTTATATGTATCGACTCCGAAGTGTATTGTTCACTTATATCTCAATAACGTCATCGTCATTTTATAAATCATCGTCTAGATTATGGCGCTAGATTGGAATACAATTTTACTTCTATAAAATTGTATCATTTGTTTTTCATTAATCTTCTCGCTCCCGGAGTGTAGCATGTTAATGTTCCATTCTTTTCTTGTTATGTTTTGTGTTTTTGACAATCGTGGCACCAAGGAGATTTGCCTACATTGCATTTGAAATCTAAATTACGAACGTCTTTCGCCGTTTTGCTTCCTAAATTTCGTGTTGGATACCTTGAAGCATCTTCTGTCATTCATTATGCTATATTTTTATTTGATGCTCATTACGAGATTTATTTTTTGTTGTTGTGAAATCCACAAGACATGTGTGTATATATGTATATATTTTGAGTCGTTAAGAAGTGTCGAAAAATACACTTTATGCAGAAACTATAGGGGCAGTACAAACAGGTCAAAACTTAAAAGTAAAACATGTGTTTTAAAATAAAATAGTCAAACCTGCACAGAACTTGCAGGGGTATTTTGGTCATTTTACATTGGTTTTCAGGTCTCGGGTAAAACTAGAAAGTCGTCTGAAACGTCGTTTTGCATCAAAATGCTTTAGACTCTGAGTCTTGGAGATGTCGTTTATCGGGTCAATTAATCGGCTCATATTTAAAAGTTAAATCTGATAGAAAATTCAGAACATGAGTTTTAAATGTTTCTAAGCTGTTTTGATTTCATTTGAGATCGTAAAATTTTAACAAATATTATTTTACAACTAACGAATACTAGTTTCATGTGAAAATGTTTAAAAATAGAAACAGTACAGAATTAGCAATTACCGGAATAATAGGGTAATTTGAAAACGAATAATATACTTTCTTAAAAGCATGTTGTGTCGAGTATCTTACATAGAATACACATGTGGATTGTTTTATTCTTTTCATATATATGACTCTTTTTTCATTCGATATTATTTTTATTTTTCTTTTAACCTTCCACTGACTTGGGTTGAGTTTTGAAGTTTTGTCTTCACATTCTTTGTTGATATTTTATCGCGTGTCTCATGGCGTTCTCGTCTAAACCTTATAACCTTTTGAAACCTTAACGACTTGTAACCATTTCATTGATTGTTTTATGAGCTACTATTCGCCACTTTTTGCAAAACTTTGACTACCTTATACGTTGTCATAATATCATATTATAAATAAATCTGATATTGTTTTACGATTATTTTCACCAATTGTTTTTACTTTAGTCTTAATACTTTTCGTAAGATTAAAAGTTGCTTATTAATTATCTCACAAATTACTTGTATCCTATAAATTTATAAACTATTTTTAAATTCCATTTTACAAATGGCATGGTTTATATAAAGATAAGAAACGTAATACTTTTCGACGAAACGGAGCACTGCGTTGCTAGCCCTAAATTATACATGGCCTGATCACCTATGTCTAATTTAGAAGGAGCCATGCTAGGCTGAATAGTATTCAACTTAAAAATCTTGATAATAAAGAACTTTTTACTTGAATTTATGATAAAGATAAATAAAATGAAATAAAGTGAAAAGAAGTTTTGAAAACCTTTATAATTTATGCAAGTAGCGCAATTTCTATGCATCCGCATACGTTTTCTTACCTTTTCTTGAACGAATTACGCGCTTACGAATACGTTTTTACTCGACAATCGTTTTTCCACTTGTTACTTCATTTTGTCTTATAACTGATTTCTTTTGACCGTTCGTTTAATTACTGACTGTTGATAAATGACTTGAAAGTCTCGATGTTTTATCCTTCCTTCTCGTCCAATCTTCTTTATGCGACTGGGTAGATCTTTGGAATGTCTCCGCACGTGAATAATGAATTATCACTAGAGTGATTTCCGTATATCCGGGATGACGTCCGTCACTCTCGTTTGTCTCGAAACCCACTCTTGTGAACCTTGCTTTGACCTCTCTCTTTAAACACTAACATCGTTCATTTGATTTATTTTAATTACAAGTGATTATTAGAAATTTTATTTTATTAAAATTTTTGTATGGATCTTATTTCCGATCATGTATCGACCACTGCTAAGTTAACGAGCTGATAATGGTGAACCACCGACCGCACTAACAAAATTGACAACTTGTTTAATCTTACTATTTCTTATCGTCTTACCATCAACGCCTTTATTTTATTATTCTCTTTAAGAATTCATACGACATTTGCTTCGTTCTCTTTTGTACCATTGATTTCGTATTAATTGTTGACTATTATTTTCATTCGTATTCGTTTGTTATCTTGTCACATTTTGAAACCCGAATATATCCCATGTTATTTTGAAATAATAAACACCTGTATGTATTTCTACAAAGTATTATAAAATTTTTATGGAACTTTTATACATTTTCCAATGATTTTCAATTATCGAAATAACCATTACAAGTAAAAGGTCAAATTTATACATCATATTTTGTATAACTAAAACTAATGTTTAAAAATAAAATTATATTCTACCTTTTGAACTAATTGACTTATCATACTTTACTTTTAATGTAATGAAATTACCAGTTTAATTTATATTCCTAATAATGATTTAATTTGGAAATTATATCTTCTAATTGTAACCAACAATATGAGTTTAATTTATAAAATTCATGTCATTCTTTCAAAGTTTCTTAAGACAACCACAATAAATTATGAAGCTATTTAACTTCTATTTTTAATATATCATCTTTATCAAGAAAGTACCTCAATTGAGTCTTAAGGTAATACCAAATCCGGGACGGATAATTGTGACAAACGTTATTTTAATGTTAATATTTAATTCATTCTTTGCTCTCATTCTTCTAGTATTGTGAATAATTATGTTTTACGGTTACCTGAGTCGAGATCCCTCGTCGATCGTTAATCTTAAATCATTTTACCACATCTTGTTCGTTTATGCGTTTATTGAAGTCATTTTTATCTCGTTCTGTTCCTCGTATTGAAGATCACTATTTTATTCTGAGTTTAAAATGAATCTCTGGATGCAGTGTATAAGAAGAAACGATAAGTGTCACCAGGATTTATGCGTGTACTTGTGGAATGATTGAGGACCGAATCTCTTAATGAATGGAGTTAATAAATTCGCTACGACCTCGAGGAGTATGTTGAAGCCGACACCACAAGTGGAAAGACTCTTGAGATCAAGTGGTTATTACCAAGGGTTCGTTCAAGGTTTTCTCGATGATTAACGGTGGAGATCTATACTCGATGTTTGTGTTCGACCTTTTCTTTTATGTACTTATATGGTGTGTGATCTAGTCAAATGATTGTAAGTGGTGAGAACTTGAGACGGCATCATCCGATGACGTCCGATCATGTAGAACACATATTATGTAATATCTTTTTGACTTTCAACGACGATGTTTATTGAGACTTTAATGCGCGTTGGCGAAAGTGAGGCGAGTTGAGCGCCAGGACGTCGCTCCCTTAAGGTGGTGAGGATGTAAAACCCGTAAAAATAAGGTCATAATTTAATTCTATTTTCAATTATTTTGAAGTATTTTATAACGTTAAAAATTATTATGTTTAACGGTTTAAGTTGAAACCGATATTAAATATTATATTTTAATATTTTGACGAGCAACGAGGACTACTAGTGATCGCGATACCGACGGATGCCAAAAATTTTATATCGTATAATATTTTGAAACTTATTTTTGTGTTGGTTGATGAACTCACAATTTACGGATTTAAATTTGGGCTTACGTGCATAACTTAGCGTCCTTTACGACTAAACCGGAAACCTTAGGATTACGTATTTACGTTTTTAACTTCGTTTTTGATGAGACAATTTTTATTGGATTCGTTTTGTGATGTTGATTCATAATTTATAAAAACGTTTTTCGTAAATCTACCCGAGGGCACGCAAATCGAGAAAACTAGAATCGAGGAATACCCGTAAACTAGTGAGATGGGACAAAATACATTGTCCCACCCCACTAGCTAGCTTGGATGGCACCAACATGACACCACAACCATATGTGGCCTCATGTTAGCTAGACACTTACAAGTGTAAGCAAAGCTTACACCTTAAGCTACAACTTTCCACTTCCACTAGCTAAAACCATCAACATTTCACACACACCATTTACTTACATGCAAACCAACACAAATCCTCTCAAAACCTCCTACCCTTGCCGTCCATATTCAAGCTACAAACACCCCTTTTGATCTTTTCTAGCCATGAAATACATGTTTACTAGCTCTATCATGGAGTTATCTTGAAGCCTTGATCATTTGGTGGCCATATTAACAACATTGGAGGTGATTTGCTTGTGTCCTAGGGCTGATTTCTCAGCTATTGTTCTTGGTGTTTGATGATCTTGGAGTTACTTGTGGTGTTCATCAAGTTCTTGTCTTCCAAATACAAGAAATACACTTGGTTGGTAAAGAAAATCATCCTCTCCATTTTATCTTGTTATTTTTGTAAAGAACAAATGTATTTTCTTTATTTTTGTATATGTATATGATGTATATATGATGATAAAAATGTTTTGTGGGGATCAAGTGTTGATAAATATGCTTAAAAATGTTAATAACCATGAGAAATAAGGCTAAAATCATGCTTATTTAGTTGGCTGTATAAAAACAGTATATAACTAAAACTTGAACTGATAAACTTGCATTGTATGATCCATTTACAGTAAGTAAAAGATGTTATACACATGTGAGAGTTGGCCATGCAATGAAATCAATATAATGAGTGAGATATGATCAAAACAAGTTGGGTGTTCTAATCTGAATAAGCAGTTTTGTAGGAACTGTTAAGCATAGATAAACTTAAAATGAGCAGTAGCTATAACTAAGTTAAATGTAGCACATAATATGAGTAGCATGTCACCCAAAAATTAGCTTCTAATTCATTATAGAACTCTAGATATGATAAAAATGGTGAACATGAAAATAAAAATCAGATTTTGAGAATTAATGTTTATTATTATTATATAAGCACTCAAATTTTATTTGTATAAAATGTAAAATAAAAACCCACTAACTTATGAAATTTATTTATATAAATATGTAAAAGGTTAAATAAATGGATAAATTATATAAATGGTAGTGGAATAATACTTATAAGTAATAAAAACTATAAACTTGATTTTTACGACTTTTTCGGCTATCACCGTAAAATTAACGTTTTTCGCCAATTAAAACTTAGACGATCAAACCCGTCTAATGTAAAGTTTTTAAAAGTCATATACTGATATATAAGTAACTAATACAAGTAAAAACCGATAAAACCCGAACTATAGGACATACGAACATTAACGAGCTAACTAAGCATATTGGACTAATAATTGGACTAAATAAGTAAAACACTTATAAAAAGAACTTATTGGGCTTAACCCATTTGGGCCCAACATGGAAAGTATAGATACTGATAATATAGGTATAAAATAGATTAAAACAAGTTAAAGAACTTATACTAATCTTATTGGACTTAAAATAGGTAAGTAGGTAAAACTAGTAAACTAGTAAAAAGTTACCAAAACGTAAACACTAAAATGAGTAAACAAGGATATATAAACCCACTTGATCATCATCATATGTACAAAATCATCATATGTATATTGTTATTTTGATAAAAGTCATTAGACAAGAGTCTAAGACCGATTATTATTTATATAGGTTTCCGTGACCGAAGCACGCCCGTAGCCGATAATCCGCCTTTCATTATCAACGTGAGTCTATAGCCTCGCTTTATACTAGTTATTAAATGATTTTAAACCCGCGAGGGGGAATACATGTTTTTATAAACTTAGAACACAAGATTTTTATGGTATGCTTTGTCCCTCTATGAATGGACCCGTGGTTGCCTTTAAATTTCATTAAGTGATTGCCTTTGTTAAAACCTCAATTATGGACCGTTGATTAACCTATGATGGGTTAACCGCTAGTACAATTAATAGATCTATGGCGGAAGCCGCCCCGGTTCAGTTTTTGTGGACTTGTCATAGAAGCTTAGGCCCGACCTCCACACTGTTTGGACATATTGTATTGAGAAGTCAGGTATACGGCAATGTACCAATAATCTGGAGGTAACGACAATTAATAAATCTCTCGTCTTATTAGACTGATATGGGAGTGTCTAAGGGCTCGGTTCCATGAGCTTATTGCAATTTATGCTATATACAATTATCATTGTTGATGCAAATTATTATTTGATGCTTATAAGCACGCCACAAACTTATAATCTTTGCTTGTGTTCAAATTGATTACATAAACCTATAGATTCACTCGGCATTTTTGCTGATTGTTTTACTCACATGTATATCAGGTAATCAAGAAGTGGAAGCTTGGAGGTCACGAGAATGAAGTTGTGCATTGCTATGTTGTTCAAACTCTTTGATTCATTTATCGTTCCATTTTTAAAACAAACTAATATGTTGTTTTAACTTATCTTTTGGTAACGATTACTTGGGACTACGCTACTCTGACAAATGTTTTAGGAACGATAAATCTAAAACGTCTTTTTTCGAGTCGTTCTTTATAAATTATGTGTTGTTGAATCATTGTTTAGCACCCAAAGATGTATTCCGCTGCGTGTAAATTTGGGGGTGTTAATATATATATATATATATATATATATATATATATATATATATATATATATATATATATATATATATATATATATATATATATATATATATATATATATATATATATATATATATATATATGCTATCATTTAAGCAGTTCATTTATCAATTTGTATGTGCGAAGTTTGGTTTAATATTACCCATATTCTTATTTCCGTATTTTACTATGTAGTGTAAAATTTTCAAGTTTAGCACGTCTAACATTTTTCATAGCAATATCTCACTAAATAGTATTAATACTCAAGTTTAGTAATCAATATATATACACTTAGTTCACATAGCATAATATGCCCTAAGATCTATATGCTTAACTAATACGGTCCCAAAATAAAATCCTAAAAAGATTTTTATAAGTTATAGTCCAGTTTTAAATAAAAGAAAAATCATTTTATTTTTATTTTTATTTTCTTTTATTTAAAATTTTATCTGGTTCAATATAACTAATGCTCTGATACCATTCTCTGTGACATCCCGGGTAGGGTTAAAATATGCGGAAATATCCACGGAGATGTCACTAGGGTGGATCGATAACATATAGTCCATAGAGCATAAGATAAAGAGTTAGTCAAATTTGATTACATGCTTATATAAACAAATAAATAAAATTTGTCTTAAAACATGGTGAAGAGTGATTGATTATGTTTCCCAAATAGAACCCCTGACGAGTCATATGATGCAGATTTCTAAGATGCTGGAGACCATGTACACACCACGTACTAACTTCATATTCCTGTGCAAAACATACTAAAGGAGGTCAACATAAAGTTGGTGAATTATAGATTTTAACAATTAATAGTTTGGACATACATTAATCATAGAAGTAACAATGCACAAAGCATTCTTACTAAAATGTAGATAACATTTGTTTATTATTAGAAACTGAAGCTTAACCTCCGTAGTCCTCAACAGATGAGGACGTACTGTCTTACAAAAAGACAACCATTCCAGTTCCAACATGGTATACGTCTCTTGTCCCGGCCAAGGCATAGTGAGCATGACTCACCCAGACGGGGATGGTCAGTCCCTAATAGATCTATTTTTAACATTCGGGCGATTACAACAATTTAACAGTTTCAATAATAATCAATCATAGTCAAGTTTATACAATCAAGTTGTGTCCATTATATGTTTGCATATTTTCTTTCCCAAAAGGGAAAGTTTTATCAAAAGTTTATATGGGGCTGTAAACTCACCTGGAAGTAGGGAATAGTTGTTTAATACGAATATCCAATTAAATCTCACGCCAAAGTTATGCCTAATCAGATAGTACAGTCTTAATAGATAGTACAAAGAACATATATGTATGCTTATACAGATTTTAGTCAATTTATTTATGCTCCGGTATTTATCTAAATAACCGTTGTTCAAGTAGCATCAATATTCATTTAAACTTATTTATGTAAGTTTCATTTCTAAGTAAACCTAAAATGTTTAACTATTAATATTAGTTAGCATACAAGTATTTATAATAATCATTCAACTTACAATTAAGTTTCTTGGTTAAGTATACATAACATGTTCTACTTAAAATATTAGTTTTCAATTTGTTCAACGTTCATATAGTTTTTATTTTCTAAAAGTTTATGAGTTTATGTATGAGTAGTATATATATTCATAATTGTTATACAATTATTTCCTAAAGTAAATATAAATATTTTATTTTGAAAATAAAATAAAATATTTTATTTAACTTTAAAGTTTCCATAAATCATTTTAACATTCATAAAATAATTTAAACTTAAGAGTTTATACATTAATTCTTTATGGTCTAGGTTTTTAATTATGTTTTATAATAATTAAAACTAGATTTTAGCGTTAGGGCTTGTTAAGGTTAAGGAACGTGGCAAAACTAGTCCCTCCATATTTTAAACAAGTATAACTTTCAAATTTTCTTTTCTTATTTAGTACCTAAGGCTTGTTAATGTTTCGGCCTATGGCAGATTTAGTCCCCCTAATTATATCTAGGTTTTTTAACTTTACTAAAATTACAAAAACAGCCCCTAGGGTTTCTTTAAGTTTGAGCAATTTACAAGAATGGTCCTTAGGGTTATAAAATGACAAAATAACTTTTAGAAACTTCCTAAAATGGTCCCTAGGGTTTAATTTACCACGGGTAGTATTTATTAAACCCTAGACTTTTGGATATTTACATTTTTAGTCCTTGTGTTTATTAATTTATCAAGACAAGTTTTATAAATTACGGTTTTAGTCCTTAAGTTCCATAATTTGTCCTTTTAATCCAAAAAGTTTTTGTAAGTTATATTTTATTTTAAAAACTTTTATTTAACATTTAAAATAGTATATGGGCTCATTGAATGGGCTAAACATTTAATGGGCTATTTTAGTGGACTTAAATATATCTCAAGTTCACTAATTTACTTAAATGGGCTTTTAAATTAATTATTGGATTTTAATACATTTTTAAAGTCCTTTAATTAGTTAAATGGACCTAAGTGAAATCTTAAGTCCATTAAATCTTGGATTAACATTCCATGGGCTTAAATAGTCCATTAACAATACTTCACATTTTTATGTAAGTTTTAACTTAGGATATTCTTATAAGCTTATTATTAACTTATTCATATTTAGTTTTAAATCTAAAATAGGAGAATAAAACTTATAGTTTGTTTTATTTGGTGTTCCAATTTAGATCTAGGTATGTTAAAAATTAAGAAAATAAGTCATAGTCCATGTACACCAAATACACAAATAACCTACGGCTAGACCCTTAAATCTTGGTATTTCCAAGATGAGGTTTTTAGTTAATCTTATGATTTATATACATTCATAAATTCCAATACAATCATGTAATCTTTTTGCATGTTTCCAAGATCTTTCATAAACCCATCTAGACAATCTATAGCCCACGGCTAGGTTGTATTTTCCCAAAAATTCCCATTAGATCTTTATGCTAGTTTCATGTTTACCATTTAACCATAGATCTAGGTTCTTCATTAGCATGCATGTACAGCAAAAGACCATCTAAGTGCATATAACCTTTTATTGATTTATAAGAGTCCATTTAACATGTAATGATACATATCTCATCATTTAAACTTAGCACATAACTCATGTATATATTATTCATGTATGTCGTGACCTTCAAGGTCATGGTTTACCATGTCTTTTGAGATACACAAGCTTACTTTATGAGATCCTTGATTATTAGTTAACCACGATTCCAAAAAGTGAGATTTTTAACTTATGCTATATTTAAATCTATAAAATGGTTCATATGATTTTTAGTCATGTTAAAACATAGAGTACAAGCCTTAGGGTTTCTTTATTAAAAAGTTTTAACCATGTCTATGGCGGTCTAAAATATGTCGTGCCCTAGAATGGCCATGGATTTACCAAATCTTGATTTTTAACAAGCTATATATACATGTGTTCATAGATGTATGATGATGCATGCATGTGAAAATGACGAAACATAAGGAGTATACCTTTCTTGCCTAAATGTTACCAAGGAAGATCTATATGAACAACGAGACTAGATATCTAGTCAAGATGGTGAAGAAAACCCTAACGATAACTAAGTCGTGGCCTCTATAGATTCGGCTAGGGCTTGTTACAATACTTCCAAAGATGATGATGATGTTTCCAAATGATTGGTGATTACTATGGGAAAAGGATCTAATGGATTGGATGAACAACCTTGTATTTTTGTGGCTTATAGCCGAATTATTTGAGAGAGAAAGATGAAGAATAAGTGAGATCTAGTTGAGAGGGAATGTGAAGAGTGAAAGAGAGAGTTTTCGGCTAAAAGGGGGAGAGAGAGAATGCAAGGCAAGAGTGTGATTACCTTGGTAAGAACATTTGTGCCAAGTGTTGACACTTGTGTTTCCAAGGCATCCCTTCACCTTCCACATAAGGGTAGTCCGTGTCAATCTTAGCAAAAAGAGGAATGGGCTCATTTTGTGGGCTTGTGTTGGGCTAACACCAAAAGGTAAAGGATTTTGGGCTAGTACAAGGTGTGCATGAATGCCTAAGATGTACACATATACATAGATGGCATAAATACTTATCACAACATATTTCCATGTTTTGTTAAATGTTGCATTCATAGATTTGTGTCATATATATGAATGGTTCATTATTTGTTCTCTTACTCTTATATACAAGATATAAGTTATATAATCTATCACAAAAACAAAATTATTGTAGATGTAAAAGTACATAATGATAAGTTCACACACACATCTCATAGGATTATAACACATGAGTGATTGCTCTTAAGATCTTTAGATGAAACATCATTACATAAAATCATGGTAAAATCATGGATTTTACATATATATATATATATCTACATATAATAATATAGAGAAAATATTTTTGCATTTATTGGGGTTTTATTGAAAATACTATATGTACGTTAAAACCAAGGAAATCCAATAATATATATATTTGGGTGCAATCTCTTAGGAAAAAGAGTGCTTTTGAAATTTTTTAATTTTTTTGGTCAGTTCTTTAGGAAAAGAATTGTTTTTGTTATTTTTAAGTTTTTATATTTTTATATTTTTGATTTTTTATGTTTTTGATTTATGATACGTAAAAATAACCTTCAGGGGGTAAACGGATCCCAAAAGCCAATGAAAACCGTCAATCGATAGTCTCTCGTAAAGTCAAAGAACCGGCAGCGGCGCCATTTGAAATTGAGTATATTGAAGTTCGTTTCTCTCGATTCTCGACCAATTGAAAGTCCTAAAATTCTCAAGTTTATTATTGTTCTTGGTTGAGGGTTTTTTTGGATATTCTATGTGTTAGCCCTATATTTTTATAGTCGAACAAATTGTGTATAATGCAGTTTGTTTTTCTCAGTTCTTGCTAATTGAAAGTCCAACCAATATCGGGTTTTTAACTGTTTTTGGTTGTAAATATTTTTTGTATATTCTATTTGCTAATTCAACAAAGCCTTGCAAAACTGAAAATTATTACCTACTTATATGTAAAACATAGTGCACTTACCAAATTTTTATTCAAGTAATATTCAAAATGTAAATTTTGAAACTAAAAGGACTGAAAATGTAAATTCTAGGAAATATAAATGCTTGAAATGAAAATTCTAACAAGTATAGGGACTGAAAATGCAAATCAGTAAACTAAAAGGATCAAAAATGTAAAACTAGTAACAAACTAACCAAATAGTAACAAAATAACAAACTTGCTAACTGATTTTTAACCAACTCAAAACTGAAAGGACTAAAATGTGCAAACCCTAAAAAGATGGAAGATTAGCCATGTTTATAAACTGTTTGAAACAGGAAGGACCTAAATGCAATTTTAACACTTAATAAGCAAAAACGGGTTTTGAAGACAAATAAGCTCGTGTGAGCTTATTATTGAACCAAATTCAATGAAACCAGTTTCAAAAGACTACAAATTCAAAATAAGCAAGACCTCTAACAGGAATCTGGCTGAAAGTGCAAATAAGCAAATAAGCACTCTACAATAAGCCCAAAATAAGCTCTAGAACAATCTAAACAAGCACAACTTGATTTTCTTGCCAAAATTGATTAAGCAACTCAAATGATGAATGGGAAATCAAGTTAGAACAAATTTCATCAAGTAATAAGCTGGGAATTTGAATTAAGCTAAAATTTGGCTTATCGTTGACCAAGCGTTGACCAATTATTTTGACAAAAAGCTGAAACTTTCAAATATCATGTAACATCATATACTAAGTGGATTTATGAAATAAAATGGCTTGGTTAATGAATGGAATCAAAAGATCTCAAAATTCAGTTTCAAGTTACAGAAACTTAGCTTAACTCAGCTTTTCTGATTTTTGCTTATTTCTCACTGCTTATTGAAAACTGTATAGAATGCTTTTGGAATCTGAAACTTTATGATATGAACTACAATTGAGAACTGGTTTGGTTAATTTTCATCAAGAATCCTACAAATGCAAGGTAAATGAAATTGGCAACTTTTTAGAACATAACTGAAGGAAAATAGACCCACATTTTTTTATGGCCAATTGCCTGTTTGACCTGTTATTTGACTTGAAACTTACTCAAAACACTATATTATGACCTATCAACTAGAAATGAACATCAACTTGCCAATTACCAATACTTGAGAACTTTTCAAAAGCTAATACCAAACACTCCTTATCTGATCTTAATGAGAATTTTCAAAGAGTTTTAAAGAGCTGGTTTAAACTGAATCAAATCCTTAGGCTAGCCAAACTTGAGACTCAAAAATAGATGTTCCAAGACTACAAGCAAGCAATGAAAACAACCATTACTCAATTAAGGTGTAAAGACTGAAAATGAATGAAATAAGCTAATACTAGAACACAATCCAAACTTAAAAACCAGCAAAGCAAGATTAAGCTACAAACAAGTATACAATCAAACAATCAGCCAACTAAACAACTTTGATCATGCAATCATCAAGTTTACACTAGGGAAAATAGCATGCAATTGACTTATTTAGTGGAACCAAAATCAGAAACTTCAAAACCTTTTGTAGTAACCATTGGGAAGAAGAGGAGTGCTGAACTCTCTTATCCTAGTGATAACCACCACCTTATCACTAGATCATCAATCTACTATCAACATCAGCTACAAATCAACTAGAATTCATCATTATGGCATGAAAACTTCAAAAAGGCTAAGGCTTGAACTAAAATCACAACAACAGCTACAATTCTCCTTCTAAGTCAGTTATGATCATTCAATTATCATAACAAACTCAATTCAGCAACACAATGATCAAGAATAAGCAGGATATGAACAGTAGAATGAATATAAGATTTGGCGGGAAATGGAGAATTCAAATTTTATTCATGGAAAGTTGTTACAAAGTTGTTGGAATGAAGCTAACTAACTAACTAACTCAAGAGTGTGTCAAACTCTTGAGTAGTTAAGCTAAAAAGGAAGAAAATTGAAAGGAATTGAAAAGTGTGTGTTTTCTACAATTTTAACTACCTCTTACAAATGAGGACCTAACAGCTATTTATAGGCTTGAAGAAGGAGTTTGTTGGGGATGATGACGTGTTGAGACCAATCCCAGGTCTCCACGTGGCATGATTCTGCAAAACTGATCTTCAAAGTATGAACAAGAATTGGGGTTTTCTTCTTGAGTGGATTTCATGTTAATTCATCATTACCAATGGATTCGTCTTTCAAAAATAAGCAACTTTGGTGTTAACAACTTTTCATGAAATCGCCTCTAGCTAAAAAACGATCCTGGGAAAATTTTGGTTTCTTGAAGAAGACACGTGTCATTGCCTGACTGGTTGAAATGAGGTCACACGGATTAAACTGTTTAGATCCTCTCATTAATGAGTGGCGGCTGCTAGTGGGTATTAAATGCCCTTAGGTGGCAATCCGTGTGCAATATATACTTGCTTCTCATTGGCCCAAACTTATATCACATGGATTGAACTTGTAAACTTTCCAACTTTGGCAGTTTCAACCCTTGAACTTTGGCAGATTATACTTTAAGGCTTGTAACTTCATTTCTTTGGCATTTTTAGTCCTTCCAACTTCATTTTTGAGCAGAATTGGTCCTTTGACTTTGTTGACTTTGTAGTTGACCAATTTTGACTTTGATCTTGACTTTTACAATATTTGCACTTTAGTCCTTCAACTTTGGCAGTTTGTCAAGATAGGTCCTTGTACTTCAAAGTCTTGTCACTTTTGATCCTTCTTTGTCTTTTTCATCAAATTAAGCTTGATAATTCCTTGTTTGCTTGAAAATGTATCCTTTGACCTACACAAGTGCACACAAACACAAACATACCACATAATACTGTTTTTGCAAGATAAGTTGGTATTTTGCTTCATGTTTTAGGGTTATTTGTTGATAAAAGGATATGAGTTTAAGCTCATATCAAATCCCCTACACTTGAACATTGTCATGTCCTCATGCAATTATATATATTTTAAAGCTTAAATTTACATTCCCCTCATAATTAACCCACCTTGGCCATATGAGATGCATCTACACTACTCTAAACTATATGATGCATGATTTTGACTTTTAATAATGCAATGAACAAAATACAATTCTATCTATATCTTTTTGATTTTTCTTGAAATGGTTTTGATGGAAATAACTCATAAAGAATTCAATGGCTTAGATTAGGGCTTGGGTACCATGGACATTTATCACCCTGAAGTTTCACTTTCCCCATACCAAGCTTAAAAATAGGATCATTGCATTCTCAAGTAAAAAGTGCATCAACTTATTCATGACAATTAAATGTGGATCCGGTTATTATTTGAGCAAATTGCTTGTGGGCAAATTTGTCATTTATTCAAGTGTGAAGTATAAGAAGTGTAAAATCCAAAAATAAGGAAGCACGGTTTTAATCCTAAGTAATCCTCTCATCCATTACTTGAAAAACCGCTCACAATTAATACAAGTCCGTTTCAAGAATAATAAGTCATTCGCCTTATGTGTAAAATCCTCATGTCATGCTTTCATAAGTAGTTACACACTCGCTAGGGAAAGAAAAATAAAACTCACGCAATAATTTACATCCGCCATCTTTTTGAGACTTTGGATCTTCAACCCCGCAACCCGTCAAGGTAATATTGGATTGGAGCAATCTATTGAATCCCCGCAACCCGTCAAGGTAATATTGGAACTCAATAGTCACTATAATTAACACCACACTGCCCCTCTTGGGAGTCTTGTATAATTATTTTTTTTTCTTTCTTTTTTTTTCTTTTTCTTCTTTTTTTTCTAGCCACTCATTTTTTTCATAATCCGCTCTTATTTTTCTTTATTCCTCACTAAGAAATTTGAAAAGAATAAAAGGAAAAACACCCGCTAAATATTGAGCATGACATAAGTCTAGTACACATAAACCGTTCTAACTTAGAATCTTAAGACGTACTCATACCAACCATGAATGATTAGACAAAAATGCATAAGAGATTACAAACCAATTAAAACCGTTCTTGATTATTTATTAACAATTATATACATGCGAAGAAAATAGAGGTTAAGAAGAGAAGGGTTTAGCCACAAGTAATTATCATGAAGTTTATCTAGCCCTTTTATACTTGCTTCAACTCTATCATTTCCCATTCTCCACAAATTTAAAATCTCAAATAATAAAATTGGTGGATGCTTAGCCTAATAGACCAATGAAGGACTACATGGTTAAGGATACTAGCTAGAGAATGCTAAGATAAGCAAGCTCGGGTTGAGTCAAAATATCTATGGCGGGCCTAATATGTCAAAGAAGTCTAAATTTGTTAAAACCATGTTTTATTATATTTTTTTTTTCTTTTCATATATTTTGATGAAAGATAAAAGAAAAGATATATACAATGCAAATGTGTTATGCAAAATGATTGATGCAAAAATTATGAATGCATATTTTTGTTGGCCAAAGTAGATCAAAAATTTGAAAAATGTTGAAAAATCAATTTTCCATGTTCTCATGCAAGACAATGACAAGTTCTAGGTAAGGTCACTTCGATTATAGACCCCCCTACACTTAAGCTAAACATTGTCCTCAATGTTTAAGAGTATTGGAGTAAACTCCCCTACACTTATGACAATGAATAGACTTTGCTTAACCAAAGTTAAGGAAATGACAACTATTAGTGAAATTATGTTTAAGCACAAGGTGTCAATGAAAAATCACTATAGTAACGAAGTGAACCGGAGACAAGGGCCTCCTCCATAAGCTACAAAGCATGAGATGAGTGAGCAACCCTACAAACAATCATGAAGACAAAAGAAGGTCTCCCCTACACTTATCTCCAAGTCTATACCTTTATTTCTAACCTACAACACTCTAAACCTAGTTATACGATGCTTGAGTTAATGAGTCTCTAGCTCGACTCGTCCCACACTTAAAAGTGTCAAAAACCTATCATGGAGAAGAAAAATTTTGCCCTTTTTAAGAAAAATCTCCATGATGAGGTAAAACAAGTGTTCATGTATCAAAACTCCATAAATATCCCCCAGGATCAAATACATAATTACCCTCCCACTTATAACACAATTCAACAACTAGCTTCCCAAGCAATGGTGAAAAGAATGAGGTGTAATTCTCTAAAATGGTTTCCCATATGTACTTCCCAAGGTAATAGTGTAAAGCTCTCAAATCTTTCACAAGGTTTCCTTTTGTTGCATCAGGTGGATACTGAGATGGTTTAGCAAGCTCTATGCCAGGATCAAAAATCCGTTCCTTGATGGGAAAACAATAAGTGTTGGTTGCCTTAGAAGACTCTTCTTTGTAGGTCACATGGTGAGAGAAAGGTTGTGAAGGCATGGGTAACAATAAGCTCTTGGAAGGAATCATCATGACTTGTTTTCCTTTATCACTTTGAAAGGTTGAGGTGGGCAAGGAAAAAGGTAAAGGATCTTCATTCAATAGAGATTCTAAATAGAGTATGTCCCCCTCCTCATCAAGATAACCAAGAGTGTACTCAAAAGATATATCCGCCGCTAAAAACTCATCACTCTCATCCATTATAGAATCTGCCTCATCACCATAAACATCATAAATTGGTCTATCAAAAATTTGTGATCCCTCAAAACCAAAGGAAGTATGATCATCAATAAATGGAGAGTCACAAGTAGAAAGCTCATCATCACTATAGTCATCATATGTTGGTGAATCACAAAGAAAAGATTCCCCATCACTTAAGTCCTCATGATTATGATTATCATTGTGGAAAAATAGATTGTCATATGGGGTTTCACCAAAGTTTAGCTCTTGAGGTTCATAAAAATCCAAGGAGGAAGTAATGGAAGCAATGGTGTCAATATGCGGTAAATCATAATCTCCACTTGAGCAAGCTTCATAAAAGTACTCATCACAAACTTCATCAAGAAGATCATCGTGTGTTTCCTCCTCATGCACAACATCAATATGTTTTACCGCTTCGGGCTCATTAGACTTTTTAGACAAGTTCCCCATGTTAAACACAACTCTCTCATCTCCTACCCGCATTGTAAGTTCTCCTTCCGCCACATCGATTAAAGTACGACCCGTTCTCAAAAATGGCCTACCAACAATCAAAGGCACTCTAGGATCCATATCATAATCAACCACCACAAAATCCGCGGGAAATGTAAATCTATCAACCCCCACAAAAACATCCTCCGCAATTCCCACCGGATAAGCTATAGTACGGTTGGCCAACTCAAGAGTCATCTTAGTAGGAGTGAGCTCGGGAAGTGAAAGTTTCTTCCAAACCGATAATGGCATAAGATTTATGCTTGCTCCTAAATCCGCTAAAGCCATACAATTTTCCACCCCCGGGAAATTACAAGGAATCAAAAACCTCCCCGGATCTCCAAGCTTAGTAGGCAACTTCTTAAGCAAAACCGCGGAACAATTTTCATTCAAAGAAGCATTAGGCAAATCCACCAATCTTTCCTTGTTAGAAAGCAAGTCCTTAATCATCTTAGCAAACTTAGGCATATTGGCTAAGGCTTCCGCAAAGGAGATATTGATGTTAAGTTGCTTGAACATCCTCAAAAAGTTAGAAACTTGGATATCATCCTTGTTCTTAAGCTTTTCTTTTCTCAATCTTGAGGGATAAAGAAGACTTGGTTTTGGTTGTGGTTGAGTGGTTGATGAAGGATTTTCCTTATTGAGTGCTTCATGAGTAGGCTTTGAAATTTGAGAAATGGGAGCATTTTGAGGTGGTGAAGTAGAGGTAGAGGGCTTGTCACAAGTAGGAGCACAAGTGGGTTTAACAATTGTGGGTTTAGGAGGTGAAGGATCCTTTGTTGTTGTTCCACTCCTTGTTGTAATAGAATTGACATTGGCCCTTGGGTTTGTTTGTGTGTTGGAAGGTAAAGCCCCTTGTGGTCTTTGATTTAATGCAATTAAAACCCTATTGGTTTGTTACTCCATATTACGTTTCATTTGATCATTCATTCTCTTCTCAATTTCACGCATTTTCTTGTCAACATACTCTTGAGTCTCTTGCATCCCATATCCTTGATTTTGAAGTTGAGGGTAAGCTTGATTTGGTAGTGGAGCATATGCTTGATTGGGGAAAAGTGGAAGTGGTTGATTAAATCCTTGTTGTGGTGGATAAAAGGTATTTCCTTGATGTTGAACATTGTTGGGTGCCTTGTAGTTATTTCCTTGGTAAGGTGGTCTTTGCCCTTGATTCTTTGGTAAAATTTGAGGTGGATTTTGTTGAATTTGGGTGGGTGGGTGGGGTGGGAATCCGGGTGGAGTAAGGTAGTTTTGGGACTTATAAGAAAGGTTATTTGGATTGATATTTGGCTTGAAGTGTTCACGATGTTCCTCTTGGTAAGCATAGCAATCCCCTTGATAACCATTCACCTTATCACATTGTTCATAAGAATGGGGGCCTCCACAAGTTACACAAGAAAGGGCAATGACATTCACATTATTTGAAGAATTGTTCAAGGACATGTTCTTAAAAGCTTGAAGTAGTTCTTGTTGTACTTTCAAATTCCTCTCACTATCTCTATCCATCCTTTGAAACATCTCTTGTTGAAACTTGAGGAGTTGGTTGTCACAAGGGGTTTGAGAATTGTTTTGGATAACATGAACCCTTTCTTCAAATTGATTGTTTGTTTGAACCATTGCTTTAGTCTCAATGATGTCCAAAGCCTCTTGGTAGGATTTAAGAAGAATATTCCCTCCCGCGGAAGCATTGAGTGAATCTTGTTGGTGAGATTTAAGGCCATTATAGAAGATATTGATTTGGTGAACATCATCTAATCCATGATTAGGGCATCTTTTCAATAACTCACTATACTCTTCCCAAGCATCACTAAAGGATTGACTAGGTTTTTGTTGAAAGCCTATAATTAAGGTCCTCAAGGCCATGGTCTTATGTGGAGGAAAGAACTTGTTCAAAAACTTAGTGGTAAAACCATCCCATGTGGTGATACTATCGGGTGGTTGGGTGTCTAACCAATGCTTAGCGGGTCCCTCTAGTGAAAATGACACTAACATCAACCTAATAACCTCATGGGGAACTCCATTGTGTTTAATGGTATTGCAAAGAGAAAGGAATCTCTTAAGGTAATCATGAGGATCCTCATTCTTGTTACCATAGAAAGGTGATTGTGAAACCATAGTGATCATAGATGTATGTAGCTCAAATGTGTTTGCGGGAAAGTCGGGAATCTTAATAGCACTAGCATATCCATGAATATTGGTTTGCATACGTTCCAACAAAGAGAGATTATCAATAGCCATGGCTTCTTGTGGTGGAGGAGTCAAAGCACGATTCTCGTGATCGGCTTGATGGACGGTGGTAGTCTTACTCTTTCTCTTTTTCTTCCTTTTCGGAGGAAGAGGTTGTACACCAATCGGTATTTGTGCACGCCCGCGAGTGAGCATGCAACTCAACACGAAGAATGAGAGAGAAGCTCTCGTGTGACTTTGAAGAGAATTGGATTATCCTCTTCGAGTTTCAATATTAAATATCCACAAGAAAATAACAATATACGTATGTACTACTTGGGTGCAAGACCCTCAATGAAGCCTTCCTTCTTAGAATACTTACAAGTGAACGGGGGGTTAGGTGGCGCGAAGCACTTAAGTACCTATTGACCCTTAGATGGCATTTTATAGCACATCGCCTTTCTATTCACTTAAATGTTCGTATTCTTCGAATTGTTGCTTATTGAGAGTATTTATCTATTCTTGCTTTATTTTGTTTGATCGATACACGTGTCAAGGACCGGAACGCCCCTCAACACGGTGTATTGCCTCGGCAATACTTATGGAGAATATGTATGTTGGTTGTTCTTATACGTATACGTATATACTTATAATAATATATGGAAAATATTTTTGTATTTATGAGTTTTTTAAGAGAAAATACTATATGTACATAAAAACCGAGAGAATCCAATAATATATATTTTTGGGTGCAATCTTTTAGGAAAAAGATTGCTTTTTGGATTTTTTAATTTTTTTGGTCAATTCTTTAGGAAAAGAATTGTTTTGTTAATTTTTTAGTTTTTATATATTTTTATATTTTTGATTTTTTATTTGTTTTTTATTTATGATACGTAAAAATAACGTTCACAAGGTGAACGGATCCCAAAAGCCAATGAAAACCGTCAATCGATAGTCTCTCGTAAAGTCAAAGAACCGGCAGCGGCGCCATTTGAAATTGTGTATAATGCAGTTCGTTTTTCTCAGTTCTTGCTGACTGAAAGTCCAACCAATATCGGGTTTTTAACTGTTTTTGGTTGTAAATCTTTTTTGGATATTCTATTTGCTAATTCAACAAATCCTTGCAAAACTGAAAATTATTACCTACTTATATGTAAAACATAGTGCACTTACCAAATTTTTATTCAAGTAATATTCAAAATGTAAATTTTGAAACTAAAAGGACTGAAAATGTAAATTATAGGAAATATAAATGCTTGAAATGAAAATTCTAACAAGTATAGGGACTGAAAATGCAAATCAGTAAACTAAAAGGATCAAAATGTAAAACTAGTAACAAACTAACCAAATAGTAACAAAATAACAAACTTGCTAACTGATTTTTAACCAACTCAAAACTGAAAGGACTAAAATGTGCAAACCCTAAAAAGATGGAAGATTAGCCATGTTTATAAACTGTTTGAAACAGGAAGGACCTAAATGCAATTTTAACACTTAATAAGCAAAAACGGGTTTTGAAGACAAATAAGCTCGTGTGAGCGTATTATTGAACCAAATTCAATGAAACCAGTTTCAAAACCCTATAAATTCAAAATAAGCAAGACCTCTAACAGGAATCTGGCTGAAAGTGCAAAATAAGCAAATAAGCACTCTACAATAAGCCCAAAATAAGCTCTAGAACAATCTAAATAAGCACAACTTGATTTTCTTGCCAAAACTGATTAAGCAACTCAAATGATGAACGGGAAATCAAGTTAGAAAAAATTTCATCAAGTAATAAGCTGGGAATTTGAATTAAGCTAAAATTTGGCTTATCGTTGACCAAGCGTTGACCAATTATTTTGACAAAAAGCTGAAACTTTCAAATATCATGTAACATCATATACTAAGTGGATTTATGAAATAAAATGGCTTGGTTAATGAATGGAATCAAAAGATCTCAAAATTCAGTTTCAAGTTACAGAAACTTAGCTTAACTTACCTTTTCTGATTTTTGCTTATTTCTCACTGCTTATTGAAAACTGTATAGAATGCTTTTGGAATCAGAAACTTTATGATATGAACTACAATTGAGAACTGGTTTGGTTAATTTTCATCAAGAATCCTACAAATGCAAGGTAAATGAAATTGGCAACTTTTTAGAACAAAACTGAAGGAAAATAAACCCACACTTTTTTATGGCCAATTGCCTGTTTGACTTGTTATTTGACTTGAAACTTACTCAAAACACTATATTATGACCTATCAACTAGAAATGAACATCAACTTGCCAATTACCAATACTTGAGAACTTTTCAAAAGCTAATACCAAACACTCCTTATCTGATCTTAATGAGAATTTTCAAAGACTTTTAAAGAGCTGGTTTAAACTGAATCAAATCCTTAGGCTAGCCAAACTTGAGACTCAAAATTAGATGTTCCAAGACTACAAGCAAGCAATGAAAACAACCATTACTAAATTAAGGTGCAAAGACTGAAAATGACTGAAATAAGCTAATACTAGAACACAATCCAAACTTAAAAAGCAGCAAAGCAAGATTAATCTACAAACAAGTATACAATCAAACAATCAGCCAACTAAACAACTTTGATCATGCAATCATCAAGTTTACACTAGGGAAAATAGCATGCAATTGACTTATTTAGTGGAACCAAAATCAGAAACTTCAAAACCTTTGGTAGTAACCATTGGGAAGAAGAGGAGTGCTGAACTCTCTTATCCTAGTGATAACCACCACCTTATCACTAGATCATCAATCTACTATCAACATCAGCTACAAATCAACTAGAATTCATCATTATGGCATGAAAACTTCAAAAAGGCTAAGGCTTGAACTGAAATCACAACAACAGCTACAATTCTCCTTCTAAGTCAGTTATGATCATTCAATGATCATAACAAACTCAATTCAGCAACACAATGATCAAGAATAAGCAGGATATGAACAGTAGAATGAATATAAGATTTGGCGGGAAATGGAGAATTCAAATTTTATTCATGGAAAGTTGTTACAAAGTTGTTGGAATGAAGCTAACTAACTAACTAACTCAAGAGTGTGTCAAACTCTTGAGTAGTTAAGCTAAAAAGGAAGAAAATTGAAAGGAATTGAAAAGTGTGTGTTTTCTACAATTTTAACTACCTCTTACAAATGAGGACCTAACAGCTATTTATAGGCTTGAAGAAGGAGTTTGTTTGGGATGATGACGTGTTGAGACCAATCCCAGGTCTCCACGTGGCATGATTCTGCAAAATTGATCTTTAAAGTATGAACAAGAATTGGGGTTTTCTTCTTGAGTGGATTTCATGTTAATTCATCATTACCAATGGATTCGTCTTTCAAAAATAAGCAACTTTGGTGTTAACAACTTTTCATGAAATCGCCTCTAGCTAAAAAACGATCCTGGGAAAATTTTGGTTTCTTGAAGAAGACACGTGTCATTGCCTGACTGGTTGAAATGAGGTCACACGGATTAAACTGTTTAGATCCTCTCATTAATGAGAGGCGGCTGCTAGTGGGTATTAAATGCCCTTAGGTGGCAATCCATGTGCAATATATACTTGCTTCTCATTGGCCCAAACTTATATCACATGGATTGAACTTGTAAACTTTCCAACTTTGGCAGTTTCAACCCTTGAACTTTGGCAGATTATACTTTAAGGCTTGTAACTTCATTTCTTTGGCATTTTTAGTCCTTCCAACTTCATTTTTGAGCAGAATTGGTCCTTTGACTTTGTTGACTTTGTAGTTGACCAATTTTGACTTTGATCTTGACTTTTACAATATTTGCACTTTAGTCCTTCAACTTTGGCAGTTTGTCAAGATAGGTCCTTGTACTTCAAAGTCTTGTCACTTTTGATCCTTCTTTGTCTTTTTCATCAATTTAAGCTTGATAATTCCTTGTTTGCTTGAAAATGTATCCTTTGACCTACACAAGTGCACACAAACACAAACATACCACATAATATTGTTTTTGCAAGATAAGTTGGTATTTTGCTTCATGTTTTAGGGTTATTTGTTGATAAAAGGATATGAGTTTAAGCTCATATCAAATGTAATAGGTCATCTTAGTCGTAAATGGTCTTGTATTGTAATAGGTTAGTCGGGAAAACCGGGCTTGGACTTTAAGCTAATATTGTATAAGTTAGGGGCGTAAGCCAAAAAACAAAGCCAAGCCCGACCCAAGGATACTAAACCCACGACCCATATGCCAAGGGTATATATACCCTCTTCCATGTGTGGAAGAGGGTGTTGGTTTATTTTACTTTCTCTCTCTAGTAAACATAAAACCTTCCACCATCTTTATTGTTTCTCTCTCTACTTTAATACTCTTTTTCTCTCTAGAATCTTGTGTTACGGATTAAGTGGGATTAACATTTTGTATCAAGAGCCTATAGTAGATAGGTGATTGAAGTTCGTGTGATTTGTTCTTAAATTCGTGTGTTCTTTAATCTACACTATTCACGTCCAAAATTTTCTTTGCGTTTTTTGTGGTTTGATCTTCTCCAATATCATCTACATAGCCGTGGTAGTGATTTGGGTTACTTGGTTCGCTCAAAAACGCAAAATTTTTTGGTGTTTGCCTTCATTTTTGGCTTGAAATCTCGAAAATTTTCAAGTTCATCCGAGATTCACCTTTTTAGGACAATTTCGCAATATATTGTATAATCTCGTAATAGTGTGCATAATTTCGCAATCATTGCGGAATTGTGTCCTCAAAAGATTGCGAGGAATTGAATTTTTTTTAAGAAAAATAAAGTTGCGAATTAGAACTTTTTGAAGAATTGCGAAATTAGTGTTTTATTGCGGAATCTTACATAATGTTGCGGATTTGAACTTTTGGCAATTGCGAAATCTTCCAAAAAGGGTTGCGGATTTAGTGCAACATTGCGAAATCATTGCATAATTTCGTAATCATTGCGGATTTGAACATTTTTGTAATTGCGGAATTATTGCCAAGTTGCGGAATTGTACTAAGTTGCGGAATTATAGCCAAGATGCGGAATTGTACTAAATTGCGAAATTATTGCCAAGTTTCGGAATTGTACACAATTGCGGAATTATGTAACTTTTTGACTGAACCATCTTTAGACTTAGCCACTATCTAGACTAGTTTCGGAACATCATTTCCAAAAAAAAAATAGTTAATATTTTAAGGTCAAGTAAAATCAAATTTTTCCCTACTAGTTTTTGGCTATTTCTAACTCAATTTCAAAATTTGGCGATAAAAATTTTTTTGGCTTACCGTTTTGTCAGACTGAGGAATTTATTGCCGGACTGAAGATTCTCGGAACACTACGAAATTTTAACCACACCTCATCACAACAAATCTACTAAGATCTACAATTCATTCACAAGTATTCACTATGTCTAACAACAACATCAACATTGCGACTGCTAATCAAATTTGTTTGGAACAAGGTGGAAACGGTAATCCGCCTGTGCTAACTGCCGGTTGTTACGTTCAATGGGGATCTCGTTTTCTCAGATTTCTCGACGGAAAAGAGAACCTAACTGCTCTTCGTCACTGCCTTGATAATCCACCTCTAGTTTTTGAATTCTGACCAATTGCCACACAAGCAGAGGATGGTACCTCATCAACTATACGAGCTATGGAGGATCGACACATGTTCTGCTAAGAAAAAGAAACTCCTCCAAGCTGAAGCTAATGTTGTAAACTTCATACTCACTGGAATTGATAACGATATCTATTCCACAGTTGATGCATGTCCTAATGCTATGGAAATGTGGAATGCAATTCATCGATTGAAGCAAGGTGAGTCGATCAATGTTCAAGATCTCGAGACTAATCTACTTTGGGAGTTTGGAAAATTAACATCTGAAGATGGTGAATCCATTGACTCATATTACTCGAGATTCTACAAAATGATGAATGAGCTGTCAGAAATCAGTGCACCATCTCTAATCATCATGCCAGTGTTCAGTTTCTACTTCAACTCAAACCGGAATGGCAAAGGTTTGTGACTTTGGTTAAACAAAGGGAAGATATCAAGACCATATCCTATCATAAACATTATGATATCTTGAAACAACTTTAGAATAAAGTGAATGAACTAAGGGCTGAAAAGGCAGAACGGTCTGCTAATTCTATTGCTTTTGTGGCTGCTACTTCAATAAAACTCGTTCCCCGTCAACAACCACCTACTCATTCCTCAAAGTCATCAAGCTCATCCACTAAACCTCTAGCTACTGCTAAGCAAAAGAAATTGTTCCCACTCCACCTCCAAAGTATGACACCGAGTCAGATGGAGACAGTGATGATAAACAAACTTCAAGGGACACGAAGATTGAGGAATTCATGTATTTACTCACCACAACTTATAAGAAGATCTACAAACCTACCAACAACAACCTCAGATCATCATCCAATGCTAGATATAAGGAAGTTGATCATGCACCTAGGTATGATCGTTATGCTAGGTATGATAATCAGAGGATGATGAATCAAGTTGGGGCTAGAGATAATGTAGGCACTCCGCTGGTGCAGAAGACTAGGATTCAATGCTTCAACTGCAAGGGATTTGGGCACATGGATAGGGAATGTAAGAAGCCAAAACGTGTTAAGGAGTCGGGATATCACAAGGAAAAGAAGAAGCAGCAATTCCACTCACAGCAGATGAAGTTGACTGGCGTGATGACACTGATGATGAAGCCGATGATCAAGAGTTAGAGGCACATTATGTGTACATGGCAAAGATTCAAGAAGTGATTTCAGAGACTGATGATACGTCTGGACCTATCTTTGATACTGAGCCAATTGAAAAGGTACCATCATATGTGTAGAATATTGATAACCTATGAATCTATGAAGTGGGTTGATGTTTTCTAGTGAGAGAAACTAGAGAGAGAAAGTGAGAGAAAACTATGTGTATTTTATTAAGTGGAACTAGAATAATGAACAACAACCAACCCCTTTCCATGGTGGAAAGGGGTATTTATACTTCCAAGCAACATTGGGCTTGGGCCGGTCCATGACAAGCCCATGGACCGGTTCTTACTTAACTTAATAAGTAACAATTAACTATTTGTTAACTACGAGCTATTACAACATAAATCATATTGTGGAGTGACCGATACTTCTAATATACGTTAAAACGTATTTCTAACAATCTCCCCCTAAGGGAGGTCACTCCACGTTACAAAGTTCTAAACCTAGCATACTATACTAAGTCTTCGTTCTTTAGCTCGTAGTCTTTTTTTCTTTTCTTTCTTTTGTTGTGAATATGTTGGTTTGATCTTTTTGGCTTTGGCTTGAGAGCATTGTTCTTTTGGCCTTTCACGTGCGATCTTTGCCTACTTGTGAATTTTGCCTCCTCGTGACTCCATGTTCCACACACTTATGTCTTTTTGTTGAATTCTCGAAAGTTTCAGAGTTTGTTACAGCGGAAGACTTCATCTTGTACTTTCTTGAATTTTTGCTGAACTTTGATGCAGAAAGACATAAGCATGTGGGAACGACTTCTACAGGTACACCGCAACACCACCGTCTTTAACTGGTACACAGCAACGCCACCGTCTTCAACGGGTACACAGCAACGCCACCGTCTTTAACAGGTACACAGCAACGACACGAATAAAATGGCTTTGAACATTTTATTCTAATTCGGTAGCATTTTACCTCCGGTCGGTGAAGACCGTTGGACGATATTAGATATCGTACCCGTGACGGATAGTTTCAATTAAATAACTTCCTGACAGGATTTCGCGGGTAAACCCGTTCTCTTTATTCGACCGTCCAAAGCTGACTGCGAACATAAAGAGTGAATCACTTGGATAATTTATCCTTGTGATTTGAAGCCGTCAATTCATGAAACCTGGAACAAGTGAATTTCAATTAAGATTTTCACCATCGTTGCTTTCCAGTTGTCACGAGCTCAATTCATAAAGAATCTTGCACGTCACCTACCAAGTGCTGTTTGATGTTAACACTAGAAGGATTTCCACTCGTCACTGTGATCAATAAAGAGTCACTCTGAGTGTTCTGGGAAGATCATATGATAATGCGTAGAGGCCTGGAACGAGTTTAAGTTCAATTAAGAATTAAACCACTGTTTCTTTCCAGTTTTTCACAAGATTGGTTCTAAAAGAACCGCACGTGTAACCTACCATGAGCTTGTTTGATGTTGGCTCAAGCAGGATTTCCATCTACATTGTAATACTTGCGTATTACTCAGATGTTCTGGCAATATTACAGGAATACTGCGTAGGACTCATGAAAATCTCTTACTTTTCACAGTGTGTGAGAAAGCAAGGAATAAATGGAAAGTGTCCTAATGAGACTTTTGATGATCTCTTGGCTCTATACTCGATTGTGCGTTTTGATTTAGTGAGCGATGGCTGGAGAGGAGTGCCACCTTTTCAATACCAGTCTATTCGGAGTGAATAAACCAATAGATAACGTGTTGATCTCCGTGTGATTAAAACAAATGCCTTTTGAGAGATATTTGAGTTAGCTGGGAAGGGTTGTGCATTGCATCACTGGGTCCATGATGTCTTTCTTCAATACCGAGAATCATTAGCAAAAATGACCTCAATAGCATATGTATTGACCCGGTTTCTGCCTAAAGTTGTAAGGAGGGCTTCTTTCTTTACACCCTTTATCTTTACAATTCTTTTTCATTCTTCAACCCCTTCAATGCTTACCAATACGTCATCACTAGCACCTTGTTGTGATTGTTCCAGTGCTAGCTTAAGTACTTGGTCGGCATTCAGCTACGTTCACATTCTTTCTCCATCTTTCCTAGGACTTCTAATTCTATCTAGGGAATTGTCCTTGGGAAGATTCCATCGGCTCTGATGAATCATTGGACTAAACCTATTCCTACCACCCTTTTGTCACCACATTCGTCGTGAATTAAGCGTGTTTTGGGAAGGAATTGCCACCATGAAAAATCATTGAAAATCACTTAAGGTACTTGTGATATTGAAATCAAAAGTTTTGTACCTTAGGTGTTTTGTTCATCAAAAACGCTCCCCCTTAACACGTGCTTTACACATATTAAGTTGGATAATAGTTAAGTCTTTTTCATCTTTTAGCCTAGCATCATTTAAATCTCCTTAATCCCATTTTCTCCCCTTATCCAAAATGTTAACCATTAATATTTGGGATATTGAATGGATTAACCGGTCTTTGGGTAAAAATGAAATCGATGTTTGGCCATAGAACATGTTCATGCTCCCCCTTAAGTTAATAAGGGATAGTTGTAGTGCTTTAGTATGATATATTTTGAAAGATTTAGAATCTCGTGAGAAATTCTTGAAAAATTATCATACCTTAACACTACATCAAACCATTAAAGCACAATATTCACAAATATACATATTCACAATTGAAAAACCAATATAAAGTGGACCTGAAATGTACGACCCATTAGATGGATCGTTGCAGTAGCTTGTGGTGCACTAAATATGGTCTACCACCAACGAATCTTTCCAAACTCCTCATCAATCTACGTTCACGGAGCTTTTGATCAATCTTCTTGATCACATAATTCGCCATCTGCCGATAACCCTTATGCCAATCCTCGGTCATCTCTGGTAAAGTCCCACCTGAATTAAGATGCTCCAACTTTCCTCTGACTTTCAAAAGAGTCCCATCACTATACTTATAAAGCTCACCCACCCTCATAAACTTCATTAAGCCTCGACTGTTCAAGTAGAAAATGCCGCAATTCGGGACAGAAATGCCGGTATAGGGACATCTATCTACATGTTGAGGTAGAACTTGATTCACTGGACGGATTAAGTTGAGCTTCCTTTGGTAGCTTTCGACTCCCAACTGAAGATCTTCAACTCGTTTCTTGATAACAACGCTTCGTGTGAACATACGAAGTGCTGTATTCAAGGCAATGAGGTCTTCACGAGGAATATGTGTGAGTTGATCTCGGGTCATCAGAAGCAACATATCTTCGATATCCTCAAGGCGAATGATAGAAAAATCTCCCTGCTGGATTTTGTATTCTCTGTCATCCTCCATTTTCAAACGAATCTCCGTCACATGATAATAGCCATTCTTGGCTTCAGTTTTCAATCCTAAGATGCTGGAGATGCAGATATCGGATCTAACGTTACTTCCTGAATTGACTAAGCAGCAACCCCTGTACGCCCTTCGAACTCGTTCGTCCCGGTGTGATGCACCTATGACAGCATACATATCATAATTACGATTTACCTTTGGGACCCAGAGTCGATTTACCTTTTCCTCAATAAAGGGTATTGTCCCCCAGTTGGCAGCTTTCAGCAAGGTCAGGGAGGTTGCGTACTTCGATGAACCCTTCAGAAGATACACAAGATCATTGGTGGCGAAGAAGTCGAGAGCAATCTGATTATCTTGAGTAGGATCAAGTGGAGGTGTGGCTCTTTCTGATTCATGAAGACCTGGCCGTTGAACGGTATTCAGGGCTTTCAGGATCTCATCGACATAATACTCGAACTCCATTTGGGTCAATCGGGTTTTGGCGCGAAGTCTCTTATCCTTCAGCGCTTTCTTCACCAAAGATGGAGTAACCGAAGTCATATACTCATGAGCAAGAAATGCACATAAGTCAATCAGACTGCGGATACGAAGATACAAAACATCTTTGTCAGCGTCTGTGATCAGATCATATTGCGCCGCTGCCGTGATCCAAGCCTGTGGCGGTGCAGTCTCGTCAATCTCCAACGTGTCTGCCCAGTCCCGTGTGCTTGATTCAGGAACAGTAGATTGAGGTTTTTGTTGTAGAGGAGTGGAAACGTGAACATCTGCTGGTTCTGATTCAGGCATCTCGGCAGTGTCATGGAGGGGTGAGTGTTGTGCAGCTTCAGGTTCAGTTACCGATTCTGCAATCACAGGAGCAACAACAATAGAACTAACCGGGTTAGTGGTAACAGGTATAGATACAGCAATAGATGTACCAGGAATCGATGACGATGCAGTAGCATTCACATCATGGCGCCACTTGGATCGTCTTGATTCCGTTGAGGTAGATTTTTCCTTTGCCACTGCATCTCTCTTAGACTTGGTTCCAGACTTAGCAGGTTTCTTTGAGCTGGAAACCTTATCCCCCTTTTCAGGCTGTTTACCCCCATCATCATCTTCATCCCTATCCTCGTTGCTCCCTTTCGCACTCTCCTCATTACCATTACCACCATCATTACCATCATTATCATCATTATCCTCATCATCATCATCATCCTCATCATCATCACCACCATCATCATCTTCTCCTTCTTCTTCTTCTTCTTCTTCTTCTTCTTCCTCTTCTTCTTCACCAGTACCCTCTTCTTCTTCACTTTCTTCCCTTACTTCCTCAGGCAGAATGTGATAGGGTACCACACTTCCAAACATCTTGAACAACTTATCATCCTCCATGATAGCGTCATTCAGGGATTTGTAAAGAGCCCGTTGAATCCTAGATTTATCAAACGATCCAAGTTCCCTCATACGAGCTTTGAGGATCTTCTTCAATTCAAAATCCGTCAAGTCATAAGCAATCTTGTAGGCGGATTCTGAAGGATTGGATGATTTGATCATCAAGTTATCAGCAGCGAGTGTCTTCAACTCATCACGCAGTTTAGGCATAAGGGATTCAACGGAGTCTTTCACTCTCTGCTCAATAGAAGCTTCAAGAGCTTCTTTCTGCTCTTTATAGTTATCCTTAATAGCTCGAAGTCTCGTAATTCGTGCTTCATGCCTATCAGCTTCAGCCTTTTTGACCCGAGCAAGTTCTTCTGCATGAGCTTTACGTGTAAATTCCATATCTGCAGCGAACTTAGCAATCATCTCTTCTTGAGCTTTCTTAGATGCTTCTTCACTTTTCACTCTTCGAAGTAGCTCTTGGCGAAGATTATCCATCTCTCTTTTTTGATTATCTGTGTGTTTGTCCAACATCTCTGCCATGACGAATGCAGCCATTGAAGATGTTCCAGAGCTACTTTGGGAAAGTTGAAGAGGCTCGGTTGTTACTACGGTACTAAGGATGGGAGTTATCGGTGGAGGAAGAAATGGTGTTGAAACCAGTCGGGTTGGTAAGGGTTGTATTGGTGGAGGTTGAGTTACTAAGGGTTGAGTAGGTACCATGATTGTAGGAGCACCGGACTCCTTTTCAACACTTGCTGAAACGGGGGGGGGGGGGGGTGGATGTCTCCTTCGAAGTAGAATACTATTCAGGTGATCCAAACTCAAAAACATCCTCTGGCTCCTCGTACTCTTCTTCAATATTTACCCGTGCACCCGAACCACTACCTCCCGTGTCTTTCCTACTCCTTTCCATAGCTATCTTCATCGCTTTTCTCTCAGCTTTGTTAAGAGTGGGATCATCAACATCTTCTTCATCGTGGAGAACTAACTAATCAGCCGTACCCTTTCCCTTCTTAACTGCAGTCTTCTTCTTTTTGGCTTTGGGTTCAGGTAAAGATGTTTGCTTCCGTTTACCTTTGCTCTTAACCGTGGTAGATGAGTCTTCACCTGCTAGAATGCTTGCTCGTTGATTCTCAATTTCTTGTAGCAAGTTCTTGTAATCATCAGATGCGATAATCTCATCGGTCAGAAGATGACTGGCAATGGGACCAGGAATAACCGTATTCGAATGAGTCTCCTGCCTTAAGTCTACCAAATCATCATCATCTATCTTGTGGTGACGACTACCTGCACGCTTATCAATAGATGCATCGTTTTCCATAAAGTAATGTATGATCAGCTTAATGAACCTAGGGTACTGGTAACTTTTAACCTTACCCTTCGTGTTTGTGAAGAGTTGAAAAGTAAACTCCTCCCATAGCAATGATGCATAATCAATACCCATACCTTTGAACATACCATAAAACATTTTGATGATTGGCGGACGAACAGCATCAAACCCAGTTGTTTTGGGTGTGAAACATCGGCTTAGAATCCCAAAAATAGCTTTCCATGGTTGACCAACTTTGGCAGTAGTAAACTCAGACACGGTTCGTATGTCAAGACATCCAATGGCAGTGAACATTTCCATGATCTGGTCCTTAGTCGGGTTGGCTGAGTATGATAGGCCTTTGAGTGTCGGCCGAAATCCAAAGATCTTCCTGAAGTCTGACCCAGTAAGCGTTTGCTGCTTGTTGTCCTAGGAAAATGTGATTTTGTTCGACGTCCTCTCTTTGGTAGCCCAGAACTCGTAAAGGTAGTCATAGGGCACTGAAGCACTTCTCCTTAGCGCATGCTTTAGATGAGATTTATCAAGTATGGTTGTACCTACCTTAAATCCATTATGGGTAGAATGAGATACCTCCTTCAAACGGAAGTTGTTTGGAAGAAACTTTAGAGTCTTGGCTTCGGCAATGGCGGTGGCTCTGGCGTCTTGTATTTGTTGTACTGTTGGGTTAGTCATCGTTTCTGCTTAAGATAAAACACAAAGATTGATACATACAAAAAATGAATATCATTATGATTGTATTCCTAAGCATTAAACATATGACCTAATCCCTTAAGCTTGCAAGAATCACTCATACATCCTTCATTCAGAATAAGCATTTAATTGAGCATAAACCACTATCCGGAATAAACATGACATGGTAAACATACTATGCGGAATAATTTTCCTATGCGGAATGCCATGCCTACCCGGAATAATCGTCCTATACGGAATAAACAGCCTATGCGGAATAGAACTACTATTCTGAAAAATCTGTTTATGCGGAATAAACATTCTATTCGGAAAGATCTGTCTATGCGGAATAAAGTTCTATTCGGAAAGATTGGTCTTATACGGAATAAATTTCTATTCGGAAAGATCAGGCTATGCGGAAAAATTTCTTTATTCGGAAAGATCTGTCTATGCGGAATAAAATTCTTTATTCGGAAAGTTAGGCCTATGCGGAATAAAGATCCTATTCGGAAAGATTTCTCTTATGCGAAATAAAATTCTTATTCGGAAAGATTTGGTCTATGCGGAATATTCATTCTATTCGGAAAAAGTGCTCCTATGCGGAATGTTCTTTCTATTCGGAAAAAATGCTCCTATGCGGAATGTTCATTCTATTCGGAAAAAATGCTCTTATGCGGAAAGATCATTCTATTCGGAAAAATGCTCTTACACGGAAAGATCATCCTACTCGGAAAGATTAAACAGTTACGATTTTTTTCTATTTAGGCACTAATTCGTTTGATTCAAGAGGTCTAAAGGCCAAATCAGTTCATTTTGAGATATTCCGAATAAATCCCAGGCAAAACCCCCAATTTAATTAAACCCTAATTTAAGCAGAAACTTAAATTGATTGATTCTGATTAAAAAGAGATAATTAACTTGAATTGAATGAATGTTAAGCTGATTTAATACCTTTTGAAAATCTTGATCTAAAAGATTGAATGAAAGAAATTGTTTGTGTGTTCGTGTGTTTGTTAATGGTGGGCACAGGGGAAACAGATGAATGATTGAAAGAAGAAAACGGGGGGTGATGATTGAATAGGTCAAATTTTAAACAATTTTGAAACATGGTCACATTTAACCCCTCACTTTTTCTTTTTACTACAATCAACATTCTTTTGTTTACCAAGTTTTAATACTTGTCATTTTTGACCCTATCTTATATTAAATTCCCGAGCCTTAGTGATTAACCTATCTTAACACACGCACAAATCTATTCACGACAAACTTATAAGCAACAACAAGACAAATGCCAAAGCAATCCAACCATTAACCATTGAGCTTTTTGAGTTTCCTTGAAAACTTTTGAAGATCTTTTTGATGTGAAAGATGATGTAACATTTTCTCCCCCTTAAACGATGACCCGTTTTCTATTTAAAGAGTTGTAGTCATTGTTTAACGAGGCACATGATGATGAAAAAACATTTTCCAATTGATGTTTTGAAAAGATCAATTCGTGGTGTCGACAAGATTTCTCTTATCTTGACAAAATAATGCACTGAGACGTACACTAATTTGTGTAAGATCAAGTTGTAAAGTAAACTTGATCCCTTTGCATGATTTGGCTTGTAAATCATGCCCGAGAAAATTAATTCCCGTTGTGAGCCAACGTTTTCCAAGGAAATACGTGACTTTAATATGAAAACCGGGTTGCAGTCAGAAATAACTACAAGCCATAATGGGCATGTTTTAAAAATGTACAACTTTTATACGGACTCTATTTATGGCACCGTGTCAATATTGATCGACATTTCTAAGGTCGTAAATATTACCGTACTAAAAGACATGCCCGATTTAAAAAACGAAAAATATTTTTGGTTTTTCTTGATTTTATAATTTTTATGGTTTTTGTAGATTTTATATTTTTTATGATTTTTGTTGGTTTTATATTTTTGTATTTTTCTTTTGGTGTTTATATATTTACGATAATATACATGATCACGAACAAAGGATACTCTGAATAGTTTACCACGACTATTCAGCTGTTTCTTCTGCCAACTCTTTGAGAGTCGCTGGAGTGAATGATTTCATGCCAAGCTTATCGATCAAAAACTCGATTCGTCCTCGATCTAAGGCTTTGGTGAACATATCCGCCAGCTGGTACTCAGTAGTGACAAAATACAGCTCGATCACTCTGTTCTCCACCTGCTCCTTAATGAAATGGTAGCGAATGTCTATGTGCTTGGCCCGGGAGTGTTGAACATAGTTGCAGCAAAGGGCAATGGCGCTCTTGTTATCACAATACATCGGGATTTTGTTAAATCCCAAACCGTAGTCAGTAAATTGTGATCTCATCCAAAGGACTTGAGCACAACAACCGGACATGGCGATGTATTCAGCCTCCGTGCTAGAAATTGCAGCGCTTTTCTGCCTTTTTGAAGACCAACTGATCAATCTATCTCCAAGGAGTTGCACAGATCCAGAAGTGCTACGCCTCGTGTCTTGACATCCAGCATGATCGGCATCTGCGTATGATATTAAAGCAATAGAGGAATCTTTCGGATACCATAGACCACGATGAAGTGTTCCTTTTAGATACCGAAAGATCCTTTTCACAACATGTAGGTGCTTTTTGGTAGGCCGAGCCTGATACCGGGCACACATGCATACAGCAAATTGCAAATCAGGCCTGCTAGCAGTCAGATAGAGAAGGGTGCCGATCATTCCACGGTAAAGTTTTGGATCGACAATAGTCCCATTCCTATCTTCATCTAACTTGGATTTCTCCACCATTGGAGTGTCCACGGGGTCACAATTATCAAAGTTATATTTCTTTAAAGATTCTAGAGCATATTTGGATTGATTTATAAAGATGCCTCTGGGATTTTGAGAAATCTGTAATCCTAAGAAAAATGAGATTTTTCCCATCATTGACATCTCAAATCGATTTGACAATTCTATGTTAGTGGCAGCAAATATTATATCATCAACATAAATTTGTACCAGAATCATGTCGTTGCCCTCCTTGAGAGTGAATAGAGTAGGGTCCACCTTGCCTTTGGAGAAGCCTTCCGAAATGAGATATGTTGAGAGGAGATCATACCACGCGCGTGGAGCTTGTTTCAACCTGTAGAGAGCCTTCTTAAGCTTGTACACATGATTAGGAAATTCCGTGCTAACAAACCCATCCGGCTGACTAACATAGACTTCTTCCCTTAGTTCACCGTTCAAAAATGCCGTCTTCACATCCATTTGATAGACGATCATGTTCATATGAGCAGCATACGCAAGGAATAGTCTAATTGCCTCCAATCTTGCCACAGGAGCAAAAGATTCTTCAAAGTCTATACCCAAGGCTTGTTTATATCCTCTAGCAACCAATCTAGCCTTATTCTTTAATACTGCACCCATCTCATCATGTTTAACCTTATAAACCCACAACAAAGTAAGGATGTTGGCCTTGTCAGGGAGAGGAACTAATTCCCATACTTCAAGTCTTTGAAATTCATTTAGTTCCTCTTGCATAGCTTCAATCCAAGATGATTGAGTCATAGCATGTTGCCAGTTTTTAGGTTCAACTTCGGAGAGAAATGCATCAAAGTAGCAATAGAGTGCACTCTCTTGTAATTGATGGCGTGTAGAGACTGGTCGATCTAGATTTCCAATAACATTCCTAATAGGGTGATCTTTTGTCCATTTGGTGCTATGTTTTTCAATCCTAGGTGGTCTGGAGTGAACAATAGAAGGAGCTTCTTCTGAGGTAGATGCGGCTGAAGGGTTTTCAGGTATCGCTACACCAAAGAAAGGAAGCTCTTGCAGGTGAGCATATTCCAAGTCGTGATCAATAGAATCCTCTTCCACATCATTAGGCACAAGTAGGGGTGACGATTCAGGTGTAGTTTGAGAATCACTTGGTGAGGGTGCATCCGGTTCAATGTGAATTGAAGATGCATTAGATAAAGCTTCATTTGCAGGAGCAATAACTTCAGGGATTGGAGCTATCACTACAGGTGCTGGAACTTCATCATTTGGGGGATCAAAGAATTCATCAAACAACGGTTGAAACAATTTATCCCACTCGGGCCTTGTTGGTGGTAAAAATGATGTAGAAGTAGGATTATTGGGAACTAATCCGGAACTAATAGCACCGGTTCCCATCTCATGAAGCGCAGGTTCAGAGCTGTGTTGCTCAGAAGCCATCGCTGTCAGCTCATCGAAATCTGCGTCCATAGTTTCTACAATCTTGCCAAGACGACGGTTGTAAATTCGGTATGCTTTCTTGGACGGTGAGTAACCAATGAAAATACCTATATTGGCTTTCGGTTGAAGCTTGCCCAAGTTCTCACTATTAATGTTTGGATAACAAAGAGCACCAAACACATGAAAAAATGAAACATCGGGTTTGCGGTCATGTAGAAGCTCATAAGGTGTTTTTCCATGGCGTTTCTGAATGATAGAACGGTTTTGGGTGAAACATGCAGTAGATATAGCTCCTGCCCACAAGAACAATGGAGCGTTCGCATAAATAAGCATAGTCCTAGCAGCTTCCATAAGTGTACGATTCCGTCTTTCAACGACACCGTTTTGTTATGGAGTGCGTGCAGCGGATGTTTCATGTGAGATACCAACTCCTTCATAGTAATCACGAAGAGTCTGGTTGACGAACTCTGTTCCATTATCTGTACGAATACGGCGGACAGTAGTATTCAAACGTACCTGAATGAATTTCAGAAAAGTGATGATAGCCTTCGGTGCTTCATCCTTTGTACGTAGAAATCTAACCCATGTAAACCTGGAGAAATCATCCACAATAACCAGAATGAATTTCTTACCGCTCACACTTTCAGTTCTCATTGGTCCACAAAGATCCATATGCAAAAGATGAAGTTTTTCTTGATTGGTGTCTTCATCTTTGGGCCTGTATGATTTCTTGGTACTTTTCCCCCTTGAACACGCGGAACATAAATGGTCCTTGTGAAATTTAAGCTTTGGAAGACCACGAACTAATTCGTTTTTAGCCAGATGATTAATAGCATCAAAGTTGAGATGAGATAATCTGCGATGCCATAACCAAGACTTGGTCTTAGATGCTTTAGAGAGAAGACATACTGGAGAGGCGGCCATCATGTCTTGTAGGGACAACGTATAAAGATTTGCACCACGAGATCCCTTCAACAAGTCTTTTCCTTCCAAGTTGCGGATGAAACATGTATGTTGTCGAAAAGCAACCTCTAGGTTGGAATCACAAAATTTTCCTACTGAAAATAAGTTATGACCAAGACCTTCTACATAGTATACCCTTGAAATCGTAACGTTTCCAATCTGATATTCACCATACCCCATTATCTTTGCTATATGATCATTCTCGTATTTAACCGTACCAAGAAACTTGCTGACGAAATTTCGGAGCATCGAGCGATCTCCGGTCATATGCTTTGAACAACCGGAGTCCAAATACCACAGGATGATTTGGACCACTTGAAAATATCACCACACGAAGACAATGTAGAGGTATCGGAATCTGAGTGTTCCTTGTTATTAGCAGGTACAGATTTAATAATCTTAGATTTGCTAATTCTAGGTTTCTTAGATTTCCTAGCCTTCTTCTTCCTAGTTGGTGGTGTAGATTCTAGTTGGCTTTAATCCTGAGGTATTTCTTCACTGATAGGCACTATAGTGGGGGCTGACCTAATTATAGGGCGCTGTTTCCATACTTTAGTGCTAGTGTGCCTAACTAAAAGACGCTCAGACCTAACCTCAATGGATGCATTCCTAGTTAAAGGGCACATTATTCCATCTAATGTCAAGGTCCTACCAGTGGGACGCCATTGCCATCCAACTTGGGCACGAGTTCTACCAGTTGGCTTCCATTCAAGATTATTCCTAATGGCATTCATTTCATTCACATGATCAATAAGACACAGATCATGACGTTGTGAAAACATACATTCATTACAATTCCAACACTTCAAATCAGAATTCACAAATGATTTAGGCTTCTGCACAGGTGCAGAGCTTTTAGTCTTAACATGATTCTTTTTATTTAAAACTGAACTAACATTCCTATGGTGAGCTTCTACTTTCTTCTTTTTGGCACTACTAGTGGAGGGCTTGATCTTATCTTTCTTGAGTGGCGATCCTTTAGCCATAGTAGTCTCTTTTAATCCTGTAGAAGGCAAAGTGGGAATATTAGCAACAGATTTTAAAGGTGCCTTACTAGATTGTGCCAATGACGGTTTTGCTCCTGGAGTCTTATTGAATGGAGTTACAGCAATGGGCCTATTAGTAAGTAGTGCAGAGCCTGGTTTACCTATGTGTTGCAAATATGCTAAGCAATATTGAACTCGCTTAATATATTCATGAGCCGAATAATAGTAGCTACTTGAGGGATCTAAGGCATAAAGATCGTCTAAAATATCCCTAACAAGATCTACATGCTTAATGGCATTCCTCATATAATCATCGTAGGTAACCGGGTTTCTCTTATGAAGCGGGTTCTTATAAAGCACTACTGACTTGGTTGTTGGAGCACTAGTGGACGGTGCAGAGTCGGTAGCTAAGTTATCAACAACTTCTTGTCGGGTGAGAAGAAGTGTCTCCTTTAACTCGGCCAAAACCATATTTTTGTCAATGAGCAGGATGTTTAAGTCAGAGATTTCCTCACACTTTTTGTTCAGTTGTTCAACATAAGATTGTTGCTATGCCGCATTAAAAGCGAAGCGTTCTTCTAGTGAACCATAAAGAGCGGATAGTCCCTGTCTTGTCCGATCCATCTCCCCTAGAACAGACGAAAGTCTAATTTCTAAGACCTGGTTTTTAGACTCTGCAGCCTCTAGTTCCAATTTGAGTGTTTCATTTGATGACACATCTCTCTTCAATCTCATAATCTCTTCCTCTAATGCCTTAACAATTGCAATCATCTTGTCACTCGTCTCAACACCGTTTTCACAACCATTTGATATCAAAAGATTCTCATTTTGAGTTTGTTGTTTTAATTCTAAAGATATACAATGTTGTTCTAGTTGATTAAAGCGTTTTGAAAGTAAATTGTAAGAATCTTGTAGCTTTAAAAACTCAACGTTAGATTCGTGAGAAGAATGATTATCTACCTCATTTACAGTATCAACAACATTTACAGAGAGATCACAAACATCATCACAAATATCATCACAAATATTCACAGCATCACAATTAATCATAGCGGATGTAAGCTCATTCGAATAATTAACATTTACAGTAGTAAGCACATCACACGAGATTACTGCAGACAAGAATCGGTCATATTCGGTTAAAATCTTTTCTTTTTCAATTAGTTGTAGTTCGTAAGCGGTGTCCATTTCATAAAACACTTTTTGAACTTCACCAATTTCAAACACAAGATTTTCCTTAAGAGATGCAAAACTTCCTTTTAAACTTTCGACAAACGGATTGATCTCAGTTTTAAACACCTCGTTCATGTGTTCGAAAGCCCATTCTCCGGCGTTTAGGCCATTTGAAGTCGTACATTCCAAAATGACCTTGTCAAAATTAGTAAAGTATTGATTAATCTCTTGCAAGTTTAACCATACAGTGCTAACAGGTGGAAGATCCTTTGGAATTTCCTTAGGACCGTCCATGTTGACAAGTGTAGGAAATGTACTAGGGTTTTCTTCATTCAACATGTAGGTTGGTGCTGTAATGAGATCTTTGTCCATATGGAAGCGAATTCTAAAATCCATTTTAGCAAGCTCCTTATTCATTTTAAAATAATCACACTCGGGATATTTTGCAGAATTGTATGACCGATCCTCATCAACTAGATCCTTACTTGTTCGATCATCGAAAATAACAATCGGGTCTAAGACCAATCCTAATTGGGTTGCATTATAAAGTCTTGGACTATGTCTTAAAGCTTGTTTTGCATACCTTGTATTAGGGGGAAGGCCTTTTTGACGAGATAAGTTAAATTCTCTAAATGAAGCATCAAATAAGTGCACTAGTTGAGAAGCAGCGTATTGTCTTAAAAGCAAGTAATCTAGACTTCTAATCTTATTAGCAGCATTAATCTCCATTTCATTCTTATTAGACTCGAGTGACTCAAAATCCGTTTGAAGTTTTTGAAAATTAGTGACCACTAACTCCTTTTCTTTAAGTTCATTAGAAAGATTTGCTCTTAAGTTTTCAATTTCTTGCAAGTGACCCATTTGTTTGTTTCGAAAGTGATCATATTCGGGATTAGTTAGAACACTAGACGAAGGCACTAATTCCAAAGTTTGAACTTTCTCGTTGCTTAAGGCAAGCTCATCAGACAAATTCTTATTCTTAGCTAAGGTTTCTAAAAGTGCAGCATTCATTTGGCTAAGTCATGTAGCAGGAACCATGACCAAATCTTGTTGAGCAGGAGTATGCTTATTCGAAATGGCTCCCGGTTGTGACTCACTCAAAATCTGGGGACTCACATTGATATTACTATCATTGATTGTCTCCTCATTTGAAAGACTCACCACCAAAGATTCATTCGAATCAGCACTCTCTTGCACAACTTGATGTGGTTGAATACTAACATCAGTGGTATTATCAGTGGTATTAATAAGTACCTCAGATCTCTTTTCTGGCCCTAAGCTGGAGATAGTTGCCATGAGAGCAGCCTTTGCAGATTGAAATTCATCACAATCTGAGTCATACGCATCAAGATCATCGGCTTGGTATGCTGCATTCTGTGTGGTGACAACGTCTTGTTCAGCAATCCCTGGATCAGCAAGAAATGCAAGCTCCTCTTCATCAAGTTCCCTTCCTTGTGCCTGAGCATTCACCAGATAGATCTTTTCTGCAAACCATTGTCCATCCCTTCTCCTCTTGGGTTTCTTGCAATCCCTGGACATGTGTCCTTCTTCCTTGCAGTTGTAGCATGTAATCATTCTCAACTTGCCTGTGGAATTAGCCCGTGGAGCAGGATTGACCATTGGAGCCTGATTGACTGTGCGAGCATTGGTAGTTGATGTGGTAGGTCTCCCCTGATATGGTTGAATAGGCTGAACCATTACCCTGCCATTCTCAATAGTAGCTTGTTGACGAGAATTGGATGAATTTCTCAACTGATTGTTGGTTGGAGCTGATCCTCTGTATCCTCGTTTGCTTAAAGTCCTTGTGAGATAAGCAAACATAGTGGTTAGCACTTCAACTGGGTCAGCTCCTTGTTTGAATACAGGAATGGGGACTTCCTCATCATCACAATACATTGCTTGGTCTTGATGAGCTGCATAATCACTAGAAGGAATACTCATTTGATCAGGGTAGCTTGTTGGATATGCTGCATTCTCTTGATAAGAAGAATATGAAGGCTGAGCACAAGGTGCAATGTTTGCTGGGTGAAGTTGTGAAGCATACTGTGGTGAAGGTGCATTAAACCGATATTGTTGCTGATGTAAGGTGGGTGGTTGCGGTAGAATCGAGTATTTGGGGAAGGTTGGTGTCATGTAAGGTGATGGATGATAGGCTTGATGTCCCAAGATATAAGGTGTGTTGTTGTGTGACAAGCTTGGTTGATTCGCCATCAAGGCTAAGGAATCGGGGTACATACCTCGAGGAGAACGGTGCATGATCACATGTTTCTCATGCTGCTGAAGAAAAGCATAGATTTGATCTAAATTGCACTTATGCAAATCCCGGGTTAACTTAACATCGGTAATATACTCACCCCATTCAGCTTGAGGTAAAGTATTCAAAAACTTGGTGTTAACCTGGAATGGAGCAATCACGAGATTGTATACATTCAGATCATTCATTAGAGTAGTGAATCTGAAGTAATAGTCGTGTAGCGTTTCCCCTGGGCTGTACGTGAATCTATCAAACAGATCATACAACTAACATTCCCTTTCCTGTTTGGTAAGAGACGTACCTTGTAGTAACACCTTTAGACGTTCCCATAAATCCTTGGCAACCGTATATTGACTTACCATGCGATAAATATCATGCGGAAGAGCTTGGAGAAGAGTCTGTAGAGCCTTTTCATCAGCATCAGCAATGAGTTGTTGTGCCGGTGTGAGTTCTTCATATTCTCTTGGTCGAGACACGTTATTCGCCACAATGGTACCATAGTCGAGTGTACCATTCAAAATCGATTTGACCATAAGCCTTCCGTATGTTGGTTTGCCCTTCAGGTATTGCATCATACGGCCCTGCCATGCCTCAAACACCTCTTTAATAAGCATCAGTGGACGACTATCAGTTCCCGTTATGATTGAGATATCCGTAAGAGATGTCATTTGAGGCATTAATGAACTCGGATTCATTGTGATCACTTAAGAGACTCAAAGATTATCGGTTGATCGAGCAGTGAAGAAAGGTTGAGAATTTGTGTTGTGTTGGTTGAAATCAAAATCAAGATTAAATCCACTAAAGATCGTAGAAAAAACTCAAATATCCCTTGAACTTGCTTATACGGAATAACCCTAACTCAGAATAAATCCTATTCGGAATAATCCCTATTCGGAATAACCCTATGCTGAAAAACCCTTATACTGAATAACCCTATGCGGAATAACCCTATTCTGAAAATACCCTATTCGGAATAGACCCTATGCTGAATAAACCTTATGCGGAAAAAATCCTTATGCGGAATAATTCTTCAATTCGGAATGTTTGGCTATTGGCTATTCGGAAAACTTTGCTATTCGGAATGATCGGCTATTGGCTATTCGGAAAACTTTGGCTATTCGGAAAGAATTGGCTATTCGGAAAACTTTGGCTATTCGGAAAGAATTGGCTATTGGGAAAGATGGGCTTATTCGGAAAGATTTTGCTATTCGGAAACAAATTGCTATTCGGAAAGAATTTGCTATTCGGAAAGAAATTCCTATTCGGAAAGAATTTCCTATTCGGAAAAATGCTGCTATTCGGAAAACTCTTCTATTCGGAATGTCTATTCGGAAAAATCCTGCTATTCTGAAAACTCTCCTATTCGGAATGTCTATTCGGAATACTCTGGAAATATCAGTTCGAGACTTTGAAAACAGCTTTAAATCCGATTTTTTGATCAAAAAACACAAAAAGTTTTATGATTTTTACCAAAATAAGCTAAACCCAATCCTTATCAATTAATCCCAATAACAAAAACACCAAAAACAACAAGATTCAAGATTGATTTTTTCTAAAGATCACTAATTGATTCAAAAACTAAAAAAGCAACACAATCCCTACCTTAAATCACCCCATGGCTCTTGATACCAAATGTAGAATATTGATAATCTATGAATCTATGAAGTGGGTTGATGTTTTCTAGTGAGAGAAACTAGAGAGAGAAAGTGAGAGAAAACTATGTGTATTTTATTAAGTGGAACTAGAATAATGAACAACAACCAACCCCTTTCCATGGTGGAAAGGGGTATTTATACTTCCAAGCAACATTGGGCTTGGGCCGGTCCATGACAAGCCCATGGACCGGTTCTTACTTAACTTAATAAGTAACAATTAACTATTTGTTAACTACGAGCTATTACAACATAAATCATATTGTGGAGTGACCGATACTTCTAATATACGTTAAAACGTATTTCTAACAATATGATAATAATAATGTGTTTGCTAATGAACGACGGCATCCTGAGCAACCCGAAAGCATCAATGGCACATATGTAATGGACACAGAGGGTAGCAATATCTCTACGGATTTACAGCATATGTCTAATTATGACGGTAATGCTGCTCAGGATACTGACTCGGATGAGGACCGTGATTTGCTTGCGTCTATTATTGATTCTTTAAAACATGAAATTGAGGAAAACAAAGAGGCTAATAAACGTTTGAAGCAAGCAAACACATCCTTAGCCGAGGAGATAGACAGGCTTAAAGAGTCTGATTATGTAAAAGAAGTTGATCGACGAGTTGCAATAGCTAATGGTTTGGTGTATGAACGTAACGTGCTCAACGAACAATATTGTTCTGAAGTAACACACGAAATTCATATGTCAAAACAAAAGATATCGGAACTTGAAGAACAACTGCTGCTACATAAACTCCAAATTACTGAGTTAGAGTCGGTTAACAAAGAACAAACTGAGCTTTATAAAACTCGTGAAGAAAAGGATATTGAAAAAATTCTTGCTTTGGAAAAGAGAGTCGACACGTTAAATAACATTGTTTACAAAACGGGTCAGTCTATTCAAACCATGAATATGCTCAATAGAAATATGCAAACGAGTTTTGTCAAGCCTGAATATCTCAAGAAAGTTCAAAGTACCAAGCCTGCTCTTTATGATATCGGTTGTTATGTTGATAATCTTGCTCTTATGCTTTCCCCTGACTGCGACGAAATCATTCGTCAACAAGAAGAAAGTCGATCGAACTTAAGTGACCTAATAAACCTTTCTGATTCTTATCATTATATTAAGTTTGTTCCTCAAAAAGAACTTTCCAAAGAAAAAAAGATGTATAATAGAGTTCCACCACCAAGTGATGAACCCCAAAAGAAAGTTTCTTTAAAAAGAAGTTTCAAAAAGCAATCAATTCTGTTAGAAAAACAAATTTCTGAAGAAAAACGAAAATGGGATGAGAAAAGTAAAAGTGTTAAGCAATTTGAGTTTATAAAACAAGGGGTTTTAAATTTGTAGAAAGGTGTCGCCGATTATGAAAAAGTCTCTAGAGATACCATTTGGAATATTAAACCTAACCCACAAGTAGAAGTCGTCATTCAACAATGCATTGTTCCAACCATTGATGATCTTTCAAAAAATGTGGAAATGTTTTATAATGCTCTCACTGAGGAAATGTTAACTGAATTAAGCTATGTCAAATCTCTTGAAGATGAAGTTGATTTTATTCAAATTAAATTAAAGACACAAGAACACCAAGTTTCTAACAAAATTGATCGACTTTTTAAGGAATACTTTTATGCTGACCATATGAATGCTATACTTGGTTTGTATACCGATGTTGATAAATATTGTCATGTAGCATGTCTAGTGTCAGAATCGGACGAGAAATGTCGCAATCTTGAAGAAGAGTTTTCGAAACAAATTCAGTTTTATAACAAACTTTAGAAAAGTTTTTCCCAACTTGAGAAACACTCCATTTCTCTTGAACTTGCTTTACAAAAAGGTGATAAATCTCATAATCATAATAAGTGTCAAGAAATGGCAGCATCTTCGTTTCGTATTTTAAATGAAAAAGATTTTGAAATAAAGGATTTGAAAGCTCAACTACAAGAAAGAGAAATGGCAATCAGTGAGTTACAAAAGCTCATTGAGAAACTGAAAGGAAAGTCTGATTTGGGTAAACCATCAGCTGCTCGTCAACTGAATGCGGTTAAATGCCCTAAATCATCTATTTTGGGCAAACCCCCACAGACTTTGCCTAAGCTAGGAACTGATAAGAACACAAATGTGATAGCACCTGGAACGTACAAGATGAACACTAGGTCCACTCAAACTGAAACATCGGGGCACCTCAGAATACTAGGAAAACTAATCAACGTGTGTCTTCTTCTATAGAAGTAACTCCCACTACTAGCATTAGCGGACCACAGCTTAAGAGCACTAGAATTAAAGATAGAGTCATGCCTAACAATAGTCAAGGGAAGAAGAAGGAAGTAGAAGATCACCGTAGGAATTTTAAGTTTTCTAAGAATAAAACGTCTGTAACTGCATGTAATGACAGTTTGAATGTTAAGACTTCGAATGTTGAATTTGTTTGTGTTAAATGTGGAAAATGTGTTCGTACTTTCAATCATGATGCTTGTGCTCTTAATCATAATGGCGTGAATACTAGAACTAGGAAGCCTATTCCTGTACCCACTAGTACTAGAGAACCCACAAGAACTTTGAACCAATCCACTGATCAACCACTTAAGAAACTAAGTGCGTTAGACTCTACTTCTCTGCGTAAACAAAACAGATTAAAGAAGCTATATGAGAACATGATTAGGACATGTACACGGGGGTATTCGAGATTTACACCACCCGGATACAAATGGGTACCTAAGTTAACCACTTTAGTGATTGGGTCGAGGAACATCAGCTTGCGTGTAGACTTTGCATCTAAGCCCACTACTATTTTGGAACCCGTTTCTATCAAGGGATCCCATTTGTCAAATTCTACATTGTCTTCTAATTCTTCTGCAGCTCGTCGAAATCATCCTATTCATAATGGACTCCGGGTGCGCAAAGCACATGACGGGCAATCTCAAGCTTCTCATTAACTTCGTGGAGAAGTTTCTTGGTACGGTGCGGTTTGGAAATGATCAGTTTGCATCGATACTTGGATATGGCGATTTGGTTCAAGGAAATCTCACTATCAAACGGGTTTATTACGTTGAGGGACTGAATCACAATTTATTCTCGGTTGGTCAATTTTGTGATGCGGATTTGGAAGTGGCTTTTCGGAAATCTACTTGCTATGTTAGAGACTACGATGGGAATGACCTTCTTACAGGCTCTCGCGGTTCTGATCTCTACACAGTAACTCTTCAAGACACATCTTCAACAAATCCAATTTACCTAATGGCTAAAGCTTCATCATCTCAAGCATGGTTATGGCATCAACGATTGTCACATCTCAACTTTGACACCATCAACTTGCTTTCGAAAAATGATATTGTGACCGGTCTCCCAAAGTTAAAATTCGTCAAATACCATCTTTGTTCTTCTTGTAAGTTGGGGAAAGCAAAACGGAAGTCTTTCAAAACAAAGATTACCCCAAGCTCAAAAGGACGAGTGGAACTTCTACACATGGATTTATGTGGTCCCATGCGTGTAGAGAGTATTAACGGGAAAAAGTATATTCTCGTGATTGTTGATGATTACTCTAGATACACATGGACTTTCTTCTTAAGGTCCAAGGAAGAAACACCAGAGGTTCTCAAAAACTTTCTCAAGCTGATACAACGCAATCTTCAAGCTCAAGTCTTTACCGTAAGAACAGATAGGGGTACTAAATTTTTGAACAAGAATTTGCAATCTTACTTTCAAGAAGAAGGCATCGAACATCAAACGTCTATTGCTCGAACTCCTGAACAAAACGGCGTTGTCGAAAGACGGAACCGCACCTTGGTTGAGGCAGCTCGAACAATGCTTTCTGCTTCAAAATTACCACTATTCTTGTGGGCTAAAGAAATTGCAACTACCTGTTATACTCAAATTCGTTCTCTCGTCATCCCAATACATGAAAAGACAACTTACCACATCATCAATGGCAGGAAACCTATAGTTAAATTCTTTCACGTATTTGGATCTTTATGCTACATTCTTAAAGACGGTGAGAATCTCGACAAGATGAAAGAAAAAGGTGTTGCATGTATTTTTGTGGGGTATGCTACATTGTCGAAAGGATATCGAGTTTACAACAAGAAAACAAAGATTATTATAGAAACAATTCATGTGAACTTTGACGAATTGCCACAAATGGTACTTGATCACAACAGCTCAAGTCCCCCACCTCAATGTCCAGCAATGGCACCTACACAAAACAGTTTATGTCCCGTGCAATAATGTCAACAAAGTACTCCTACAGCATACTCGACGGATACAACACATATGAATGAGTTGGTTGACTTATATGATCCAATGTTTGATGAATATTACTATGGAAACAATCAAGTTGTGTCAAAGCCTTCCGCTGTCAATACTGCTGATGCACCTGAACAAAATCAACAAGACACAACTGCCTCTACTTCAGCAACCGTTTCTCAAGACACAATTCCATTGGATACTCAACAAACTCAAGAAACCATCATACAACCAACATCACCAACCGTCAATGCCGAAGGAGGAAACAACAATCAAGCAGTCGATGCACAACCTGACGAAGAAGAATTTATCAACTCGTTCGGTACATCGGTACACGAAGTCGGAGAGTCTTCTACTCAACATGTTGATCCGTCCAACATGCATACATTCTACCAAAGATATCCATCTACTCACCATTGGACTCGTGATCATCCATTGGAGCAAGTAATTGGAAATCCTTCACAACTGGTTCGAACACGCAAACAACTCAACACCGATGGCAATGTGTGTATGTATGCACTCACCGTGAGTTCAACTGTACCTACAAACATCAAACAAGCCATGACTGATAATGCGTAGATTGAATCAATGCAAGACGAAATTCATCAGTTTGAACGCCTAAATGTTTGGGAACTTGTTGACAGACCTTATGGAATTTTGCTTTTAGACTTCAAATGGATCTTGAAAAACAAACTGGATGAAGAACAAACCATCATCAAAAACAAATCTCGTCTTGTGGTTAAAGGGTATCGTCAACAAGAAGGGATATATTTAGATGAATCATTCGCTCTAGTTGCTCGTTTGGAAGCTGTCATGATATTCTTTGCTTATGCTGCACATAAGGGCTTCACGGTTTTTCAGATGGACGTTAAAACTGCTTTTCTCAACGGTCATTTTAAGGAAGAAGTGTATGTGAATCAGCCGGAAGGATTCATCGATCCTCATCACCCTGACAAAGTCTATCGTCTCAAGAAGGCTGTATATGGACTTAAACAAGCTCCAAGGGCATGGTACGAAGAACTATCCAACTTCTTGGTGTCGAAAGGATTCTCCAAAGGTTCTATTGATCCTACTCTCTTTATTAATAAATATGGGGATGACATACTGTTGGTACAAGTTTATGTTGATGACATTATTTTTGGTTCTACGAACCCAAAACTTTCAAAACGTTTTGAAAAATTAATGCACAGGAGATTTGAAATGGCAATGATGGGGGAGCTAAAATTCTTTTTAAGCCTCCAGATTCATCAATCCCCACGTGGTATCTTTATAAACCAAGCTAAGTATGCTCAAGATATACTTAAAAAGCATGGTATGACCTCATGTGCTCGCGTTGGTACACCACTGTCGACCACATCCCTAGACGCTGACTTGTACTCATATCCCGTAGATCAAACGCGATATCGCAGTATGATCGGGTCACTTATGTACCTTACAGCCAGCAGGCCTGATATTCATCATGCCACATGCTATTGTGCACGATATCAAGCCAAACCTACGCAAAAGCACCTCAAAGAGGTTAAACGGATCTTTCGGTACCTTAAGAATACCATTCACATGGGACCCTGGTATCCGAAAGGAACCGGTTTTCATCTAACAGCTTTTTCAGATTCTGATCACGCAAGTTGCCTTGATAGTGGAAAAAGCACTTCTGGTAGCGTACAATTTCTATGGGAGACAAACTTGTGGGTTGGTCGTCAAAGAAGCAGGACTACACTTCGCTCTCATCAGCTGAAGCAGAATATTTGGCTCTATCAGCGTGTTGTACTCAAGTACTCTGGATGAGAACTCAACTCACGGATTATGGCTTCCACTTTGATAAAATACCTATATATTGTGACTCAAAGTTGGCCATAGCCATTTCTTGCAATCCGGTTCAACACTCCCATACCAAGCACATCGCAGTCAGATATCACTTCATCAAGGAACAAGTGGAACGTGGAATCGTGGAATTATACTTTGTCAGAACTGAGTACCAGATAGCTGACTTTTTTACAAAAGCCCTATCTCAAAATAGGTTTCAGTATCTCGTTGGCCGTCTTGGTATGAAGTATATGACTCCCGAAGACTTGGAGGTTTTGGCAAATGAAGCTGCTTGATTTTCCTGTCATTATGACTTCTAAGCGCATCACAGCTTAGGACTCGGACCTCAATTATGGAAAGTTTATCTCGGACGATAACTTATCCTTCTCAACCAGAAATTAATATTTCTCGGTCATGAGCTTCCTATAAAAACATTCAAAGTTTTTAAGTTCATGAAAAACGACTTCTAAGTAAATGTCAGCTTAGAACTCGTACTCCCACTTAAGGAAAGTTTATCACGGATGATAACTTATCGTACACAACGGGAAATTAATTTTTCTCATTCATGAGCTAGTCACAAAACATTCAAAGTTTTGAGCTCATCTAAATCGGAATTTATTTAAAAACCGTTGAACATAATTTTTCAAGAATTTCTCAAAAATATTTTTCTAAATCTTTCAAAATTGTGTGTTCAACACTCCTTTCCTCATATGTGGTTTTCATATCTCAAAATTGTCATATCTTATTTTGATCAATTTTTGAGGGGGAGCATTTTAAAATCAAGCCTTTTAATGTTGTTGGGTACATCTCTAAAATTGTCATATTTTATGTATCCAACACATTCCGAAAATGATATTAAATCTGTCATATATTATCGGTAAAGGCATCTCAAGTCCGTACCTCAACATATTTTGTGGTGTCGTTTTTCTAAAATTTTGTCAAATTTTGTCTCAAGACACACATATATTGTTGAGGGGGAGCGACCCGACTGAAAATGTTCCATGATTCACACGTGCACACATGTTTCTCTCACGTTGATTTTTCGGAAATTGTCATATTTTAATCAATTGGTATCTCTAATATTATATTTCTGTATTAGAGATAGGGGGATAAAATGTGATTAAAAAGTAATATATCGCAACATGTGATCTTAAAGACTCAAGTGCAACTCTTTCCTTCACATGTCAAACTATTTCGTATATCGATGCATGTGTGTAGGGGGAGATTTTTGGAAATGTAAAACTTTGAAAGTGTTAAAAGTTTTGATTTTTATCAAACACTTTGAATGGTTTTCAATGGTTTTATGGTTACGATATTTACCTAAAACAACCTACTATCCACGACGGAACGATGGAGTCAAAAGGTGGTTTAGGATAGGAGACTAAGTCCTATGATCCAACCAGAACCGGAGGGATCTACCCAAGGACATTCCATAGCTAGAAATAGTTGTCCTTAGGAAAGATGGAGTTGAATGAAGCTGAACGCGAACCAATTACCTAAGTTAGCACTGGAACAATCACAACAAGGTGCTAGTGATGACGTATTGGTAAGCATTGAAGGAGTTGAATATACTATGCAACTTAGGCAAAAACCGGATCAATACATCTATTGAAGACAAGTCATCATGGACCCAGTGATGCAATGCACAACCCTTCCCAGCCATTCGAGTTTCTCTCAAAAGAAACTTGTCTTATTGTCACGGATATCAACACGTATCTATTGACTTTCTCACTCCGAGATAGTTAATATTGAAAAGGTGGCAGTCTGCTACAGCCTCCGATTACCAAAATGCACTTATTGAGTCTAGAGCCAAAAAGAGATCCATCTATCATCTCATTAGGACACAATCGAGTCCTACGCATTATCCTTGTGATATTTCCAGAACATCTGAGTGATACGATTCACAATGAAGATAGAAATCCTGCTTGAGCCAGCATTAAACAAGCTCATGGTAGGTAACTTGTGCGATTCTACACGAATCAAACTTGTGAGAACTGGAAAGCAACTAAGTTTTGATTCTTAATTGATTCAAACTTGATTCCTGGTTTCTTCGCAAAATCCGTGTGATCTTGCCAGAACATTCAGAGTGACACTCATTAGGGTTCACAGTGACGAATGGAAATCCTTCCAGTGTCAACATCAAACAGCACTGCGGTAGGTGACTCGTAAGATTCTCTATGAATCAAGCTTGTGACAAACTGGAAAGCAACAATGGTGCGATTCTTTTAGAATAAAACTTGTTCCAAGAATTCTGAATTGACGTCTCTAATCAAACGGATAATTTATCCTTATGATTCACTCTTTACGTTCGCAGTCTGCTTTGAGACGGTCGAGTAAAGAGAACTGGCTATTACCGTCGGGAAACCCTGTCAAGGAGGTTCTTAATCGAATCTACCCGATCACAGGTACGGTTCTGATACCGTCTAATGGTCCCGGAGGTAAAATGCTACCGAGTTAGGATGAATGTTCAAAGCCATTTTATCCGTGTCTTTATATGTTGCTGCATATCAAGAAGGTGGCGTAGCTGTGTAACCGATGTCGACTTAGAAGTCACAGGAGCACAAGATGGCGATATTCAAGATACTTAAGAATGTAATAGGTCACCTTGTCACAAGAGATCAAGATGAACACTATCAAGAATAGATTGAAGATCTCAAGCACTCAAAGGCAAATGACAAAAGCTCAGATAAAGATCACAAAGCATGAAGGAACAAAACCGCTACAAACAAGATCAAGACCAAGATACAAGATCAAAGCAGGAAGATCTCCTATTCAAGAATGTATTCACTCAATCAGCTTATGCTTTTTAAGCTTTTTAAGATGACCGATACATTGGGGGAGATTGTTAGCCCTATATTTTATATAGTCGAACAAGAATGTAATAGGTCATCTTAGTCGTAAATGGTCTTGTATTGTAATAGGTTAGTCGGGAAAAACGGGCTTGGACTTTAAGCTAATATTGTATAAGTTAGGGGCGTAAACACAAAAACAAAGCCAAGCCCGGCCCAAGGATACTCAACCCACGGCCCATATGCCAAGGGTATATATATCCTCTTCCATGTGTGGAAGAGGGTGTTGGTTCATTTTACTTTCTCTTTCTAGTAAACATAAAACCTTCCACCATCTCTATTGTTTCTCTCTCTACTTTTCTACTCTTTCTCTCTCTAGAATCTTGTGTTATGGGTTAAGTGGGATTAACACTATGTCTATTTCAAACTACAAGCAAAAATGGTGAAAAATATTAAGCTATATATCCGTAAAACACTTTGTAATTACCAAATTTTATTCACAAAAGGACAAAATGTAATAACATGAAAGTAATGTGCTCAAAATGTAAAGTAATGGAAAGTAATAAACTTGAAATGTAAAATTCAGAAAATACAAGGACCTAAAATGGAAATTCCAACAAATATTTAACTATCTTTTAACAAATAACAAACAACCTAACTGTTTTTGACAAGTTGTTAAAAGATAAAGGGCTGAAAAATTGCAAACCCTAAATAGTAGAAAGATTAGCCACAAATTCAAACAGATACAAACTACAAGGACTAGAATGCAATTAATAGGAACTTCTAAACAAAAACGGACATCAATCAAAGAATTAGCTAGTATGAGCTTATTACTGAACCAATTAAGCTCAAACCAATATTAAAATGCTTAAAATCAAAAATTACCTAGACTTGTATGAGGAAAAAAACATAAAACCAAGTAATTCTCAAGTTAGCTTATTCCAATAAGCTAACATTAATCAATCTAATAAGCCAGACATCCACAACTTGATTTTAATTTAAAAACTTGTTAAACAGCTTATCAAGAGTAGGGAATGTTTTTCCTTTTTGTAAATGGTCAAGTGAATAAGCTAGAAAATGGATTTAAGCTGAAATGTAGCTTAGTTGACCAAGTTTGACCAAATTTCTGAAAAAGATGAAAAGCTCAAAATCCACTCAGGACATGTTTCTAAACAAGATTATGAAAGAAAATAGCTAGATTTATGAAGTAGAAATTGATCTACAAGAAAACAGTCCACTTCTTATTACAGAAACTTGACTTAGCTAATGTGCTTATTAAAAAGCAGATTTCTAGCTTAATTCTGAAAACTGTAGAGATTCCTTGCACAGAGTTGAACCTTTGATGTTAAGCTATAACTAGAAACTTGTTTCAAGAAATTTGGTTAAGAAATGAACACTTGGCATGGATTTGAAAGTAGCAAGTTTTATGATGAAAAATATCACAGACTTGGACCCAAACTTTTTCAATACCATTTGCCTTTTTGACTTTAAATTTGACTTCAAAACCAAACCAAACTGTTTCTACTAGTTTACTGAAGGACAATGAGCAAAAATTAACAAGTTTAACAAACTTTGATCACAAAATCAAGAAAGATCCAAACACCAGTTAACAAGCTTGATAAGAACTTTTACAAAGCAGATTTCAATAGAAGTATGAATTAAGCTAAGACTGATATCATAACAGGTTGTATGAGTAAAATGAAGAGTAATGAAACTGAAATCAAACTTGTAAACAAACTTTAACACAAAGTGCACTCTAATCACTATGACTGATGAATATCAAACTGAAATCAAATGAAACTTAGACTAAGGCTAAAGATTTATCACAAGCTATCAAATTCACAAATTTACACTAAAACAAGCCAAATCACATGATCATAGCAGCATATTATGTTTACACTAGGAATTGAGCAAGCAATCCACATTTGAGTGGAATTTAAAAATAGAATTAAACAAACTTTTTAGCTAAGGCCTCCTTTGATGGAGGAGTGTGGCACTGAGCCAACTCAAATCTACAAGAACACCATAAGAACACCACCATTAACCCAGTTATCACCTCCAAAAGCCATTGTTGAACAAATCAAACCAAACTGCATCAAACTGCTACTCATGAACTGAACTAGACTGACTGAGCTGGATAGAACATAACAAGCTTCCAAGATGTATCAACTACACTTCATTGATCACTCAAGATCAATGAAATCTCAAAGCAGTAACAGTATTGAAAAAATGAGTAAGTGAATTGAAGGATAGAGAAAGGAAATGGATATTTTTTTTAATTTTTATTGATGATTCAAAGGAAATCTATTACAACAGCTTTAACTAACTCATAACTAACTCTGAAGAGTGTGTCAAACTCTTGAGAGAATTTGCTAACTGAATGAAAGAAACAGGAATGAGAGGGAAGTAAAAGTGTGTGTGTTTTTTTCACACTTGACTACTTGCTACAAATGAGGCCCTATGTGTCAATTTATAGAGTGAAAGTAAGAAGTGGTTGGGAGTAGCGACGTGTCTTGACCAATCAGTTGTTGCCAAGTGTCATAAATCTGATAATTGAAACTAGCCGTTGCACGTTTGAATTTGGGATTTTCTCTTTGGTTGACTTTCAGGCTAATTGAGCATGTGGGATAGAATCCTTGCTTGAAAACGATCACTTTTCATGTATAAAGTTTTTCTTGATATGCACTCTAGCTCTTGATCGATTCTGGATATTTTGAGAGGTTGAAGATGCCACGTGGTGTAATTTGGTTGGTTGAATATAAGAGACACGGATCATATCTATAATGAAGAAATTCCATTCGCTTATTTAAGAAAGTGCGGATTGCACTGTTGTGATACGTTGAGTTATGATGAGAGAGAGTGAGTGGCCAGGTGTCGACTAGTTTGGCAATCCGAGACTCATTATTCTAGCAATCTGATTGGCTAAAAGCTTGCACACACGGATTGATATTAAATTTGAGGCATTTTTTACACTTTAAGTCCCTTGTCTTTGGCGGAATATCAAAATGAGCTCTAATCTTCATTCCAATGGCAATTTCAGTCCTTCAACTTGCATTCTTGTTCATTAGCCCTTTGACTTGGTTGACTTGAAGTTTGACCATGTTTGACTTTGATCTTGACTTTTCTAATGTTTGCATTTAAATCCCTCAACTTTTGAATATTGTCAAGATAGGTCCTTCATCTTCAATTGACTTGTCATCTTTGATCCTTCTCTTGTCTTTTCATCATTAATGAGCTTGATTTCCTCTTGTTTGCTTGAAAATGTATCTTTGTTACCTATTTAAGCACAAACACAAAACACACCACATAATTCTACTTTATAGCACAAAAGTTAGGTATTTTCCATGTGTTTTAGGGTGATTTGTTGATTAATTGATATGAGATTTTGCTCATATCAGAGAGCTTCTCTCTCACTTCTTGATTTGAGTGGCATGCTCACCCGCCGGCGTACACAAATACCATTTGATGTACTACCCCTTCCTCCGAAAAGGAAGAAAAAGAGAAAGAGTAAAAACAACACCGTCCATCAAGCCGATCCCGAGAATCGTGCTTTGAACAACACACAAGAAGCCATGGACGCCATTGAAAATCGACCTTTGATGGAACACCTTCAATCCAATGTGCAAGGATATGCCGATGCTATTGTTATACCTGAGATACCCGCAAACACCTTTGAGCTTAAGACATCTATGATTAGCTTGGTTTCAAACACACCGTTTTTTGGGAGACCTAGTGATAATCCACACGATCATATTAAGAAGTTTCTATATCTTTGCAATACCATTAAGTAATATGGAGTTCTCATGATGCCATTAAGTTGATCTTCATCCAATTTTCCTTAGAGGGCAATGCTAAGTATTTGCTAGATACACAACCACCTAAGAGCATTACCACTTGGGATGACTTTACTAAGAAGTTTTTAAACAAGTTCTTCCCCCATATAAGACCACGACTTTGAGAAACCTGATTATTGGATTTCAACAAAAACCTAGTCAAACCTTTAGTGATGCTTGGGAAGAGTTCAAGGAGTTATTGAGAAAATGCACCAATCATGGATTCAATGAGGTTCACCAAATCAATACTTTCTACAATGGATTAAGACCACATCATCAAGATTCCCTCAACTCCTCCACGTGTGGGAATATTCTTTCCAAATCCATTCAAGAGGCATGGGACATTATTGAGACTAAATACATGGTGCAAACTAACACACAATTTGATGAGAGAGTCCATGTGGTGCAAGAGGGTGTTACTCCACAATTGGATAAGATTATCTCTCAAAAGTTTAATACTATGACTGATACACTCTTGAAACTTTGTGAAATCACTTTGAACAAAAATTCCACCAATGATGTGAGTGTTATTGCTATTTCTTGTGAGACTTGTGGAGGTCCTCATTCTTACCAACAATGTGATAAGGTTCAAAATGAACAAGGTGAATGTTATGCTTATCAAGAAGAACATAGAGAGCACTTCAAACCTAAATTCAATCAAAACTATCTCTCTTACAAGTCAAATAACTACCTTGCTCCACCCAGCTTTCCACCCCATCCACCCACCCAAAATCAACCCAATCCTCCTCAATTTCTACAAAGAAATCAAGGGCCTACGCCAAACTACCAAGGGAATAACTATAAAGCACCTAACAACTTTCACAATCAAGGAAATAACTTTCATACACCCAATCAAGGATTTAACCAACTACCTCCACACTTTCAAAATCAAGGTCAAAATTAAGGATATGGGAAAAATGATACTTTTGAGATTTTTGAAAGAAGAATTCGTGAAAGTGAAAAGAGAATACATGAGCAAGTGAGAGTTATGAATGAGGAGTCTACTAAGGGATTTTGATGATGCTTAATCAAAGACCACAAGGGGCTCTACCTTCAAACACACAAACAACCCAAGGGCTAATATCAATGCTATCACAACAAGAAGTGGAAAGACAACTAATGATCCTTCACCTCCTTCACCTTCTATGGTTAAGCCTACTATGGTTCCACCTTGTGATAAGCCTTCAACATCTACTTCACCACCTTCAAGCTTTACCACTTCAACACCTACACCTTCTCATCCTACACCCACTTCTCCTTTACCTTCCACACCTCCCAATGAAGAACCTAAAAAAGAGAAACCTTCCACCACAACAACTCCTCAACCTACACCAAAACCAAGCCTTCCTTACCCATCAAGATTGAGAAAGGAGAAATTGAAAAACAAGGATGATATTCAAGTCTCTAATTTTTTGAGGATGTTCAAGCAACTTAAAATAAACATCTCCTTTACGGAAGCTCTTGCATATATGCCAAAGTTTGCCAAAATGTTCAAAGATCTCCTCTCCAACAAGGAAAAATTGGTGGATTTGCCTAACACATTACTTAATGAGAATTTCTCAGCCGTGTTGCTCAAAACCTTACCTACAAAACTTGGAGATCCAGGGCGATTTTTGATACCTTGTAATTTTCCTAGGGTGGAAAATTGCATGACACTAGCGGATCTAGGGGCAAGCATTAATCTCGTACCTTTATCGGTTTGGCAAAAACTCTCTCTTCCCGAGCTCACTCCTACCAGGATGACCCTTGAGTTAGACAATTGTACCATACCTTATCCGGTAGGCATTGCGGAGGATGTGTTTATAGGTGTGGATAAGTTTACCTTTCCGGCGGACTTTGTAGTGGTTGATTAAGATATGGACCCCGAGAGTTCCTCTAATTGTTTGTAGACCATTTTTGAGGACGGGTCATACTCTTATAGAGGTGGCGGAAGGAGAATTAATTATGAGAGTTGAGGATGAGAAAATGGTGTTTAAGTTAGGAAAAGTGACTAAGAAGTCTCAAGGTTGTGAAACGATTAACATAGTGGATGTTCTTGATGAGGTGTGTGATGAGCATTTTCATGAAGCTTGTAAGAATGATAGTGAAGACATGCCTCATGTAAAGACCGTTGACTCAATTGCTCCCTCCTTAACACCTTTTGGAGAGAGTGATTTCCTCTTGGAGGAATTTGAGTCCAACTTCCTTGGTAATTATGATTCTCCCATCAATTGGGAAGAAGACATACTCCCTATCTAAAAGTTTCTCAATGAGGATCCTATTCCTTCACCTATCCCACAAGATGTTACCATAGATGATCCATCCATAGTGAAACCTTCCATAAAGAGTCCACCTATCCTTGAACTTAGAGATCTTCCATCCCACCTTGAATATGCTTTCCTAGAGGGAAAAGACCAATTACCCGTGATCATTGCTAAAGACTTGAAAGAGGATGAGAAGGAGAAACTCATAGAGGTACTTAAGAAATATAAGCAAGCCACAACATGGAAAATATCCGACATAAGGGGAATTGAGCCAAATTTTTGTACACACAAAATCCTTATGGAGGATGATTACAAACCCGCCATTCAAAGCCAAAGAAGGGTTACCCCTAAAATCCATGAGGTCATTAAGAAGGAAGTTATCAAACTGCTTTATGCGGGCATAATTTACCCCATTTCTGACTCTCCATGGGTTAGCCCGGTACATTGTGTTCCTAAGAAGGGTGGAATCACCGTAGTGCCTAATGAGAACAATGAGCTTATTCCTACTAGACTTGTCACGGGTTGGAGAGTTTGTATTGATTATAGGAAGCTCAATGATGCTACTAGGAAAGATCATTTCCCATTGCCTTTTATGGACCAAATGCTTGAACGTTTAGCAAGAAATGAGTACTATTTCTTTCTAGATGGAGTCTCGGGTTATTTCCAAATAACCATTGACCCTAAGGATCAAGAAAAGACCACATTCACTTGTCCCTATGGTACATTTGCTTACAAGAGAATGCCTTTTGGCTTGTGCAATGCACCGGGGACATTCCAAAGGTGTATGATGGAAATCTTTCATGACATGATTGAGCATACTATAGAAGTTTTCATGGATGATTTCTCGGTCTTTGGAGATTCATTCACTTCTTGTCTCTCCTATTTGGAACGTATGCTTAAGAGGTGTGAAGAAACACGTCTTGTTCTTAATTGGGAGAAGTGCCATTTCATGGTCAAAGAGGGGATAGTCTTGGGACATAAGATATCCAATAAGGGTTTAGAAGTGGATCGTGCTAAAATTGATGTTATTACTAAGCTTCCCCCACCTACCACGGTGAAAGGAGTTAGAAGTTTTTTGGGTCATGCGGGATTCTATAGACGTTTCATACAAGATTTCTCAAAGATTGCAAGACCGATGACCCACCTCTTGGAAAAATAGGCTCCTTTCATTTTCACCCAAGAGTGTTTAGAATCTTTTGAGATACTTAAGGAAAAGTTGACAAAGGCTCCCGTTTTGGTTTCTCCAAATTGGGATTTGCCTTTTGAGCTCATGTGTGACGCTAGTGATTACGCCGTGGGGACTGTGTTGGGACAAAGAGTGAATAAGAATTTTCAACCTATACACTATGCTAGTAAAACCATGACGGCTGCTCAACTTCACTATACCACCACGGAAAAAGAGTTTCTTGCTATAGTCTATGCCTTTGAGAAATTTAGACCTTATCTTGTGCTCTCCAAGACCATAGTGTATACGGATCATTCCGCTCTCAAGTACCTCATGACAAAGCAAGATGCCAAGCCTAGACTTTTGAGATGGGTTTTATTGCTACAAGAGTTATCCATTGAGATTCATGATAAGAAAGGAGCCGAGAATTTAGCGGCGGATCACTTGATTAGAATTGAGCATCCTTTTCAAGGTGACTTACCTCATAAGGAAATTAATGAATCCTTTCCATTAGAGGAGCTCATGTCTATCTCTTCTCAAGAGGATGCCACCCCTTGGTTTGCGGATATTGCAAATTATCTTGTGGGGGATGTGCTAATAGAGGGTCTCACTTCACAACAAAAGAATAAATTTCTTAAGGAAGTGAAATACTACTTTTTGGATGACCCTTACCTCTTTAGGCAATGTGCGGACCAAATCATTAGACGGTGTGTAGATGGGCCCGAGGCATTTAAAATCTTTGAAGCTTGTCATAAGGGACCTACGGGTGGACATTTTGGGCCCAACTACACCGCCAAGAAAGTCTTTGATTCGGGTTACTATTGGCCTTCAATATACAAAGATGCTCAAGAGATGGTTAAATTTTGTGATGTATGTCAAAGAGAAGGAAAAATTACTCAACGAGATGAGATGCCACAAAACTTCATACAAGAATGTGAGATTTTTGATGTGTGGGGAATATATTTCATGGGACCTTTTCCATCATCTTAGGGAAACAAGTACATACTCGTAGCCGTGGACTATGTGTCAAAGTGGGTTGAGGCCAAAGCCTTGCCTACTAATGATGCTCGAGTTGTAGTAAAATTTTTGAAGCAATTATTTGCTAGATTTGGTGTACCTCGGGCCATCATAAGTGATCGTGGTACTCATTTTTGTAATGATCAATTTACAAGAGTTATGAAGAAGTATGGTGTTAACCATAGACTTTCTACCGCGTATCACCCTCAAACCAATGGTCAAACCGAGGTCACAAATCGTGGTTTAAAGAGAATTTTGGAGAGAACGGTGGGAGAGCATCGCGCTTCTTGGTCGGATATGCTTGATGATGCTTTGTTGGCTTTTAGGACGGCTTTTAAGACACCAATTGGTTGTACTCCATATAGGCTTGTCTATGGAAAAGCATGCCACCTCCCATTCGAGTTAGAGCATAAGGCTTCGTGGGCTCTCAAGTGGGCAAACTTTGAATTGAACCAAGTCGGTTTACATAGAAAGGACCAACTTAATGAAATGGATGAATTGAGAGCCAATGCTTATGAGAACTCATTGCTTTAGAAGTAAAAGACTAAGAAATTGCATGATGCTAAGATTAAGAACCGTGAGTCCAAAGTTGGAGAGCCGGTTCTCCTCTTTAATTCAAGGTTGAAACTCTTTGCTGGCAAGCTTAATTCGAGATGGTCCGGTCCATTCACTATTGCTCAAGTGTTTCCATATGGAACTATTGAGTTGTCACAACCTAATGGTCCAAATTTCAAAGTGAATGGTCACCGTGTTAAGCATTATTTTGGGGAGGACATTTTCGTGGAAATGGTCCAAGAGATCCCCATTTTCCCCATGAATTAATTCATTGTGGGAAGAGTCGAGCTAGAGACTCCATAAATCAAGCTTGAATAACTAGGTTTAGAGTTTTTAGACTTAGAGTGTGGTAGGATAGAAATAAGGATATATATCTGAGGAGAAGTGTAGGGGGAGACCTTCCTTTTGTCTTCATGTTGTTTGTAGGGTTGCTCTCTCATCACGTGCATTGGAGCTTATGAAGGAGGCCCTTGTATCCGGTTCACTTTGTTACTATTGTGATTTTTCATAGACACATTGTGCTTAAAAAATGAATTCACTATAGTTGATCTTTCATTAATTTGGTTTAAACAAAGTATATTCATTGTCATAGGTGTAGGGGAGTTTATACTCCCATGCTCTTAAACATTAAGGACAATGTTTAGCTTAAGTGTAGGGGGTCTTCTTTCGAAGTGGCCTTACCTAGACTTTGTCATTGACCTTAATGATAACTTGGAAATTAATGCTTCAAACATTTTTCAAATTTTTGATCTACTTTGGCCACCAAAAATTTGCATTCATAATTTTTGCATAAATAATTTTTCATTTACATAACACATTTAAATTGTATATATATTTCTTCTTTTGTTCTTTATGAAAAATTAAAAAAGAAAAAAAATATAATAAGGACATGGTTTAACAAATTTAGACTTCTTTGACATATTAGGCCCGCCATTGATACTTTGACTCAACCCGAGTTTGCTTATCTAAGCTTACTCTAGCTAGTATCCTTAACCATGTAGTCCTTCATTGGTCTATTAGGCTAAGCATCCACTAGTCTCATTATTTTAGATTTTAAATTTGTGGAGAATGGGAGATGATAGAGTTGAAGCAAGTATAAAAGGGATAGATAAACTTCATGGCAATTACTTATGGATAAACCCTTCTCTTTCTTTTCCTCTATTTTCTTCGCACGTATATATGTTAATAAATAATCAAGAATGGTTTTAATCGGTTTGTAGTCTGTTATTCATTTTTGACTAATCATTCATGGTTGGTATAAGTAAGTCTTAAGATTCTAAGTTAGAATGTTTTATGTGTACTAGACTTATGTCATGCTTAATACTTAGCGGGTGTTTTTCCTTTTATTCTTTTCAATTTTCTTTGTGAGGAATAAAGAAAAATAAGAGCGGCTTGAAAAAAATGAGTGGCTAGAAAAAAAAAGAAAAAGAAAAAATAAATAAATAAATAAAAGAGATAAATAATAATCATACAAGACTCCTAAGAGAGGCAGTGAAGTGTTAATAGTGACTATTGAATTCCAATATTACTCTCACAAGGGTTGCGGGGATTCAATAGTTGCTCCAATCCAATATTACCTTTACGGGTTGGGGTTTTGGTGTTGATATGATGGTGAATTTTGGTTGATTAATGGTGGTTTAGAGTTTGTTAGAAAGCTCAGCGCCTCTCTACTCCTACAACGGAGGCTTCAAGCTAAAAAGTTCCAATTTCCTTATTTTTGTTCCTCTCAATTATTTCTCCATTCTACATTCCTAGTGTAACTTCTATATGATGAACTGATTGAGTGTTTAGCTTGTTTGCAGCTTAATTGTGTTAGTGTGATAGTTTACTTATTGATTTTCAGCTTTGATCTCAGTACTTAGTTAACATTGAATTTTTATCTACATTGATCATTAGAATCATTTTGTAGTTTAAACTATTTAAATGCTTGTTTTTGGTTCAAACACATTTCAATTTTTCATTGAACAAGTTCTGTTAAGAGTCTAAACAAGTCTTAGTCTTGTAATAAAAGACTCTTTTAAAAAGTTCATCAACTAGTTTTAATGTAGTGTTTGGTTTAAGTAAAAATTTGGTGATTCAAGTTGTTAGAACTGTTGTTTAGTATTCATTTACACTAAGTCTACTTGTGTATGCATTTTGGTTCAAATTTGTGGCAAACAAGCTTTAAAACAGGCAAATGGTGGTGAAAAACTTTGGGTCAAGTACTTAACAAGTTCATCAGATAAAACTACCTCACTTTGATTCATTGTCATTTATTCATTACTGGATCATTTTGCCTGAAATCTTTTCACAATTGTATCTTAACATCTAAAGTTTTAGTGTTCATAAGGAAATAATACAGTTTAAGCTTTTCAGTGAGAAATTAGCTTTTTAGTCAGCTTAATAGCAAATTCAAAGTTTATGTGATAAAACTCAAACTGTTTTGCTGGTTCTCCAAATCTACTTCATAAACCTGTTAATTTTCTTTCACAAATCAACTTGCATCATGTCTTGAGTGGATTTTGAGATTTTCAGCTTTTAGATTTTTGGTTAAATTTGGTCAAATAAGCCAATTTTAGCTTATTCTAGATTCTGGCTTATTCAGTTAATCATTTTCAATTCTAAAAGACATTCCAAGCTTTTTGATAGTTGATTAATCATATTTGATAAGAAAATTGGATTGTGGAGGTCTAGATTTCATTTTGGCTTATTATTGGCTTATTGATATAAGCTAATTTGAGATTTACAAGCTTTTAAGTAAAATCCTGTTACTGGCCTAGCTCATTTTCGATTTTAAGCAATTTAAAACAAACTAGATTTAATTTGGTTCAGTGATAAGCTCAGTCTATCTTATTCTTGTCACCTAGCCCGTTTTAATAAACATTCCATTTTAATTGCAAAGAGGTCCTTGCTTTTTGTTAACCTTTGTAATCAGCTTCTAAATTCCCTCTTTTTAGGTTTTGCATTGAGTAGTCCCTGAATTTTCATTAGTTACAATTTTAGTTAGTTAGTTTTGGGAATTTGTTAGGTTTGTTACAAGCTTGTTATATTTTACATATTTGGTCCTTTTAGTTTCTGATTTTACACTTTCAGTCCTTACACTTTCATTTAGTTTACATTTCAAGCAATTTACCTTTCATGCATTAAATTCTTGTACTTTGTGAATATTAATTGGTACTTGCACTTTGTTTTACGGATACGTAGCCTTAATATTTTCATCTTTTTACGTGTTAATTGAATTAGAAATAGAAATCCAAATACCCTTAACAACCAAGAACAATTTAAAGCTCGATATTAGTAGGCCTTTCAATTTGTCTAGAATCGAGAATAAACGAACTTACAAATACTCAATTTCATGCGACTCAGGAGTTCTTGGTGTAAAAAGCAAATGTCGTTGATAATCTATTTTAAAATAAAAATGAAAGCTTTAAAGTTATAAACTAAAAATAAAGACTTTTAAAAATAAATGACAAAAAAATTAAAACTTGATGAAAAGTAAATTTTAAAAATAAACTAAGACAAAACAATTCAAAACGAAGCTAAATAAAATGGCAGGAAAAATAAATGTTTGAAAATTAATTCGTAATCTGAAAACAAGAACTAGTTCGGTATGTTGAATTGACACCTAATTCGGAATGTGAAGTCTAGACCTTATTCGGAATAATACTTCTAAACCTAAGTCGGAATATCATATAAACAAGTAATCCGGAATGTAAATCCTAAAACTAATTCGGAATAAGTTGATGACAAACAATCCGGAATAACCAAAATGAGACCTAGTTCGGAATCTGAATCCCAAACGTAATCCGGAATCCAAAATTCCCACTTAATTTGGAATGCAGGATTTACACACAATCTGGAATCCTACAATAGATCTAATCCGGAATGCAGAATCTGAACACAATCCGGAATAAGTAATACTATGTGCAATCTGGAATGTGTAAACTGCACACAATCCAGAATGTTTTTCCAACTACTAATCCAGAATAACTGAAATTCAAAAGTAATTCAGAATACTGGTAATATATCTAATCCGGAATGTTTTAAAGATTACAAGTCGGAATAAGGGTTTTATAATCCGGATAAATGAAAATAAGCTAAAAGCAAATGAAAATTCAAATAAGTACATAACCAAAAACTTTAATCAAACTAATTTTAAGAAAAAGCTAATAAGCCACAAATTAAAAACTTTAAAAACACTAAATAATCAAAATATTAAAAATCAACTTTTAAAAGATTAAACTATTAAAAACTCTTAATTAAAAATAATTCTAACACACAATAAGCAATAAGCACAATAAGAAAAAGCATCAAACACATGAAAAACAATAAGAACAATCAAAAAAGCACATCAATAATCAAATAAGCATAAAGATTAAACAAACTACATGATTAACCAAACAAAACAATAGATTTAAAAACAAGAAAGGTAGAATGAGAATGATTATGAAAAGCTTGAATTAAGATGAAGATTAAAGATTCAAAAATACAAGATTAAGATGAAAAGCTTGAAAACATTAAAGAAAAGCTAGAGAGAGAAAGTAATTAACCTACTCCTAATCCAACACTAATCTATCTAATTATATAACTAATTAACTATATAAAATGATGGATTAAAAGACTATATATATGAGGAGGGGAAGTTGTTGTTGCTTCCTTCTTTCTCTTGTCTTCTCGTCTTTTAATTACTTCGTCTTTCTCGACTTTGTCTCGGGATTTGTCGATATAAAATCAACTCATCTTCTAATTTTCTTCTTTTATTAGATTTGGTTCTTAGACTTCTTTAAACTTCCGTCTTTGGTCTTTTTCTTTGATAAATCTTCATAATAGGCCTTTGACTTCCGTTCTTTTTGCACTCTTGATCTTTTGTCTTCGTCTTTTGTCTTTTTCTTCAATAAAAGCCCGTGAAAGCTCGTGTTTTCTTCCTTTTACATCTTTTGGTCCTAAAACACAATAAAAACACAAACCACGCATAATTCCGCCTTTTACGACATTAAATACACGTTTTGGTCTCGTTTTTAATTGTTTTTAGTGGTAAAAGGATTAGTGTTTTCACACTTATTAACGCGCCTTATTTGATAGGTTGCGGTTCTCGTGTTTGACGGGCATCACTTATCAGCGATGATCGTCTTTCTAGGTCTCTTATACTAAGATGAGTCTGTAACCTCACTTTTTATGCTAGCTACTAAATGTGTTAATACCCGCGAGGGGGATACATGCTATTTAAAATAAAATGAACACAAGTCATGATTGATTGTTTGGACCCGAACGTTGCCTAATGTTGCCTTGAATTGTATTAAGTACCTTGGTGCCAAGGACCGTAATTTCATGAACCGTTAACTATGTTCTGACTTGATGTTGTGAGTTGGAAATAACCGCTTATTCAAATGGTAGTACTACGGGGTTAACCACCCTATCTCGGTCAAGAGTTGTACGTTGAGTATTCTCTTGGAGGGGTAATTATGATGAATGAGATGTGGGTATTGATGTAGTGTTTTTGCTACCCTTTAAGAAAAGAGCAACAAAAGTGGCAAGTATTAAGTGTCGGTTTAGGAAAACCAAGCACTAATGACCAATTAAGTTCGTTCTCAAGGAGGCTAGTGTGTTATGTGTGTAATGATATGGATTAATTTGTGATTTTATTTGAGAAAGAAAAATAGAAAAGGGATTAGAAGAGAATGACGGTTATGAAGACGGATTAAACTAAGTCTAAAAAGGCGTACACGTAAAGTCGTAAAAACCACCAAAATTAAAATTTTAACCTAAAAATTTCTAAAAATTACCAAAAATCCCTAATAATATTCTAAGAGTTTACAAAAAATCAAAACTTGCAAAAACCTTTTAATTAATTAGATAATGACTTTTTAATGCTAATTAAAGCCCTAAAAATCAAAATTAATTATTAAAAAGCCCTAAACAAGATTTTAAAGTTTGTAAACCTCAAAAATACTCTAATTAAGCTAAAAACTATTTTTCAAAATTTTAAAACCAATTAAAACTATTTTTAAACAATTAAAAACTCCTAAAATCAATTAAATCTTAAATTCATTATAGAAAATAATTAAAAGATTTCTCTAAGATTTCTCTAAGATTGCAAGACCGATGACCCACCTCTTGGAAAAATAGGCTCCTTTCATTTTCACCCAAGATTGTTTAGAATCTTTTGAGATACTTAAGGAAAAGTTGACAAAGGCTCCCGTTTTGGTTTCTCCAAATTGGGATTTGCCTTTTGAGCTCATGTGTGACGCTAGTGATTACGCCGTGGGGGCTGTGTTGGGACAAAGAGTGAATAAGAATTTTCAACCTATACACTATGCTAGTAAAACCATGACGGCTGCTCAACTTCACTATACCACCACGGAAAAAGAGTTTCTTGCTATAGTCTATGCCTTTGAGAAATTTAGACCTTATCTTGTGCTCTCCAAGACCATAGTGTATACGGATCATTCCGCTATCAAGTACCTCATAACAAAGCAAGATGCCAAGCATAGACTTTTGAGATGGGTTTTATTGCTACAAGAGTTATCCATTGAGATTCATGATAAGAAAGGAGCCGAGAATTTAGCGGCGGATCACTTGATTAGAATTGAGCATCCTTTTCAAGGTGACTTACCTCATAAGGAAATTAATGAATCCTTTCCATTAGAGGAGCTCATGTCTATCTCTTCTCAAGAGGATGCCACCCCTTGGTTTGCGGATATTGCAAATTATCTTGTGGGGGATGTGCTAATAGAGGGTCTCACTTCACAACAAAAGAATAAATTTCTTAAGGAAGTGAAATACTACTTTTTGGATGACCCTTACCTCTTTAGGCAATGTGCGGACCAAATCATTAGACGGTGTGTAGATGGGCCCGAGGCATTTAAAATCTTTGAAGCTTGTCATAAGGGACCTACGGGTGGACATTTTGGGCCCAACTACACCGCCAAGAAAGTCTTTGATTCGGGTTACTATTGGCCTTCAATATACAAAGATGCTCAAGAGATGGTGAAATTTTGTGATGTATGTCAAAGAGAAGGAAAAATTACTCAACGAGATGAGATGCCACAAAACTTCATACAAGAATGTGAGATTTTTGATGTGTGGGGAATATATTTCATGGGACCTTTTCCATCATCTTAGGGAAACAAGTACATACTCGTAGCCGTGGACTATGTGTCAAAGTGGGTTGAGGCCAAAGCCTTGCCTACTAATGATGCTCGAGTTGTAGTAAAATTTTTGAAGCAATTATTTGCTAGATTTGGTGTACCTCGGGCCATCATAAGTGATCGTGGTACTCATTTTTGTAATTATCAATTTACAAGAGTTATAAAGAAGTATGGTGTTAACCATAGACTTTCTACCGCGTATCACCCTCAAACCAATGGTCAAACCGAGGTCACAAATCGTGGTTTAAAGAGAATTTTGGAGAGAACGGTGGGAGAGCATCGCGCTTCTTGGTCGGATATGCTTGATGATGCTTTGTTGGCTTTTAGGACGGCTTTTAAGACACCAATTGGTTGTACTCCATATAGGCTTGTCTATGGAAAAGCATGCCACCTCCCATTCGAGTTAGAGCATAAGGCTTCGTGGGCTCTCAAGTGGGCAAACTTTGAATTGAACCAAGCCGGTTTACATAGAAAGGACCAACTTAATGAAATGGATGAATTGAGAGCCAATGCTTATGAGAACTCATTGCTTTAGAAGTAAAAGACTAAGAAATTGCATGATGCTAAGATTAAGAACCGTGAGTCCAAAGTTGGAGAGCCGGTTCTCCTCTTTAATTCAAGGTTGAAACTCTTTGCGGGCAAGCTTAATTCGAGATGGTCCGGTCCATTCACTATTGCTCAAGTGTTTCCATATGGAACTATTGAGTTGTCACAACCTAATGGTCCAAATTTCAAAGTGAATGGTCACCGTGTTAAGCATTATTTTGGGGAGGACATTTTCGTGGAAATGGTCCAAGAGATCCCCATTTTCCCCATGAATTAATTCATTGTGGGAAGAGTCGAGCTAGAGACTCCATAAATCAAGCTTGAATAACTAGGTTTAGAGTTTTTAGACTTAGAGTGTGGTAGGATAGAAATAAGGATATATATCTGAGGAGAAGTGTAGGGGGAGACCTTCCTTTTGTCTTCATGTTGTTTGTAGGGTTACTCTCTCATCACGTGCATTGGAGCTTATGAAGGAGGCCCTTGTATCCGGTTCACTTTGTTACTATTGTGATTTTTCATAGACACATTGTGCTTAAAAAATGAATTCTCTATAGTTGATCTTTCATTAATTTGGTTTAAACAAAGTATATTCATTGTCATAGGTGTAGGGGAGTTTATACTCCCATGCTCTTAAACATTAAGGACAATGTTTAGCTTAAGTGTAGGGGGTCTTCTTTCGAAGTGGCCTTACCTAGACTTTGTCATTGACCTTAATGATAACTTGGAAATTAATGCTTCAAACATTTTTCAAATTTTTGATCTACTTTGGCCACCAAAAATTTGCATTCATAATTTTTGCATAAATAATTTTTCATTTACATAACACATTTAAATTGTATATATATTTCTTCTTTTGTTCTTTATGAAAAATTAAAAAAGAAAAAAAATATAATAAGGACATGGTTTAACAAATTTAGACTTCTTTGACATATTAGGCCCGCCATTGATACTTTGACTCAACCCGAGTTTGCTTATCTAAGCTTACTCTAGCTAGTATCCTTAACCATGTAGTCCTTCATTGGTCTATTAGGCTAAGCATCCACTAGTCTCATTATTTTAGATTTTAAATTTGTGGAGAATGGGAGATGATAGAGTTGAAGCAAGTATAAAAGGGATAGATAAACTTCATGGCAATTACTTATGGATAAACCCTTCTCTTTCTTTTCCTCTATTTTCTTCGCACGTATATATGTTAATAAATAATCAAGAATGGTTTTAATCGGTTTGTAGTCTGTTATTCATTTTTGACTAATCATTCATGGTTGGTATAAGTAAGTCTTAAGATTCTAAGTTAGAATGTTTTATGTGTACTAGACTTATGTCATGCTTAATACTTAGCGGGTGTTTTTCCTTTTATTCTTTTCAATTTTCTTTGTGAGGAATAAAGAAAAATAAGAGCGGCTTGAAAAAAATGAGTGGCTAGAAAAAAAAAGAAAAAGAAAAAATAAATAAATAAATAAAAGAGATAAATAATAATCATACAAGACTCCTAAGAGGGGCAGTGAAGTGTTAATAGTGACTATTGAATTCCAATATTACTCTCACAAGGGTTGCGGGGATTCAATAGTTGCTCCAATCCAATATTACCTTTACGGGTTGGGGTTTTGGTGTTGATATGATGGTGAATTTTGGTTGATTAATGGTGGTTTAGAGTTTGTTAGAAAGCTCAGCGCCTCTCTACTCCTACAACGGAGGCTTCAAGCTAAAAAGTTCCAATTTCCTTATTTTTGTTCCTCTCAATTATTTCTCCATGCTACATTCCTAGTGTAACTTCTATATGATGAACTGATTGAGTGTTTAGCTTGTTTGCAGCTTAATTGTGTTAGTGTGATAGTTTACTTATTGATTTTCAGCTTTGATCTCAGTACTTAGTTAACATTGAATTTTTATCTACATTGATCATTAGAATCATTTTGTAGTTTAAACTATTTACATGCTTGTTTTTGGTTCAAACACATTTCAATTTTTCATTGAACAAGTTCTGTTAAGAGTCTAAACAAGTCTTAGTCTTGTAAAAAAAGACTCTTTTAAAAAGTTCATCAACTAGTTTTAATGTAGTGTTTGGTTTAAGTAAAAATTTGGTGATTCAAGTTGTTAGAACTGTTGTTTAGTATTCATTTACACTAAGTCTACTTGTGTATGCATTTTGGTTCAAATTTGTGGTCAAACAAGCTTTAAAACAGGCAAATGGTGGTGAAAAACTTTGGGTCAAGTACTTAACAAGTTCATCAGATAAAACTACCTCACTTTGATTCATTGTCATTTATTCATTACTGGATCATTTTGCCTGAAATCTTTTCACAATTGTATCTTAACATCTAAAGTTTTAGTGTTCATAAGGAAATAATACAGTTTAAGCTTTTCAGTGAGAAATTAGCTTTTTAGTCAGCTTAATAGCAAATTCAAAGTTTATGTGATAAAACTCAAACTGTTTTGCTGGTTCTCCAAATCTACTTCATAAACCTGTTAATTTTCTTTCACAAATCAACTTGCATCATGTCTTGAGTGGATTTTGAGATTTTCAGCTTTTAGATTTTTGGTTAAATTTGGTCAAATAAGCCAATTTTAGCTTATTCTAGATTCTGGCTTATTCAGTTAATCATTTTCAATTCTAAAAGACATTCCAAGCTTTTTGATAGTTGATTAATCAGATTTGATAAGAAAATTGGATTGTGGAGGTCTAGATTTCATTTTGGCTTATTATTGGCTTATTGATATAAGCTAATTTGAGATTTACAAGCTTTTAAGTAAAATCCTGTTACTGGCCTAGCTCATTTTCGATTTTAAGCAATTTAAAACAAACTAGATTTAATTTGGTTCAGTGATAAGCTCAGTCTATCTTATTCTTGTCACCTAGCCCGTTTCAATAAACATTCCATTTTAATTGCAAAGAGGTCCTTGCTTTTTGTTAACCTTTGTAATCAGCTTCTAAATTCCCTCTTTTTAGGTTTTGCATTGAGTAGTCCCTGAATTTTCATTAGTTACAATTTTAGTTAGTTAGTTTTGGGAATTTGTTAGGTTTGTTACAAGCTTGTTATATTTTACATATTTGGTCCTTTTAGTTTCTGATTTTACACTTTCAGTCCTTACACTTTCATTTAGTTTACATTTCAAGCAATTTACCTTTCATGCATTAAATTCTTGTACTTTGTGAATATTAATTGGTACTTGCACTTTGTTTTACGGATACGTAGCCTTAATATTTTCATCTTTTTACATGTTAATTGAATTAGAAATAGAAATCCAAATACCCTTAACAACCAAGAACAATTTAAAGCTCGATATTAGTAGGCCTTTCAATTTGTCTAGAATCGAGAATAAACGAACTTACAAATACTCAATTTCATGCGACTCAGGAGTTCTTGGTGTAAAAAGCAAATGTCGTTGATAATCTATTTTAAAATAAAAATGAAAGCTTTAAAGTTATAAACTAAAAATAAAGACTTTTAAAAATAAATGACAAAAAAATTAAAACTTGATGAAAAGTAAATTTTAAAAATAAACGAAGACAAAACAATTCAAAACGAAGCTAAATAAAATGGCAGGAAAAATAAATGTTTGAAAATTAATTCGGAATCTGAAAACAAGAACTAGTTCGGTATGTTGAATTGACACCTAATTCGGAATGTGAAGTCTAGACCTTATTCGGAATAATACTTCTAAACCTAAGTCGGAATATCATATAAACAAGTAATCCGGAATGTAAATCCTAAAACTAATTCGGAATAAGTTGATGACAAACAATCCGGAATAACCAAAATGAGACCTAGTTCGGAATCTGAATCCCAAACGTAATCCGGAATCCAAAATTCCCACTTAATTCGGAATGCAGGATTTACACACAATCTAGAATCCTACAATGGATCTAATCCGGAATGCAGAATCTGAACACAATCCGGAATAAGTAATACTATGTGCAATCTGGAATGTGTAAACTGCACACAATCCAGAATGTTTTTCCAACTACTAATCCAGAATAACTGAAATTCAAAAGTAATTCAGAATACTGGTAATATATCTAATCCGGAATGTTTTAAAGATTACAAGTCGGAATAAGGGTTTTATAATCCGGATAAATGAAAATAAGCTAAAAGCAAATGAAAATTCAAATAAGTACATAACCAAAAACTTTAATCAAACTAATTTTAAGAAAAAGCTAATAAGCCACAAATTAAAAACTTTAAAAACACTAAATAATCAAAATATTAAAAATCAACTTTTAAAAGATTAAACTATTAAAAACTCTTAATTAAAAATAATTCTAACACACAATAAGCAATAAGCACAATAAGAAAAAGCATCAAACACATGAAAAACAATAAGAACAATCAAAAAAGCACATCAATAATCAAATAAGCATAAAGATTAAACAAACTACATGATTAACCAAACAAAACAATAGATTTAAAAACAAGAAAGGTAGAATGAGAATGATTATGAAAAGCTTGAATTAAGATGAAGATTAAAGATTCAAAAATACAAGATTAAGATGAAAAGCTTGAAAAAATTAAAGAAAAGCTAGAGAGAGAAAGTAATTAACCTACTCCTAATCCAACACTAATCTATCTAATTATATAACTAATTAACTATATAAAATGATGGATTAAAAGACTACATATATGAGGAGGGGAAGTTGTTGTTGCTTCCTTCTTTCTCTTGTCTTCTCGTCTTTTAATTACTTCGTCTTTCTCGACTTTGTCTCGGGATTTGTCGATATAAAATCAACTCATCTTCTAATTTTCTTCTTTTATTAGATTTGGTTCTTCGACTTCTTTAAACTTCCGTCTTTGGTCTTTTTCTTTGATAAATCTTCATAATAGGCCTTTGACTTCCGTTCTTTTTGCACTCTTGATCTTTTGTCTTCGTCTTTTGTCTTTTTCTTCAATAAAAGCCCGTGAAAGCTCGTGTTTTCTTCCTTTTACATCTTTTGGTCCTAAAACACAATAAAAACACAAACCACGCATAATTCCGCCTTTTACGACATTAAATACACGTTTTGGTCTCGTTTTTAATTGTTTTTAGTGGTAAAAGGATTAGTGTTTTCACACTTATTAACGCGCCTTATTTGATAGGTTGCGGTTCTCGTGTTTGACGGGCATCACTTATCAGCGATGATCGTCTTGCTAGGTCTCTTATACTAAGATGAGTCTGTAACCTCACTTTTTATGCTAGCTACTAAATGTGTTAATACCCGCGAGGGGGATACATGCTATTTAAAATAAAATGAACACAAGTCATGATTGATTGTTTGGACCCGAACGTTGCCTAATGTTGCCTTGAATTGTATTAAGTACCTTGGTGCCAAGGACCGTAATTTCATGAACCGTTAACTATGTTCTGACTTGATGTTGTGAGTTGGAAATAACCGCTTATTCAAATGGTAGTACTACGGGGTTAACCACCCTATCTCGGTCAAGAGTTGTACGTTGAGTATTCTCTTGGAGGGGTAATTATGATGAATGAGATGTGGGTATTGATGTAGTGTTTTTGCTACCCTTTAGGAAAATAGCAACAAAAGTGGCAAGTATTAAGTGTCGGTTTAGGAAAACCAAGCACTAATGACCAATTAAGTTCGTTCTCAAGGAGGCTAGTGTGTTATGTGTGTAATGATATGGATTAATTTGTGATTTTATTTGAGAAAGAAAAATAGAAAAGGGATTAGAAGAGAATGACGGTTATGAAGACGGATTAAACTAAGTCTAAAAAGGCGTACACGTAAAGTCGTAAAAACCACCAAAATTAAAATTTTAACCTAAAAATTTCTAAAAATTACCAAAAATCCCTAATAATATTCTAAGAGTTTACAAAAAATCAAAACTTGCAAAAACCTTTTAATTAATTAGATAATGACTTTTTAATGCTAATTAAAGCCCTAAAAATCAAAATTAATTATTAAAAAGCCCTAAACAAGATTTTAAAGTTTGTAAACCTCAAAAATACTCTAATTAAGCTAAAAACTATTTTTCAAAATTTTAAAACCAATTAAAACTATTTTTAAACAATTAAAAACTCCTAAAATCAATTAAATCTTAAATTCATTATAGAAAATAATTAAAAGACCTAAAAAATATTTGGAAAGTTGCAAAAAACCTAATTAAGTGTTTAGAACCTAGGAAAAATATAAAAACCTAGAAAATCAGACTTTTAATTTTTAATAATAAAATAATATTCAAATAATATTAAAAATCCAAAAATTATAAAAAATTCTAAAAACTTGCAAACTAGCTTAATTTACCCTAAATAACTCAGAAATGAAAGTGAAATTACCTAAATACCCCTATTGGGCCTAGAAAATAGGCCAAACCCAAAACAGTCCCTTATTGGGCTTAATTAAGGCCCAATAAGGAAAAGTGTTCAAAATAAGCCCAAAAAGCACAGGTTGACTCAAAATTTGATTTTAAACAACTTTTTCCAAAGGCCCAAAAGCTGAAAATGTGAAATAAGCTAACTTATAATAAGCAGCTTATTCTTAATGGGCCTTTAAGCCCATTAAGCCATAAGCTGATGCCATAAGCTAAAATTTAACACACAAGCTTCTTTTGACCTAACAAAGACTTCTGCAAAAAGAATTTTCAAATAAGCCCAGTTAATAAGCCAGAAACAGTTCACAAACTTATTCACAAAACGACAAAATAGTCGTTTTTATGATCTAGAACACCTCAGAAGCTGATTCAAGTTGCAAAATGTTTCTTATGACAAAACTAAGCTTAATAATAAAAAACCTACTCAATAAGCACTCTCAATAAGCTGGAAAATCAAATAAGCACTTATGTTAAAAGTCAAATAAGTTGGTTTTCTAGTAAAAAGTCAAAGTCAAAGTCAAATAAGCTCCAGTCTACTTAAATGGGTCAAATAATGAAGATCTATCACAAAAAATAAGTTGTTGCAAGTCAGAATAAGCTAGAATAGCTTATTAATAAGCTGATGACAAAATTGCACTAGCAGGGGCTAGTTTTGGATGGTGAGCAGTGGAAACTTTTTCCACTGCTTGACTATTTTGACTTTTTGTCTTTAGTGACTTTTTTGGAGATTCAGATTTCACAAAGGCACCCAAATGATCTTTGGATCAAAAGGAGTCAATCACAATCAAAATAACACAATCACTAACACCCAATTGATACAGTGTAATCAATCATTCATCAGACATTGCACAAACATGAACAATAAGCAGTTAAGCACTTATGAGCAGTTTTAGCACAAATCAGCCAGCCAAATTCAACCAAATGCACACACAAGCTATAATAAACTCCAATAAGCAAGTCTAAACATGTTTCATGCACTGGTTCAAAGAATTAAGCAAGATTCAAGCAATGAAAGTTACTGATGAACACTAACACATGCAGTTTTTACTTTTGCTGATGTATTTGACACACAAGCCAGATTCAACACTCCAAATCTTTCAATCAGGTTATATTAATGATGATTTAACAGCTTTTATCCCTAAACATGCATAAACTCTAGGTTTTCCCAAAATTCTAGGTGAAAAATCAGTTAACTCAACAAGATATAGCAATTTGTTTGATTCAAGGTTTCAAACTCAGAAACTTGCAGCAAAACACTCTCAAACAAAGGTATAGCAGATACAAAGCATAAACAACACAAACTAACAACACAATAGCAAGATGCAAGCACAAACCAGTAGACCCAAACACCCCTTTAACTTTTCCAAATCAAAATTTTCAAAGGCAGAGTGAGATTTCAGGCCAACCAAGCATCAATTAACACTAAAACAAGTATAATAAACAGATTCAAGCAAGAACAAGCCACAAAATTCACAAGAACACAAGTTTCATACAAATATCACCAAAAATCACAATTTAAGCAGATTTTGAGATTAAGTATGCAAACCTCATGGATGTACATCCACACCCACGAATTTTGAGCTTATGTGCTAGCAAGAACAAGCACAAGCTTCCACAATAAGCCTGCTAAGATTGAACAAGGGTTAAGCACAATATCATAAAAATCAGAAACTTTGAAAAACTTGATTGATGCAAACTTGTTACCCCACACTTGATTATCCCCAAGTTATAAGCCTCACCACACCTTAACCAACTCAGTTAGGATGCTATGATCAGCCCTATAGCCCAAGAATTCCAAGATTGGAACAAGACTTAGCAAAATATCAAGAAAATGAGGAAATATGCAAACTTTTGCACACTCCTCTTTTGAAAACAGGTTTTGAACTTCAAGAACTAACAAGCATATAACAAATGAAAGCAGTAAATAAGATTGGCCAATGACTTTTCTTCAAGATTTCAAACTCAATTTCATTATACTTGAAAAAGGGATTTACAGAAACTTGAACAAGGAAAAATCAAAAGCAAAGCCTAAATGTTGGAACCCTAAGCCTTTATATAGGCATACATGAGCTACTAGAAAGCATAAAAACGTTGCCCTAATGTTGCTGAAGTCCCAAAAATGCCCTCTTGAAAATTTGAACTCATTAGCTTCATGTGACTGATTCTTGGACGTATGTGGGGATAGCTAGCATGAAGGTGTGATCAAATGGCTCATAAGATGCTTAGAAAGTAAGCATGAATGTGGGACGTTGGATTGTAGCCATCTTTTTGGCAGTATGCATGGGTGTGGAGCAGGGAGTCACAAGGAGACAAATGGGGTGATGAGGTGTCCATGTTTAAGGTTGGGTTGTGTTAAGTATCCACTTAATCTTAAATCTGGAGGTGATGGCTGCTTAATTCTTGTTTAGTCAATAATCCCCAAATTGTGTGAAGAACACCAAGAACAAGGTTTTAATCCGTTTGCTTTTTTAAATAGGTGTTTAACGCCCTTAATTAAATATTTAATTAAGGGTTTGTTAATTCAGTTGTGGGTGGATAGCTAAGGTGGACAAAGGGTGGAAGGGGATTGGTGGGTTTGAGTGAGTGGGGCACGTGTCACCCCCTCACTGGCCTAGGTAAGAATCATGTCTGCCCCTTTTTGGTCCCTTGATTCTTTTCTTCTTGTCTTTTCAGTAGAAAAGTATATCAACGCCACAATTAGCCTTATCAACTTTTGAACTTTTGCATTTTTGGCCCAAAAACTTTTATAAAATGAATTCAGGGGTATTTCTTGCCATATTTGAATTCTTCAAGGGCTGGTTTGGTATTTTCTTCAATGATAATGGTCTAGACTTGCATAATTGACATTTTGGAGGACTGAAATTGCCAAGTCTTGATGATTGAGGGACCATTTTTGCCAAATGTTGAAAGTTGAGGGTCGTTTTTGTAATTTTGAGATTTTCAAAGGACCAAACTTGTCCTTTCTTGTACTTTGAAGGACTTCATGATGTATTTGACTTTGTGGATGATATTGGTTGACAATTTAGCTTTGTTGAGGGGCTAAACTTGCCAAATCTTCAAAGTTAAGGGTCCTTTTTGTAATTTTGACAAACTTTAGGGACCAAACTTGTAATTATGAGGATACAAGGGTATAAAGTGTCAATTCTTCATAATTAGAGGACCCTTCTTCATAATTCTTCTAATCTTCAAGGGTTGATCTTGGGAAAGTCTTCATTAGGGCTTGGTTCATTGTGCGGCTTCGTTTCCCGTGTTCGTTTTTGATTGATTCTTGTGATCTTTTGTCATTTTCTCAATATCCGTACCTAAAATACACAAGCAACAAACACAAGCATATATTTGGGTATTTTGATGATATTTAATGCATTTTAAGCCCTATTTGGATGATGAGACTATGTATAAAAGTAGTCTCATCACTCCCCCATACTAAACCATTGCCGTGCCCTCACGCAATGCTAGAATAAAGTATCATAGCATCTCCAAAATTCATTTTATTCACTTAATTGAACGATAAACTAGCTACACTACTACTATGGCTACCACTACTTGCGTTTTTAGACATAATGTATGATTTTCATCGCAAAATGGGACGTTTAGGTTCATAGAATAAGAACACGTGAATGCTTTGTTAGAAATATTTTCATCGTCCTCGATTTTCACCCTAATTCCATGCTAAGCGTGCAACGAGAACATTGTCATTATAAGTTAGTAATGCTAACACTACTCATATGCCCCAATCACGTACTTATCCTCCCATTATTCCTAAGTTGTATCTCTTATATTTTATTTTGTCTTGATTGTTTCACGAGGATACATTGTTTGACTTATGCGATAATAGAGATTTAGGTCTAAAAATAGAGTCCTAACGGTGTAACTAAGACCATCAAATCAATAACCCCTCCCAATAGACAACGATGTTAAAAAATTAAGTCAACAAGAAGGATCGATAAACACGGTTTTATAACGGTTTTAAACATGAGACTTATTACCAAGACTTTTATACACCCCCTAACGGAAGGGCCTTATTATCTTTGGTTTACCTCCATCTTTTATTCAACTTCACCATGAAGCTTTTATTATGACTTCGGTCTTGCCTTGCCTTTTATTATCCGCCTCATCGGTGGTTTTATTAGCCAAAGACGTATATCCTCACGCTAAAGCGAATTTTGGATCTTTAAAGCTTCGAAGATTAAGGCTTGATTCACTTTCAATTTTGCATAGATTTTTCGGCCTTGTGGGGCTTCAAATTGTTTGCTAGATTTTGGTGAGCACTTGAAATCTTATTATTGGGTGAAGCTTTCGATTATTGGGGTGCCAGTACTTCAAAACCGTGACGCTGGCGATACCTTAATGTCTTCCCAATTTAATCACACGGAAGCTACTATAAAAGACTAGAAACCCAACAATCCTAACTAAACCGCTAAGTCAATATTTATTAAGCAAACAACGAGAACACATGAGTTTTTGAAAGAATACGAGTACTCTACGTTTAGCATAGTAACTTATAATTAACTCTATCATTTCTCGTCCTCATTTAAGAGACTTAGCCTAATGTGTAGTTAAGGAATCAAAGCTAAGTGCTCAACACGCACGGTCGAGTCAAAAATTACTCTTATTCTCGCCATCGGAAAACCTACATTCGTGTCTTTAAACACTTATAAAACATGAGAAAATTTTTAAAATTTGGCCATTTTTAGCCTTATTTTGCAACAAAAACGATAAACAAAAAGATAAACTTTGGAAAGCGTGAAGGTTTGGCAAGGCAAGTATCTATTCACCCCCCATACTAAAGTTAAACATTGTCCTCAATGTTTCGAGTCTAGGGGTGTAAACACCCCCATACTAGAGACGTAGTCGAATGCCTAATCTAGCATGGAAAGGTGTAACCAATAAATTAATAGCCGTTTATGAAGTGTGCTAAAAACCTAAGGTTAGAACATCAAAAGGATATATCATGGATATTGAGAAATGTCTCCAAAGCAAACGATCGAGTACTCCCATAAAACGAACACGAGAGGCTCCAATCGTGAAGATCATGATCTAAAAACCACAATTCACAAACAACCACGAAACAAAGGTTGGAAGGGCACAAATCCCCACACGTAAGCGACATTAGAAAGCGATAATATGTACATAGGATAAGCATGGGACTCCCCCACGAGGCACCTCGTTTTTGATTACCGAGTCATGAGCTCGACTCGATCCCCTCAATACTAATTATCATTGGGGAAGGTGACTTGGTCGAGGTAGTTCAAGGATGGAACTTCCCCGCCAAAGTAGTGCTTCAACCTATGTCCATTCACCTTGAAGTTAGGACCTTCATCTTGAGCTAGCTCGATGGTCCCATACGGAAACACTTGAGTCACGGTGAATGGACCGGACCAACGGGATTTCAATTTACCGGAAAAGATTTTCAATCTTTAATTAAAAAGCAAAACTTGATCCCCAATGTTAAAAACCCGGTTTTTAATTTTAGAATCATGCAACTTTTTAGTTTTCTCTTTATAAATCAATGGATTTTCATAAGCAATATCCCTCAATTAATCCAATTCATTTAATTTCATTTTCCGGTGTTTTCCCGCGGTCTCCATATCATCATTACAATGCTTTAGGGCCCAATAAGCCTTGTGTTCTAACTCGATAGGCAAATGACAATTCTTTCCATACACAAGCTTATAGGGAGTGCACCCAATGGGCGTCTTATGAGCGGTCCTAAAGGCATATAAAGCATCGTCCAACTTATCCGACCAAGTTTGTCGGTTTCTCCTACGGATCTCTCCAAGATCCTCTTCAAAGCTCGGTTTGAAACCTCGACTTGCCCACTCGTTTGTGGGTGATAAGCCATAGAAAGACGATGTGTAACCCCATATTTCCTTAGAACCCTTTCAAATTGGTCGTTACAAAAATGGGTTCCACGATCGCTTATGATAGCACGAGGGGTTCCAAACCGAGAGAACAATTGCTTCAAAAACTAGACTACCACACGAGCATCATTGGTGGGCAAGGCTTTGGCCTCCACCCACTTAGAAAGGTAGTCAACCGCAACGAGAATGTACTTATTACCACGAGATGATGGGAACGGCCCCATAAAGTCTATACCCCAAACGTCAAAGATCTCACACACTTGAATGATATTTTGTGGCATTTCATCTTTTTGTGAGGCTTTTCCTTGTCGTTGGCATGCATCACACGACTTCACAAGATCTTGTGCATCTCGGTAAATAGTAGGCCAAAAGAATCCGGCATCAAACACCTTTTTAGCCGTGAGATTAGCACCGTGGTGACCACCCGTGGGTCCCTCATGGCAAGCTCTAAGGATGTTAGAAGCTTCGGTGCCAAATACACAACGTCGGATGATTTGATCCGCACAAGTTCGAAACAAGTAAGGGTCGTTCCAAAAGTAGAACTTGACGTCACGAAAGAATTTTCGTTTTTCTTGAGTCGTCATACCCTTAATGATGAAGTTACCCGCATGGTAATTTGCAAAATCCGCAAACCATGGGGTGGAAGAATCAAGCTTAGAATTCACTACACCAAGTGTTTCGAGCGGAAATGTTTCGGTGATTTCCTTGGGCTCGTAAACACTTTGGTGAGGATCTTCTAAACGAGAGAGATGATCGGCCGCTAGATTCTCGGCTCCTTTTTTGTCAACGATTTTGTGATCAAATTCTTGAAGGAGGAGAATCCAACGAAGTAATCTAGGCTTAGCATCTTGCTTTGCCATGAGATACTTAATAGCCGAATGGTCCGTATACACTATGCATTTCGTCAAGACGAGATAAGGTCGGAACTTCTCAAATGCATACACCACAGCAAGGAACTCCTTTTCCGTTGTAGTGTACTTAAGTTGAGCCTCGGTCATCGTCTTGCTAGCATAGTGAATAGGCAAGAAGTTCTTATCATGACGTTGCCCCAAAACAGCCCCAATAGCATAATCACTAGCATCACACATAAGCTCAAAGGGGAGGTTCCAATTGGGAGCAACAAGAATGGGAGCTTCGGTAACTTTCCTCTTAAGGATTTCAAAGGCTCGTACACAATCTTCGTCAAAGACAAATCGTGCCTCTTTTTCAAGAAGATGTGTAATGGGTCGAGAAATCTTTGAAAAATCCTTGATGAATCGACGATAAAAGCCCGCGTGGCCTAGGAAACTCCTAACTCCCTTGACGGTTTTGGGATGAGGTAATTTGGCGATGACATCTATGTTAACTTGATCTACCTCAATCCCCGCTTTCGAGACCTTGTGCCCTAAGACGATTCCACTCTTAACCATAAAATGACACTTTTCCCAATTGAGCACAAGGTTGGTTTCCTCACAACGTTTCAACATTCTCTCAAGGTTCGACAAACACGAAGTGAAAGAATCACCAAACACGGAAAAGTCATACATGAAGACTTCCATCGTCTTCTCGATCATATCATGAAAAATAGCCATCATGCATCGTTGAAAAGTTCCCGGTGCATTGCAAAGTCCGAATGGCTTTCTACGATAGGCAAACGTTCCATATGGACACGTAAACATAGTTTTTTCTTGATCACGAGGATCGATGGGAATTTGGAAGTAACCGGAAAAACTATCAAGAAAGCAATAGAAATCGTTTCCCACAAGACTCTCCAACATTTGGTCCATGAAGGGCAAGGGAAAATGGTCTTTTCGAGTGGCTTCATTCAACTTTCGATAGTCAATGCACACTCTCCATCCGGTCACGAGTCTAGTGGGAAGCAACTCGTTGGCATCGTTTGGCACAACAGTCATCCCTCCCTTTTTAGGGACACAATGAATAGGACTCACCCAAGGGCTATCGGAAATAGGGTAAATCATTCCCGCGTCAAGGAGTTTAAGGACCTCCTTTTTGATGACATCGTGAATTTTGGGGTTCACCCTTCTTTGACTTTGGATTGTGGGCTTGAAATCCTCCTCCATTAAGATTTTGTGGGTACAAAACATGGGATCGATTCCCTTAATGACGGATAACTTCCCTGCAATCGCCCCTTTGTGATCCTTAAGAACATCGACAAGTGCGGTTTTTTCGTCATTCGAAAGGTCCTTCGCAATAATAACCGGCAACTTGTCGTCCTCCTCCAAATAGACATATTCGAGGTGAGGAGGTAAATCTTTCAACTCGAGGATAGGTGGTTCCTCAAGTGAAGATTTAGGCTCGATACTCATAACCTCCTCGGGTGGAGGAAATGGGAAATCGTTAAGAAAATCCTTGATAATCGAGAAGTCCTCATCGTTGTCGAGATCTTCATCACAAGTACGTGGAACATTGCATTCTTCCAACGTAAAACCACCACCTTCAAAAGGAGTGAAGGTTGGTGTCGAATTATCAAGAATTGGATCCAACATAGTGGGATTGCCACTAGTTTCTTCATCACCAAAACCTAGAACTTCTTGTGAAAATTCCTCGCAAACCACGTCAATCATATCAACGAGGTTTATGGTTGCAACAGAATAAACATGAGAAAGTTGAGAATTTTGAGTTGCGTTTATAACAAGTTCCTCGTCGTTGAAACGTAAGGTGATCTTTCTAGCATGAACATCAATTAAAGCCATAGACGTGTCTAAAAACAAACGACCTAAAATGAGAGGAACTCGAGGATCCGTGGGGATATCAACAACAATGAAGTCTACGGGATAGTAGAACTTCCCCACTTTCACAAAAACGTCTTCCGCCAAACCACATGCGGGAATTGTGGAATGGTCGGCCAACTCGATAGACATTAGTGAAGGAGTAAGATTAGGAAGATTGAGCGACTTGAAGATTGCAAGTGGCATCAAGTTAATGCTAGCACCAAGATCGGCCAAGGTGAAGCATTCTTCCATATCTTGGATTGCACAAGGGATCAAAAATTTACCGAGATCACCGACTTTTTGAGGTATGCGATTAAGATAAACCGACGAACAACTAGACAATTGGTGCAATTTCTCCTTGTTGTTCAACATACTCTTAAAGTTAGCGGCAAATCAAGGCATCATGACCAAAGCGTCGGCTAAACTCACATTAAGATGCAAATCACGAAACATTTTTATAAAAAGCTCAAATTGGTAATTGTCGCGCTCTTGACGTTTCTCCTTCCTAAATCTCGATGGATAGGGCAAAGGTGGTGTGGGTTGAGGCATAGTAGGCATAGCCTTTGGAATCTCGGGTTCCAATGATGGTAATGGGTCGACCGTAGGTGTGGCATGAGCGGTACTTCGTGGGATTGGGACATGCTCCTTTTGGACCACCACCTCGGGTTCTTCCTCAATTGCTTCCTCCGTAGGAGCAATTGGTTGAGGAGTCGGCTCCTTAAGTGTCTTACCACTATGTGTGGTAATCACTTTCATCTCACCCTTAGGGTTGGATATGGTGTTGCTAGGAAGACCACTTGACGACGGTTTACACATTATTGCCTCAAACATAGACGAGATTTTATCTTCAAAATTAGAGTGCCTCAATACGGCTTCGGTTTGCCTTTTCTCGGCCTTAATCATCTCTTGTTTAATCTCATGTTGCCCTTGTTCCATCTTTTGTTGGTTTTGTTGCAACCTAGTGACATTTCCTTCCATCTTGTTGGTGTGGATTTTAAGTTCATTAGCTAACTCATTTTTCAACTCTTTCTTCAAGTCGTTCTTAAACTCGGATCTTAGGCTAATGATTTATCTTTGAATATTGTCAAACCTAGCATCATTCCTACTAGCATATTCAACAAACTCACTTGGAAGATCTTTCAATGTTTGCAAACTTTTGTTGTTATTTTGAAAATCATTTTTGTTTGAAACTTGATTATTAGCCCCTTGATTCCCATAGTTTCCCTTGTTGTAATTGTTTTTAAAACCAACTTGATTGTTGCGATAGTTGTTGTTAGCATTTTGATTTGAACCAAAACCCGGTGGAGTCATTTGATTAGAGCGGGAAACTTGACCGTTTTGGTTGTAATTTCCCGTGGCCGCGAAGGCACTCGAAGTGTTACCACCGTTGGTAATGCACTCGGAGAAATCATGACCTCCACCACAATACATGCAAGAAACCTCAACCGCTTTAGCCGTAGCGGGAGCACTTGGTTCACCAACTTTAAACTCAATCAAAAGTCCTTTCAACATATCAAAAATCTTGTTTTCCAAGTTCGCCTCAATTTGGCAAGCATCGATGGTATTAGACAAAGAAGGTAAAGCCGAAGACGAAGCCTTACGAACACTAGACGTGCTACGAGGACTATACACCTTAGATCTATTTTCAATTATCACCAAAGCTTCCTCAACCGTTTTACACAAAAAATTACCACCCGCGGCGGCATTCAAATAATCCCTTTCATGATCATTAAGTCCATTGTAAAACGTGTCAATTTGATGCAAATCGGAAAAACCGTGATGAGGACATTCATGTAACATTTCCTTAAACCTATTCCAAGCCGTTGAAAAACTTTCATTAAATTCTTGCGAAAACTTTGAAATCTCGTTTTTCAAGTGCGTAGTCTTAGAGGGCGGAAAAAATTGGTTCACAAACTTAGACACGAGATCCTTCCACGTCAATATAGAATTGGGTGGCTCTTTCTCTAACCAAATTTTAGCGGGCCCCGCTAAGGAATACGGAAAAAGCATCATCTTAATCGAGTCGTTAGAGACATCCTTAAACTTGCAAGTAGCGGTAAGACGATTGAATTGGCGGATATGGTTGTGTGGATTGTCCTTCTCATCACCACGGAATTTGTTGTTTTGGATCATCGACAACAAACCCGTTTTCACCTCGAAATTCTCCGCAAGGATAGCGGGAATCACAATAGCCTCTCCATAACCCTCGGTGGGTGCTTGAAGTAACTCCATCATAGTTCGATTCGCCATGGTTGGTGCTTCTCTTACAATGGGTTCGTCAATAGGAGACTCCTCACTAGAATTGTTGGGAGTGGGAGTTTTGTTCTTTCGTTTACGTGCACGTCTTGCTTGATTTCGAGTTAGCATAAACGTCACGTACAACGAGGGGACGAGCAAAGAAGATTCTTTTTGGTGTTTTGTATTTTTCAATTTTTTTTGTGGTTTTTGATTGTATTAACCTTTTTGGAGTTTGGTGAAATGTATTATGTAGACAAAAATCTACAAATCTCCTCCTTAATCAAATCTCTCGATTAAAGAAGCCTCAAGGAATGAAAACGATCACGTGGAGTGAACGCCTTCGATGACTTTAGAACGTTGGTGGAACACCAAATCGTTCAAGAGGGTTTTATCAATAGAAACCAAGAAAATATATATGATACTTAGTATTTCTTGCCATATTTGAATTCTTCAAGGGCTGGTTTGGTAATTTCTTCAATGATAAAATGAATTCAGGGGTATTTCTTGCCATATTTGAATTCTTCAAGGGCTAGTTTGGTATTTTCTTCAATGATAATGGTCTAGACTTGCATATTTGACATTTTGGAGGACTGAAATTGCCAAGTCTTGATGATTGAGGGACCATTTTTGCCAAATGTTGAAAGTTGAGGGTCCTTTTTGTAATTTTGAGATTTTCAAAGGACCAAACTTGTCATTTCTTGTACTTTGATGGACTTCATGATGTATTTGACTTTGTGGATGATATTGGTTGAGAATTTAGCTTTGTTGAGGGGCTAAACTTGCCAAATCTTCAAAGTTAAGGGTCCTTTTTGTAATTTTGACAAACTTTAGGGACCAAACTTGTAATTATGAGGATACAAGGGTATAAAGTGTCAATTCTTCATAATTGGAGGACCCTTCTTCATAATTCTTCTAATCTTCAAGGGTTGATCTTGGGAAAGTCTTCATTAGGGCTTGGTTCATTGTGCGGCTTCGTTTCCCGTGTTCGTTTTTGATTGATTCTTGTGATCTTTTGTCATTTTCTCAATATCCGTACCTAAAATACACAAGCAACAAACACAAGCATATATTTTGGTATTTTGATGATATTTAATGCATTTTAAGCCCTATTTGGACGATGAGACTATGTATAAAAGCAGTCTCATCAGGTATATATCTAGCAACTAATACCCAAGAGGAGCAATGGTTTTATATAGTCATTCTGGCATTTGGCGTGGATGACTAATTGGTTAAGGGGTCGGTGTCATGAGCTTAAATACAATTGTATAGCTTCGACTATAAGATGAGTTGCCTATGTAGATTTTGTGCTCGGTAATTCTATTAAATGATTATGATTGATTTTCCTCTTTTGTTCAAATGTGATTTGTTAAACCTATGGACTCGCTCAACATTATTTTTGACTCGTTTAAGCATGTGTTTCAAGTAATCGAAGGTGAGCGATGGCGGAGCATTGCGGTGGATGTTGTGGGTTTGCTTTTGAAGTCTGGTGGTCTAAAACATTTTATTTCCCTTTTACTTTTGAACAATTTGTCTAATGTTTGTGTACTGTACTAAAACTTTGTGGTTTGATGGTCGAGATCCAATGGGTACTAAACGCTTTACTCTGATGTTGTTTTAGTACTGTATGGGATGAAAATTATGTTTTAGATAATGATATGAAAGCTTAATTATCTTTTATGTGTAAACGTCTCATTTTAAGTCGTTCAATATACCTTGTGTGTTGATACTTGTGTTTAGCACCCCAATTGTGTATTTCCGCTGCGCAATGTAAATTGGGAGTGTTAAATATTGGTAATCAGAGCTACAAGTTATAAAGAACTAGGTCGATTTTAAAAAATGTCCTAAACTATAACTTTGGGGTCGAAAGTATTTTTCAAAAGCACACAACTTCTCTGCAAAAATCCGATAAGATCACTTTTAGTTTTATTTTGTATTATAGATGTATCTCTCAGAACACAAATGAATTCCCCAATTTTTTTAAGTAAATACTATGATATTGTATTGATATTATTAAAAGTGTGTTGAGTGCTTGTCATTATCATATTTTGTTTTTGCGAGCATTACATAAACATCATTTGGATTGCATTGCATATCATGGCATAAGTATAACATTTGCATGCTTATCCATCACATTTATAATTTTAAACAATGACCTTAAGTACCCTTGAATTTCCTATAATTTTAGAAAATGGCTGATATACCGCGTGATGATGATTGGATAGAAATGAATGATATAATAGGAGATGGGGAAGTAGATAATTTTGGTGCTAGTGATGATAAGGAGCGTTATTAGTATCTGGATGACAGGATTGCTCTTGATGCTGTAGGACAGACTGAGCCAGAAGTTATTCAAGGTAGTTATGTGCCAAGAGCTAATGTTGTACCACCGACTGTTCAGATTTATCAGCGACCTATTTTACGTTCTTCTATGCCTACTTGTGATGCTTATATACGCAGTTTGCCTAGGATTGCCCGTACTAGATATGATTTCCTGGCTGAATCGAGCAATGTTGCTGGTGTCTGATCTATCTGTGAGGAACATAGCTAAGGTATATTGCCCTGGACCTAGACCTTATGAAGATATTTATTGGTTTCTTAAAAAGTTTGATAAATCTTTGTTTAAAAGGTATGTAGTGACTCGTGTGATCAAAAGGTTTAAGCAGAATGAGAATTAGTTTGATAGGTTTTTTATGGTGTGAGGATGTCAGAGTTTGTTAGAGCTAGAGAAATGGATGAGGTTGCTAGTCTTCGATCAATGGTGATGAATTTGAGTGCTCAATTTGAAAGGTTTCGTGAAGATCAAGCAAGGATTGCAAGTGTGAATGTGGGGGATGTGCTAGTGAGATCTTATCCAAGTCAGGGTGTGAGGATCCGTGATGTGCCAAGTCGTGCTAAGAATCATTCGTTCGTTAAGCCATATGAAGGAAGAAGTCGTACGGGAAAGGAGAAAGTGGAAGAGCAGTCCGAGGAGGAAGATAGCAGCAGTGATAATGAGCGAATGTATAAGAAGCCACGTGGATCACCGCGTGATTAGATTCTTTGTGTTTTCTTTATTTCCCATGTTGTAATAGAACTTATCTAGACTGGTACTGTAGCGTTATGATGAAACTTAATAACTCTTAAGTTTGACATGATGACGGATTTTAGTGACATTACTTGTCATGATTTTGTGGAACTTTCCAATGGAATTTGAATTACCTTCATGATCTATGATTTATCTTTTTAGTTCTTTTGTGATTTGGTTAATGAATCATTGTGGATTGTGTTGTTTGTGCATGTAGTATCCGTGGTACGTCTTGATAGAGAAATCCTTCTTCTTATCTTGATATGAATAGTTACTTGTTTTCTTTCATTTGTAATGACAGAAACATGCCATCGAAATCGAAAACAACTACTATGAGTAATATGATTGAGCAAGCTATTGCTAGAGCACTAGAAGCCAAAAGAGTTGCGAGGAATCAAGACACTGGGATAGGAATGTTGTTGATCCAGTTGGAGGTAATACTGATGAGCCAGTTGGAGGAAATGCTGCTGGTCAAGTTGGAGGTAATGATGTTGTTCCGCAAGTTTCAAAAGAGTGTTCATATGCTAGTTTCATGAAGTATGGACCTACCCAATTTCGTGGTACTGGTGGTGCTCTGGAATTACGAAGGTGGATTGAGAAGATTGAAAGTACTTTTGAAATCAGTTGATTTTCATAATCTAGTAAGGTAAAATTTAATGCAGCTACATTTCAAGATGATGCTTTAAGATGGTGGAATAGTCAGGTAGCTACTGTAGGTTTGGTTGAAGCGAATGGAAGGACATGGACTGTGACCAAAGGACTGTTAACTGCTAAGTTTTGTCCTGAGGAAGATTTAGGTCAGTTGGAGGATGAGTTGAGACATCTGGTGCTGAGGAATAATGATATTGTTGCTTATACAAAGAGGTTTTCTTATTTGTTTTTGTTGTGTCCTAATGATTTTGATGATGATCGAAAGAAGATGAAGCAGTATATCAGAGGTTTATCTAGCAATATCAAGGGAGAGACTACTTCGTCGAAATTCAATACTTTTGATGAAGTTATTCAGATGGCTCATGCTTTGATGAACATTAAGCTGCAAGACAAGAAAGATAGTATTGCTGAAGGAAACAAACGAAAGTGGGAAGCTGCACAGTCAAATCAAGGGAATAATAGAGGAGGTTATCGGAACAACAATAACCAAGGACCGAATAGAAATCAACAGTACAACTTGAGAAGGAATGACGTTGTTCGTGCTGCTACTGCGCCTCAAGGTAATAAAGTGAACCCAAAGTGTGGTCGATGCAGTCTGTATCATATTAGAAATTGTCCACCTGCTTACAACAAGTGTGGGAAGGCCGAACATATGGCGGTAGACTGTAGGAACAAGGGTGTGGCCACTAGAGCCAATGCTTTCAAGGTGATTACTTGTTTTGGATGTAGAGGACGTGGACATAAGCAAAGGAACTCTCCGAGGGTTGGCGCTTGATAGGGAGGCAATGTTGTTGCTGTTGCTGCTACTCCAGCCTATGTTATGGGAGATGCTAACAAACTTTAAGGGCCGAATATGGTGACTGCTACGTTCTTACTCAATGCTTGTTATGCTAGTGTGTTATGTGATTTTGGATCCGATAGAAGTTTCGTAGATGTTAGATTCAGTCAGCTATTGGATAGAGAACCAGTAAGATTGACGACTAGTTATAATGTAGAGTTAGCTGATGGTAAGATTTTTAGAACTAGTTCTATAGTAAAAGGGTGTTCCTTGAAGATAGGGAATTACGTGTTTAATATTGATTTGATGCCCATAGAATTAGGATCTTTTGATGTGATTTTTGGTATGGATTGGTTAGTTGCTAATGTTGAAGTAATTGTTTGTGGGGAGAAATTAGTTTAGATACCGCTAAGGAATAGGGTATTGACTGTGAAGGGTGATGAGTGCACTTCTCGTTTGAGAGTTGTTTCTTGTTTGAAGATGATGAGGTATGTGGAAGAGGGTTGTGATGTATTTCTTGCTCAGATAACTAATGATGGTGTAAATGAGAGGAAACTGGAGGATGTGCCTGTGATTAGAGAGTATCCTCAAATTTTTCCTGAAGATTTGTCGGGATTACCGCCGCATCGTGAAGTTGAGTTCTTTATTGATTTAGTGTCGGGAGCTGCGCCAGTTTCTCGTGTACCGTATCGTTTAGCGCCATCAGAAATAAAGGAATTATCTGATCAATTGAAGGAATTGATGGATAAGGGATTTAATATACCGAGTTCGTCGCCGTAGGGTGCTCCTGTGTTGTTTATTAAGAAGAAAGATGGATCGTTACGAATGTGTATTTATTATCGGGAACTTAAAAAATTAATGTCAAGAATCAGTATCCATTGCCGAGGATTGATAATTTGTTTGATCAGTTGCAAGGGTAAAGTGTATACTCGAAGATCGATTTAAGATCTGGGTATCATCAACTGAGAGTTAGGGAGAAGATATTCCTATAACAGCTTTCCGTACTCGAAATGGATATTTTAAATTTCAAGTGACGCCTTTTGGATTAACGAATACGCCTGCTGTATTCATTGATTTGATGAATCGTGTGTGTAAGCCGTATTTGGATGAGTTTGTTATCGTGTTCATTGATGATATTCTCATTTATTCCAAGAGTGAAGAAGAACATGAGAATCATTTGAGGATAATATTGGATATTAAAGAAATAGAAGTTGTATGCGAAGTTCTATAAATGTGAGTTTTGGTTGAAATCAGTGCAATTTTTGGGGCACGTGATTGATAGTGAAGGTGTTCATGTAGATCATGCTAAGATTGAGGCAATCATGGATTGGTCGGTACAAACGACGCCGACTGAATTTCGCCAATTTCTTGGTCTAGCTGGGTATTATAGAAGGTTTATCGAGAAGTTTTCACTAATTTCTAAACCATTGACCAAGCTTACTAAGAAGAATCGAGAATTTAAATGGGGTTCTAAAGAGGAAGTTGCTTTTATTACGCTGAAGGATAAATTATGTTATGCGCCGATTTTGTATTTTCCAGAAGGATTTGAAGATTTTGTGGTGTATTGTGATGCGTCTCATAAAGGACTTGGAGCTGTGTTGATGTAAAGGAAGAAAGTGATAGATTATGCGTCGAGACAATTGAGGAAGCATGAAGAGAATTATACTACTCATGATTTAGAACTTGGAGCTGTGATTTTTGCTTTAAAGCTGTGAGTAACTACTTATATGGAACCAAGTGTGTGATTTTCACTAACCATAAGAGTCTGCAACATATTTTGGATCAGAAGGAATTGAATATGAGACAAAGGAGATGGGTAGAATTACTGAGTGACTATGACCGCGAGATTCGTTACCACCCTGGTAATGCAAATGTAGTAGCTGATGCACCTAGTAGAAAGGAAAGAGAGAAGTCTTTAAGAGTTAGAGCTTTTGTAATGATGGAAAGTGTTGATTTGACATAAATGATATTGAAAGCCCAAGCTAATGGTTTGAAAGAAGAGAATGTTGAGGCATAGAATCTGGGTAGAATGTTGAAACCTTTATTTGTAGTAAGGCCAAATGGAATGAGATATTTTGAGAATAGGAGTTGGTTACCATTGTGTCCGTCTGAGGAAGGTGCTTTAGGAGTGCGAGATTTAGTGATGAATGAATCTCATAAGTCCAAGTATTCAATACATCCAAGAGCGGACAAGATGTATCAAGACCTTAAGAAAGTGTATTGGTGGCCGAATATGAAGGCATATATAGCTCAGTATGTTAATAAGTGTTTAACTTGTGCGAAGGTAAAGGCTGAACATAAAAAGTCGTCTGGATTATTGGTGCAACCTGAAATTCCTGAGTGGAGATGGGAGAAAATTTCTATGGATTTTGTGACAGGTTTGCCAAGGACTTCTAGTGGTTTTGATATGATATGGGTGATTGTAGATAGATAGACTAAGTCTGCTCACTTTTTACCATTAAAGAAGATGTATAGTATGGACAGATTGACGACAGTGTATGTGAAGGAGATTGTTTTTCGAGATGGTGCCTTCGTCGATAATTTCAGATCGTGATAGTAGGTTTACTCCAGAGTTTTGGAAATCTCTACATAAAGCGATGGGAACGGAGTTAAGTTTGAGTACAGCATATCATCTGGAAACTGATGGACAAAGTGAAAGAACGATTCAACATTAGAGGATATGCTTCAAGCATGTGTGATTGATTTTGCAGATAGTTGGGATAGATATTTGCCATTAGTGGAGTTCTCGTGTAATAATAGTTATCATGCTAGTATTAAAGCCGCACCATTTGAAGCTTTATATGGATGTAAGTGTAGATCTCCAGTTTGTTGGAGTGACGTAGGAGAGATTTAGTTGACTGGACCTGAAATGATTTTTGAGACAACTGAAAAGATTGTACAAATTTAGAAGCGTTTGTTATCTGCCAGGAGTTGACAAAAAGAGTTATGTTGAGAATAGAAGGAAACCGTTAGAATTTGAAGTAGGAGACATGGTTATGCTGAAGGTATCACCATGGAAAGGTGTAATTCGTTTTAGAAAGAGAGGAAAGTTGAGATCGAGATATATTGGACCTTTTAAGATTATTTAAAGGATTGGATTGGTTGCTTATAAGTTAGAATTGCTGGATGAACTTAGGGCTATTCATAACACTTTTCACGTGTATAATTTGAAGAAGTGTTTAGCAAAAAGAGTTTTGGTGATTCCATTGGATGAAATTCAACATGATGATAAGTTGCATTTTATAGAGGAACCTGTAGAAATATAAATAGGGAAGTTAAAAGATTGAAGCATAGTAAGATTCCGATTGTGAAAGTGAGATGGAATTCTAGACGTGGACCTGAGTTTACCTGGGAACGTGAGGACTTCTTTAAGGATAAGTATCCTCATTTGTTTTGAGAGGGGTTAAGCGCCGGGACGTCGCTCTCTTTAAGAAGAAGGGGATGTGATAACCTGAAACCGAGGTCATTGCCTAATCTTATTTTACGAATTTTTGAAATTTTTGATGAGCTTGAATGGTTTTTGTTTTTGATGGTTTGAGTTGCAACCAATGTTAGGAGACTTATTTTTGCTTTTTAATTAGTATGAGGAGTATTAGCAAGCGTGATGTCGACGGATGCCCAATATTTTACGTTTTATTGTTGATTATTCGATGTTTGTCATTTTCTATGTTTTCTATTTAGTGACGTGTTATGTGGAGTCGGGAGACGATATTATTATATATGTGATACGTTTTAACTTTTGACAAGTATTTTTATGAAACCCGAGCCTCTTGAATATATTTAAAATTGACTAATAGTCATTTCCCACTTTTTAACTAACTATTTTCAATTTGATCCAAAACTATGCAAGAATGGCAAAAGTAGGCCTCCACCTACCATATATAAACTTTTCCACCAAACTTCTAACACATACATACAAAGATACAAGATCAAAATCACCCCTTTTCTTTCTCTCCCTCTACCGGGAGCTACAAACCAACAAAAACCCTAATTTTTTCTTGATTTCAAGCTTGATCAATCCAGAACTAAGCCTATACCACATCATAGAATTCAAAGGTGGTTCTTATGATGAAATAATTTACAACATTCATGAGGTTTTTGGTTTTGGTTATGAACTAGGTTTGGTATGATGGTTAGATGATCATGCATTATCTAGTGATAATCATATGTGGATCATGTTGTTTTGTTGAAGAAAGTTGATTTTTGATTTTGGGTTTTTATTTTTATAAATTATACAAGTGTTAGGGTTGATATATGTTGACGCTAGGGGATTAGGATTAGTAGAAAATTGATTAGAATTGATCAAAAGTGTGGTTTTATGTGAGATTTTAGAGGGTCAATTAGGGCAGTGAGTAAAGGTTGTTTTTAGATGTCTTATGTTTTGATAATTGTTAAACTAATAATATAGTGTTATAGATATTTTTATTATCTTCGTTTTGGCGTAAATTAGAGCTGCTAACTCAAAACGAGGAAGAAGTTATGATAGTTTGATTATTCGTGTACCGGGAGACGAGTATCGGCACAATACGAAGTTGTTGTCGATATTTGGATCGAATCCCGGGGACTATAGAATAGGTTTTAGAATGAGTCAAGGGATGTTTTAAACATGTAAACCCTATTTTGTGAGTCTATTTTCAAACCTAAGTGTCGATTTTGTAAATGAAGTTGATTAGAGAAGTAAAAATGGTTGTATGAGTCGATGACGTAAAACTGTTTGGTTTTTGTGATACAAAGATGTGTCGGACAGGGAGTCTTAGAAGTAAAATTGTTGGAAATACGTTTTTACGTTTTTACGTATTTATGAAGGATCGGTCGCTCCGACTATATATTAATGTATTGGGCTCGTGATCTAGTTAGTAAACATATAGCCTACCAAAGCCCACATGTAGGGTGGCTATGTAAACCCCTTCCTAGCATGTTAGGACGGGTTGAACACTTTGTCATTTTCTTATTTTCCATCTTTCCATTCTCTCTCTCTTTTCTCTCTCTACATTTCTCTCTCTAAGTTCTTCCTTTTACCATCTCTTCTTTAGATAATACAAACACATCTACAATCCTAAGATTCTTTAGACATACAATTGGTATCAAGAGCTATGGTTGCATCTTAGGATTTGCGTGTTTTGATCATTTGATTTAGTGGTAACAAAAAAATTTCTTTTGGTTCTAAATCTGGTATAATTTTTTTTGTCAGTCATAAGATTGTATTATAAAATTTTATCCTACTGTTTGTTATAATACTTTTATCAAGTTTTCTTCTCTCGATTTGGGAGTTTTCCTTATCTCAAAAAATAAAAAATATCAGTCTTTTATTTTTTTATTATTTATTTTCTGAAAAAGATTCTCCTGTCCTTTTTTTATCAAGTTTAGTATCGGAAAAGGGTTTTACTTTCCGACCCTTTTTCCGACCTTTTTCCGACAGTTTCAAGTCTTGTCTCATTCCGATACTTTCCTTTTCCGATAAGTATTCTGATAAGTTTTGTGATCTTACTTTCCGACAGTTTCACTTTCCGACAGCTCTTTCCGATTTTAACATCTTTAACACCCCCAAATTTAAACGCAGCGGAATACATCTTTGGGTGCTAAACAATGATACAACAACACATAATTTATAAACAACGACTCGAAAAGAGACGTTTCAAATTTATCGTTCCTAAAACATTTTTCAGAGTAGCGTAGTCCCAAGTAATCGTTACCAAAAGATAAGTTAAAACAACATATTAGTTTGTTTTAAAAATGGAACGATAAATAAATCAAAGAGTTTGAACAACAAAAGCAGTGCACAACTTCATTCTCGTGACCTCCAAGCTTCCACTTCTTGATTACCTGAAATACATGTGAGTAAAACAATCAACAAAAATGCCGAGTGAATCTATAGGTTTATATAATCATTTTTGAACACAAGCAAAGATTATAAGTTCGTGGCATGCTTAAAGGCAACAAGCATCAAATAATAATTCGCATCAACAATAATAACTGTATATAGCATACATTGCAATAAGCTCATGGAACCGAGCCCTTAGACATTCCCTTTAGAGGTCTGATAAGACAGGAGATTTATTAGTTGTCGGTTACCTCTAGATTAATGGTACATTGTCGTATACCTGACTTCTCAATACAATATGTCCAAACAGTGTGGAGGTCGGGCCTAAGCTTCTATGACAAGTCCACAAAAACTGAACCGGGGCGGCTTCCCCATAGATCTATTAATTGTACTAGCGTTTAACCCATCATAGGTTAATTAACGGTCCATAATTGAGGTTTTAACAAAGGCAATCACTTAATGCAATTTAAAGGCAACCACGAGTTCATTCATAGAGGGACAAAGCATACCATAAAAATCTTGTGTTCTAAGTTTATAAAACATATATTCCCCCTCGCGGGTTTAAAATCATTTAATAACTAGTATAAAGCGAGGCTATAGACTCACCTTAGCCGATAGTGGTAATGAGACGATCGCCGACGATAGATGATGCCTTTCAAACACGAGAACCGCAACCTATCAAATAAGGTGCGTTCATTAATAATAGACTCGAGAAATAAACCATACATAAGAATATAAAACTCGACTCATATAATCACGACAAACTCGAGAGAAAACGATACAAGTGATACTATTACACTCTCCTATATATTCATTTTATTATTCTATGTCTTTAATAAAAATCTGCCGGAACATACCAAATGTCCAAGCCGTTTTCCCATACTTAGACACCTTAACATTTCATGATACTACTCAGAGAACTTGCTTACTATATGTAGGAAGTCCTACCAAGAGCCCATTAAAAGATTTTACTTCTAAAGTTCCCTGCCCGACTCATCTTTGAATCACAAAATCCGGACAGTTTAGCGACCTTGACTTACGAAACCATTTTGACCATTCTAAACAAGTCCAATTGTAAAACCGCAACTTGATTCTAAAAATAAACTCAAAATGATAAACTTGGAGCCTGAGAACAGTCCTTGAATCATTTTGAAACTCATTTTATAGTCCCCGAGATTCGATCCAAATATCGACAACAATTTTCGGATTGTGTCGACACTCGTCTCCCGGTACACGAAAATCAAACTAGTGTATCTTCCACCTCGTTTGGAGTTGGAAGGCCTACTTTATATCAAATCGAAGCTAACGAAATTACCTACGACATAATCCAGAAAAACAACCTATATTCAGACTTAAGATATCCGAAAATGACCTCAAACCTACTGCCCAAAATTGACTATTAAAATCTCTTGCAAAATCATGTTTTTGATCAATTCCAACAACTTTTTTCATCAACCTAAGCCCCTAATATCATCATAAACCATTCCTAACACTTGTATCATGATCAAAATCAAAAACCCAAAAATTAAAAATCAACTTTTTAACAAAAACATGGCATAAACACCATTTGGTCATCACTACTAACAAATGCATACAACAAATTTGGATCAAACATCACTAACTTTTCTTGAAAAAGTTAATATGGTTGCATGTATGAAAATTTTATACCAAATTGTAGCCCTTTGAAAATCTAGGATGGGACTTGTTTTAGTTTTTGGAGATTCAAAGAATAAGATCAAGATTTTTGAGGGTTTATGTGGATGGGGGTGTATGGCTAAGAAAGAAAAAAGGGGAGGAGGAAGATGAGTTTTATTTTATGAGTTTTAAAATGAGAAAGAGATAGTGGAAAAATTATATATAGTGTGAGGTTAGGGTAGTTTTTGCCAATTTGTGATAGTTTTGGTACAAAATGTAAATATTAGTTAAAAAGCGGGAAATAACTAAAAGTCAATTTTACAAATATTTACGGGACTCGGGTTTCGTAAAAAAAAATTTTCAAAAGTTTAAACGCACACGAAAAATAATAATATAACGAATCGATACGTAATTAAAACGATATCGTCGAAAGTATTAAATATCGAAACGATCGATAATAAAATATAAAATTTTAGGCATCCGTCGGTATCACGATCACTAGTAGTCCTCGTTACTCGTCAAAATATTAAAATATAATATTTAATATCGATTTCAACTTAAACCGTCAACATAATAATATTTAACGTTATAAAATACTTCAAAATAATTGAAAGTAGAATTAAATTATGACCTTATTTTTACGGGTTTTACATCCTCACCACCTTAAGGGAGCGACGTCCCAGCGCTCAACTCGCCTCATACACGAGTTGTTCACTACCCGGAAGGATGAGGGCATTCCTTATAAAGAAGTCTTCACGTTCCCACGTGAATCTCGATCCACGATCTCCACTGGTTCTTTTACAAAACGCAACTTGTCGTCAAGTTGTATCTCACCAAAAAGGAATAAATAAATCCTTATCCACCAGTCACTCGTCAAGCTCGACACATGAAAATTTTATGAGTCACACGAAGCTCTTTTGATGACAAGAATAAATGACACGATTTTCGGGAAGTCGAGTTAAAAAGAATGTTGCAAACTAAAGGATATCCATCGGCCGGATAGCCATGGACACACATCAAAAAGAACTAACAAGAAAACATTTTCGTCATCGGAGGGTGCTCACTCGTGGGACCCTACTCAAAAGATAATACAACGACACCATCTCACTTTCGCCAACGCGCATTAAAGTCTCAATAAATATCGTCGTTGAAAGTCAAAAAAAAATATTACATAATATGTGTTCTGCATGATCGGACGTCATCGGATGATGCCGCCTCAAGTTCTCACAACTTACGATCATTTGACTAGATCACACACCATATAAGTACATAAAAGAAAAGGTCGAACATAAACATCGATTATAGATCTCCATCGTTAATCATCGAGAAAACCTTGAACGAACCCTTGATAATAACTACTTGATCTCCAGAGTCTTTCCACTTGCGGTGTCGGCTTCAACATACTCCTCGAGGTTGCAACGAATTTATTAACTCCATTCATTAAGAGATTTGGTCCTCAATCATTCCACAAGTACACACATAAATCCTGGTGACACTTATCGTTTCTTCTTATACACTACTTCCCGAGATTCATTTTAAACTCAGAATAAAATAGTAATCTTCAATACGAGGAACAGAACGAGATAAAAATGACTTAAATAAACGCATAAACGAACAAGATGTGGTAAAATGATTTAAGGTTGACGATCGACGAGGGATCTCGACCCACGTAACCGTAAAACTTAATAAATCACAATACTAGAAAAATGAGAGCGAAGAATAAATTATACATTATCATTAAAATAACATTTGTCACAATTATCCGTCCCGGATTTGGTATTACCTTAAAACTCAGTTGAGGTACTTTCTTGATAAAGATGATACATCAAAAATAGAAGTAAAATAGTTTCAAAATTTATTTGGTCGTCTTAAGAAACTTTGAAAAAATGACGTAAATTTATTAATTAAACTCATACTGATGGTTACAATTAGAGAATATAATTTCCAAATTAAATCACTATTAGGAATATAAATTAAACTGGCAATTTCATTACATTAAAAGTAAAGTATGATAAGTCAATTAGTTCAAAAGGTAGAACATAATTTTATTTTAAACATTAGTTTTAGTTATACAAAATATGGTGTATAAATTTGACCTTTTACTTGTGATGGTTATTTCGATAATTGAAAATAATTAGAAAATGTAGACAAGTTCCATAAAAACTTTATAATACTTTGTAGGAATACATAAAGGTGTTTATTATTTCAAAATAACATGGGATATATTCGGGTATTCGAAATGTGACAAGATAACAAACGAATACGAATGAAAATAATAGTCAACAATTAATACGAAATCAATGGTACAAAAGAGAATGAAGCAAATGTCGTATAAATTCTTAAAGAGAATAATAAAATAAAGGCATTAATGGTATGACGATAAGAAATAATAGATTAAACAAGTTGTCAATTTTGTTAGTGCGGTCGGTGGTTCACCAACATCAGCTCGTTAACTTAGCGGTGGTCGATACATGATCGGAAATAAAATCCATACAAAAATTTTAATAAAATAAAATTCCTAATAATCACTTGTAATTAAAACAAATCAAATGAACGATGTTAGTGTTTAAAGAGAGAAGTCAAAGCACGGTTCACAAGAGTGGATTTCGAGACAAACGAGAGTGACGGACGTCATCCCGGATATACGGAAATCACTCTAATGATAATTCATTATTCACGTGCGGAGACATTCCAAAGATCTACCCAGTCGCATAAAGAAGATTGGACGAGAAGGAAGGATAAAACATTGAGACTTTCAAGTCATTTATCAACAGTCAGTAATTAGACGAACGGTCAAAAGAAATCAGTTATAAGACAAAATGAAGTAACAAGTGGAAAAACAATCATCGAGTAAAAACGTACCCGTAAGCGCCTAATTCGTTCAAGAAAAGGTAAGAAAACGTATGCGGATGCATAGAAATTGCGCTACTTGCATAAAATATAAACGTTTTCAAAACTTCTTTTCACTTTATTTCATTTTATTTATCTTTATCATAAATACAAGTAAAAAGTTGATTATTATCAAGATTTTTAAGGTGACTACTATTCAGCCTAGCATGGCTCCTTCTAAATTAGACATAGGTGATCAGGCCACGTATAATCTAGGAATAGCAATGCAGTGCTCAGTTTCGTCGAAAAGTATTACGTTTCTTATGTTTATATATAAACCATGCCATTTGAAAAAATGGAATTTAAAAAAAATATTTTATAAATTTATAGGAAACAGGTAATTTGTGAAATACTCAATAAGCAACTTTGAATGTCACGAAAAGTATTTTATAAGACCAAAGTAAAAATAATTGGTGAAAATAATCGTAAAACAATATCAGATTTATTTATAATATGACATTATGACAACGTATAAAGTAGTCAAAGTTTTGCAAAAAGTAGCAAATAGTAGCTCATAAAACAATCAATGAAATGGTTACAAGTTGTTAATGTTTCAAAATGTTATAAGATTTAGACGAAAACGCCATGACACACGTGATGAGAATATCGACGAAGAATGTGAAGGCAAAACTTCAAAACTCAACCCAAATCAGCGGAAGGTTAGAAGAAAATAAAAATAGAACAACATGAAATGACAAATGAGTCATATATATGAAAAGAATAAAACAATCCACATGTGTATTCTATGTAAGATACTCGACACAACATGCTTTTAAGAAAGTATATTATTCGTTTTCAAATTACCCCATTATTCCGGTAATTGCTAATCCTGTACCGTTTCTATTTTTAAACATGTTCACATGCAACTAGTATTAGTTAGTTGTAAAATAATATTTATTAAAATTTTTACGATCCCAAATGAAATCAAAACTGCTTAGAAACGTTTAAAACTCATGTTCTGAATTTTCTATCAGATTTAACTTTTAAATATGAGCCGGTTAATTGACCCGATAAACGACATCTCCAAGACTCGGAGTTTAAAGCATTTTGATGCAAAACGACGTTTCAGTCGACTTTCTAGTTTTACTCGAGACCTGAAAACCAATGTAAAATGACCAAAATACCCCTGCAAGTTCTGTGCAGGTTTGACTATTTTATTTTGAAAAGCGCAGGTTTTACTTTTAAGTTTTGACCTGTTTATACTGCCCCTACAGTTTCTGCATAAAGTGTATTTTTCGACACTTCTTAACGGCTCAAAATATATATATATATATACACACATGCCTTGTGGATTTTACAACAACGAAAAATAAATCTCGTAATGAACATCAAATAAAATATAGCATGATGAATGACAGAAAATGCTTCAAGGTATTCAACACGAAATTTAGGAAGCAAAACGGTGAATGGCGTTCGTAATTTAAGTTTCAAGGTGCAAAGTAGGCAAATCTCCTTGGTGCCACGATTGTCCAAAAACACAAAACATAACATGAAAAGAATGGAACATTAACATGCTACACTCCGGGAGCGAGAATGTTAATGAAAAACAAATGATAAAATTTTATAGAAGTAAAATCGTATTCCAATCTAGCGCCATAATCAAGACGATGATTTATAAAATGACGATGACGTTACCGAGATATAAGCGAACAATACACTTCGGAGTCGATACATATAAATGTCAATAAGTTAAATCTTCGCATGCCGTGTAAAACGGTGATAATAATCAACAAAATATTATGAAAAACCATGATATTATTCAACACAATTATAAGAAGTGTTTCAAAATGTGTGACTCACACAATAGCGGTTAGTCTATTCCAAAGACACATTGAGCTACACAATGATCTAGAAATTACATTTCAAGACGTCCAAGCACAAACAGCCAGAAGACGATTTGGATATCTATATAGATATCACAAAGGGTTAAACAATGAAAGTAACACGCGTAGATGAAGTTATGTAAGGTCATAATATAAAAATTTTGCAATAAAAGCAATTTAAATACTTCAAAAATGAATACAGAAAGATCTTGAAATTCATTGTATTTATTTAAGTTAATCATTAATAAATGATAAAGTTTTATCGAAAAGTTTAACGACATAAATATATATCGATAAAGGGATCCTAGATATAAATATATATCCATAAGTGGATCATAGTATTTATTTATAAATACTTGCCAATAAGGTATATGTAATAACGCATACTAAAGTGGTAATCCTAAAAGTAGCTTGAACGTGAAGTCACGCGAAGTCCTGTGCACCGACTCTTTGAAAAATAAAAACTGAGAGTTATAGTTTAGGTTTTTAAAATAAAGACCTAGTTCTCTATAACTCATGGCTCTGGTACCAATCTTTAACATCTTTAACACCCCCAAATTTACACGTAGCGGAATACATCTTTGGGTGCTAAACAATGATACAACAACACATAATTTATAAACAACGACTCGAAAAGAGACGTTTCAAATTTATCGTTCCTAAAACATTTTTCAGAGTAGCGTAGTCCCAAGTAATCGTTACCAAAAGATAATTTAAAACAACATATTAGTTTGTTTTAAAAATGGAACGATAAATAAATCAAATAGTTTGAACAACAAAAGCAGTGCACAACTTCATTCTCGTGACCTCCAAGCTTCCACTTCTTGATTACCTGAAATACATGTGAGTAAAACAATCAGCAAAAATGCCGAGTGAATCTATAGGTTTATATAATCATTTTTGAACACAAGCAAAGATTATAAGTTCGTGGCATGCTTAAAGGCAACAAGCATCAAATAATAATTCGCATCAACAATAATAATTGTATATAGCATAAATTGCAATAAGCTCATGGAACCGAGCCCTTAGAGACTCCCTTTAGAGGTCTGATAAGACAGGAGATTTATTAATTGTCGGTTACCTCTAGATTAATGGTACATTGCCGTATACCTGACTTCTCAATACAATATGTCCAAACAGTGTGGAGGTCGGGCCTAAGCTTCTATGACAAGTCCACAAAAACTGAACCGGGGCGGCTTCTCCCATAGATCTATTAATTGTACTAGCGGTTAACCCATCATAGGTTAATTAATGGTCCATAATTGAGGTTTTAACAAAGGCAATCACTTAATGCAATTTAAAGGCAACCACGGGTCCATTTATAGAGGGACAAAGCATACCATAAAAATCTTGTGTTCTAAGTTTATAAAACATGTATTCCCCCTCGCGGGTTTAAAATCATTTAATAACTAGTATAAAGCGAGGCTATAGACTCACCTTTGCCGATAGTGGTAATGAGACGATCGCCGACGATAGATGATGCCTTTCAAACACGAGAACCGCAACCTATCAAATGAGGTGCGTTCATTAATAATAGACTCGAGAAATAAACCATACATAAGAATATAAAACTCAACTCATATAATCACGACAAACTCGAGAGAAAATGATACAAGTGATACTATTACACTCTCCTATATATTCATTTTATTATTCTATGTCTTTAATAAAAATCTGCCGGAACATACCGAATGTCCAAGCCGTTTTCCCATACTTAGACACCTCAACATTTCATGATACTACTCAGAGAACTTGCTTACTATATGTAGGAAGTCCTACCAAGAGCCCATTAAAAAATTTTACTTCTAAAGTTCCCTGCCCGACTCATCTTTGAATCACAAAATCCGGACAGTTTAGCGACCTTGACTTACGAAACCATTTTGACCATTCTAAACAACTCCATTTGTAAAACCGCCACTTGATTCTAAAAATAGACTCAAAATGCTAAACTTGGAGCCTGAGAAAAGTCCTTGAATCATTTTGAAACTCATTTTATAGTCCCCGAGATTCGATCCAAATATCGACAACAATTTTCGGATTGTGTCGACACTCGTCTCCCCGTACACGAAAATCAAACTAGTGTATCTTCCACCTCGTTTGGAGTTGGAAGGCCTACTTTATATCAAATCGAAGCTAATGAAATTCTCTACGACATAATCCCATAAAAACAACCTATATTCAGACTTAATATTTCCGAAAATGACCTCAAACCTACTGCCCAAAATTGACTATTAAAATCTCTTGCAAAATCATGTTTTTGATCAATTTCAACAACTTTTGTCATCAACCTAAGCCCCTAATATTATCATAAACCATTCCTAACACTTGTATCATCATCAAAATCAAAAACCCAAAAATTAAAAATCAATTTTTTAACAAAAACATGGCATAAACACCATTTGATCATCACTACTAACACATGCATACAACAAATTTGGATCAAACATCACTAACTTTTCTTGAAAAAATTAATATGGTTGCATGTATGAAAATTTTATACCAAATTGTAGCCCTTTGAAAATCTAGGATGGGACTTGTTTTAGTTTTTGGAGATTCAAAGAATAAGATCAAGATTTTTGAGGGTTTATGTGGATGGGGGTGTATGGCTAAGAAAGGAAAAAGGGGAGGAGGAAGATGAGTTTTATTTTATGAGTTTTAAAATGAGAAAGAGATAGTGGAAAAATTATATATAGTGTGAGGTTAGGGTAGTTTTTGCCAATTTGTGATAGTTTTGGTCCAAAATGTAAATATTAGTTAAAAAGCGGTAAATAACTAAAAGTCAATTTTACAAATATTTACGAGACTCGGGTTTCGTAAAAAAAAATTCAAAAGTTTAAACGCACACGAAAAATAATAATATAACGACTCGATACGTAATTAAAACGATATCGTCGAACGTATTAAATATCGAAACGATCGATAATAAAATATAAAATTTTAGGCATCCGTCGGTATCGCGATCACTAGTAGTCCTCGTTACTCGTCAAAATATTAAAATATAATATTTAATATCGATTTCAACATAAACCGTTAAACATAATAATATTTAACGTTATAAAATACTTCAAAATAATTGAAAGTAGAATTAAATTATGACCTTATTTTTACGGGTTTTACACCGATGGTTTAAAGATTTCTATTCGCATTCCGATAGACAATTTTTTATCTTATTCCAATGGCATTCCGTCAGTTAAACATTCCGATGGTTTTTATTTTTTGACATTCCGATCGAAACGTAAGTTGTACTCAAACAAAAGGAATCATTTGACCAAACTCAATCAAAAGGTCTCAAGCAATCAACTCGACTCGACCCTAACCACAACTTGGACTCAACCAATTGACCAAAGACTAGACTCTCGACTCGACACACTTCTCACGACCCACCCTCGACTCCAACACACCCTCGAACAAACCTACACCCAACTCGACTCCAACACAACCACCCACCCACCCTCGACTCCAAAACCCTCGACCACTAAACCATGCCCGAGACTATGACCCAACACCTACACCTTTTATCTCCTCAACTACTCCACAATCTATCCTAATCCCATCCACTCCTAATCCCATCAACAAACAAATCTTTTATCTAACTCAAACAGAAAACTTATAGATCTCAGTTTGCATTTCGATTTAAGATTTATAAAACTTTCATAGATCTTTAAAAATCCAAATCAATCATCATAGATTCGTATTTGGTTTTAAACCAAGTATTAATATACGAAATTAAATAAAGATCCTTAACAAACTTGTTAAGATCATTATTTTTTTTGGATTCCTTAATCAAAAATCGACATGCAATCGCAATTAAACCCTACCTGAGACCACATGCAGTCAATTACATACGTTATCTTGAAGATATCTCTTGTTCTGATTCGTGCTCTAATGAAGTCAAGATGAGATTTAGGCTCGAATTTAATGAATATAGGATGTGGGATTTGTATGATTTTATGGGTGGGATTATATGATGCTTTGATTTGTTTTGATGAATTGGAAAATTAGATGGATGATGGTCTGAGGAGATGAATCTGATGATTGATGAGACACTATATGTTTGTTATGATTCGTCAAAGAAAGAAGAAGATTGAGAGAAGAGATTTGGTGGCTGATTTTTTGTTAGACGATGGAACAAAGAAATATGGAGGAGAATGAGATTAAGTTTAGGGTTTGTCATAACTTATATATCTAAATCTCATGGACCGGGTGTTCTATGTAAACTTTTGGGCCACCCGTATTTTATTTTTCACAATTGGATTAGGTGTATTCATTAATCACCTACGAGACAAAAGTTATTTGGTCTAAAGTAAAAGCCACGTGACACGGCAACACAATGCTTGTACCGACAATGACTTGACTAACTGCTTTGTTTGACTTTGGCAAATGTGATAAGAAACTACGTTTGATGTTAGTCTACAATAGTTATGACTAATTTTTTAAACATGCCATTCCAAACCACGTTTGTAACATTATAAACAATTTCTATGTATATTTGATTTGGTTATTCAGTTGCTTGACGGGCCGTTCACTACTTTTATCGAAGACGTATTGTAGGCCGATTATTTTTAAAATTTAGCTCGAACTGATCGATTAAATATTCGATTGTTGCAAAATTAATCAGGTTGGATTAATTTGTTTACGGGCTTTATTATTTGGAGTGAGCCGAGTTTGAATTTGACTCCGGTTTATTTCATCAACGTTTGAGCTGATCACCAAATTATTGAGCCGAGAAAAAGATATTTTACCAAACAATGATCCAATAATTTGTCATCGAACTATCAATGGATTTGTTGAATTCGAAATTTCAAGAGGGAGACTTGCATCTCATGCAAGACACAGTTAGAGAAAGTGGTATAATGTCATTTTAACTACTCCAGTCTCATCTTGTGACTCTTTCATGGATTCAAGGAGGGAGCGAATTTGTGACACTATTTGGTCAAGATCGTTATCCATTCATTGATTCAATACTCCTTACCTTGAACCAACTAGCTGAGCAACTTCACAAAGCAGACTTTAATCATTCTCCATCCGAATCTGCATATCAAGCTCTCGTGACACAACTCACGCCTTTCCTGCAATTCAATATCATCAAGTCTGAAAGTTCAGTGATTTGCCAATCATTTCTTCGAGACACACATACCGAGCTTCATGTTTTCCGTGGTACACTATTGAAACTCATGACATCGGTATCGTCTTCGATTTATGAAAGATCCAGACTTCAGCAAGTGTGTGATAATGGAGTGCAAGATTCTATGATGCAAGAGGAAAATGGTCATACGATTGACGCGTTGGAGGCTGCTAAAGATTGCAAGGACATGGAATCAACAGTTAAACATGACATCAGCAACACGTCAGGGAATGTTACAGACATCTCTTATGATGACACTATATCCATTTATGACGAAGAGCCTACACATATGGGACAATGTAAAGTTGTATATGATCTCTATGCCGATGAACTAACGCATGTTGAGCATTCCGAACCTATTTATGACAAACATCGGATGGAAAACAGTGATAGTTTTACCACTTTAGATTCATCCGATGTGCGTCATAATGGGGAGAGATTGTTCAGAATGCTATAGTACATCATGATAAATGCTTTATGACTGCTTCGTTAACTGATTCCGATTCCAAGATTAAAGAGATCGAAACAATCGTAGCTCAACAATCTAAAGAGCTTGAGGATGCCAAAATTGAATTTTCAAAGAAAATGGACAAATTTGAAAAGTATTTTGAAAAACTTGAAAATTCAAACGTTGTTTTTGAATGAAAATTGGATCAAACAGTTATAGCTGAAAAGGATAATCTTTTGAAACAAATTAAGTTGCTTGAATCTAAGTTGGTATCCCAAGATGAATTGCTCAAAGAGAATGAGACTTTAAAGGCTCAAGTACAGGAAAAGGTTTTTGTTATAGCTGCTTTGAGAAATGAATTAAGGAAAACTAAAGGAACTAGTGTGGACACTAAGCTTGAAAAACCATCAATCTTGGGGAAACCGCCTACAAATCAATTCATTCGACAACCTACTGCATTTAGATCCGATCGACCACAATCCTCGAGACCGCGGTTTGCCTCCCAAGTTGATTTGGTTCATCTTTCTAGACCAGTCACTCCAGCAACTAGGCCTAATGTGACCAAAACAGCTTTAGCAAGACCTAATCACATGATTGCATCTAGTTTCTCTACAAATACCTAGACCACGTCTAGAACTAGTTCAAATGACGTTCACCATAAATCTGGTCTAAGGGAAGCTATTCAAAAGACACGAGCAAGAGATAAGAATTTCAAACCTAGTCAGATGCCTTCTAGATTACCCAACACTGCTAACCGTAGCATGTCAAATCCTAGGAGCATCAATCAATCGTTCAAGAATTCTAGATCTTACTCGGACATTAAATATGCTACTTGTAAAACATGTAGAAAATGTGTCTTTACGGCAAATCATGACTCTTGTATCAAGAAATTACTTAATGAGGTGAACTCCCGTGCTAGACTTAAAACCCAGTGGATAGCTAAAATCAAACCCGTTGGTAAAGTTTGGCGCCCCACTGGTAGAACTTTCACTCTTGTAGGAAACGAGTTCCCTTTAACTAGGATAGTCTCTGATTCTACTGAGACTACTAGAGAGGAAATTGCAAAGGATGATACATCACTTAAGCCTGAACTTAAGGTTTTCTATAAAAGGAAACGTTTGCCAACTAAGACAAGTGAATCATCCCATCAGGCCAGCTCTGGCATAAGAAAATAAAACTATGAATCCCCGCATGGTTCTAAGATAGATATCGCTAACCCACATAAAAGCATACAAACTCCTAATGAGATTGCAGGTACCAAAGTCCACGTTCAACAAGAACACAGAGGTCCGATATTCACATATAGTTCAACTAAGGACACTCTTAGAATTTGGTTACTAAAGAAACTAATATCAAAGAAACAAGTGTCTCAGGGGATTCGCAGTTAAACATCGTGTGTAAAAGGACTTATAGTCGCATCACAGACTGTAACTCGTTCATCAAAGAAAGGAAAGTTTATCACCGATGATAAACTTATCCTTACAATGAGAAATTAATTTTTCTCGGGCATGATCTTATATAAAAAACATTCCAAGTTTTTAAGCTCATGCATAATGGCTCCCAGTCAAATTACTCTGTGACCCGAACATTAGAGAAAGGGAAGTTTATCTCGTCAACGATAACTTACGCTCAAAACGAGAAATTAAATTTTCTCGGACATGAGCTATCATTTAAAACTATTCAAAGGTTTTAAGCTCGTGTACATGGCTTATCGTTAAATTTCAGACGATAACCCGATCCTCAAATAAAGGAAAGTTTATCACCGATGATAAACTTATCCTCATTAACGAGAAATTAAATTTTCTCGGACACGAGCTTACATTTAAAACTATTCAAAGCTTTTAAGCCCGTGTACTTGGTTTATCGTTAAATGTCAGACGATGACCCGAACTTCAAATAAAGGAAAGTTTATCGACGATGATAAACTTATCCTCAAAAACGAGAAATTAAATTTTCTCGGACACGAGCTAAATTTAAAACTATTCAAAGGTTTTAAGCTCGTGTACATGGCTCATCGTTAAATGTCAAACGATGACCCGATCGTCAAATAAAGGAAAGTTTATCGCTGATGATAAACTTATCCTCAAAACGAGAAATTTATTTTTCTCGGACACAATCTTACATTAAAACTATTCAAAGGTTTTTAAGCTTGTGTATATGGCGTATAATCACATATCAAGTTATGCCCCGGACTTCAAAGAAAGGAAAGTTTATTGCCGATGATAAACTTATCCTTACAACGAGAAATTAATTTTTCTCGGGCATGAGCTTATATTAAAAACATTCCAAATTTTTAAGCTCATGCACAATGAATTACAGTTAAATATCAGACTGTAACTTGGACCTTATTTTTAGGAAAGCTTATCTTTAAAGATAGCTTATCCTCGTAACGGAAAATTAAACTTTCTCGGTCATGAGCTTGTATTAAAACATTCCAAGTTTAAAGCTCAGAAAGGAAAGTGATTCTTTTAAATAAGAGAACTTTTCCTCATAACGAGAAAATATCCTTTCTCAGTCATGAGCTTTACGTTAAAACATTCAAAGTTTTTCAAGCTCATAAAAACGACTTCTAAGTAAATGTCAACTTAGGAATCGTTCTTCACTTAAAAAGAAAGTTTATCGCCGGTGATAAACTTATCCTCACAACGGGAAGTTTACAACTTCTCGGACTTGAGCTCGTCTTGTAAGATATTCAACATCTTAAGCTCAAGTAATTGGTTTTCAAAATGAACACAATTTTTCGAGAATTTCTCAAAAGGTTTTTCTAAATCTTTCAAAATTGTGTGTTCAAAAAATTTCTTGATAAAAAGAACATGTCTTCTGGAATCGATAATATTTACGATACTAGAAATGTTATTCAATAATGACACGGAGTTGTAAATAAAGTTCGAGCAGAAGTTCAAATGTTTTAAAACATGCTCAAAATGGCTTGCTATTATTTCAGATAGTAACCCGATTTTCATACTCAAGTCAAGCATTTCACCAGAAAGCTTTGACTCAACAACGGGAATTAATTTTCTCGGGCATGGTTTACTTTATAACCATGTAAGGGATTGTGTTTACGTAATAACACAATCTAACACGAATATATGTACGTGTCAGTGCATTTATTGGTTAAAACAAGAGAAATCTTGTTTTTATGAAGTTATCATCTCCACCAACCGTAGCAATTTACAATTGATATCTACATACTCGACGATGCGACTACTCAAACGGCGACTACATCTCTTTCAATAGAACACGGGTCAACAATTGAGGGGGAGCATTGTCCAGCATTCAAAATCTTTGACGCCGAAAGTGCCAAGTTCACATGTTGGTGTCAAGACAACAATATCAATCGTACACATGGAGTCAAGAGATAACTTCAGACGTGATGAGGCGACTAACATTCGTGAACAAGAACCATGTACTTCTTTCATATGATGTTCTCCATCATTCAGGTCCAACCTCATAAATCGCTAATCTTTTGAATACATTATCATATATGATCTGTGCACGTGATAAATACCTTACACTTGTGTTTAAAAGGTATTTAATTTACTGTTCTAGTACACCCTCATTAATTTGAGGGGGAGCTTGTGAAAATCATGAAGATTATTGGATTTGCATTTTTCTTCCCAAATTTTCTTAAAACTTTATTAAATCAATTGATATTAAAAACATCGATTGGGTTAATATTTTTAATATGGGGGAGAAAATATGATTTAATAATGAGATCAATCAATTTAATGGTTTGACTTAATGTTCTGGCTCATCCAGACATGTGGGAAATGTTTTCGGATATCTTGGCATATGTTAAGGGGGAGCAAAATGGATTTACACTTCAAAATGGATTTCATGGTGATTTATACTTACCCACAACCCTTTTATTTCATGACGATGAAGACTATGGTGACGTAAGGATGGTAGGATAGGTTAAAGTCCAATGATTCTTCTAGAACCGGAGGAATCTTCCCAAGGACATTCCATAGCTAGAAATAGTAGTCCTTAGGAAAGATGGAGAAAGATTGTGAACGTAGCTGAATGCCGACCAAGTACTTAAGTTAGCATTGGAACAATCACAACAAGGTGATAGTTATGACGTATTGGTAAGCATTGAAGGGGTTGAATAATGAAAAATAATTGTAAAGATAAAGGGTGTAAAGAAAGAAGCCATCCTTACAACTTAGGCAGAAACCGGGTCAATACATATGCTATTAAGATCATTGTTTAATGACTCTTGTTATTGAAGACAGACATCATGGACCCAATGATGCAAGGTACAACCCATCCCAGCTAAATCAGATATCTCTTAAAAGATATTTGTTTTAACCACACAGAGACAACACATTATCTATTGATTTATTCACTTCGAATAAATTGGTATTGAAATCGTGGCACTCCTCTCCAGCCTCCGATCATTAAAAATCCAAAATGCACGATCGAGTCTAGAGCCATTTGACATTATCAAATATCTCATTAGGACACACTTTCATAATTCGTTGCTTCTTCACACACTGTGAAAAGTAAGAAAGATCTTAAGAGTCCTACGCAAAATCTTCATGATCTTGCCTAAACATCCGAGTAATACGAAAGTATTTACAATGAAGATGGAAACCCTTCTTGAGCGAATATAAAAAAGCTCATGGTAGGTGACTTGTGCGATTCTTTATGAATCAAGCTTGTGATAACTGGAAAGCAACAGTTGTTTAATTCTTAACTGAATTTAAACACGTTCCAGGCCTCTACGCAATATCTTAGTGATCTTGCTAGAACACTCAGAGTAACACTCTATAGTGTTCACAGTGATGAGTGGAAATCCTTCTAGTGTTAACCTCAAACAGCACTTGGTAGGTAACTTGCAAGATTCTATACGAATCAAGCTCGTGACAACTGGAAAGCAACGATGGTGCGGTTCTTAAGAATTTCACTTGTTCCAGGAACATGAATTGATGGCTTCAATCATGCGGATAATTCTATCCAAATGATTCACTCTTTATGTTCGCAGTCAGCTTTGGACGGTCGAATAAAGAGAACGGGTTTACCCGCGAAATCTTGTCAAGGAGGTTCTTAATTGAAACTACGTGCCACAAATACGATATTTTATATCGTCCAACGGTCTTCACCAACCGGAGGTAAAATGCTACCGAATTAGAATGAAATGTTCAAGGCCATTTCATCCGTGTATATGTTTTTTTGCTAACTGTCTTATGTAGCGTAACAAGAAGGTGGCATTGCGGTGTAGAATCCAGAAGAAGTTGTCACCACATGCTTATACTGTATGCACTTAATACTTAAACAAATTCAAGAAAGTCTAAAAGTCAAGTCTTCCGTTGTATCAAACTCTGAAGCTTTCAAGAATTTATAAAAATATAAGTATGTGGAAAATGAAGTCACGAGGAGGCAAATATCACAAGTGATGAATGCACAAGGTCAAGGAAAGGAAACATGTTCAAGACAAAAGTCAAAGATCTCATCGGCATATTCACAAGAACAAGATCAAAGACTCAAGCATAGTATGCTAGGTTTAAGATTTTGTAAAATGGTGTGACCTCCCTTAGGGGGAGATTGTTGGAAATACGTTTTTCCAAAGAAAGTCTCGGTCACATCTTAGTTAGCATAGATCACGAGACATAGACTATTTAGAAATTTGTCTCTTGGAGCGACCTCCCTTAGGGGGAGATTGTTGGAAATACGTTTTTACGTATTTATGAAGGATCGGTCGCTCCGACGATATATTAATGTATTGGGCTCGTGATCTAGTTAGTAAACATATAGCCCACCAAAGCCCACATGTAGGGTGGCTATATAAACCCCCTCCTAGCATGTTAGGAGGGGTTGAACACTTAGTCATTTTCTTATTTTCCATCTTTCCATTCTCTCTCTCTTTTCTCTCTCTACCTTTCTCTCTCTAAGTTCTTCCTTTTTCCATCTCTTCTTTATATAATACAAACACATCTACAATCCTAAGATTCTTTAGACCTACAAAAATCTTTTGACAAACTTTTTGGAGGACTTTATGTAGATAGTAAGAGAGTTCCTCGAGTCGTTTCATAAACTTTTGACGTGTCTAAGTGAGGTAAACGAGCTAGTACATTTGGTATGTGCCGGCAGATTTTTATCGAGAGTAAAGAGTAATAAAGTAAACATATAGAAGAGTATAATAGTATCACTTCTATTGTTTCCTTTCGGGTTTTTCGTGATTTTATGATTTTGAATTTGATGTTATTATGTATGGTTTATTACCCGAGTCTATCATTAATGAACGCGCCTTATTTGATAGGTTGCGGTTCTCGTTTTTGACGGGCATCACTTATCATCTACGATCCTCTTGCTAGGTCTCTTATACTAAGGTGAGTCTATAGCCTCGCTTTTTATGCTAGCTACTAAATGTTTTAATACCCACGAGGGGGATACATGCTATTTCACATAAAATGAACATAAGGCATGATTGATTATTTGGACTCGAATGTTGCCTAATGTTTCCTTGAATTGTATTGAGTACCTTGTTGCTAAAGACCCTACATTTATCGTTAACTATGTTCTGACTTGATGTTTTGAGTTGGTAATAGCCGCTTATTCAAATTGTAGTACTACGGGGTTAACCACCTATCTCGGTCAAGAGTTGTACATTGATTATTCTCTTGGAGGGGTAATTATGATGAATGCGATGTGGGTATATATCTAGCAACTAATACCCTAGAGGGGAAATTGTTTTATCTAGTCATGTTGGCATTTGGCGTGAGTGACTAATTGGTTAAGGGATCAGTGTCATGAGCTTAAATACAATTGTATAGCTTCAGCTATAAGATGAGTTTCCTATATAGATTGTGTGCACGACAATTCTATTAAATGATTATGATTGATTTTCCTCTTGTGCTCAAATGGATTTGTTAAACCTATGGACTCGCTCAACATTATTGTTGACTCGTTTAAGCATGTGTTTCAGGAAATCTAAGGTGAGCGATGGTGGAGCATTGCGGTGGATGTTGTGGGTTTGTTTTTGAAGTCTGGTGGTCTAAAAAAATTTTATTTCCCTTTTAATTTTGAACAGTTTGTCTAATTGATAAGTGTGAAAACACTCATTGATTGATTCGTTCGTACACCCGAAGGTTATCGTAGTTCCTGGCGAAGTGTGAATGGAAATCCGCGTTTAAATCTAAAGTTTGATGCTCGAATAAAAGAGATTTTGATTTTTATATCTATTCAAATGATTAAAACTAAGGATAATCCTAATCTGAAGGGAAGTAATAAGGAAATTCTAATCAAATAAAGCAACGACAATGAAACAACGAGATAATCCTAAACTTTCTACGGGAGAAGCAAACGGTTAATGAACAAGAATGACAATAAACTATTTAAACGAGAATAAGAGAGAAAGGGAATGGATACCGAAATGAAGAACCGAACATAATGTTGAAGAAAACACCGAGAATCAATATGACATAAAACGTTAACGACAATTAAGATAAACGGCATTTTTTAAAATTTTGTAAAAGAAAAAAAAAGAAACCTATTATTTTTACTTGAATCGAAATTTATAAAATAGTAAAGAACACTTTTTAAAACTATGATTAAAACGAATTTAAACTTTATTTGTGAAAACTGATTTTATTTAATAAGAAAAACTAATTAATAAATTTTTTATACGCAATGCTAAAAACTAGATTTTGTTTAGAAACCAATTCTCACTTACCTACAAATAGTTACTAAATGCATAGTGTGACAAGGAACTGTAACTAGCACAATGGTAAACTAGCTAGTGTTTGGGAAGAAAGTCCTAGGTTTGAGACTTGTTACGGCATTCTTTTTTTTAAACTAATCAAATAGCACAACCAAATCAAACGCATCCACTCTTCATTCTACTGCTACTGTTTTTATATAACTAACTCTCAAAGAAACTCAGCCTGCTACAACCGAACCAACCGAATGACACTCTCATACGAATCAGCAACTATTTTATTCAACAAAGTAAAAATCAAACCTGAACATTAAACTTCATATATTGAATATAAATTTTCATTAAGTGAATGGTAATATGAGCAATACTCATCAATCTTCATTAGCATAAATCACTAATTCAAAGTATATAAAATCAAAGCTACGAAATAGTATTATTTAAATCAAACCTGTTGGAGGATTTAAATCAAAAAGCAGGATAAAAAAAAGCAGATCCTCCCTATTGTAACGCAGAAAAATAAATAATATAAAGGAATGTTGCATAGCTTACTGTGTACGCCAACAATAAAGAACAGACGAAAAAATAGATCATAAAAAAATGAGCTGCCCCTCTCCTTTTGTACGCAGCCCCACACCCCCTTTGTCTACGTTTTTTTTTCTTCAGCCCCCAAAATCTCATCTTTTTTCTTAATGGGTTGTGTTCTTCTTTTTTTATGTTGCTGGGCTTCCTAGTCTGTTGTTAGGCTGCGTCTGTTGTTGGGCCAGTAAGGCTGAGATGGTTGTTGTAATCTTGGAGTTTATTTGTTTATTAATGGGTCAATCCAACCCATTTAAATGGTGTCGGGCCGGCCCAATAAAATATAAATGCACCTTTTAACTCGATTTTCCGTGCTCTTTTCATATCTTGTGCTCACTTTTGGCTCTTTGGCTTTGTTTTTGCTCCTTTTCTTCATATCCGTACCTACAATAATAATAACACATTTTAAAACATATATGCACTAAAAGTACACTTTTGCTATTTATTATGCGATAAACGAAGGGAGATTAGCACTAAAACCACGAATAATTACGTGTTCAACACACCCCTACACTTAAAACGTTGCTTGCCCCCAAGCAACTATTATCACAAACGTTAAATCCAAAAAAACAATTCTAAAACCACTTTATTGGAAATTGCTTTAAAAATAAAAATTCATAGTGACCCGCCATGCTCGACTTTTTATTCAAGGTATTAGGATCATAGAACGGGAAACACGGAAATTGGGTGTCTCCAGGGAATAAAGAGCGTCATCCTCTTTTTATTACTCCCAACTAAACTAAAACTCCTTGTGCAAACATTTTGTTAAAATGCTAACACTAATTATACTAATAACCTATGTAAATATAACTTTTCACTCCTATAATTATAACGACTAGGTAAGTGTGTTCATTTTCAAATTTTTTATCGTTCAAATCGACATTTGTTATGGTTGCTAATCATCTAAGTGGAATATTAGACTCACCGAAAATGACGAGATTTGAGATTCAAAAATGGCCTTTTCCATGTAGCGGCTTTCTTCTCGGAACGTCCCAACCTAATCGGTTATGTGCCCGGGCTTTTGACATCCCACGGAGAATAGTACCGGTATTGGCGGGATTTTGAAATCAAAGATCTTGAAATCACCGCTAAGCTAATAAAAGACACTTAGATGAAAAACAACGACGGTAATTAGAGAATGAAGATTCAAAGGAGAGATCACTTCATGTAGCGACTTTCCTCTCAGCTTGTCCTTTAGCAAAGCTTAGGAGGCTAGGTTTTTACACCCTCGAGAATAGTATCGGAGCTCATGGGACCTTTGACTTCTACACTCTCTAATATCGTCTAAACTCTTATACAAAATTGACGAATTCTAGTTCAACTTCGGATTTAAATTTAAGAAAAAGCAAGTTTCTCACAATTATAATTAAAGCAAAAAAAACACTTATTCATTCACTCGACTCTTCTAACTCTATAGAACACTATTTTTTTCAGTTTTGTTTTTATTTTTTTTCGTCTCTTTTTTTTCTCTTTTTTTCGATTCAATTTTTTTTTACATATTTATTCACGCAACATTATTTAAATTTTTAAGAAAGTATGCTTTCACTCAAATTTAAATAAAAAGTTGAACTAGGACTCTATATCAAAATTAAATAAGAATTTATTTTTGCATAACAACACAATTTTTAACGTTCAAAGGCTTGAAAAAAAACACACTTATTTAGTCTAGTTATAATCTAAGAGGAAAAGCCATAGGTTACTCATATAAGTTCTAAAGAGAACCAACTACTCCACGTTTAGCATTTTTATTTGCACAATTCCTAAAAGCTTAGTCTAAAAGTAAAGGGAGCAGCCAAATCAACACTCAGGCAGAGTCAGGATCCCCTTTGTTCTAGCCTACGGGACAAGTCAATCACGCACGGTCAAAAACGTTTTATTATTATTAATAAAATAAAATAAAAATAAACAGACCTTTGATCAAAATAGGATGCAAGAGGGCAAACAAGTCGTTATGAATATGATCAATATGATATAAACCCCCCTACACTTTGAACCGAACATTGGCCTCAATGTTCAAAAGTGATAAGGTGCTACCCCTACACTTAAGAACACAAAAGGCTAATGCTAGAATTCCAAGTGTAAGAAGGAGAACACAATCAGATATGCATGTATAAAGATGAGAACTGAGTACTCCCCTGATATAGACACGAAGATCGATCGGAGACTGAATGAAGAAGATGATGGAAAACAACAACATCAACCCTCTGAAAGTCTTCTCGATCCAAGGGAACCCTGCACACAAAAACAAATACCAACAAGCACACAAGGAGAGAAGCACGCCCCTACACTTATGTTAGAAAATAGATAAAATAAGGATAGATCCTCGGGTTGCCTCCCGAGAAGCGCTTGTTTTTGTTAACCGAGTCACGAGCCTGACTCGACCCCGAATTAAATGGTCCATGGGGGAGAAAGAGAATCACCACTGGCTCAAAGCAGATATGCCAGGGTCAAAAATCTTATCCTCATTACCGGATGAGAATAAAGAAGAAGAATCCACAGTATAAGTGAAGAAAAGCATAAGGATTCTTATAACATACGAGAAATAGGTATAAAGGCGATCCTTAAGAATACTCATCTTCGCCAAGGGCGGGAGGGTGGGAGAAAAAGATAACAAAGTGTCACCCGAGGACACTTGATAGAAACTCAAAGCAAGAGTCGATGGGGTAACCGGTAAAATATCACAAGTGATAGCAACATCAACGTCTCCTCCAGGATCAAAACACTCATCCTCATTTCCCGGTATGAAATGAGGAGAGTAAAAGCGATACATCACCCCCTTAGGTGTGCACGCGGTAGGACGCGATGGCAACATAATATGAGAAACATCAGAAGAAATATCTACCACCCGCGTCACCTCTCCAGACCGAATCAAACGGAAGGTAGGGTCAAATCTCTCCACCTCCTCTACGATGGGAGGTGGCATGGCTAACAAAGAATGCTCATCAATAGAAAGAGAGTCGGAGCTATCAATGTCCTCAATCCCCTCTTCAAAGAGAGGATTCATCTCACTAGAGATGTAGGCGTCATCAAAATCAAATAAAGGTTTCGAATAAATCTTGAAATTTTCCTTCTGAACGACTTCATCGGATAGTGACTCGTCATCACTAGAAGTAAAATCATCATCAAGATCAAAAACAGGATTAGAGAAAGCCAAAGAATCATCTCCCAAGATGTCGGTGAGAGGTAATGAATCATCACTAGAAAGAGATTCACACTCACTATCACTATCGGAAGCAACCGTAGGCTCACTTTGGATTGGAATAAGAATCTCATCACAAGGAACATTAATAAGACCATCATCCCCCATTATGAGAGAGGCATTGGTCTCCGTAGTAGAAGAATCGAGAATAGGAGTGGCAGTCTCACAGGATGGATTGAGATCGTAAATATTATCCTCGTCATCATCATAACAATAAGGAATCACATGAGGCGTAGAGGTATAAGCACTAAGTTTAGATACTTGCTCTTTTTGCTGTCGCTTTTCCTCCTCCCATGCTTCTTTTAGTTGAATTAGACCGTCATGAATCTTCAAAAGAAGTTCTTGTGTTACGTCATTCGGATTCAAAGAAGGTTGATGATCGAGGGTGTATTGTGGGGGCTCAAAATTATGAAAACCAGAATTATAGCACGGATCGGGCTCATAATAATTCATCGGTTGACAAGAAAAAGTATCGTGAGGGACCCCACAATTGTTGCAACACGGGTATTTAGAAAAACCCGGTGCATTTTGTGGATACGGATCATCATATATTGAAGAAGGTGAGATAGTGTCATTAGAGGTGAAGTATGAATTGATCGAATTGCAAAATGAACAATGTCCAAATTCATAATTAGGGATATCCATACCGCACCGCTCGCATGAACACCAATGACATGATTGACTACCAGACGACCCACACCCTATATAATATGAATCCATGAAGAATTAAAAATAAGAGGGGTTGAGAAAAAGAATTAAACACGATAGAAGATAAAGAAGAATATTTTTAAAACTTTTTTTTTGATATATATAGTAATAAGGAAAAGTAAATAAAATAAATAAATAAAATATATTTGGTTTTTACAAATTTTTTATATTTTTTTGTATTTTTTAAATTTTTTATTAAATATATATACAAATACGAAAATAAACTTTCAAAACGAAAGGATCTTCAAGTCACTAACTAAAAACACAACGCAAACATCGCTACACACATTCCCCGGCAGCGGCGCCATTTGATTGAGTCGTTCGTACACACGAAGGTTATCGTAGTTCCTGGCGAAGTGTGAATGGAAATCCACGTTTATGTCTAAAGTTTGATGCTCGAATAAAAGAGACTTTGATTTTTATATCTATTTAAATGATTAAAACTAAGGATAATCCTAATCTAAAGGGAAGTAATAAGGAAATCCTAATCAAATAAAGCAACGGCAATGAAACAACGAGATAATCCTAAACTATCTACGGGAGAAGCAAACGGTTAATGAACAAGAATGGCAATAAAATATTTAAACGAGAATAAGAGAGAAAGGGAATGGATACTGAAATGTGTATAGTTGAAGTTCGTTTTCTCAGTTCTTAACAAATTGAAAGTCCTAACAAGATCGAGTTTATAATTGTTTTTGGTTGGTAAAGGTATTTGGATATTCTACGTCTAATTCAAACAACTCCTTGCTAAAATGAAAAATACAATTCTACTTATACGTAAAACAAGTTGCACAAACCAAATTTTTATTCAATTAAAATCACAAATGTAAATTCTATAAAATGAAAGGACTAAAAATGTAAATTCTATGAAAATTAAATGCCAAAAATACAAAGTCTAAAAGTCTAAGGACTATTTATGCAAAAACAGTTAACAATTTGGACTAAATGTGCAAATGTAACTAACAAAGTAACTAACTTTAACAACTTTTGTAAACTAACTAACCAGTTGTTAACTAACTTGAAAGTAAAGGGACTTAACCTAACAAACTCTAGAGATTAGGAAAGTTTAGCCAAAAATGTAACTGTTTAACAAACTAGGGATCTAAGTGCAATTTCCAAAACTTTTATAACAAAAACGGGTTAAGGACTTAAACAAGCTCGTATAAGCTCATTTCTTAACCAAATAAGCTCAAACCAATTTTGAAAGACTTAAAATTGAAATTCAGCTAGACTTGTAAAAGGAAATAAGCTGAAATTAACTGAATCTCTAATAAGCTATTTCTAATAAGCACAAAATAAGCTATCTAATAAGCCAAACGTCCACAACTTGATTTTAATGCAAAAAACTGTTAATCAGCTCAAAAGAAGAAGGGGAAATCTTGTCTTATCAAATATGATCCATTAATAAGCTCAGAAAATGAAAATAAGCTAAATTGAGCTTATGTTGACTTTAGTTGACCAAAAATCTAAAATCTGAAAACTTCAAATCTTAACCAGGAACACTTTTTGAAGTGATTTGTGAAAGAAAATGGCTAAGTTTCTGAAGTGGAAAAGATAGAATGAGAAATCAGTAAAGCTTTTTATCACAGGGAATTGCATTTTCTCAAAGGTTGAATCAAGTGCTTATTGCTAGCTTATCTCTGAATACTGTATAATTTCCAGCTAAAGGCTTAAACTACATATGTTGAGCAAAAGCTAGAAACAAATTTCAAGCAAATCCATCAAGAAACAAAGACATAGCAATGATTTGAAATCAGTAACTTTCTGAAAACAAGTTTACTCAAAACTGACCCAAACTTTTTTGAAAGCAAATTGCCTATTTGACTACAAATTTGACCTGAAAACTTTGTAAACTATTTTCCCTTGACTTACTGACTGAATTAGAGCTAGAGTTAACCAATTACAAATACTTGAACACCTATGAATTCTTATTCCCAAACACAAGCTTAACTGAACTTATAAAACTTTTATGAAAGAGATTTGAGTTTAAAGCTGAAATGATTAAAGACAGATATTAAACCAAGTTTTATGACTACGATGTTATGAAAAGGAACCAAATTCAGGCTATGAAACAATCTTATACTCTAAATGTACTGATAAGCTAAGATGACTGAATTAAGGAAGCTAAGAATGAAAGTTAAGCTAATTATAAAGAGCTAAACTACAAGTAAGCTACTCAAACATTAACATCTACTCAGTAACACACTTGATCATACATCCAAGCAAGATTACACTAGGAATTTAGCATGCTCGCAACAGTTGAGAGGAATTCAAATGCAGAAACCAAAAACCTTTTAGCTTAGGCCTCCTTTGGGGAGTAGAGTAGCGCTGAGCTATCTAGCTAGTGCTAAACCACCACCTTAGCACTAGTTATAACCAATCAACAATCGATCAACAGCTATCAACATCTCAAACTCCATTGATGATCAGAAAACCTTCAAAATCTACCAACGAACAGCTACTCAGCTACTGGATGAAATGAACAGCAACAATCTTCAATCAAGGCTTCTAATGATCAAATATGATCAGTAGAAACAAGCAGTAACAATGGCGTATGAACAGTAATGTAGAACAATAAGAGAATTTGGAGGGAAATTTGAATTTTATTGAAGTAAGTGAAAAGTAGTTACAAGGTTTGTTACAACTAACTAACAGACTCTCAAGAGGTTGTCAGGCTCTTGAGAGTTGTTATCTACTAAGTGCTAACAAGAATGAGAGAGAGAGTAAAATTCTAGTGTGTATGTTTTCACACTAGCTATCTATGCACAAATGATAGACTGCTACCCTATTTATAGAATGAGGAAGTGAAGTAGTTGGGGAGAGTGACGTGTCCAATCCAATCATTTAGCTCCACGTGTCAAAATTCTGCTAATTAATATTTGCAGGTGAAGAAATCAATTAGGGATTTTTGATTGAGTTGTTATCAGCTTAATTGAGTTGTTGGGATGAATTCGTCTCTTGATTTTGAGTAACTTTGATGTTTATATCAACCTCTGAAATGCACTCTAGCTCGATCCCGTTTCTGACAATTTTTGTTGAAGAAGATGACACGTGGCAGGTTGTGGTTGGTGGAGAAATAATCACGCGGATAATTATCCAAAATGGATATAAGTGATTATTGCATGGTGAAATTCTATTGGCTAGAAATGAGAAAGTGGAGGCACTGTTGAGATATGCTGATTAAATGTTTGGCTACTGTGAGTGGCCAGCTGGCGATTCAAGTGATTGGTTTCCTTGATTCTCATTGGTCCTTGCCTTTAAAGACGGATCAAGCACAACATGACTTTCTAAACATGGCAGAAATGGTCCTTGTACTTGGCAGTTTGATAGTTTGAGCTAAAATCTTCATTTCTTTGACAATTTCAGTCCTTACACTTGCATTTTTGAACATTTAAGCCCTTTGACTTGGTTGACTTCATTATTAACCATGTTTGACTTTGATCTTGACTTTGACAAATTTACAATTTTGATCCTTTAACTTTGGCAGATTGTCAAGATAGGTCCTTTGTCTTCAAATAACTTGTCACTTTTGATCATTCTTTGTCTTTTTCATCCAATTAAGCTTGATTTTCCCTTTGTTTGCTTGAAAATGCATCCTTCTTACCTATTTGTACACAAACACAGAACATACCACATAATACTGCTTTTATAGCACAAAAGTTAGGTATTTGCTATGTGTTTTAGGGTGATTTGTTGATTAATTGATATGAGTTTTTGCTCATATCAAATCCCCTACACTTGAACATTGTCATGTCCTCATGCAATGCTATATTTTAAAGCACAAATTTACATTCTCCTCATAATTAATCCACCTTGGCCATTATGGAATGCATCTACACTACTCTATACTATATGATGCATGATTTTGATTTTTAACAATGCAATGCACAAGATACAATTCTATTTATATCTTTTTGGATTTTTCTTGAAATGGTTTGATGGAAATAACTCATAAAAAATTCAATGACTTTGATTAGGGCTTGAGTACCATGGACACTTATCACCCTCAAGTTTCACTTTCCCCATACCAAGCTCAAAAAGGGATCATTGTATTCACAAGTAAAAAGTGCATCAACTTATTCATGACAATTAAATGTGGAACCGGTTATTAGTTGAGCAAATTGCTTGTGGGCAAATTTGTCATTATTTCAAGCGTGAAGTATAATAAATGCAAAATCTAAAAATAAGGAAGCACGGTTTTAATCCTAAGTAATCCTCTCATCCATTCTTGAAAAACTGCTCACAATTAATATAAGTCCGTTTCAAGAGTAATAAGTCATTCGCCTTATGTGTAAAATCCTCATGTCATGCTTTCATAAGTAGCTACACACTCGCTAGGAAAGAAAAATAAAACTCATGTAATAATTTACATCCGCCGCCTTTTTGAGACCTTGGATCTTTGATAGGTGTGAAAACACCCATCCTTTTACCACTTATTTTTTACTAACACAAGACCAAAATGCGTGTTTAATATCATTTGTTTGAAATTATGCGTGGTTTTTGTGCTTATTGTGTTTTCAGAGTCCACCGGATAAATATTGAAGAAAACATGGGATTGCACGAGTTTTATCGAGGAAAAAGACTCAAGACGAAGTCTATTGTCCAAGAGATGCATAAGATTCGAAGTCAATGGGCCTATTTGAAGATTTATCGAAGAAAAGGACCAAAGATGGAAGATTTTCATATGTCGAAGAAACTCAAGTCTAATAAACGAAGAAAATAAAAGACGAGTTGAATTTAATCATCGACAAATCCCGAATCAGAATCGAAAACGTCAACTTTTCTGAAAAGACGAGAAGACGAAAAGAGAGAAGAAAGCCCACTCACCAACCAACCACTAGGACTATATAAAGAGGGATCCTTCACACTTTTTGGCCAGTTTTTAGTTTTTGTTTTCCCTTTTCTTTTCTCTCTTGTTCGTAGGTTTTCACCACACCATTAGGGTGTTTGGTGATTTTTAATCTTTCACAAATTTGTAAGTTTAAATCTTTCATTTAGTTTGTTTAACATTAAGCTTTCAATACAAATCTTTCATTCCATCTTGTTCATCTAGTTCTTATTGATTCAAAGTTTTCTAAGTTTTATTTTGGTGATTTGATCTTCAAAAGTTAGTGGGTTTTGTGTTTTTATGATTGGGATTTGATGCTTATGGTTAGTAAATGATTTGTGATTAGTTTGGTTTAAATCTTTTTGTGTATTTGGCTCGATTTGGTTAAAAATCGTATCTCTCTGTTTCTACTGTTCTTCCTGCAAACATTCCGGGTCAAACATTGTCTATTTTTATTCCGCATAGAGTTTTTCCATCCGGAATATTTATTATTCCGGATATCCCATTTATTCCGAGTAGCATTTTTATTCCGGGTAGCAAGTTTATTCCGAGTAGCATGTTTATTCCGAGTAGCATTTTATTCCGAATGGCCATTTATTCCGGATAACACCTTATTCCGGATAGGCTATTATTCCGAGTAGCGCTTTATTCCGGATGGCCATTTATTCCGGATAGCACCATTATTCCGGATCACCATTTATTCCGGATAGTACCCTTTATTCCGCATATCATTTTATTCCGCATGACCTTTATTCCGAACAGAGCATTTCTTCAGTTATTCCACATCAACAACATTATTCCGAATCAAGCAAGTTTTCCGTTAGGTTATTTTACTACTTTATCGTTTAATTGTTCAATTTTAATTCAAGTTTTATTTCATTAACTTTTTTTGGTTTAAATCTTTATTTACTTCATTCATTTAGCTTTTTAGTAGAATAGAAAACCAAACCCCCTATTTGTCACCAAGAACAATCATTCCACCTTGAGCTGTGATCAATTCGAGAAGATTCCGAGATTAAATTTGAACCCAATGAAAGCCATTGTATCAAATGGCGCCGCTGCCGGCTCTTCTCGTTAAGATTAACAGTTTTTTGTGAGAACTTGGATTTTGGGATCCGTTCGCCGTGAACGTTACTTTTTCATAAAAATTTTCAAAAATCCTAAAAAATATAAAATTTTCAAAAATAGAAAAAAGAAATTAAATTATTAAAATTAAAAAACCATAAAAACTAAAAATATTTCTTGTTTGCTTCGTTAGTTCTTTTGCAGGTGCATGCGTACACGATCAACGTCTTATCAAGAGCCCGAGCCTCTCGAAGACTTAGACATGGACGGTGTACACAACAACAACAATAACCCACCTCAAAACAATAACAACAATAACAATCCACCTCTCAACAACAATAATAACAACAACAATGAACCTTTACCGGACAATCTCCCTATGATTGAACTGTTACAAGCAAATGTGGAGGGCAACAATGATCCAATTGTCATACCCGCGATTGCAGCCAACAACTCTGAGCTCAAATCCGGCTTTATCCAGATGGTCTCTGCTCAACCATTCTTGGGGCGTACAATTGATGATCCACATGACCACATCAAGAGATTCCTACAACTCACGAATACGGTCAAATTCAATGGTGTTCCACAAGAGGTAATCCGTTTACAACTTTTTCCTTTCTCCCTAGAGGGACAAGCCCGACATTGGCTTGCAAAGGAACCGCCACAAAGTATTCTGACGTGGACGGATTTGGAGACCAAGATCATAAACTACTTTTTCCCACCCTCTCGTACTACCGCTTTGCGGAATGAAATTATCAATTTTGAACAAAAGTACGATGAATCTTTTAGTGAATCTTGGGACCGTTTTAAAGATCTTTTAAGAAAGTGCCCACAACATGGTTTTACCAAAGTGCACCGAATTAATACTTTTTATAATGGTTTAAGCATGAATGACCAAGATTCACTAAACAGTGCCTCGGGGGGTAATATTTTGGTTAAGACTTCTAATGTCGCTTGGGATATCATTGAGAATAAGTCTCGGGTGCAAACCAAGAGTGTGCGGACCAATGCCGCTAGTGCAAGTACTAGTGACAACAACAAGCGACTTGACAAAATCACTGCGCTTCTTGAATCGTTTGCTACCCAAACCGCTAGCAACACCAACAACATCAATGCTAAAAACGCTCAAGTCAATGCTGTAAGTCAACCATGTGAAATATGCGGGGGTCCTCACTCTTACACCACTTGTACCACCACCCAAGACTACCCTTCTGAGAATGTGAATGCAGCATACGGTTCCTATCCTCCAGCAGCTTATCAAGCTCGTCCTCAAGGAGACCGCAACTTGCTTAGCTATCGCTCAAACAGCTTTCTTTCCCCGCCCGGTTTTCCTCCTAACAACCCAAACCAACAACAAAACCTCAATCCTCCTCCTCAACAACAACAACAACCTCGTGCACCATACCAATCACCTCACAAACAACCATATCCACCTCAAAGAAACAACCAAGTTTATCAACAACCTGCTTATCAACCACCCGCCTACCATGCTCCTCCTCCCAACCAACCCACCGCATTGCACCAAGATGTTGAAACCTACATGAGGACCAATGATGTGATTGTGGAAAATCTCCAGCGGAAAGTGCTCAACTTGAAAGCAGACATGGTGAAACAAGGAAACGATCTGAGAGCAGATATGAGAAACACTTTGGCTAGTCAAACGAATGACTTAAGGAACATGATGGCTGGTTTCTTCTAAGGTAATCAACCCTCTTCTTCGGGTACTCTTCCGAGTAACACCGTTGCGAATCCAAGAGGGGAGATGAAAGCAATCACCACTCGCAGTGGAAAAGGTACCAAGGAACCCAAGCTTCCTATCCCTCCACCGGTGATTGTGACTAAGGAAAACGAGTCACCTGCTCCTATTCCTCATCCTTCTAATTCTTCAATTTCTCCACCTCTTACTTCTACCCCTCCTCCACCCAAGGATGTGAGTGATCCTATTCTCCCAAAGCCTTCCTCTTCTTCCGATATACCTTATCCCTCAAGGTTGAGGAAAGAGAAGCTCAAAAGCAAGGATGATATTCAGGTTTCGAACTTTCTCAAAATGTTTAAACAATTGAATTTCAACATCTCCTTCGCTGAGGCTCTCGCTCACATGCCTAAATATGCGAAAATGTTCAAAGATCTTCTTAGTGACAAGGAGAAGCTTCTTGATATTGCTAACACCCAACTTAATGAGAATTGCTCTGCAGTGCTCTTAAGGAAATTACCAACCAAACTTGGTGATCCGGGTCGCTTCTTAATCCCTTGCAACTTCCCAGGAGTAGAGAATTGCATGGCCCTAGCCGATCTAGGTGCCAGTATTAATTTAATGCCTCTAAGAGTTTGGAAGCAATTATCTCTCCATGAGCTAGTCCCCACCAGGATGACTTTGGAATTAGCTAACCGTACGGTTGCTTATCCAGTGGGGATAGCCAAAGACGTCTTTGTAGGAGTCGACAAATTCACTTTTCCTGCCGATTTCGTTGTCGTTGACTACGACATGGACCCTCGTGTGCCATTGATCATTGGTCGTCCATTATTGAGGACCGGTCGCACTCTCATCGATGTTGAAGCGGGTGAGCTTATCATGAGAGTGGGTGACGATAAAATCGTTTCAACATGGGAAAGCTTTCTAAACAGCCTTATTCATACGAGAGTATTAATTGTATTGACGTTCTTGATGAGGCTTGTGAACAACACTTTATTGATGCTTGTAAAAGTATTCCTACATCTCTTCCCAATGATGAGACCGTTTCCTCTATTGACTCATCACTATCTCTATTTGGAGAAACTGATTTCCTTTGGAAAGATTTGGAAGCCACCATGGGAGACGTGAACTTAGAACATGACGATTCTCCCACCGATTGGGATGAAGATCTTCGCCTCATTGAGAACCTTCTCAAAGAAGACAATATTTCTCCACCATCTCCCAAGGCTATTGCTATCGATGCGCCGACTTTGAATACGCCTCCCAACGAAAATCCTCCGGATTTAGAACTTAAGGAGTTGCCGCCCCACCTCGAGTACGTGTTCCTTGAAGATAAGAAGAAGTCGCCCGTCATCATTGCTAAGGACTTGAACGAAGAAGAGAAATCTCGCCTCATCGCCGTGCTTAAAAATCATAAGAAGGCAATTGCTTGGAAAATTTCCGATATCCGCGGAATTGATCCAAACTATTGTACTCACAAGATTCTCATGGAAGATGACTTTAAACCCGCAATCCAGAGCCAAAGAAGGGTTAATCCTCGCATTCATGACGTCATCAAACAAGAGGTTATCAAACTTCTAGATGCCGACTTAATTTACCCTATTTCGGATTCTCCATGGGTAAGTCTCGTCCATTGTGTGCCCAAGAAGGGCGGAATAACCGTTGTTCCCAATGAACACAACGAGTTGATTCCCACTCGTCTTGTTACTGGGTGGAGAGTTTGTATCGACTATCGCAAGCTGAATGATGAAACGAGAAAAGATCATTTTCCTCTTCCTTTCAGGGATCAAATGCTCGAACGTCTAGCTGGTAATGACTATTACTGCTTTTTAGACGGTTTCTCTGGGTATTTTCAAATTCCCATCGATCCCAAAGACCAAGAGAAGACCACATTCACTTGTCCCTATGGAACATTTGCTTACAAACGCATGCCTTTCGGTTTATGCAATGCTCCTAGGACGTTCCAAAGGTGTATGATGGCTATCTTCCATGACATGGTTGAAGAAACTATGGAAGTATTCATGGATGATTTCTCGGTTTATGGTGATTCTTTTTCTGCTTGCCTTGCCAATTTAGAACGTATGCTTAAGCGGTGTGAAGACACTCGCCTTGTTCTTAATTGGGAAAAATGCCATTTCGTGGTAAAAGAGGGCATCGTGCTAGGACACAAGATCTCCAAAGCCGGTCTTGAAGTGGACCATGCTAAAGTCGATGTTATCGCTAAGTTGCCTTCACCTTCAACTGTGAAGGGTGTGAGAAGTTTCCTCGGTCATGCGGGCTTCTATCGCTGTTTCATCAAAGATTTTATAAAATCGCTCGCCCGATGACCCACCTCTTGGAAAAAGATACTCCTTTTATCTTCTCCAAAGAGTGTATTGAAGAATTCAACTTGCTTAAGGATAAGCTAACTAAGGCACACGTCTTGGTTACCCCTAATTGGGAGCTTCACATTGAGTTGATGTGCGATGCTAGTGACTTTGCTATTGGAGCAGTTTTGGGCCAAAGAGTGAACAAACACTTTCAACCGATCCATTACCCTAGCAAGACAATGACGGGGGCTCAATTGCATTACACAACAACCGAAAAAGAGCTTTTAGCTGTTGTCTATGCCTTTGAAAAGTTCCGCCCCTATCTTGTCCTTTCTACCACCATCGTGTATACCGATCATTCCGCGTTGAAGTACTTGTTGACTAAGCAAGATTCCAAACCAAGACTTCTTTGCTGGGTTTTGCTACTTCAAGAATTTAAAATCGAAATTCGTGATAAGAAGGGAGCTGAAAACCTAGCCACGGATCATCTCAGTAGACTTGAGGATCCTTACCAAGGGGATCATCCGAACAAAGAGATCAATGACTCTTTTCCCTTGGAGACCTTAATGTCTATCAACTCGACTTCTGATGAAACCCCGTGGTTTGCGGACATTGCAAACTACTTGGTGGGTGGAATTCTCGTTGATGGGTTAACATCCCAGCAAAAGAAAAAGTTCTTTAAAGACATTAAGACTTACTTTTGGGATGACCCGTATCTATTCAAACAATGTGCTGATTTGATTATTCGTCGATGTGTTGATGGACCGGCAGCTTTAGAAATCCTTGACGCTTGCCACAAAGGACCCACCGGTGGTCACTTTGGTCCCAACTACACCGCCAAAAAAGTGTTTGACTCGGGATTTTATTGGCCCACCATTTATCGTGATGCTCACGAGATGGTTAAACGTTGTGATGCTTGCCAAAAACAAGGCAAGATCACACATAAAGACGAGATGCCTCAGAATTTCATTCAAGAATGTGAAATCTTTGACGTTTGGGGTATCGACTTTATGGGGTCATTCCCTTCCTCTAAAGGAAACAAATACATCCTTGTAGCCGTTGACTACGTCTCCAAATGGGTTGAAGCCAAAGCTTTACCTACTAATGACGCAAGGGTGGTTTGTAACTTTTTGAAATCGTTGTTCGCTAGATTCGGTGTGCCTCGTGCCATTATTAGTGATCGCGGGACTCATTTTTGCAATGATCAATTTGCTAGAGTCATGGCTAAGTATGGTGTAAATCATCGTCTTTCCACCGCATACCACCCACAAACTAATGGCCAGGCTGAAATCTCTAACCGAGGCTTAAAGTGAATTCTTGAAAGATCCGTGGGAGAGCATCGTGCCTCATGGGCCGATAAACTTGATGATGCTATGTGGGCTTTTCGTACCGCATACAAGACTCCGATTGGTTGTACACCATATCGTCTCGTGTACGGGAAAGTGTGCCACCTCCCAATTGAGTTGGAGCACAAGGCTTATTGGGCCTTGAATTGGGATAATTTCGATATCAACAAAGCTGGTGACCTATGCAAGATCCAACTCAATGAGCTGAATGAACTCCGAAATGAGGCTTATGAAAATTCTTTGATCTATAAGGAAAAGACTAAGCTCTTTCACGATTCTATGATTAAAAACCGAGAGTTCCAAGTTGGAGAAAAAGTGTTACTCTTTAACTCTCGGTTGAAAATCTTTTCGGGCAAGCAGAAATCTCGTTGGTCCGGCCCATTCACCATTGCCCAAATTTTTCCATATGGTACTCTCGAGCTCGCTCAACCTAATGGACCTAATTTTAAGGTGAATGGCCAACGAGTGAAGTTGTACTTTGGTGAGGACATCTCTCATGAGATGATTCCATCCCTCACCACGTTTCCCATGAACTAATTTTGGGTCGAGTCAGGCTCGTGACTCGGTTATCAAAAACAAGTACTCCTCGGGAGGCAGCCCGAGTATCTATCCTTTTTCGTTTTAACCTCCTAAGTGTAGGGGGACCTCTATAGGTTCTTTGTGTTTGTGTGGTGATGTGATTACAAGGATAAATGCACTATTGGAATCTTTGAAGAACCGTGCTCCCGTGTTATCCGAAATCCGGTTCTATCTCTCAACTATCATGATTCAATTTTCTTCATTCTCACATTTGAAATTGATCACGTTAGTCGTCTCTTCCTTAACTTGATTTAACCAACGTGCACAATGTCATAAGTGTAGGGGAGACTTTTCCCACATGCTTAAACATTGAGGACAATGTTTATCTTAAGTGTAGGGGGACTTCTATCGAAGTTTTAAGTGGACTTTTCCATGAAAATGCCTTCATTAACCGGAAAATCATCTTTTTCAACATTTTTCAAATTTTTAATTAACTTTAGCCATATAGTCTTAATTTTTAAATTTTTTATCGTTGCTTTTATATGTATATATCCCGCAATAAAGTCAAAAATATTAATAAAGTGGTGTAGCTAGTTTAGAAGTCTTTGACATATTAGGCCCGTTGCGATTATTTTGACTCAACCCGAATAGACTTATCCAAGTTTATTCTAGCTAGTATCCTTAACCATGTAGACCTTAATTGGTTTATTAGGCTAAGCATCTACGAGTCTTATTACTTGAGATTTTAAATTGTGGAGAACGAGAAATGATAGAGTCAATTATAAGTCGGCATTCTTGCACAAGCTCACTTGGTGTAATTATTTGCCTATTCTCCCATCACTTGCTAATAATTTATCTGCAATAAGTAAGGTCGTACGATTTGAGAAGTTACTTAGCTTCTAGCCCAAGATCGTTTAAAAGTTGCTCGGTAATGATAAGAGTTCATAGCCAAGGCATAACTTATGAAGCGGGGCGCGAAGATTGGCGAGTCCGAAAAGGCCCTAACAAGGCATGAGGATTCAATCTTATTGCTAAAAATCCAAGGTGATGTGAAAAGCATTATTCCCAAAATCAATATGAAGGATCAAGACTCACGACGAAAAGCAATCAACTCCTATAAAGATCATGGAGAAGTCTATCCGAAAAGACCCTAACAAGGTATGAGGATAAATAGATCCAAGTCCAAAAAGGAGGCGAATCGTTGTATCTCAAAGTCCCAATTAGCGATTGAAGTAATAATCATGAAGTCGTGGTCAACAAAGTTGGAGTACCCCTCAAAAGTATCCAAGTGAAGAAACTCTATTAACGATGAGAAGACCATTATCTCAAGCACGTCTCTCAAGATATGATGTATGAAGTACATGCCAAATATCGGCCCGAGAAAGGTCTCAAATCGTGAACCGAGTTATGCCAAGATATGAACTTTTTGATATCCCGAGAAGCAGTTTTAAGAGATTTTGTCCTTTAGCTAACTATTGATCAAATCGTCCTACTTTGCTTTCAGCCTAAATAAACTATCGAAATAAGTCCAAAAATGCATCTTCATGATCATTCTAAGACAAAAAAAAATATAAGAGATACACCTAGGAATAAGGGAGTTTAAGCATATAATTAAGCCATGTGTGTAAGTGTTTGATTTGCTAACTTATAATAACAATGATCTCGTTTTTAAGCTTAGTTTGGGGAACGTGAAACTTGAGGGTGATAAATCTTCGCAGCACCAAAGCCCTAATGTAAGTCCTTGATCTCTTTGCAAGTTATTTCCATATAGCTATTTTCAAGTGAAAATGGTTTTCTATCCTTTTGTTTACTTTAAAGTTTTAATTTCTCTTAGTACTTTAATTTTTGTTTAGTAGTATTTTAATAAGGCCAAGGTTGATTGATTATGAGAAAAGTGTAAACTTGCTTTATCGCTAAGCATTGCATGAGGGCATGGCAATGGTTAAGTGTAGGGGATTTGATAGGTGTGAAAACACCCATCCTTTACCACTTATTTCTTACTAAAACAAGACCAAAACGCGTGTTTAATATCATTTGTTTGGAATTATGCGTGGTTTTTGTGCTTATTGTGTTTTCAGAGTCCACCGGATGAATATTAAAGAAAACATGGGATTACACGGGTTTTATCGAGGAAAAAGACTCAAGACAAAGTCTATTATCCAAGAGATGCATAAGATTCGAAGTCAATGGGCCTATTTGAAGATTTATCTAAGAAAAGGACCAAAGATGGAAGATTTTCATATGTCGAAGAAACTCAAGTCTAATAAACGAAGAAATTAAAAGATGAGTTGAATTTAATCATCGACAAATCCCGAATCAGAATCGAAAATGTCAACTTTTCTGAAAAGACGAGAAGACGAAAAGAGAGAAGAAAGCCCACTCACCAACCAACCACTAGGACTATATAAAGAGGGATCCTTCACACTTTTTGGCCAGTTTTTAGTTTTTGTTTTCCCTTTTCTTTTCTCTCTTGTTCGTAGGTTTTCACCAACACCATTAGGGTGTTTGGTGATTTTTAATCTTTCACAAATTTGTAAGTTTAAATCTTTCATTTAGTTTGTTTAACATTAAGCTTTCAATACAAATCTTTCATTACATCTTGTTCATCTAGTTCTTATTGATTCAAAGTTTTCTAAGTTTTATTTTTGTGATTTGATCTTCAAAAGTTAGTGGGTTTTGTGTTTTTATGATTAGGATTTGATGCTTATGGTTAGTAAATGATTTGTGATTAGTTTGGTTTAAATCTTTTTGTGTATTTGGCTCGATTTGGTTAAAAATCGTATATCTCTGTTTCTACTGTTATTCTTACAAACATTCCGGGTCAGACATTGTCTATTTTTATTCCGCATAGAGTTTTTCCATCCGGAATATTTATTATTCCGGATAGCCCATTTATTCCGAGTAACATTTTTATTCCGGGTAGCAAGTTTATTCCGAGTAGCATGTTTATTCCGAGTAGCATTTTATTCCGAATGGCCATTTATTCCGGATAGGCTATTATTCCGAGTAGCGCTTTACTCCGGATGGCCATTTATTCCGGATAGCACCATTATTTCGGATCACCATTTATTCCGGATAGTACCCTTTATTCCGCACAGCATTTTATTCCGCATGACATTTATTCCGAACAGAGCATTTCTTCAGTTATTCCACATCAACAACATTATTACGAATCAAGCAAGTTTTCCGTAAGGTTATTTTACAGCTTTATCGTTTAATTGTTCAATTTTAATTCAAGTTTTATTTCATTAACTGTTTTTGGTTTAAATCTTTATTTACTTCATTCATTTAGCTTTTTAGTAGAATAGAAAACCAAACCCCCTATTTGTCACCAAGAACAATCATTCCACATTGAGCTGTGATCAATTCGAGAAGATTCCGAGATTAAATCTGAACCCAATGAAAGCCATTGTATCAATCTTCAACCCCGCAACCCGTCAAGGTAATATTGGATTGGAGCAATCTATTGAATCCCCGCAACCCGTCAAGGTAATATTGGAATTCAATAGTCACTATAATTAACACCACACTGCCCCTCTTGGGATTCTTGTATAAAAATAATTTTTTTTTTCATTTTTTTTTTCTAGCCACTCATTTTTTTTGTAAGCCGCTCTTATTTTTCTTTATTCCTCACAAAGAAAGTTGAAAAGAATAAAAGGAAAAACACCCGCTAAGTATTAAGCATGACATAAGTCTAGTACACATAAAACGTTCTAACTTAGAATCTTAAGACGTACTTATACCAACCATGAATGATTAGACAAAAATGCATAAGAGATTACAAACCGATTAAAAGCGTTCTTGATTATTTATTAACATATATACATGCGAAGAAAATAGAGGTTAAGAAGAGAAGGGTTTAGCCACAAGTAATTATCATGAAGTTTATCTAGCCCTTTTATACTTGCTTCAACTCTATCATTTCCCATTCTCCACAAATTTAAAATCTCAAAGAATGAGATTGGTGGATGCTTAGCCTAATAGACCAATGAAGGACTACATGGTTAAGGATACTAGCTAGAAAATGCTTTGATAAGCAAACTCGGGTTGAATCAAAATATCCATGGCGGTCCTAATATGTCAAAGAAGTCTAAATTTGTTAAACCATGTTTTTATTATATTGTTTTTACTCTTTTGGATTCTTGATGAAAAGCAAAAGAAAAATATATACAATGCACATGTGATATGCAAATGAAAAATGATTAATGCAAAAATTATGAATGCATATTTTTGGTGGCCAGAGTAGATCAAAAACTTGAAAAATTTTTGAAAAATTAATTTTCCAATGTTATTATGAAGAACAATGACAAGCTCTAGGTAAGGTCACTTCGATAGAAGACCCCCTACACTTAAGCTAAACATTGTCCTCAATATTTAAGAGCATGGAAGTATAAAAACTTCCCCTACACTTATGACAATGAATATACTTTGCTTAACCCAAGTTAAGGAAAGGTCAACTATTGGTGAATTCATGTTTAAGCACAAGGTGTCTATGAAAAATACAATAGTAACGAAGTGAACCGGATACAAGGGCCTCCTCCATAAGCTCCAAAGCATGCAATGAGTGAGCAACCCTACAAAAAAATGAAGACAAAAGAAGGTCTCCCCCTACACTTATCCTCTATTCTATACCCTTATTGCTAACCTACAACACTCTAAACCTAGTTATACGATGCTTGAGTTAAGGAGTCTCTAGCTCTACTCTTCCCTCAATGAATTAATTCATGGGGAAAATGGGGATCTCTTGGACTATTTCAACGGAAATGTCCTCCCCAAAATAATGTTTCACACGGTGACCATTCACTTTAAAATTTGGACCATCGGGTTGTGACAACTCAATAGTTCCATAGGGAAACACTTGGGCAATAGTGAATGGACCGGACCATCTCGACTTAAGCTTGCCCACAAAAAGTTTCAACCTTGAGTTAAAGAGGAGAACCGGCTCTCCAACTTTAAACTCACGGTTCTTGATCTTAGCATCATGCAATTTCTTAGTCTTTTCCTTGTAAAGCAAAGAATTCTCATAGGCATTGGCTCTCAATTCATCCATCTCATTAAGTTGATCTTTCCTATGTGAACCGACTTGGTTTAAATCAAAGTTAGCCCACTTGAGAGCCCAAGATGCCTTATGTTCTAACTCGAATGGGAGGTGGCACGCTTTTCCATAGACAAGCCTATAAGGGGTACAACCAATTGGTGTCTTAAAAGCCGTCCTAAAAGCCCACAAAGCATCATCAAGCTTATCCGACCAAGAAGCTCGATGCTCTCCCACCATTCTCTCTAAAATTCTCTTTAAACCACGATTTGTGACCTCGGTTTGACCATTGGTTTGAGGGTGATACGCGGTAGAAAGTCTATGAATAACTCCATATTTCTTCATAACTCTCGTGAATTGATCATTACAAAAGTGCGTACCACGATCACTTATGATGGCCCGAGGTACACCAAATCTAGCAAACAATTGCTTTAAGAACTTCACAACAACTCTAGCATCATTGGTAGGTAAGGCTTTAGCCTCAACCCATTTAGACACATAATCCACCGCCACAAGTATATACTTGTTTCCCTTGGAAGATGGAAAAGGTCCCATAAAATCTATGCCCCATACATCAAAAATCTCACACTCTGGAATAAAATTTTGTGGCATCTCATCATGTTGCGTAATTTTTCCTTGTCTTTGACACACATCACAAAATTTCACCATCTCTTGGGCATCTTTGTAAATGGAAGGCCAATAGTAGCCCGATTCAAAGACTTTCTTGGCGAGTTGGTGGTATAGTTGGGCCTAAAATGTCCACCCGTAGGTCCTTTATGACATGCTTCTAAAATTTTAAATGCCTCGGGCCCATCTACACACCGTCTAATGATATGGTCTGCACATTGCCTAAAAAGATAAGGATCATCCCAAAAGTAGTACTTAACTTCCTTAAGAAATTTCTTCTTTTGTTGGTAAGTAAGACCCTCAATAAGCACATTCCCCACAAGATAGTTTTCTATATCCGCAAACCAAGGGGTGGCATCCTCTTGGGAAGAGATAGACATGAGTTCCTCTAATGGAAAGGATTCATTGATTTCTTTATTAGGAAAATCTCCTTGAAAAGGATGCTCAAGTCTACTCAAGTGATCCGCCACTAAATTCTCGGCCCCTTTCTTATCTCGAATTTCTATCTTAAACTCTTGAAGCAACAAAACCCATCTCAAAAGCCTAGGCTTATCATATTGTTTTGTCATGAGATACTTGAGAGCGGAATGATCCGTATACACTATGGTTTTGGATAGCACAAGGTATGGTCTAAATTTCTCAAAAGCATAGACTATAGCAAGCAACTCTTTTTCCGTGGTAGTATAATGAAGTTGTGCACCGGTCATGGTTTTACTCGCATAGTGTATAGGTTGAAAATGCTTATTCACTCTTTGTCCTAAGACGGCCCCCACCGCATAATCACTAGCGTCACACATAAGCTCAAAAGGTAATTCCCAATTTGGAGAAACCAAAACGGGAGCCTTTGTCAATTTCTTCTTAAGAGTCTCAAAAGATTCCAAACAATCTTGGTTAAAAATGAAAGGAGCCTCTTTTTCCAAGAGGTGAGTCATCGGTCTAGCTATCTTAGAAAAATCTTGTATAAAGCGCCTATAAAACCCCGCATGACCTAAGAAACTCCTTACACCTTTAACCGTAGTGGGTGGGGGGAAGCTTAGCGATCACATCAATTTTAGCTCGATCCACTTCTAATCCCTTACTGGATATTTTATGTCCTAAAACAATTCCCTCTTTCACCATAAAGTGACATTTCTCCCAATTAAGCACTAAACGTGTTTCCTCACAACGCTTAAGCATTCGTTCTAAGTTGGTGAGACATGAGGTAAATGAATCTCCAAAGACGGAAAAGTCATCCATGAAAACCTCCATTGTTTGCTCTATCATATCATGGAAAATCGCCATCATGCACCTTTGAAACGTCCCCGGTGCATTACATAAGCCAAAAGGCATCCTCTTGTAAGCAAATGTACCGTAGGGACAAGTGAATGTGGTCTTTTCTTGATCCTTAGGGTCAATGGGTATTTGGAAATAACCCGAAAAGCCATCAAGAAAGAAATAGTACTCATTTCCCGCTAAGCGTTCAAGCATTTGGTCCATAAAAGGTAATGGGAAGTGGTCTTTCCTAGTAGCCTCATTGAGTTTCCTATAGTCAATACAAACTCTCCAACCGGTAACAAGTCTTGTAGGAATAAGCTCATTGTTCTCATTAGGTACTACGGTGATTCCACCCTTTTTTGGAACACAATGTACCGGGCTAACCCATGGAGAGTCGGAAATGGGGTAAATCATGCCCGAATCAAGGAGTTTGATCACTTCCTTTTTAATGACCTCATGGATTTTTGGGTTAACCCTTCGTTGACTTTGAATGGCGGGTTTGTAATCATCCTCCATAAGGATTTTGTGTGTACAAAAATGTGGATCAATTCCCCTTATGTCGGATATTTTCCATGCTAAGGCTTTCTTGTGTTTCTTAAGGACTTCAATTAGTTTCTCCTTCTCATCCTCTTTCAACTCTTTAGCAATGATCACGGGTAATTGGTCTTTGCCCTCTAAGAAAGCATACTCTAGGTGGGATGGAAGGTCCTTAAGTTCAATTGGAGGTGGACTCTCTATGGAAGGATCATCATTGGTAACTTCTTGTGGAATAGGGGAAGGAATAGGGTCCTCATTGAGCAACTTTTGGATAGTAAGAATATCTTCTTCCCAATTAATGGGAGAATCATCATCACCAAGGAAGTTGGACTCAAATTCCTCCAAGAGGAAATCACTCTCTCCAAAAGGTGTTAAGGAGGGAGCAATTGAGGCCACGGTTTCAACATGGGACATTTCCTCACTAGTACTCATGCAAGCATCATGAAAGTGCTCATCACACACCTCATCTAGCACATCAACTATGTTAATAGTATCACAAGTTTTAGACTCCTTAAACTCTTTCTTATCACACACTTTCCCTAAGTTAAGCACAACTTTCTCATCCTCTACTCTCATAATTAGTTCTCCCTCCGCCACATCTATCAAAGTACGACCCGTTCTAAAAAACGGTCTACCAACAATCAAAGGAACTCTAGGATCCATGTCATAATCAACCACGACAAATTCGGCCGAAAATGTAAACTTATCCACACATAAAAACACATCCTCCGCGATACCTACGGGGTAAGCTATGGTTCGGTTGGCTAACTCAAGGGTCATCCTAGTGGGAGTGAGCTCGGGAAGAGAGAGTTTTTTCCAAACCGATAATGGCATGAGGTTTATGCTTGCCCCTAGATCCGCCAAATCCATGCAATTTTCCACACCGGTAAAATTACAAGGTATCAAGAAGCGCCCCGGATCTCCAAGTTTTGCTGGTAAAGTTTTAAGTAGCACGACAGAACAATTTTCATTAAGGGATGTGTTGGGCAAATCAACCAATTTTTCCTTGTTGGAGAGTAAATCCTTGAACATCTTAACAAACTTTGGCATATAAGCAAGAGCTTCCGCAAAGGATATGTTTATGTTGAGTTGCTTGGACATCCTTAAGAAATTTGAGACTTGGATGTCATCCTTGTTCTTTAACTTGTCCTTTTTCAACCTTGAAGGATAAAGAAGAGTTGGTTTAGGTGTAGGTGTTGTAGTGGAAGATTTGTCTTTGATAGCTTCTTCATTGGGAATTGTGGAAGGTAGAGGAGAAGTAGGAATAGGTTGAGAAGGTATGTTTGATTGAATGGGAGCATTTTGAGGTGGTTAAGTAGATGTATAAGGCTTGTCACATGTAGGAACAAAAGTGGGTTTAACAATAGGAGGTTTAGGAGGTGAAGGATCCTTTGTTGACTTCCACTTCTTGTTGTAATAGCATTGACATTTGCCCTTGGATTTGCTTGTGTGTTAGATGGTAAAGCCCCTTGTGGTCTTTGATTATACATAATTTGGTTGTGAAGAAGAGCAAATTTCTTGTTATTTTCCTCTTGAGCATCTTTCATTTGTTTCTCATAAGAAGTAAGCTTTTGAAGAATCAAATCCATGGGGTTAGGTTGCACATTCCCTTGATAGAAACCTTGATGTGGATAAGGTGGAGGTGGTGCATTAAATCCTTGATTTGGTGGATAAAAGTTATTTCCTTGATGTTGAAAATTGTTAGGTGCCTTGTAGTTATTCCCTTGGTAATGTGGTCCTGGGCCTTGATTCCGTTGTAACAATTGAGGAGGATTTTGGTGAGGTTGGGTGGGTGGTTGGGGTGGGAATCCCGGTGGAGTAAGGTAATTTTGAGACTTGTAAGAAAGGTTATTGGGATTGATATTTGGCTTGAAATGTTCACGATGTTCGTCTTGGTAAGCATAACATTCCCCTTGATAACCTTGCACCTTATCACATTGTTCATAGGAATGGGGACCTCCACAAGTCTCACATGAAAGGTTAATGGAATGCACATCATTTGTATAATTGTTCAATGAAAGGCTCTTAATAGCTTGTATCAATTCTTGATGTGCCTTAAAACTCATCTCATGATCCCTATCTATCTTTTGAATTATCTCTTGGTGACATTTGAGGAATTGTTTATCACAAGGTGTTTGAGAATTGTTTTGGATAACCTGAACCCTTTCTTCAAATTGAGTGTTTGTTTGTACCATTGCTTTGGTCTCAATAATATCCCAAGCCGCTTGAATGGATTTAAGAAGAATATTCCCTCCCGCAGAAGCATTGAGTGAGTCTTGGTGATGAGGTTTAAGGCCATTGTAGAAAGTATTGATTTGGTGAACTTCATCCAATCCATGGTTAGGGCATCTCCTCAATAACTCTCTAAACTCCTCCCAAGCATCACTAAAGGTTTGACTAGGTTTTGTTGAAAGCCTATAATTAACTTCCTCAAAGTCGTGGTCTTAGATGAGGGAAAGAACTTGTTAAAAAACTTAGTAGTGAAACCATCCCATGTGGTGATACTATCGGGTGGTTGTGTATCTAACCAATGCTTAGTCGGACCCTCTAGTGAAAATTGCACCAATATCAACTTAATGGCATCATGGGGAACTCCATTGTACTTAATGGTGTTGCAAAGAGCAAGAAATCTCTTAAGGTGATCATGAGGATTATCATTCTTGTTTCCATAAAAAGGTGTGTTTGAAACCAAGTTAATAATAGCCGTTTTTAGCTCAAATGTATTTGCGGGAATATCGGGTATCTTGATAGCATCGACATATCCGTGAACATTGGATTGCAATCGTTCCATCAAAGAACGAGTATCAACTTCGGCCATGGCTTCTTATTGTGGGTGAATCAAAGCACGATTCTCGTGATCGGCTTGATGGACGGTGGTGTTCCTACTCTTTCTCTTTTTCTTCCTTTTCGGAGGAAGGGGTTGTACACCAATTGGTATTTGTGCATGCCCGCGAGTGAGCATGCAACTCAATACGAGGAATGAGAGAGAAGCTCTCGTGTGACTTTGAAGAGAAAAGGATTATCCCCTTCGAGTTTCAATATGAAATATCCACAAGAAAATAATAATATACGTATGTACTACTTGGGTGCAAGACCCCCAATGAAGCCTTCGTTCTTAGAATACTCACAAGTGAACGGGGGGTTAGGTGGCGCGAAGCACTTAAGTACCTATTGACCCTTAGATAGCATTTTATAGCACATCACCTTTCTATTCACTTAATTGTTTGTATTCTTCGAATTGTTGCTTATTGGAAGTATTTATCTATTCTTGCTTTATTTTGTTTGATCGATACACGTGTCAAGGACCGGAACGCCCCTCAACACGGTGTATTGCCTTGGCAATACTTATGGAGAATATGTGAATTGGTTGTTCTTATACGTATACGTATTTACTTATAATAATATATGGAAAATATTTTTGTATTTATGAGTTTTTAAGAGAAAATACTATATGTACATAAAAACCGAGAGAATCCAATAATATATATTTTTGGGTGCAATCTCTTAGGAAAAAAAATTGCTTTTTGGATTTTTTATTTTGTTTGCTCAATTCTTTAGGAAAAGAATTGTTTTGTTAATTTTTATGTTTTTATATATTTTTATATTTTTGATTTTTTATTTGTTTTTTATTTATGATACGTAAAAAATAACGTTCACGAGGTGAACGGATCCCAAAAGCCAATGAAAATCGTCAATCGTTAGTCTCTCGTAAATTCAAAGAACCGGCAGCGGCGCCATTTGAAATGTGTATAGTTGAAGTTCTTTTTCTCAGTTCTTAGCAAATTGAAAGTCCTAACAAGATCGAGTTTATAATTGTTTTTGGTTGGTAATGGTATTTGGATATTCTACGTCTAATTCAAACAACTCCTTGCTAAAATGAAAAATACAATTCTACTTATACGTAAAACAAGTTGCACAAACCAAATTTTTATTCAATTAATATCACAAATGTAAATTCTATAAAATGAAAGGACTGAAAATGTAAATTCTATGAAAATTAAATGCCAAAAATACAAAGTCTAAAAGTCTAAGGACTATTTATGCAAAAACAGTTAACAATTTGGACTAAATGTGCAAATGTAACTAACAAAGTAACTAACTTTAACAACTTTTGTAAACTAACTAACCAATTGTTAACTAACTTGAAAGTAAAGGGACTTAACCTAACAAACTCTAGAGATTAGGAAAGTTTAGCCAAAAATGTAACTGTTTAACAAACTAGGGATCTAAGTGCAATTTCCAAAACTTTTATAACAAAAACGGGTTAAGGACTTAAACAAGATCGTATAAGCTCATTTCTTAACCAAATAAGCTCAAACCAGTTTTGAAAGACTTTCAGCTAGACTTGTAAAAGGAAATAAGCTAAAATTAACTGAATCTCTAATAAGCTATTTCTAATAAGTACAAAATAATCTATCTAATAAGCCAAACGTCCACAACTTGATTTTAATGCAAAAAACTGTTAATCAGCTCAAAAGATGAAGGGGAAATCTTGTCTTATCAAATATGATCCATTAATAAGCTCAGAAAATGAAAATAAGCTAAATTGAGCTTATGTTGACTTTCGTTAACCAAAAATCCAAAAATCTAAAAACTTCAAATCTTAACCAGGAACACTTTTTGAAGTGATTTGTGAAAGAAAATGGCTAAGTTTCTGAAGTGGATAAGATAGAATGAGAAATCAGTAAAGCTTTTTATCACAGGGAATTGCATTTTCTCAAAGGTTGAATCAAGTGCTTATTGCTAGCTTATCTCTGAATACTGTATAATTTCCACCTAAAGGCTTAAACTACATATGTTGAGCAAAAGCTAGAAACAAAATTCAAGCAAATCCATCAAGAAACAAAGACATAGCAATGATTTGAAATCAGTAACTTTCTGAAAACAAGTTTACTCAAAACTGACCCAAACTTTTTTGAAAGCCAATTGCCTGTTTGACTACAAATTTGACCTGAAAACTTTGTAAACTATTTTCCCTTGACTTATTGACTGAATTAGAGCTAGAGTTAACCAATTACAAATACTTGAACACCTATGAATTCTTATTCCCAAACACAAGCTTAACTGAACTCATAAAACTTTTGTGAAAGAGATTTGAGTTTAAAGCTGAAATGATTAAAGATAGATATTAAACCAAGTTTGATGACTACAATGTTATGAAAAGGAACCAAATTCAGGCTATGAAACAATCTTATACTCTAAACGTACTGATAAGCTAAGATGACTGAATTAAGGCAGCTAAGAATGAAAGTTAAGCTAATGATAAAGTGCTAAACTACAAGTAAGCTACTCAAACATTAACATCTACTCAGTAGCACACTTGATCATACATCCAAACAAGATTACACTAGAAATTTAGCATGCTTGCAACAGTTGAGAGGAATTCAAATGCAGAAACCAAAAACCTTTTAGCTTAGGCCTCCTTTGGGGAGTAGAGTAGCGCTAAGCTATCTAGCTAGTGCTAAACCACCACCTTAGCACTAGTTATAACCAATCAACAATCAATCAACAGCTATCAACATCTCAAACTCCATTGATGATCTGAAAACCTTCAAAATCTACCAATGAACAGCTACTCAGTTACTAGATGAAATGAATAGCAACAATCTTCAATCAAGGCTTCTAATGATCAAATATGATCACTAGAAACAAGCAGTAACAATGGCGTATGAACAGTAATGTAGAATAGTAAGAGAATTTGGAGGGAAATTTGAATTTTATTGAAGTAAGTGAAAAGTAGTTACAAGGTTTGTTACAACTAACTAACAGACTCTCAAGAGGTTGTCAAGATCTTGAGAGTTGTTATCTACTAAGTGCTAACAAGAATGAGAGAGAGAGTAAAATTCTAGTGTGTGTGTTTTCACACTAGCTATCTATGCACAAATGAGAGACTGCTACCTTATCTATAGAATGAGGAAGTGAAGTAGTTGGGGAGAGTGACGTGTCCAATCCAATCATTTAGCTCCACGTGTCAAAATTCTTCTAATTGATATTTGCATGTGAAGAACTCAATTAGGGATTTTTGATTGAGTTGTTATCAGCTTAATTGAGTTGTTGGGATGAATTCGTCTCTTGATTTTGAGTAACTTTGATGTTTATATCAACTTCTGAAATGCACTCTAGCTCGATCCCGTTTCTGGCAATTTTTGTTGAAGAAGATGACACGTGGCAGGTTGTGGTTGGTGGAGAAATAATCACGCGGATCATTATCCAAAATGGATATAAGTGATTATTACATGGTGAAATTCTATTGGCTAGAAATGAGAAAGTGGAGGCACTGTTGAGATATGCTCATTAAATGTTTGGGTGCTGTGAGTGGCCAGCTGGCGATCCAAGTGATTGGTTTCCTTGATTCTCATTTGTCCTTGCCTTTAAACACGGATCAAGCACAACATGACTTTCTAAACATGGAAGAAATGGTCCTTGTACTTGGAAGTTTGATAGTTTGAGCTAGAATCTTCATTTCTTTGACAATTTCAGTCCTTCCACTTGCATTTTTGAACATTTAAGCCCTTTGACTTGGTTGACTTCATTATTAACCATGTTTGACTTTGATCTTGACTTTGACAAATTTTCAATTTTGATCCTTTAACTTTGGCAGATTGTCAAGATAGGTCCTTTGTCTTTAAATAACTTGTCACTTTTGATCGTTCTTTGTCTTTTTCATCCAATTAAGCTTGATTTTCCCTTTGTTTGCTTGAAAATGCATCCTTCTTACCTATTTGTACACAAACACAGAACATACCACATAATACTGCTTTTATAGCACAAAAGTTAGGTATTTGCTATGTGTTTTAGGTTGATTTGTTGATTAATTGATATGAGTTTTTGCTCATATCAGATACCGAAATGAAGAACCGAACATAATGTTGAAGAAAACACCGAGAATCAATATGACATAAAACGTTAACGACAACTAAGATAAACGACATTTTTTAAAATTTTGTAAAAGAAAAAAAAAGAAAACTATTATTTTTACTTGAATCGAAATTTATAAAATACTAAAGAACACTTTTCAAAACTATGATTAAAACTAATTTAAACTTTATTTGTGAAAACTGATTTTATTTAATAAGAAAAACTAATTAATAAAAATTTTATACGCAATGCTAAAAACTAGATTCTGTTTAGAAACCAATTCTCACTTACCTACAAATAGTTACTAAATGCGTAGTGTGACAAGGAACTATAAATAGCACGATGGTAAACTAGCTAGTGTTTGGGAAGGAAGTCCTAGGTTCGAGACTTCTTACGGCATTCTTTTTTTTAAAACTAATCAAATAGCACAACAAAATCAAACGCAGCCACTCTTCATGCTGCTGCTACTGTTTTTTATATAACTAACTCTCAAAGAAATTCAGCCTGCTACAACTGAACCAACCGAATGACACTCTCATACGAATCAGCAACTATTTTATTCAACAAAGTAAAAATCAAACCTGAACATTAAACTTCATATATCGAATATAAATTTTCATTAAATGAATGGTAATATGAGCAATACTCATCAATCTTCATTAGCATAAATCACTAATTCAAAGTATATAAAATCAAAGCTACGAAATAGTATTATTTAAATCAAACCTGCAGGAGGATTTAAATCGAAAAGCAGGATAAAAAAAAGCATATCCTCCCTATTGTAATGCAGAAAAAATATAAAGGAATGTTGGATAGCATACTATGTACGCCAACAAAAAAGAACAGACAAAAAAAATAGATCATAAAAAAATGAGCTGCCCCTCTCCTTTTGTACGCAGCCCCACACCCCCTTTGTCTGCGTTTTTTTTTCTTCAGCCCCCAAAATCTCATTTTTTTTCTTTAATGGGTTGCGTTCTTCTTTTTTTATGTTGCTGGGCTTCCTAGTCTGTTGTTGGGCTGCGTCTGTTGTTGGGCCAGCAAGGCTGAGATGGTTGTTGTAATCTTGGAGTTTATTTGTTTGTTAATGGGTCAGTCCGACCCATTTAAATGGTGTCGGTCCGGCCCAATAAAATATGAATGCACCTTTTAACTCAATTTTTCGTGCTCCTTTCATATCTTTTACTCGCTTTTGGCTCTTTGGCTTTGTTTCTGCTCCTTTTCTTCATATCCGTACCTACAATAATAAATAACACATTTTAAAAGATATATGCACTAAAAGTACACTTTTGCTATTTATTATGCCATAAACGAAGGGAGATTAGCACACGAATAATTACGTGTTCAACACTCATCAATAATGATCCAAAAACCACTCAAAAAACAAAGTCAAATACATTATATTTAACTAAAGATATCAGAATTACATGGGTATTTGTGTTTTATGTGTTTTTAGGTAAACAAGATGCATTTTGGAACAAACACACGTTTTCAAGGGATTTTTATGATAAAAGACGAAGAAAAGGACGAAAGAGCTTTCAAGGACCTTACTTGCTAATATTACCAAGATGGAGGGCTAAACTTGTAACTTTCAATAAGAAAAGGATGAAAAAGAAAGTGGCTTAAAAGCTTTTATACACTTGTGATAAAATAAGAAAAGTGAAGGACTAAATGGAAAAAAAATAAAAGTTATTTAACTTTTGCATATAAACTTGGTAAATGACCAAGTCACAGTCAAAACACAAGTTACATCTTCTTCACCGAATATTAAAAGAGAGAAAGAGTAACAGACGATTTCTTCTCTTATCCACCATCAAACCTGTAAACGAATATCAAGAACAATCAAGGAGGTTTCAGGCGAAACTTCTAACAACAAAAATGATCAGCTCTTCATCCTCTTCAAGGAGATATCACTTAATTGGATCAAGAGGAAGGAATGAAGAAACCCCCAAATTGGATAAAGAATGAAGAACGAGCCCTATCCTCGTATTAAAAACGTGGCATCAAGGGATTGGACAAGACACGTCACACCACTCCTCTTCGACACCTATAAATACTACGGAAGACCCTCATTCAAGACGGTTAGCTTAGGTGTAGAAACACATAGTTGTTAGGAGTAGATTAGGAGTAGTTAAGATTTACATTTTCGCAGTCAAGTTAGTTATGGATTCAGTTTAAGTTTTTGTTAGTTTGTTTCGAGATCAGTTGTAACAGATTCTTCTTTACACCATTAATAAAAAAACATTTTCTCTTATTTTCCTTTGGTCCACTGTTATGAAAGGTAACGACTACTGTTAAGATTGATAAGATTTCTGTTATTGACTTGTTTGATATGGTTACTGTTACGGAAAGTTTTAGATTGATTAGAATCAATTAACTTCTTTCAAAATAAATCTCTATATCATTTAGATAATGATGATTTCTATCCAGGTTATGATGTGTTTCTGTGATTACAGTTAGTCGATAAGCGAGGTAATATTGGTTTATATTTTGTAAGTGATAGACTAATCAGCTTTTACATGATATAGGATCATAGATTTAATCATTAGTGCTCCTGTACTAGAAGTTAGTCAGTGTAGCGTTATTTTCTGTTTTCCAGCTTATTCTACCATAAGCTTTTACAAGCTTATGAGATTTACTCGTTTTTTTTTTAAAAGCAACTAACTATCAGCTTTTAATCAGTAGCTATTGGCGATCGGATAAGCAGTTTTATGCTTGTAGTTTTCTAGTATTAAGTTTTCATTCAGAGAGTTCGTTTAGATATAAATAATTCAGTTTTTAGCTTTAACTACAGTTCATCACTCCTTCGAATGGATTTGTTCATAAGTTGACAGCTTATGAACTTGTGAGATTGCCAACCAAATTTTATGATGATTAGTTCAGTAGTTTGCGTTTTTTTATGCTGTATATGCAGGTAGCTGATGAAGATCAAGTCTTGTAGAATTCAAGTTTGTAGGTTAAAATTTGTAGCTCAGAATGTGGTTCTTGTGTGAATGTGATTTCCAGTTTGTGTGTGGTGTTTGTGATCGAAAAAGCGAGCTCAGCGCTCCGCTTCGCCTCAACGAACTGGCTTGGAAGAAGAGGTCGCTTCTTTCAAAATTTCTGCATATTGTAGAGCAGTAGGGGTAATTGTAGTGTAGCATAATATTTGATGTTAACTGCTATTTCTGTTTAAATTGATGTTTTTCAAGATCTGCTTTTGCTTTTATCTCAGCATATAGGAATTCGTTTACTGATATTCGAGATGATCTAGTGTTTGGTAGTAAACTTTAACAGCGATTGGTTCAAACTATGTCAAATTGCAGATTGAGAGTTTAAGTGCAATAGGTAGTCTGTGATAATCCTACTTGAATCTATTTCTAATCTGTTCATTTTCAGAAGTTTTGCTAGTTTACATGTTTGGTCCTTGATTCCGTATATACTCATTTCGGTTACAGTCCTTTTGGTTAGATTGTTAGATTTTTGTTAATTTGTTGTAGAACTGTAAGTCCTTGCCGTTAGGATTAGTTAAATAGGTTGTTAGCTTGTTTTAAATGATTGTTGGACTCATTCATTTTTCCTTTTGGACCATTCCTTCTGCTGGGCCAATTAGTAGATTGGGGTGTGAACCAATTAAAATTTGGATCGTGAAGAGTTACTCTTAAAATTTTACAAAATTGAAGTTTTAATAAAATCCATTTTTACACATTTATAAAATCTGATTTGACTTTTACTTCTATAACAAGATAGCTTTAATAAACTTTTCTTTTCGGTTTTATGAGAAATAGATTTAGATTTATAATCTTGAAATTTTGTGATTTACTTTAGTAGAATAGAATTGTAATTTTACATTTTATTTTTCGTGCATTAATTGTCGTATTTGCAATATGTTTTTAGGTTAGTACGTATTACGTAATATAGCTATTTTTACATTTCTACTTGCTTTGTGACAATTAGACATAGTTACCAATCAATATTTTTAACCAAAAACAATATAGTCAACCTTGAAAAGTTATATCAATTCGATTAGATACCGAGACGAAACGATACTTAAAAAATGAATTATTAAATGGCGCCGCTGCCGGTTCTTTTCGTGAAGATTAACGGTTTTGAGTGAGACGATTGGATTTTGGGATCCGTTCACTTTGTGAACGTTATTTTTACGTATTATAAATCAAAGACATAAAAAAATCAAAAATATAAAAATATAAAACTAAAAAACCACAAAATCAATTCTTTTCCTAAAGAATTGAACCAAAAAAATAAAAAATCCAAAAAGTAATCTTTTTCCTAAAAGATTACACCCAAAAATATATATTATATCGGTTTTCATCGTTTTTACGTACATATAGTATTTTCTTAAAAAATCGAATAAATACAAAAATATTTTTCTGTATATTATTATATGTATATACATATACGTAGATACGAACGCTTAATCCACCTACTTCCATAAGTATTGCTTTTGCAATACACCGTGTTCGGGAGCGTTCTGGTCCTTGACACGTGTATCGATCAAATTTAATTAAGGCACAATAGATAAATACTGCAATCTACTTGATCTTGAGAAAGAGGCCACCGTGTGGGGGTATAAGGCGAGTGTATTACACATTCTAAAGAAGCAGGCTCTTAAGTGCTACGTGTCGCCTCGTTTCTCCGCTTCCTTGTGGGTTTTTCAAGAGTGATAGTGGTGAGTGGTGTGCCACCCAAGTATTATTTACTTAGATTATACTTTCTTGTGGATATTAATTATTGCACCTCGAGGGAGATAATCTCTTCTCTCTCAAAAGTCGACCGAGAGCTCATCTCTCACTCCTCGAGTTTATTTACACGTGTACTCGCACGCGTGTAACCATACCACCTTTGGTGTATTACTTCCTTCCCCGAGGAAGCTTTAAACGTCATTTTACTTGTATATACATTCGGCCACCTTGCTAAACATGGATAATCGTCCTATTTTGGAGATATTACAAGACGAGCATTATCGAGCTATGTATGGGCCTTGTGCGACTAGTGGAGGACCGCATGGTGAAAATAATTGTCATCTATACGCGATCGATTATGATCAAGGGTTTACTAAGGATTTTCAAAATCAAGAATTTTTAAATCAAGACGACTTTCAAACTGAATAGAATTTTCAAAGTCATAATCAAACAACCTTTCAAAATCAAGGCATTTATCATTTCTTGAGTACAGATGCTTTTAAATTTATATTGCAAGCACTTGAGCAAATGAAAGAGACAACTGATCCGAACATCTTAGGCTTGCGAACACACGTCTTGCAACTCATAAGACTTGACGATGCTTTACCTGATGATGAGCCTTCTTTGAGAGTAGATGTTGAGGATGATACACTTAGTGATGTTCCTATTGTAGACCCTTCCATCTCTCCACCGACTATCATTGAGGCATACACACCTTCATCACTTTTACCTCATATGGAACCCACCAACTCTTTAACCATGGGGGACGAGCCTCTTAGCACTTATACAAACACCGATATGGATGAATTAACCGCTTCTAGTGTTGAGAACCTTATCCCAATCCAAAGAGAGCTTGAGGGTGTTTCCAATGCACCATGTGATGAGTTTTGTATTGATACCTCTTCTCCTTATGATCACATTGAGATATCATCACATCTTGACCTTCATGCTACTACTAGTGATTTTGGTGATTTTGATCTTGATGAATTGTTTAAAGAAAGGGATAATGAGATTGAGGAAGAGTTTGTGCAAGACTTGCCACAAATGTAGGATGATGATTGTGGTTCTAGTGATGCATCTTATGATATATCATCCGATGACTTGTCTTGTCAAGATAAAATTCCTAATTTGGATGAACAATTTGCTCCTATAGGAAATATGGATCATTCTCCTCTCCCACCTTATGATTCTTGTGATGTAACCTTTGATGATCCTTATGATAGTGATGAGTCCTTTACATCTGATGATGAATCCATGTTGTAACACCCCCAAATTTACACAATTCAATACAGCGGAAGACTCGTTGGTGTTACGGGATAGCACATTACTCACATCATAGACAACGCTTAAAAATCGCGTCGTTTAATAATAAAGCATTTCCATTCATAAATATCAAAGTTACATAGGTCCCAAGTCATTGTATTTCATACAGGTTTTACAAAGCATTTGAATGGAAATAGTTATTTAAGTGCGGGCCATGAATTCTTGTCGTCTTCCCGAGAATTACCTTCAAGTACCTGAGATAAAACATGTTAAAAGAAAAGGTCAGCGATAACGCCGAGTGAATTCATAGTGTTTAATGAAACCATCAATGTATCATCGGTATATAATTATTACCGAAAATCATTTTTGTACAAATATTTATAGTAGACCATGAAATAGGCCAAAAACATTTTTATAAAAATCCTTGTCAAAATCACAATATAGGCATTCGCCTTCAAAACCATTATACGAACCAATGTCGTAAAAACATCATACAATACGTTTTATAACGTTGTATATAGTTAAATAAAAACCGTTATATGAATATGGTTATGAAAAACCAAAACACGAACATAATATCAATAGCAAGACCCCGTATTGCTAGTCAGGCAATATATTGTAATTTAGTGCGTATAGCAGTATTTCGTTATTTTTGGATTATTATAAGCTGCATGCATTGTTACCTTACTACAATAAACAACGGGTAGCTAACCCGAAAATCATTTGCCCATCTAAATTAGCTTGTCGTCAAAATAATCACGCTTGTGTAAATCTTCTCATACATAAATTCTCTTACCAATCAATGTGGCACGACGGGGATCAACCGTCAAGGCGCGAACTGGGGTGATCGTCCCCAAATAGTACTATTATATGCATAAGCGTCTACCAAATCCCGGTAGTTCACAATTCATGATAATGGGACTTTTAGTGACATAACCTAACTTTAATAATCCATTTCATTTCATTTATCGGGTCATAATATCATTCATCGGGTCATACAATCATTCGGGTCCAAATTAATAAACAAGCAATCGGGACAAATGGTGTCCTATTTTATCAAAACTAACATGTTATCTCCCTCGCGGGTTTATAAATCATTTCGTAAAAACATTTAAAAGAGTGCGAGGCTATGAACTCACGTTGATGTGGGAAAGCGGGTTATCGGCAATTCGGATTTACGGTACATGCTTCAATCACGGAAACCTAGACAAATAATACTCGTCTTAGACTTTTGTCCAATGACTTTATTAAAATAACAATTATGTATACATATGATGATTTTATACATATGATGATGATCAAGTGGGTTTATACATCTTTACTCATTCATTATAGTGTTTATGTGTTGGAAATTTTCAAGACTAGTTACACTAGTTCAATCTTGTTTACATTTTGAAGCCCAATGGGCCTATTACAAGCCCAATACTATTCATTAGCCCAATTATAATTTTATTATCAGTATTATACTTTATATGTTGGGCCCAAATAGGTTAAGCCCAATAAATAAGTTTATAAGTGTTTTACCAAATTAGTCGGGTTTATTGTCCATTAAGGCTACTTTGGCCCGCTAATGTCTATATGTTGTAAAGCTCGGGTTTTATCGGTTTTTACTTGTTATATATGTTTATATATTAGTATGTGAGTTTATAAAAGTTTACATTAGACGGTTCCAACCGTCTAATTTTTATTTAACAAAAACGTTAATCTTTCGGTTTTAGCCAAAAAGACGTAAAACTTAGTATATAGTTTTTATAACTTATAAAAACTTACCAAACTACCATTTTTATATAATGTCCATTTATTTATCCTTATGCATTTTTGTATAAATGAAATATATAAGTTAGTGGGTTTTAATTCACATTTTATACTATATTTATTAGAGTGCTTATATAATAATATTAAACTTTAATTTCACAAAATCAGTCCTAAAAATCTAGTTTACTAAAATGATCATATCTAGAGTTCTACATGAAGATAGAACCCCAAATTTTTATCACAGAAACTAAATGATATGTGCTTCATTTTATTCCTTAGCTACTGCTCATTCCATGTCTAACTATCCTTAACAGTCCCTACAAAACAGACTATTCAGATTGATACACTAATCTTGTTTTGATCATATCTCACTCATTTTGATGATTCCATTGCATGGCCAACTCTCACATGTGTATGACATCTAACACTTACTGTAAATGGATTCCACCATGCAATTTTATCAGTTCATAACTTGGTTACTTACTATTTTTATACAGCCAACAATTTAAGCAAGATTTTAGCCTTGTTTCTTATGGTTTTTTATCTTTTTAATCATATATATCAACACTTGATCCCCACAGAACATTTTTATCATCATATATTCATCATATACATATACAATAAGAAAGAAAATACATGATTACATAATCAAAATAACAAGAGGATAGGAAGAACAATCTTTATACCACCAAGATTAAGTAGTTTGAAGGATCAAGAGTTGGTTTTGGGTCACCAAATCTTATGAACTCTTGTATGAAATCTTCAAGATCACCAAGGGAGACGTTGGTCTTTGAAAATCAGCCCTACTTCATCTTGCAAACTTCTCTTTGGATGTTAAAATCACCACCAATCTATAGAGCTTCAAAAGGGCTTCATCATATGTGTGAGCTTCGAAAGGGCTTCAAAAGGGCTTCCTCGATTTACGTGCCCTCGGGTCGTTTTACGAAAAACGTTTTTATAAATTATGAATCAACGGCACAAAACGAATCTAATAAAAAATTTCTCATCAAAAACGGAGTTCGAGAACGTAAATACGTAATCCTAAGGTTTCCGGTTTAGTCGTAAAAGACGTTAAATTATAATCGTAAGTCCTAATTTCTTCTGTAAATTTGTGAGTTTATGAAGCAACACAAATTTAAAATACCAAAATAATATTCACGGATAAATTTATTTTCTGAAATGTCGGAATGTCACCAAAACGGTGTATGTAAACGTGAGCACGTAACGTAGAATCCTCCGGTTTAGACGTAGTCGATGCTACTTCAAGACGTAAATCCAAATTTCTTCCCAGAAATGGGTGAGTTCATAATATAACATTAAAATAATGTTTTTAAATAATACATGAGAATAAAATATCAACCATAAATTGACGGATTGTCACAGCATTTACCCCTAAACAGGATCTTTGTCCTCAAAGATCATCTTATCTTACTTCTCGCTTCTTATAGAGTTAAAGCCATGTGGGTATTTCCTCCACATTCGGTCTTTTCTCACAAGTGTAATTCATTACAATACGCGAGTTCCATCGAACATAACTACGGGAATAAGATCAGGCTTAATGTTGACTTACTTTCTCTATCCATGATGTTCACAGCGTTTTTTATGAATGCAACTTTTCGCCGATCTAAACTTTATCAAGAAGAATTCAGATTTTCACTCGATAGATATTTATCAAGTTCGGTTTATAAAACATAATTCATCCAGCCCTTGAAGTCATAGGGTAGATCCAGCTTATATGCCTTTCTAACCAATCTTTTACATTATCTCAATTATCCCATACAACGGGGACTTATATCCCATGATCTTTCAGATCATCAATTCATTTTTCCATGGTTAAAATATTTGGCATAACTTCGCTACCCATCCTGCACTTCAAGATCTACATTTCATATTTATATAACCTCCTGTCCACTACTGGCAGTCAATAATCAAATTCTAATTTACACAATCACTTCAGGTCTCGCGGGTTGGGTATTTTGCAAGGTTAGGTTTGCCATCATAGGAAACCTTAAACCTAAAAGACATGTCCAACTCACAATGGGTGTATGTCGGGTGTCTTCCTTCCAACTCCTGCTTACAGATGCTCTAATATATATCCTCACAAGATTCGATCTCGATCCTAATACGATAGTTTTCAATGATAATCTCTCCAAATGAAAACGATTATACGGTTTATTCCCAAAGGTCAATCATTCAAGCATAAAACAACACTTCTAGTATTTTGTATCGTTACTTTACCTCGTCCCTTCGATTGGGGTGGTACACAGTACTCTCATCAAATTCGTTCTCAATGACTTCTGAGCAAATCTCTAGAAATTCGATGCGAAGCGAGGATCTTGATAGAGATGATCGATACAAGCACACCATGTTTACACAACTCCTTTAAATACAAAAGATTCAATTTCTCCATCAAGAATCTATCATTAACAGGAATGATTTTAGCAGATTTGGTCAGTCTGTCGACGATGACCCAAATAAAATCAAATTCAGATGATGACCTTTGCAATAGTTAGACGTTTACTAATGTATGAGGCGATGTCTACCTTCATAATTTGCCATTAGTACGACTTCTTCAGACAGAGATACATTAATTTAGAATTAATATGAATAGATTACTTAAACCTATGAGATTCCAACATAACTAAATCTCAAAATCCTCCATATTTAAATAATCACAAATGGCCTTTTAATCATTTAACTCCATCGGCTCTTATTACTAATGGTTCACATTAGCCGTGAACCACTTTTATTATCTATATTATCCTTTCTATATAATGTGTCAGTATCTACATTAACTTTCCTAGATGGAATAAATATCATGATCGTATTTATTCGAAAATTCTTTCTTCACATTTCTAAGTCTTAGTTCTATCTCAACCATTGTTTTTATCAGTTTTGCTTGTTCCGACGTTTTAAAGCGTCGATAATTATTACACGTAAATTAACAATAAATATTAAGTTCTTATGAAACGTAAACGTTAAAAGTTTAAATTTCTTACTTCGACCAATTATAATAAAATGTTCAAAACAAATTTGAATTTAATTAACACGGTTTTTGTTGATTTATCGAAAATAATTAATAAGATTCGTAAATGTTCAAAAAATCTTTGTTTATACTTTGGTCAAAATTTTCTTAGTTGAAAAGCAAAAATTGTCGTTTCAAATTTCAAGTTATGGTTTAAATGGTTTCCTCAATCCCTCTTAAGTTTTCTTGAGGTACACACAAACATTTACCCCTAAACAGGAGTTTAGTTAAATGTTCTGGGTTTAAGGGAATGATTCCTTAAAAATTCTTTTGATAAAACATTTGTCAAAACATATTTGCACTTTCTTTTTGGTATAACCCTAAGCCTTAATGGCTCTAATTTTTGAAGAGTCAATATATTCCATTATCTATTAATTACACGGTCATTTAATGTAAAGGATTAAGTCTTAAATCACATGTTAAATATTCAAGGTACAGGTTTTCATTTTTCGGCCAATTCAGGGCAGTTTATAAATAATTATTAACTCATTCTTATTCTTATAAATAAACAAATAGTCCTTAATGATCACAAGCATGAATTTATCAAATTTCAGTCCACACACGTGATTCACCAAATTTATGAATGCTACATATGTATTAGTTAATCCAAACGACATCACGGGGAAACTCATAATGTTCATTACGAGTTCTGGATGTAGTGATTGGAATAGATAATCTTTTTTTTTCACGGACGCGAAGTTGATGATAACCATGCCGTGAATCAAATCTTTAGAACATACGCTAGAACCTTGTAAATGATCGAACAATCTATCATCTTGGGTAGTGGATATAGATTTTTAATCGTCAATTTTACCTAGTTCACGGTAATCAATAAATATAAGGAATGATAACACCATAGCTCTTCATAATGACGAGCTTGGTAGAATAAAAGCTTTCTCCGACAACTCTCTCAGTTGTACGGTAATTTTTTAATTTAGATAGTGCTGACGTAAAGTGCACATGCCACAGGTGCAGCACCGAGAATATAATCAATACCAATTTCAACTTGCCATAATGGCGAAAGTCTAGGTAATTCATCAACAAATACTTCCTAAAGTTTTAGATAACAGAAACATCTTTTAATAAATTCATATTAGGTTCTTTCTAGATTATAATATCTATGACTAATTCACAACCATTCACAATATAATTTCAAGTCTAAATGCAGGATATGGTCATCCATCAAGAATTATTTAGATCACTTTTGATAATAAACATCTTATCTTTTAGGGGATTTCTACTCCAGTTCCCATCAATTAAGACAATGTCGTCATGTCATAATCAATCAATCCATTCTACTGGCACTATCAACTTTTTAGTTTTATTGTCGTCGATAAGATGTGAACTTCTCAAAAGACTAATAATAACTCATAACCCTTCGCAAATTCAAGGATATATGGAGACACAACTACCATCAAAAGAGTATGGTCAACGCATAATCTACGCGAGAGAATTTCAAATCAGATACAGACGAAAACATTTAATGAATATGAATATATTCCATGTTTTCATGAATTGAGTACGCATTAGAAAGCTCCTCGGATCGTTACCCAGGTCATTCAAATGAAATCTAATCAAAAGAAATGATAGGAACGTCGATACATCCAGTCGGGTATCAACACTCGGTAATCAGATACTTTTCCTAAGAATCTCACTACGGGAGAATTGGACAAGAAGGGAATATCAGTTGTCAAATAAGTCAATATCCAAAGATGAGTAAATTTTACTCAGAAGAATAAATGGTACGGGCACATATGTAGGTGTCCATATCAATATGTCCCTATTTTTCACTTCTTGCAGATCTCATAAAATTTAATCTTTCACAATCTTCAAAGAAAATGTAGTGTTTATTCATTAGTTTTATGGTGACTACTAATCAGCCTTGCATGGTCCATTCCAAATTGTATGTAGGCGCGCAACTATATACAATTTCAAGATTAACGATGCAATACTCAGTTCGTCAAAATTTTGTCATCATGTTTATAATAAAAATATTTTCATGCTTAATTCTTAAATAAGAATCGAAAATAAATTTACAAGGATTTTCTTTGTTATGAAAACAGTTAAGTTCTCCAAGGTGTTTCATAAACAACTTCATTTCGATAACAATCACTTATAAATCTCACTTTGAATAATCCTTATAGTGATGAAAATTCAGTTTTCTCAAAGGATACTGTTTTAACTTTATAAAAAGAATGAGTGATCTGCAAAAGAGTGATGAAGAGTTCTTCACCAAGAACTAACTAAAATATAATAGGAAATGAGCTTAGCCAAATAATCATGAGGTTCATGACCTAGATGGCACTCAAAAGGAATAATCCACAACGTAACTCAATTCGAGATGAGTACTTCTTCAATGGTTGCATCACTAATGCGAACAATAGGAACAAGCAAGAAAAGATATATAACATTGATACATGTAGGATATAGCAATCAAATGTAGTCTTTTCATTAATCACAAACAAGTCAAAATTGTACCGTAACACATTACGTGTCACTATGTCATACAATTCCAAGAACTCATCCTACCAACTGATATCTTAGTTAAGTTAGGGATTTTTAAAAGACACCACAATGAATACTAATCTACAAGAGGCATTAGGTGTTCCACATGTCCCGTAAGATCCATCGGTCCCAATTAAGAAGAAGATTTCTTCAATTTATTTCTTGGACACTGGATATCCTCGTCATTGGACAATGGCCTAGGAACAACACTTAACACGAATCAACAATCAATTAAAACCTTATAATTCAATCACAGAACTTAACTACTTCCTATTACAATCATATTCCATACGAGTTAAATTTTACTTTATTCAAGTTTCATTCAACTTATACTCAATCTGATATCCTACCTCATTTTCCAATACTTTCAATCTCTATTCTTAGACCTTAATAGGGCAATAAAGGCTTGATATAAGCAACACTTAATTTCTAATACTATAGCTCCTTTATCAATAGTTATCAAATGAGTCACTAGCATGAGATGACTCACACATTCAATATTTCTCGGAAAGGTACTAGTGGCATGAGGCTTTTGGGTAAAGGTTCCAATGACAGCCTCAAGTGCAACATTCACCCTTTCGATTTCTAAAGTTAAGAATTGGGTGACAACGAATCAGATGACATCTTTCTAGGTGGTAAAGTTTTCTCAAACTCCACTCTATAAGGAAAGATCGTCATGTCATCGATATCAAATTTAATCTCGCCAATTCTTCTTTAATATCACAATCAACTAATATCAACATTCCTACGAATATCAACCATTTTGTTGGGATCATAATTATCCACAACTTGGTTTAGATCTGGAATAGCTAGAATTTCCTACAGGAATAGCTTCTATTGATTTACTAGGGGATTTAGGGTTCCTTGTGCAATCTACGTCGTATAAATACCTCGTATAAATATCAAAATAATCATCAAACAATCATGTAATAAAATTACATCATAAATATATATATATATATATATATATATATATATATATATATATATATATATATATATATATATATATATATATATATATATATATATATATATATATATAATCCAAGTTATATATATATATTAAAATAACACTTCTCAGTCTGGCCTTGTCGGTAACTCGGGAATTCTTCGGCACCGTTATAGTCAAAAGATTTTTAGACATTTTGAGAAAAATTTTTATAGTGAAAAGATTTTGAAATGTTTTATTCAAAACCTTGGTTTTAAAAATCTTTCGTTCTCTATAACGAGAGATCTGGTACCAAACTGTAACACCCCCAAATTTACACAATTCAAAACAGCAGAAGACTCGTTGGTGTTACGGGATAGCAAATTACTCACATCATAGACAACACTTAAAAATCGCGTCGTTTAATAATAAAGCATTTCCATTCATAAATATCAAAGTTACATAGGTCCCAAGTCATTGTATTTCATACAGGTTTAACAAAGCATTTGAATGGAAATAATTATTTAAGTGCGGGCCATGAATTCTTGTCGTCTTCCCGAGAATTACCTTCAAGTACCTGAGATAAAACATGTTAAAAGAAAAGGTCAGCGATAACGCCGAGTGAATTCATAGAGTTTAATGAAACCATCAATGTATCATCGGTATATAATTATTACCGAACATCATTTTTGTACAAATCTTTATAGTAAACCATGAAATAGGCCAAAAACATTTTTATACAAATCCTTGTCAAAATCACAATATAGGCTTTCGCCTTCAAAACCATTATACGAACCAATGTCGTAAAAACATCATACAATACGTTTTATAACGTTGTATATTGTTAAATAAAAACCGTTATATGAATATGGTTATGAAAAACCAAAACACGAACATAATATCAATAGTAAGACCCCGTATTGCTAGTCAGGCAATATATCGTAATTTAGTGCGTATAGCAGTATTTCGTTATTTTTGGAATATTATAAGCCGCGTGACATTGTTACCTTACTACAATAAACAACGGGTAGCTAACCCGACAATCATTTGCCCATCTAAACTAGCGTGTCGTCACAATAATCACGCTTGTGTAAATCTTCTCATACATAAATTCGCTTACCAATCAATGTGGCACGACGGGGATCAACCGTCAAGGCGTGAACTGGGGTGATCGTCCCCAAATAGTACTATTATATGCATAAGCGTCTACCAAATCTCGGTAGTTCACAATTCATGCTAATGGGACTTTTAGTGACATAACCTAACTTTAATAATCCATTTCATTTCATTTATCGGGCCATAATATCATTCATCGGGTCATACAATCATTCGGGTCCAAATCAATAAACAAGCAATCGGGACAAATGGTGTCCTATTTTATCAAAACTAACATGTTATCTCCCTCGCGGATTTATAAATCATTTCATAAAAACATTTAAAAGAGTGCGAGGCTATGAACTCACGTTGATGTGGAAAGCGGGTTATCGGCAATTCGGATGTACGGTACGTGCTTCAATCACGGAAACCTAGACAAATAATACTCGTCTTAGACTTTTGTCGAATGACTTTATACAAATAACAATTATGTATACATATGATGATTTTATACATATGATGATGATCAAGTGGGTTTATACATCTTTACTCATTCATTATAGTGTTTATGTGTTGGAAATTTTCAAGACTAGTTACACTAGTTCAATCTTGTTTACATTTTGAAACCCAATGGGCCTATTACAAGCCCAATTCTATTCATTAGCCCAATTATACTTTTATTATCAGTATTATACTTTATATGTTGGGCCCAAATGGGTTAAGCCCAATAAATAAGTTTATAAGTCTTTTACCAAATTAGTCGGGTTTATTGTCCATTAAGGCTACTTTGGCCCGTTAATGTCTATATGTTGTGAAGCTCGGGTTTTATCGGTTTTTACTTGTTATATATGTTTATATATTAGTATGTGAGTTTATAAAAGTTTACATTAGACGGGTCCAACCGTCTAAGTTTTATTTAACAAAAACGTTAATCTTTCGGTTTTAGCCAAAAAGACGTAAAACTTAGTATATAGTTTTTATAACTTATAAAAACTTACCAAACTACCATTTTTATATAATGTCCATTTATTTATCCTTATGAAATTTTGTATAAATGAAATATATAAGTTAGTGGGTTTTAATTCACATTTTATACTATATTTATTTGAGTGCTTATATAATAATATTAAACTTTAATTTCACAAAATCAGTCCTAAAAATCTAGTTTACTAAAATGGTTATATCTAGAGTTCTACATGGAGATAGAACCCCAAATTTTTATCACAGAAACTAAATGATATGTGCTTCATTTTATTCCTTTATAGCTACTTCTCATTCCATGTCTAACTATCCTTAACAGTCCCTACAAAACAGACTATTCAGATTGATACACTAATCTTGTTTTGATCATATCTCACTCATTTTGATGATTCCATTGCATGGTCAAATCTCACATGTGTATGACATCTAACAATTACGGTAAATGGATTCCACCATGCAGTTTTATCAGTTCATAACTTGGTTACTTACTGTTTTTATACAGCCAACAATTTAAGCAAGATTTTAGCCTAGTTTCTTATGATTTTTCATCTTTTTAATCATATTTATCAACACTTGATCCCCACACAACATTTTTATCATCATATATTCATCATATACATATACATATACAATAAGAAAGAAAATACATGATTACATAATAAAAATAACAAGAGGATATGAAGAACAATCTTTATACCACCAAGATTAAGTAGTTTGAAGGATCAAGATTTGGTTTTGGGTCACCAGATCTTATGAACTCTTGTATGAAATCTTCAAGATCACCAAGGGAGATGTTGGTCATTGAAAATCAGCCCTACTTCATCTTGCAAACTTCTCTTTGGATGTTAAAATCACCACCAATCTATAGAGCTTCAAAAGGGCTTCATCATATGTGTGAATAACACATGATTTCATGGTTAAAATTGATCAAATGAGGGGTTTAGTTGTGAGAGTGGGACGAATTTAGAGAGAGAGGGAGGAGAGTTGTGTGAGATTTGCATGGAGGAAATGAAGTTAGTGGTTTAGTCTTGAATGGTTTTGTTAGGTTGCTAGTTTGGTAAAGTAAGTAGGACATGTGTCCTAGCTTACTTTGTAAGCTTGACACATGAGATGTGTTGTTGTAGCTAGTTTTAAACCGTCCCATGTGTGGGGGTGGGGCAAAACTTGTTTTTGTCTCATCCCCAATTGTTTACGGGTACTCCTCGATTCTAGTTTCCTCGATTTACGTGCCCTCGGGTCGTTTTACGAAAAATGTTTTTATAAATTATGAATCAACGGCACAAAGCGAATCTAATAAAAATTGTCTCATCAAAAACGGAGTTCGAAAACGTAAATACGTAATCCTAAGGTTTCCAGTTTAGTCGTAAAGGACGTTAAATTATAATCGTAAGTCCTAATTTCTTCTGTAAATTTGTGAGTTTATGAAACAACACAAATTTAAAATCCCAAAATAATATTCACGGATAAATTTATTTTCTGAAATGTCGGACTGTCACCAAAACGGTGTATGTAAATGTGAGCACGTAACGTAGAATCCTCCGGTTTAGACGTAGTCGATGCTACTTCAAGACGTAAATCCAAATTTTTTCTTAGAAATGGGTGAGTTCATAATATAACATTAAAATAATGTTTTTAAATAATACTTGAGAATAAAATATCAACCATAAATTGACGGATTGTCACACATGTCCTCTATGACTCCTTCACCTATTCCTCTAAGTGATTTTGTGATGCATTCAAATCCTCTTTTTGAAACATCATTTTATAACCCACTTTTCCACCATGATGAAGAAACCAATGAGGATTTTAGTGATGATGAACCTTCTCTTTGTGATACACCAATATATGATGATTATAGTGATGATGAGTTTTCCACTTGTGAATCTCCATTTTTTGATGATCACACTTCCTTGAGTTTTAAGGAGTCACCAATCTTTGACAAACCAATCTATGATTACTATAGTGATGAGGAGGTGTCTATCATTGAGGAGAATGAGGAGGTTCTAAAGATTGAAAGATTGCTTAGTGAAGATGAATTGATAGATAAACAAATTGAAGATTATCTTAAGAGAGATGATATTGTTGTTGATACATCTTTTTCTAATTGGGAAGAGGATATTCGTCTTATTAAGAACATGCTTTTTGGGACCCTAGAGCCTACACCTCCTTCACAAGACACTATTAATCTTGATCCTCCTTTTTCTATGCCTTCTATGGAAGATTACCCACCTTTTGATGATGATGAAGAGCCTAACATGGATATACTTGTTATGAATGTTTTGATACCTACACCTTCATTCTCTCATGATGATTTGATAACTAAGGGGGGATCTTATATAGTGGATACGAGTTCATCTTCTTATTTTCCCATGAAGGGAAAGGTTTTTAATCCTGGTATACGTATGTTTGGGAAAAACTAGTTTTCATCTACTCCACTTAAAAGTGTGATTTGTATTGATATGGGCTTCTCGTATGAGCTTACTTTGGTGATGCTACCTATTTTGGAGTTGTTCGAATGTAGAGATGGAAACTATGTATTTGATCCTGGGGTGATTTCTATATGAGAGCTTTCGTATGTTGGACAAACTTGAGACACGTTGGACCGTTCCATTTATCGAGGTGGATATTGTAAATCTTATAGTAAATGGAAACGTCCTAAGTTTGAGTGTATCATCTGAGATGTGCTTCAAAGTGGATATTCTTTATTCTCCATGATGGTTTCCCTAAGGACAACCTAATTCAGGGCCGATTCGAGCTAGAGACTTAGGGTTAAAAAAACTCAAGCATTGAAAAACTAGGTTAGAAAACGTAGAGTAGATTTTCAATAGGTTATGTTTAATTAAGAGGATGTTATAGTAGAGTTGAAGTGGAGGGGTGGCCTTTCTTCGTCTTTTCGTGTTTGTTTCAAGGGTTGCTCTCTCACATCTCATGCTTGGAGTTTATGGAGGAGGCCTGTGTATCTGGTTCACTTCGATTAGTTTTTGCTATCGTGATATTCAAAACACTTGTGCTTAAAATGAATACCCTTTAGTTGTCTCTTCCTTAACTTGGGTTAAGCAAAGTTATCAATGTCATAAGTGTAGGGGAGTTCACTCCAATACTCTTAAACATTGAGGACAATGTTTATCTTAAGTGTAGGGGACACTTCTATCGAAGTGACCTTACCTAGACCATTGCCTTAACTTCATGATAACTTGGAAATTAATTTTTCAAACATTTTTCAAATTTTTGATCTACTTTGGCCAACAAAAATATGCATTCATAATTTTTGCATCAATCATTTTTCATTTGCATAACACATTTGCATTTGTATATATTTTTCTTTTATCAAAAATATTGAAAAAGAGAAAAAATATAATAAAGGACATGGTTTAACAAATTTAGATCTCTTTGACATATTAGGCCCGCCATGGATATTTTGACTCAACCCGAGTTTGCTTATCTAAGCATTCTCTAGCTAGTATCCTTAAACATGTAGTCCTTCATTGGTCTATTAGGCTAAGCATCCACGACTCTCATTATTTGAGATTTTAAATTTATGGAGAATGGGAGATGATAGAGTTGAAGCAAGTATAAAAGGGCTAGATAAACTTCATGATAATTACTTGTGGCTAAACTCTTCTACTTCTTTGCCTCTAATTTATTCGCATGTATATATGTTAATAAATAATCAAGAACAATTTTAATCGGTTTGTAGTCTTTTATGCATTTTTGACTAATCATTCATGGTTGGTATAAGTACGTCTTAAGATTCTAAGTTAGAACGTTTTATGTGTACTAGACTTATGTCATGCTTAATACTTAGCGGTTGTTTTTCCTTTTATTCTTTTCAACTTTCTTTGTGAGGAATAAAGAAAAATAAGAGCGGCTTACAAAAAAATGAGTGGCTAGAAAAAAAAGAGAAAAAGAAAAAAAAAGAAAAAACTAATTATACAAGACTCCCAAGAGGGGCAGTGAAGTGTTAATTATAGTAACTATTGAATTCCATTATTACCTTGACGGGTTGCGGGGATTTGATAGTTGCTCCAATCCAATATTACCTTGACGGGTTGCGGGATTGAAGATTCAAAGTCTCAAAAATGCGGCGGATGTAAATTATTGCGTGAGTTTTATTTTTCTTTCCTTAGTGAGTGTGTAGCTACTTATTAATGCATGACATGAGGATTTCACACATAAGGCGAATGACTTATTACCCTTGAAACGGACTTATATTAATTGTGAGCGGTTTTTCAAGTAATGGATGAGAGGATTACTTAGGATTAATACCGTGCTTCCTTATTTTTGGATGTTACATTTCTTATATTTCACGCTTTAAATAATGACAAATTTGCTCTCAAGCAATTTGCTCAAATAATAACCGGTTCCACATTTAATTGTCATGAATAAGTTGATGCACTTTTTACTTGTGAATGCAATGATCCCATTTTTAAGCTTGGTATGGGGAAAGTGAAACTTGAGGGTGATAAGTGTCCATGGTACCAAAGCCCTAATTCAAGTCATTGATTTCTTTATGAGTTTTACCATCAAAACCATTTATGAAAAATAAAAAATATAATAGAATTGTTTTCCTTTGCATTGCATTGAAAATATTCAAAATCATTTATCATGTAGTATAGTTTAGTTTATAAAATCATAAAATGGCTAATGTGGGTTATTTATGAGAAAAGTGCACTCTAGAGCTTTAAAATGCTGCATTGTATGAGGTCATGACAATGGTCAAGTGGAAGGGGAGTTGATAAGTGTGAAAACATTCATCAATAAAGATCCAAAAACCACTCAAAACAAAGTTAAATACATTATATTTAACTAAAAATATCAGAATTATGTGGGTATTTGTGTTTTATGTGTTTTCAGGTAAACAAGATGCATTTTGGAACAAACACACGTTTTCATGGGATTTTTATGATAAAAGACTAAGAAAAGGACGAAAGAGCTTTCAAGGACCTTACTTGCTAATATTACCAAGATGGAGGGCTAAACTTGTAACTTTCAATAAGAAAAGGATGAAAAAGAAAGTGGCTTAAAAGCTTTTATACACTTGTGATAAAATAAGAAAAGTGAAGGACTAAATGGAAAAAAATAAAAGTTATTTAACTTCTGCATATAAACTTGGTCAATGACCAAGTCACAGTCAAAACACAAGTTACATCTTCTTCACCGAATATTAAGAGAGAGAAAGAGTGACAGACGATTTCTTCTCTTATCCACCATCAAACCTGCAAACGAATATCAAGAACAATCAAGGAGGTTTCAAGCGAAACTTCTAACAACAAAAATGATCAGCGCTTCATCCTCTTCAAGGATATATCACTTAATTGGATCAAGAGGAAGGAATGAAGAAACCCCCAAATTGGATGAAGAATGAAGAACGAGCTCTATCCTCGTATTAAACACGTGGCATCAAGGGATTGGACAAGACACGTCACACAACTCCTCTTCGACGCCTATAAATACTACGAAAGACCCTCATTCAAGACGTTTAGCTTAGGTGTAGAAACACATAGTTGTTAGGAGTAGATTAGGAGTAGTTAAGATTTACATTTTCGCAGTTAAGTTAGTTATGGATTCAGTTTAACTTTTTGTTAGTTTGTTTCGAGATCAGTTGTAACAGGTTCTTCTTTACTCCATTAATAAAAAAACATTTTCTCTTATTTTCCTTTGGGCCACTGTTATGAATGGTAACGAATACTGTTAAGATTGATAAGATTTTTGTTATTGACTTGTTTGATATGGTTACTGTTACAGAAAGTTTTAGATTGATTAGAATCAGTTAACTTCTTTCAAAATACATCTTTGTATCATTTAGATAATGATGATTTCTATCCAGGTTATGATGTGTTTCTGTGATTACAGTTAGTCGATAAGCGAGGTAATATTGGTTTAGCTTTTGTAAGTGATAGACTAATCAGCTTTTACATGATATAGGATCATAGATTTAATCATTAGTGCTCTTGTACTAGAAGTTAATCAGTGTAGCATTCGTTTCTGTTTTCCAGCTTATTCTACCATAAGCTTTTATGAGCTTATGAGATTTACTCGTTTTTTTTAAAAGCAACTAACTATCAGCTTTTAATCAGTAGCTATTGGTGTTCGGATAAGCAGTTTTATGCTTGTAGTTTTCTGATATTAAGTTTTCATTCAGAGAGTTCGTTTAGATATAAATAATTCAGTTTTTAGCTTTAACTACAGTTCATCACTCCTTCGAATGGATTTGTTCATAAGTTTACAGCTTATGAACTTGTGAGATTGCCAGCCAAAGTTTATGATGTTTAGTTCAGTAGTTTGTGTTTTTTTATGCTGTATATGCAGGTAGCTGATGAAGAACAAGTCTTGTAGAATTCAAGTTTGTAGGTTAAAATTTGTAGCTCAGAATGTGGTTCTTGTGTTAATGATATTTCCAGTTTTTGTATGGTGTTTGTGATCGAAAAAGCGAGCTCAGCGCTCCGCTTCGCCTCAACGGACTGGCTTGGAAGAAGAGGTCGCTTCTTTCATAATGTCTGCATATTGTAGAGTAGTAGGGGTAATTGTAGTGTAGCATAATATTTGATGTTAATTGCTAATTCAGATTAAATTAATGCTTTTCAGATCTGCTATTGCTTTTAGCTCAGCATATAGGAATTCGTTTACTGATATTCGAGATGATCTAGTGTTTGGCAGTACACTTTAACAGCGATTGGTTCAAACTATGTCAAATTGCAGATTTAGAGTTTAAGTGAAATAGTTAGTCTGTGATAATCCTACTTGAATCTGTTTCTAATCTGTTCATTTTCAGAAGTTTTGCTAGTTTACATGTTTGGTCCTTGATTCCGTATATACTCATTTCGCTTACAGTCCTTTTGGTTAGATTGTTAGATTTTTGTTAGTTTGTTGTAGAACTATAAGTCCTTGCTGTTAGGATTAGTTAGATAGGTTGTTAGCTTGTTTTAAATGATTGTTGGACTCATTCATTTTTCCTTTTGGACCATTCCTTATGCTGGGCCAATTAGTAGATTGGGGTGTGAACCAATTAAAATTTGGATCGTGAAGAGTTAGTCTTAAAATTTTACAAAATTGAAGTTTGAATAAAATCCATTTTTACACTTTTATAAAATCTGATTTGATTTTTACGTTTATAACAAGATAGCTTTATAAATTTTTATTTTCGGTTTTATGAGAAATAGATTTAGATTTATAATTTTGTAATTTTGTGATTTACTTTTGTAAAATAGAATTGTAATTTTACATTTTATTTTTCGTGCATTAATTGTCGTATTTGCAATATGTTTTTAGGTTAGTACGTATTACGTAATATAGCTATTTTTACATTTCTACTTGCTTTGTGCCAATTAGACATAGATACCAATCAATATTTTTAACCAAAAACAATATAGTCAACCTTGAAAAGTTATATCAATTCGATTAGATACCGAGATGAAACGATACTTAAAAAATGAATTATTACTAATGTTTGTGTACTGTACTAAAACATTGTTGTTTGATGGTCGAGATCCAAGGGGGACTAAACGCGTTACTCTGATGTTTTTTTGGTACTATATGGGATGAAAAGTATGTTTTTGACAATGATGTGAAAACTTATTTATCTTTTATGTGTAAACGTCTCATTTTGAGTCAATGAATATACTTTGTTATTGATACTTGTGTTTAGCACCCAATTGTGTATTTCCAATGCGTAATGTTAATTGGGGGTGTTAAATACGTAGTATTATAAATAGTAGTATATTTATGTTTTGTGTGCAAGTAGTATAAAATACCATATCAATATCTTTTAACTAAAAACAATTAAGTTTTAACGATAAACCGGATATCAATTTGAATCCATACCGAGAGAAACAATATAATATAAAAATGACTTATTAATCTTTGATTCCCTTTATCTTGTTATGACCCATTTGTCTGATATGCCTTCTTATGCTTTCTTTTGATCAATTATGATATATGCTTTGATATGCCCTTTTGTTATGAACCCCTTATGCCCAAGTCATACTTTGTTTCTAGTCATGGAGGTACCATGACTATGTCGATTGATGCACTAACGACATGACACCATCGGGGCCGATGTGATTAGACCCTGGCGTTCCCTTTTAATGGCTATTATGTGGCTATATTCTGTTATTGCGTGTACTAGTCAGGAGCTAGTATACGTGCTTTTGATGTTGATTTTGTAGGGGGCGTATGGATGCATCCTAGGCTTTTGATAAGTATGATTAATACATGAAAAATCGTTCTCTGAAGTATGTCTAATCGAATTGATTACCGGTTTAAGTGCGACTCAGTCGTCTTTGGTGAATAAAAGAAATTGGTCGTTGAGTATCTATCTAAAATAAAATAAAAATGAAAGCTTGAAAATATAAAACTAAAATTTAAAAACTTTGAAAATTAAATGACAAAAGTTTAAAAACTTTAATTAAAACAAAACTGAAAATAAAATATAACAGTAAAATAGTAAAACTAAAAACTAACTTTTTCGGAAAAAGTAAAATTTTCGGAATAATAAATATTTTCGGAATAAAAGAAAATCTTCGGAAAAAGGACTAATTCAGAAATACAGTTTATCTCGGAATAAATGGATTCTTCGGAATAACTAGGTATTTCGGAAAAACACAGATTTTCGGAAAAGCTATAATTTCAGAAAAGGAACTTTTTCGGAATACTCAACTTCTTCGGAATAGCTGAAATTTCGGAAAAGACAATAATTTCAGATAAACATGATATTTTCAGAATAAATTGAAAAGAAAGAAATTTTCGGAACAAGCAATCTTCGGAAAAAGAGATGTATTTCAAAAAAATAAACCCTTTTCCGAAGATTGTCAAGATCGGATAAACAGTTACAGCAATACCAAAAACTTACGGAATAAGCTAAAAATAAGCAAAAATCAAATAAGCAAATAACTAAAACTTAATCTAAAACACTTTTAAGAAAAACTAATTAAACCACAAATCAAAAACTTGAAAAACACTAATTAATCTAAAAAATAAAAATCAACTTTTAATAAATTTAACTAATAAAAACTCTTAATCCAAAATAAGTAAAATCAAACAATAAGCACCAAACTCAATAAGCTATAAAAATCAAACACATAAAACCCAATAAGCATAATCAATCAAACATGTCAATAAAGCAATAAGCATAAAGATTAAGCTAACTACATGATTATCTAAATCAAGATAATAGATTAAAAAAAGAAAGGAAGAATGAGAATGATTAATGAAAAAGCTTCGATTAAAGATTAAGATTAAAAGATTCAATACAAGATTAATGTAAAAGCTTAAAACATGAAAGAAAAGCTAGAGAGAGAAATTATATTAAGCTACTCCTAAAAATAAAACTACAAACTACTAATTAACTACTACCTCCTAATGACATATTAGGAGGTATTTATAGGAGGAAATGGAAGGAGTTGTTTTCTTCTTTCTTTCTTCTCGTCTCGACTCGATTTAAATTCTTTGTCTTTCTCGACGTTGTCTCGGGATTAGTCGATATAAAATGAACTCGTCTTATAATTTTCTTCTCTTATTAGACTTGATTCTTCGACTTCATTAAACTTCCGTCTTTAGACTTTTTCTTCGATAAATCTTCAGAATAGGCCTTGTACTTCCGTTCTTTTTGCACTCTTTATCTTTTGACTTCGTCCTTTATCTTTTTCTTCGATAAAAGCCCGTGAAAGCTCGTGTTTTCTTCCTTTTTCATCTTTTGGTCCTAAAACATAATAAAAACACAAACCACACATAATTCCGACTTTTACGACATTAAATATACGTTTTGGCTTGGTTATTATTATAGTTAAGTGGTAAAAGGATAAGTGTTTTCACACTTATTAATGATATGATTTGTAGTGATTGAGTTATATGTGTTATACATCCCATATCGCTTTTGGTACATGGGAATAGCTACCCATGTACACCTATGTGACTTTAATTTGATATGATATGTGGTATGTTATATGAGCTTATAGGCATTTTGATCACCTTTCATTCATTCCTTTTTGTTATCCTCATATTCATACCCTTGTTCATATATTGTTGACATTCGCAGCTTTCGTTACTACTCTTTACTTTTTAGCCTTATTTGTTATATCCGTTCACTAGGCATTCGCTCAGCCGTGTATATATTCCATTCGGTAGGTATTAAGCGGGAAGCTAGGAATTGAGAGTGTGGGATTAAAGCTTACCTTAGAGTCAGCCTTGTGTGGAGTCCATGGATCGTTAGACTCAATGGTTAAGAACCATTATATCTAGGATAATCGACATTCATATGATGTGAACCATAGCGGAATAGAACATTGATTAGTAACAAGATGCTATAAGAACAAAGATGAATTTCTCCCAAAGGGCTTGTATTAAAGTTTAACACAAACAACTCTAGGTGTGTATACATTGAATCCCACACCTAGAGATCAAAGCTTATTGTAGGTTACATTGTGAATGAATGATATGTAAAACCTATGTCCTATATTTTCTTTATATACTAGAAAACATAGCTTACAAAGAAAGTTAAAGTAATAAAAAGACTCCACCGGCTTGATCTTTTGTAACTTGTACACTTTAGCCCTTGTCTTCTTATTTTGTTATTTTTGACGCATCAACTCATAATTTCGACCCAACAATCTTCCCCTAGTTGATGATGTCAAAAACACTTCCCCTTAACCTCGCATTCTTTGTAAAACATATAACACCAAGGATCATTAGATTGCATTATGTAGACTTTTTCCCTTTTTTGACATGATCCAAAATAGGGGTCTTGTATTAAATAATACCACACTACTAATACAAGTTTTCTATGTCTCAAATTACCCTCCATGAAGAACAGCAAGATGAAATTAAATGAATTTGAGCAATAGAAACTCACATAAGTTGTAGTAAAACTAATGAGCAGTAGTAAACACCTTCACCTTAATGTTACATGTAAATGATTAACACATGAACAATTTAGCTTCCCCTTAAATTGTGCTAATCATTCTTGAATCTTCAAATTTTGTAGGCTTTATGTAATGATCACATATGAAGAAATCCAATTATGACTTACTTGATGATGAAGTAGAATAACCCGAACTTGTGTTTTATATCGTGTACTAAACACGCAACTCTAAAACTCACTTATCAATGAGTAGACTCCAAAACTCACGGCAATAATGAGTAGAAGCCTCTTGACAAAAAGAATCCTCACACTGACAAACTGAGGCACATACAATAGCAAATACGAGCATAAAGCAAAATTACATAGATCTCGTACTGTTAGCCTCAAAATACTGAGTCAAACAAGAATGTTCGGTCATAGGTTTATATTGTAATATTTATTAGAAAGTTGTAATAGATAGTTAAATAGTCGTGGTTCACGGGCTTGGATTTAAACTAATTAAAGTCCAAAAGACAGGCCCGGCCCAATATATAGTCCATTATAGCCCGCATGTGGGTGGACTATATATACTACCCTCCTAGCATGTTAGGAGGGTGGATGGTCATTTGTATCTAATTTCTTTCTTAATCTAATATTCACCAAGTTAATCACCTCTCTCTCTACTTTCTCTCACTACTTTCTCTCTCTAGGAATCCATCTCTTTTCATCTATTTTCTATCACTAATCATCTAAATAATATGGGACAACATTTGGTATCAATCGCCACGGGGTAGATTGTGTTTGGTTGTTTGGTTTGAATTTGATTCGGTTGATTTTTCCACATAAATCATCCCGAATTAAATTGTGTTTAGTATTTTCAGGCTAGAAATCTTGATATAAATCATTTATATCGATTTGGTAGGGATTTGGTTTGGTTTTCGTGGTCAAAATCGCAAGATTTTGAGGTATTTGGATTGTTTTTGAGTTACGGTTTCTTTGCATCAAGAACATTCCGAAAAGAAAATTTTCAAAAAAGGGTTTATTATTCCGAAAAAACAATTTTTCGGAAAATGGTTTTCTATTGCGAAGAAGTGAATCATCTGAAAAAGGGTTTTTTCTGAAAAAGTGGTTTTTCCGAAATTTTTTCTAAAATTATCATTATTCCGAAAAGGATTCTGAAGATTTCAGTATTCCGAAGAAGTGTTTCTCTGAAAATCTACTTATTCCGAAGAAACGTTTATTCCGAAGAAGGTAGTTTCTCTGAATTTTTCATTTTCTCTGAATTTGGTATTATTCCGAAGATTATTCCGAAGATTATTCCGAAAATTATTCCGAAGATTATTCCGAAGATTATGCCGAAGATTATTCCGAAGATTATTCCAAAAAGTCTCATTTTCTGAAAAAGCATTTATTCCGTAGATTATTCCAAAGATCCACGTTTTTCTGAATTCACCATTATTCCGAAGAAAGTGTTTTTACTGAAAACATCAATTTTCCGAAGATCCACTTTTTTCTGAAAACACCATTATTCCGAAGAAACTGCGTTTTCTGAAAACATTAATATTCCGAAGAAAGGCATTTCTCTGAAAAACTTGTTATTCCGAAATACTCAATTTTTCTGAAAATGTTAGTTATTCCGAAAAAAACCCAACAGTGAAAATTTTTATACGTGTGATTTTTCGCTTTTGATTTTTTGTTTTCTTGTGAAGACAATTTTTAGGGGATTTTAACATTTTTCGTCGACAACAACAATCAACACACATCTACTTAAGATCCATTTACACTTCATCGATTTCAAGTTCTAGATATGGATTCTACTCAAGAGTATTGTGTCACAAACAACAATATCATGGTGGCGGGGAATAAAGAGAGACCATCAATGCTTGTATTCTGGTCAGTATGCTCAATGGCAATCACGTTTCATACGATACCTTGTTACAAGACCAAATGATGATGCCTTGAGGAAATATATACTCATGGACCATATGTATTCAAGAAAATCTCAAGTCCTCCAAGAGCAGCCACATATACTACTGATCCAATACCTGCAAGTGAACGTGATGAAACAAGAGCCGATCTCACACCTGAAAATTGTGCTTGGCATGATGCGGAGAAGGAAGCCATCTATATGGTTCTAAGTGGGATTGGAGATGATATTTACTCCACAGTTGATGCATGCCCCACAACACATGAAATGTGGACTGCGATTGAACGCTTGCAACAAGGAGAATCACTCAACAAACAAGATGTCAAAACAAACTTGTTTTGGAATTTTGGCAAGTTTACTTTAAGGGATGGAGAATCAATTGACTCTTACTACTCCAGGTTGTATAAGATGATGAATGACATGACAAGAAATAATCTGCAAGTCTCCACCATGCAAGTCAATGTTCAATTTCTTCAACAACTTCAACCCGAGTGGACACGGTTCGTCACTTTGGTGAAACAACAAGAAAAGTTAGACGAGGTCTCATATCATCGACTCTTTGACATCTTGAAGCAATTTCAGAATGAAGAAAATGAGATTCGAGCTGAACGTGTTGCAAAGACGGCTAATCCACTTGCTTTAGTGACTACTACTCAACATGTTCAAGATCCTCACTCTCGTGCTCCTAAGCCATACTCCACTACATCATCTTCACCACGATATTCCACTACATCATCTTCACCACGATATTCCACTTCATCTAAATATTCATCTTCCACAAAATCTCGAGGTAAAGTGCCAAGAGCACCATCAACACCATCTGAATCATCATCTGAAGAAGATAGTGATGAAGACCAAGCTCAAAAGAACCGAGAGATGAAACAACAAATTGCTTTCATAATGAAGACTTACAAGAAAATCTACAAACCCACCAACAACAATCTTCGTACATCATCTAATACAAAGAACCGATATGTTGAGAGTCCTCCAAGGTATGACACACGTCGACGTGGTAAAAGTCCTTCTAGGTATGATCGACATAATCCAACACATGTTGAGGGTTCTGCAAGGTATGATAGACAAACTGCCAAGTATGATACTCAGAGGATTGCTGCTGCTACTGGGAATAGGGAAACGGTTGGAAGTCAAGTGGTTCAGCAGAGTGGGATTCAATGTTTTAATTGCCAAGGTTATGGGCATATGGAAAAGGAATGTAGGAAGACGAAAAGGGTTAGAGACTCCAGCTATCACAAGGAAAAGATGCTGCTATGCAAGAAAATGGAAGCAGGGGTTAAATTGTTAGCTGAGGAAGGAGCAATGCTTGATGACACTGATGATGAAGATTCTGATCAAGAGCTCGATGCACATTACTCGTACATGGTAAAGGTTGAAGAAGTTCTCAAATTCACTGAAGATGACAATAGCCCTATCTTTGACACTAAGCCAGTCGATAAGGTGATATAAATAATTCTCTTCATACTGGACTCCGGATGCACGAAGCACATGACGGGGAATCTCAAGCTTCTAATTAACTTCTTGGAGAAGTTCCTGGGTACGGTCCGATTCGGAAATGATCAATTTGCACCGATCCTAGGATATGGAGATTTGGTTCAGGGGAATATCACGATAAAAAGGGTATACTACGTCGAAGGGCTTGATGAGACTGCTTTAATACATAGTCTCATCGTCCAAATCGGGCTTAAAATGCATAAAATATCATTAAAACTGCCAAATATATGCTCGTGTTTGTTACTTGTGTATTTTAGGTACGGATATTGAGGAAATGGCAAAAGATCACAAGAATCATTCAAAAACGAACACGGGAAACGAAGCCGCACAATGAACCAGACCCAAATCTGGAATTTCCAAAATGGACCTTGAAGAATTGAAGATTGGCAACTTTAGTCCCTCATTTTTGAAGACTTGGCAAGTTAAGACCTTGAAGAAATCAAGTTTTGCAAGAATGGTCCTTGGGGAATGAAGATATTACAAGTTTGGCCCTTGAAGATTGCATTTATTACATTTGAAGTCCTTATATTAAGTTTGCAAAACATTATGTGCCAATAATGTCAAACTGCCAAAGTTAAAATCAAAGGGAATGGAGTTTGGAACCGTTTAAAACAAAATGAATGAAGGAAGAGAGTAGGGGGGCCAATACTGCCAAACAACCAAACCCTCACCACCATTCAGTGCTTGACACGTCACCATAACCCACCCATTTACCCACTTACCCTACCCAAACCGACAAACTAGTTTATTTAATAATCTGGTCAAACCCCAGTCAACCCTCCTAATTTCCCTCTAAAACACAACATTTAAAAAACAATTACCCATTTCAGATTAAACCCACCACATAAACCCTAATTTTCCCAGACCTAGTTGACTTAAATACAAAGGTCTTTTGATTCATTTTTTCCAGATAGTTAATTAGTGTCTTTGTCACTAAAACCCCACACCCAGATTCCTTGCAAGACACACCCATGTGTCTTGTGGACCTCCCCTGCAACGTCTTATTCACCCCAACCCCAATGAGGAGACCAAATGACTGGTTGGATGCAAGTCCTTGGTCCCAAAGGCACAATGAACAGCCAAGATCATCACAAGTACATCTACAACAGCTGGCCATCACATGAACGATTTTTGACCAAGATTTGAAGACTTTTCAAAGGGCATTTTAGGGTTTTTCATACTTAGGGTTTTAGTAATCTAGAATCTTCCTTTGCTTGTATAAATAGAGGTGCCTGTACCTCTATTATTTCTTGTTCCAGAATTTTTAGTAAAATCTTGTAATTCCTTTTTATGCAATATAAAGTGGTATTTGTTTAAAAAAAAGCTTTCCTTTTATGATTGATACAAGTTTGGTATTGTTTTAGCTAAGAATTCTGAGTTCCATAAAATATTTTATAAACACTTTGTGTTTGTTTCAGTTTTCAGAAAGTTTTCAAAATTTGTTTGAAAATTATCAGAAACCCTTGGATCCTATGAAGTGAAAGTGGAATTGGATTCCAAGGTTTCTGATATTTTTCTTGTTTCAAAAGGTGTTCCAAGTTTGAGGTTTATTGGATTGTACAAGTTGGTTTTAAAAGGTTTTAAGAAAAAATCAGAAAGTGCATTGTTTGTTTGTTCATTGTTTATTTCAGGAAATCCATTGGAGCTTGTCCAAGGATCAGCACAGACCCGGGTCTGTTTGGAGGTGACATACAGTCACTGTTGGGCCTGGATGTAGGCCCAACAAGGTAGCATACTTGTATCCCTTTTCAGTTTTCAACATTTTCAGTTTATGTGATTTTGCATGAACTTGTTTGAATGCTGAATGTTTCTGTTTAAATAGGCTCATTTAAGCTTGATATGCATGTTTAGGATATAGGATATCAGTTTGGTTGGATGTTATAAGCTTTTGATTTGAATAAGTTGATTTTTCAGTTTTTAAGGGGTGTTTGGATTAAGGGATTACCCAAGTTTTGTGACAAAGATTTTTGTTAAATCTTGTTTAGATACACTCAGTAGGGTATGTTTAGGTTGTATGCTAGTTGTTTGTCAGTTTGGGTGAGTTTTTAAACAAGTTGAATGCTCAAATATTGGACAACATAGCATAAAATCAGCAAAATACCTTTCCTGCCTAAATTTTGTGGAAATTTGGTTATCAAATCTTGTTGACTGTTAGGAGATTGGTTATCTTAGGGTTTTGAATTGCTTATATGTGATTTTGTGGATTTGTATGCAAGCCTTTTGGGTTTGAAATCTCTCTTGTGTGCATATTGAATCAACATAAACACCTAGACTTGTGCTAGGCTTTATCAGAAACTTTTGGTGCATATTGTGGTTGATATTTGTGTTTGAACTTGTGTTTTTTTTTGTTGATCTTGACTTCCCACAACCCAACTGGTTGTGGGAGTGCCATGTGTCCATCAAAATCCAACAAGAATCATAGAATCAAGCCCCTCTTGATCCTATTTGCACAAGTGAAGAAATTTGTTTCCTTGTGTTCATCAAAAAGTTTATCTGAGCACGTTTTTTGGTTCCAGTTTGTTTAATTCTTGCCTTTTGGTTATAAGATTTGTGTTTTTAAGTGATTAAAGTGTTATCAGTTTTGAGTTTTTAAAGTTTAAAAAGAAAAAAAAATATATAAAGTAAAAAGGACTTGGCGAGGACTCGAACCTGCGCTACTCCTCCCAAACACAAACGACTTAACCAGCGTGCCCTAGGGTCTTTGACTGCTAAGTATTCAAACCATTATATATTTAAGGAGTGTTTGTGTTTTGGCTTATTAAACAATCAACTTAGTAATAAGCTGATTTCAGCTTATTCTTTCTAGTTTTTTCCCTTTTAGCATTTTTCTATTGATATTTAATAGGTTAGGGACTTTTTGGTGCAAAAAGATTATTTTTCTCGTAAGTGATTAATTTTTTAGGATTATTTTTAGTTTAAATTTTAGAAAGTGATTAAAAAATAGGAAAAAGCATATTAAAAATTTTAAAAAATAATTTTTAGGTTTTTATTTATATTCTTGAGGTTTACAGCTAAAAAAGTTTTCAAAAAGTCTTATTTTTGATTTTATAAGATTTTAGGGTTTTTAACCAACTTTAAAATTTAATATAAAATTATTAAATAGGTTTTAGAAACTTTTAATTGCATTTCTGTCTTAGTTACATTATTCTAGATTTTTGGTAATTTTTTAGAATTTTTTATAAACTTTGAATTTTTTTGATTATTTTATTATTATTTTATTATTAAAAATTAAAAGATTGATTTTTTAACTTTTTTCATCTTTCCTAGATTATAGACACTTAATTAGGAATTTTTTAACTTTCCAAATATTTTTAGGACTTTTCAATTAATTTCTATAATTAATTTAAGTTTTAATTGATTTTAATAGTTTTTAAGTGTTTAAAAATAGTTTTATTTGGTTTTAAAATTTTAAAAAAATACTTTTTAGCTTAATTAGGTTATTTTTGAGGTTTACAAACTATAAAATCTTGTTTAGGGTTTTTTAATAATTAATTGTGATTTTTAGGGCTGTAATTAGCATTAAAAAGTCATTATCTAATTAATTAAAAGGTTTTAGCAAGTTTGGATTTTTTGTAAACTCTTATAATATTATTGTGGATTTTTAGTAATTGTTAGGAATTTTTAGGTTAAAATTTTAATTTTTGCACTATTTACGGTTTTACGTGATCGCCTTTTTCGTCTTAGTTTAATCCGACTTCGTAACCGTCTTTTCTTTCCTATTTCTATTTTCTTCTTTTCTTCTTAGCAATAAATTCAAAAACATCATTAATCAATTCTTAACACAACATACTAGCCTCCTCGAGAACGAACTCACTTAGGGTCATTCACACACGGTTTTCCTAAATCGTCGTGCTTGCCTGCCCTATATTATTGCCTTGTTTTCCTAAACAAGTGTGATTTTACAACTATCATTTTGGCGCTGCTGCCGGGGAGGCGTGTTGTGTTTTGATTGAACAGTTGTTGTTTTTATATAGCCATAATTGGTATTTGTATTAGTAGCACTTTACTAATACGTATTATCGTTTTTCGGTTTTTGTGTGAATATTATTACTATATTGTATACGTAGAACAATAAATTCACAAGTACTCCAAATACGTGAGAAATCACAACCTTGACTTGGGAGGTCATTACCCAATCATTGTATTCGAATCTCAAACCAAAGAAAAAAGGCAAAAATAGATAAATACTTTCGTGAAGCTCGATTTTGAAAAATACAAACTATAAGGTGGGTATAAGGTGGTTGTATTTCACGACCTAAAGGAAAAAGGCTCTTAAGTGCTTCGCGCCGCCTCGTTTCCTCCGCTTGCTTGTGCGTATTTGATTTTGAGAGCTAATCGAGGGTTTTGGCGCCCAAAGTATTATTACATATCATATATATTTTCTTGGTTTCTATTGATTAAACCCTCTTGAACGATTTGGTGTTCCACCATCGTTCTAAAGTCATCGAAGGCGTTCACTTCACGTGATCGTTTTCATTCCTTGAGGCTTCTTTAATCGAGAGATTTGATTAAGGAGGAGATTTGTAGATTTTTGTCTACTTAATACATTTCACCAATTTCCAAAAAAGGTTAATACCATCAAAAACCACAAAAAAATTGAAAAATTAAAAACACCAAAAAGAATCTTCTTTGCTCGTCTCCTCGTTGTACGTGACGTTTATGCTAACTCGTAATCAAGCAAAACGTGCACGTAGACGAAAGAACAAAACTCCCACTCCAACTCATTCTAGTGAGGAGTCTCCTATTGACGAACCCATTGTACGAGAAGCACCAACCATGGTGAATCGAACTATGATAGAGTTACTTCAAGCACCCACCGAGGGTTATGGAGAAGCTATTGTAATTCCCGCTATCCTTGCGGAGAATTTTGAGGTGAAAACGGGTTTGTTGTCGATGATCCAAAACAACAAATTCCGTGGTGATGAGAAGGACAATCCCCACAACCATATCCGCCAATTCAATCGTCTTACCGCCACGTGTAAATTTAAGGATGTCTCGAATGACTCGATTAAGATGATGCTTTTTCCGTATTCCTTAGCGGGGCCCGCTAAAATTTGGTTAGAGAAAGAGCCACCCAATTCTATATTGACGTGGAAGGATCTCGTTTCAAAGTTCGTGAACCAATTTTTTCCGCCCTCTAAGACTACACATTTGAAAAATGAGATTTCTAAATTTTCACAAGAATCAAATGAAAGTTTTTCAACGGCTTGGAATAGGTTTAAGGAGATGTTACATGAATGTCCTCATCATGGTTTTTCCGACTTGCACCAAATCGACACGTTTTACAATGGACTTAATGATCATGAAAGAGATTATTTAAATGCCGCCGCGGGTGGTAATTTTTTGTGTAAAACGGTTGAAGAAGCTTTGGTCATAATTGAGAATAGGTCTAAGGTTTATAGCCCTCGTAACACACCGAGTGTTGCCAAATTGGGCTCGTCATCATCGTCTCGTAGCATCAATGCTTTACATGATGAAGCAAATGAAGAAAATCGCTTTTTTGATAGATTTGCTAACCTTATGAACCATTGGAAAAATCAAGAAGCTTCAAATTCCGCTTCGGTTAAAGCGGTTTCTAAGAGTTGTTTGTCGTGTGGTGGAGCTCATGATCTTTCCGAATGCATTACCGCGGATGGTAACACTTCGAGTGCTTATGTAGCCACGAAAACTTATAACCAAATCGGTCAAGGTTCCCGCCAAAATCAAGCTCCACCAAATCAAAATGCTAATAATTATAGAAACAACAACCAAGGTGGAAATTACCAAGGAAATCAAAGGAATTACAACAAGGGTAATTGTCAAAGTGGAAATGGGCAAATTTCAAACCAAAACCAAAATCGTGATTTTCAAACTTCTACTCAAGGTTTTCAAAATGATCACACCAAAAATCTTCAAGGAGAATTTTTGGATTATGCTAAGGCTAATGATGCTAAGTTTGATAACATGCAACGTGAAATGGTTAGCTTAAGATCCGAGTTGAAAAACGAGCTTAAAAACGAACTTGCTAATGAACTTAAAACTCATGCTAATAAAATGGAAGGAAACGTTCAAAGACTCCAACAAAATCAACAAAAAATGGAGCAAGGTTAACATGAGATTAAGCAAGAATTGTTAAAAGCGGATGCTAGGCAATCTAAGTTTGAAGACCGAATGGGAAAAATGTTTGAAGCTATCATGTGTAATCCCTCTTCTTCGGGTGGTCTTCCTAGTGATACCATCGTGAACCCGAAAGGAGAATTGAAGGTTATTACTACTCGTAGTGGTAAAACTTTCAAAGAACCCATTTCTCGTCCAAGTACTTCTATGTAGAAGGAAAAAGAGAAAGAACCCGAGGTGGTGGTAGAAAAGGAGCAAATTCCAAGCCCACAAAGTACCGCTCAAACCACACCTACGGTTGAACCCACACCAATCATGGAACCCGAGATTCCAAGGCCGATGCCTATGCCTATGCCCCAACCCACACCACCTTTACCATACCCTTCAAGACGAGACAAGGAAAAGGTACAAGAACGAAATAATTATCAATTTGAACTTTTTATGAAAATGTTTCGTGACTTGCATTTTAATATAAGTTTTGTCGACGCCTTAGTCATGATGCCTCGATTTGCCGCGAACTTCAAAAGTATGTTGAATAACAAAGAAAAATTGCAAAAATCGTCTAGTTGTTCATCAGTTTTTCTAAGCCGCATACCTCAAAAAGTCGGTGATCCTGGAAAGTTTTTAATCCCATGTGCTATACAAGACATGGAAGAATGCTACGCCTTGGCCGATCTTGGTGCTAGTATTAATTTGATGCCTCTTGAGATTTTTAAATCGCTCAATCTTCCCAATCTCACTCCTTCAAGAAAGTCAATCGAAATGGCCGATCATTCAACGATTCTAGCTTGTGGAGTTGCCGAGGACGTCTTTGTGAAAGTTGGAAAGTTCTACTATCCCGTAGACTTTATTGTTGTTGACATTCCCATCGATCCTAAAGTTCCGTTAATTTTAGGTCGATCTTTTTTGGATACCTCGAGAGCACTTATCGATGTGCATGCAAGGAAAATCACTCTTCGTTTCAATGAGGAAGAACTCGTCATTAATGCAACTCAAAACTCCACACTTTCTCATGTGTATTCGATCACGTCTTTGTACAATGTCAATCCCATCAAAAACATTTGCAAAAGAATTTCAAGTAGAGTTTTAGGAGTTGTTGATAAAAATGAAGTTCTGTCCCCTCCGCCGGTGGAGGTTAAGAGTGTTAAGCCTACGATTCCAATTGCGAGTGATTCTTCGGATGATGAATACGTTGATCCCGATGGGGAAGCTTTCTTTGTTGACAAAAGATTTGAAAACTTGCCACCACCTTTACCAAAACGGTTTCAAAATGTGAGAATTTTTAGTGTGACTAACATTGCTTTAGAAACACCAAATATTTTTAACATAATTTAATCGGGTTTTCACAAGGAGAGTGTAAAAGATGAAAAAGGAAAAGAATTGAATTTAAAAGATTTTTCTACAACTCTAACTCCGTCATCACCACGTGTTTTGAGTGCTACAAGCTCGTCTTCTCCTTTTGACGATGCTTTGTGTGGACCTAGTGTGGGGGAATCCCCTTATGTTCCCTCCCCTTTCTCCACCGAGGACGATATATTTGATCCCGGAATTGCTTATAAAGGGAAATCTCGGTCTTCCACCGATGCAATAAATGGAAAATCTTTTCATTTGATTGGTGCGAGTCTACCTCGAGTAGCTCAATGTTTCTATGACTTACCCATTGTCCCACCCTTCTATTTCTTCTCACCTATTTTCTTGAAACTCTTTGAGTTTTTGTTGACTATTGATGAAGTGGCGTTGATTAGTTTTTCCAATGAAAACGAGAACGCCATCTTCGATCCCGGTATTTTGCACCATCAAAGGACTTAGTCCTTTATACCGGTTGTTTTTGGGCCTTGGTTACCATGTAAGCCCCACTAAAAATTGACCATACCATGATATCCCTAAATGATCACATTTATGCGGATTCGAGTCGAGCTTTTGACTCGGTTATAAAAAACAAGGTGCCTCGTGGGGGAGACCCATGCTTATCCATGTACGTATTATTGCTTTCTAATTAGTTTAATGTGAGAGGATTTGTGCCCTTCCAACCTTTGTTCCGTGGTTGTTTGTGCATTGTGGTTTTTAGATCATGATCTTCACGATTGGAGCCTCTCGTGTTCGTTTTATGGGAGCACTCGATCGTTTGCTTTGAAGACTTTCTCAATATCCAAATGATATATCCTTTGATGTTCTAACCTTAGGTTTTTAGCACACTTAATAAACGGCTATTACTTATTGGTTACACCCTTTCCATGCTAGATTAGGCATTCGACTACGTCTCTAGTATGGGGGTGTTTGCACCCCTAGACTCGAAACATTGAGGACAATGTTTAACATTAGTATGGGGGGGGGGGGGGGTAAATAGATACTTGCCTTGCCAAACCTTCACGCTTTCCAAAGTTTATCTTTTTGTTTATCATTTTGTTGCAAAATAAGGCTAAAAATGGCCAAATTTTAAAAAAACTTTCATGTTTTATAAGTGTTTGAAGACACGAATGTAGATTTTCCGATGGCGAGAATAAGAGTAATTTTTGACTCGACCGTGCGTGTTGAGCACTTAGCTTTGATTCCTTAACTACACATTAGGCTAAGTCTCTTAAATGAGGACGAGAAATGATAGAGTTAATTATAAGTTACTATGCTAAACGTAGAGTACTCGTATTCTTTCAAAAACTCATGTGTTTTCGTTGTTTGCTTATTCTCCCTTCGCATGTAAATATTTTTTGCTTAATAAATATTGACTTAGCGGTTTAGTTAGGATTGTTGGGTTTCTAGTCTTTTCTAGTAGCTTCCGTGTAATTAAATTGGGAAGACATTAAGGTATCGCCAGCGTCACGGTTTTGAAGTATTGGCACCCTAATAATCGAAAGCTTCACCCAATAATAAAATTTCAAGTGCTCACCTAAATCTAGCAAACAATTTGAAGCCCCACAAGGCCTAAAATCTATGCAAAAATTGAAAGTGAATCAAGCCTTAATCTTCGAAGCTTTAAAGATCCAAAATTCGCTTTATCGTGAGGATATACGTCTTTGGCTAATAAAACCACCGATGAGGCGAATATTAAAAGGCAAGGCAAGACCAAAGTCATAATAAAATCTTCATGGCGAAGTTGAATAAAAGATGGAGGTAAACCAAAGATAATAAGGCCTTTCCGTTAGGGGGCGTATAAAAGTCTTGGTAATAAGTCTCATGTTCAAAACCGTTATAAAACCGTGTTTATCGATTCTTTTTGTCAACTTAATTTTTTAACATCGTTGTCTATTAGGAGGGGTTATTGATTTGATGGTCTTGGTTACACCGTTAGGACTCTATTTTTAGACCTAAATCTCTATTATCGCATAAGTCAAACAATGTATCCTCGTGAAACATTCATGACATAATAAAATATAAGAGATACAACTTAGGAATAATGGGAGAATAAGTACGTGATTAGGGCATATGAGTAGTGTTAGCATTACTAACTTATAATGACAATGATCTCGTTGCACGCTTGGCATGGAATTAGGGTGAAAATCGAGGACGACGAAATTATTTCTAACGAAGCATCCACGTGTTCTTATTCTATGAACCTAAACGTCCCATTTTGCGATGAAAATCATACATTATGTATAAAACGCAAGTAGTAGTAATAGTAGTAGTGTAGTTAGTTTTTCATTTCAATAAAGTGAAAAAATGAATTTTGGAGGTTCTTTCATACTTTATTCTAGCATTGCGTGAGGGCACGGCAATGGTTTAGTATGGGGGAGTGATGAGACTGCTTTTATACATAGTCTCATCGTCCAAATCGGGCTTAAAATGCATAAAATATCATTAAAACTGCCAAATATATGCTCGTGTTTGTTACTTGTGTATTTTAGGTACGGATATTGAGGAAATGGCAAAAGATCACAAGAATCATTAAAAAACGAACACGGGAAACGAAGCCGCACAATGAACCGGACCCAAATCTGGAATTTCCAAAATGGACCTTGAAGAATTGAAGATTGGCAACTTTAGTCCCTCATTTTTAAAGACTTGGCAAGTTAAGACCTTGAAGAAATCAAGTTTTGCAAGAATGGTCCTTGAGGAATTAAGATATTACAAGTTTGGTCCTTAAAGATTGCATTTATTACATTTGAAGTCCTTATATTAAGTTTGCAAAACATTATGTGCCAATAATGTCAAACTGCCAAAGTTAAAATCAAAGGGAATGGAGTTTGGAACCATTTAAAACAAAATGAATGAAGGAAGAGAGTAGGGGGGGCCAATACTGCCAAACAACCAAACCCTCACCACCATTCAGTGCTTGACACGTCACCATAACCCACCCATTTACCCACTTACCCTACCTAAACCCACAAACCAGTTTATTTAATAATCTGGTCAAACCCCAGTCAACCCTCCTAATTTCCTTCTAAAACACAACATTTAAAAAACAATTACCCATTTCAGATTAAACCCACCACATAAACCCTAATTTTCCCAGACCTAATTGACTTAAATACAAAGAGCTTTTGATTCATTTTTTCCAGATAGTTAATTAGTGTCTTTGTCACTAAAACCCCACACCCAGATTCCTTGCAAGACACACCCATGTGTCTTGTGGACCTCCCCTGCAACGTCTTATTCACCCCAACCCCAATGAGGAGACCAAATGACCGGTTGGATGCAAGTCATTGGTCCCAAAGGCACAATGAACAGCCAAGATCATCACAAGTACATCTACAACAGCTGGCCATAACATGAACGATTTTTGACCAAGATTTGAAGACTTTTCAAAGGGCATTTTAGGGCTTTTCATACTTAGGGTTTTAGTAATCTAGAATCTTCCTTTACTTGTATAAATAGAGGTGCCTGTACCTCTATTATTTCTTGTTCCAGAATTTTTAGTAAAATCTTGTAATTCCTTTTTATGCAATATAAAGTGGTATTTGTTTAAAAAAATAGCTTTCCTTTTATGATTGATAGAAGTTTGGTATTGTTTTAGCTAAGAATTCTGAGTTCCATAAAATATTTTATAAACACTTTGTGTTTGTTTCAGTTTTCAGAAAGTTTTCAAAATTTGTTTGAAAATTATCATAATCCTTGGATCCTATGAAGTGAAAGTGGAATTGGATTCCAAGGTTTCTGATATTTTTCTTGTTTCAAAAGGTGTTCCAAGTTTGAGGTTTATTGGATTGTACAAGTTGGTTTAAAAGGTTTTAAGAAAAAATCAGAAAGTGCATTGTTTGTTTGTTCATTGTTTATTTCAGGAAATCCATTGGAGCTTGTCCAAGGATCAGCACAGACCCGGGTCTGTTTAGAGGTGACATACAATCACTGTTGGGCCTGGATGTAGGCCCAACAAGGTAGCATACTTGTATCCCTTTTCAGTTTTCAACATTTTCAGTTTGTGTGATTTTGCATGAACTTGTTTGAATGCTGAATGTTTCTGTTTAAGTAGGCTCATTTAAGCTTGATATGTATGTTTAGGATATAGGATATCAGTTTGGTTGGATGTTATAAGCTTTTGATTTGAATAAGTTGATTTTTCAGTTTTTAAGGGGTGTTTGGATTAAGGGATTACCCAAGTTTTGTGACAAAGATTTGTGTTAAATCTTGTTTAGATACACTCAGTAGGGTATGTTTAGGTTGTATGCTAGTTGTTTGTCAGTTTGGGTGAGTTTTTAAACAAGTTGAATGCTCAAATATTGGACAACATAGCATAAAATCAGCAAAATACCTTTCCTGCCTAAATTTTGTGGAAATTTGGTTATCAAATCTTGTTGACTGTTAGGAGATTGGTTATTTTAGGGTTGTGAATTGCTTATATGTGATTTTGTGGATTTGTATGCAAGCCTTTTGGGTTTGAAATCTCTCTTGTGTGCATATTGAATCAGCATAAACACCCAGACTTGTGCTAGGCTTTATCAGAAACTTTTGGTGCATATTGTGGTTGATATTTGTGTTTGAACTTGTGTTTTTTTTGTTGATCTTGACTTCTCACAACCCAACTGGTTGTGGGAGTGCCATTTGTCCATCAAAATCCAACAAGAATCATAGAATCAAGCCCCTCTTGATCCTATTTGCACAAGTGAAGAAATCTGTTTCCTTGTGTTCATCAAAAAGTTTATCTGAGCACATTTTTTGGTTCCAGTTTGTTTAATTCTTGCCTTTTGGTTATAAGATTTGTGTTTTTAAGTGATTAAAGTGTTATCAGTTTTGAGTTTTTAAAGTTTAAAAAGAAAAAAAATATAAAAAGTAAAAAGGACGTGGCCAGGACTCGAACCTGCGCCACTCCTCACAAACACAAACGACTTAACCAGCGTGCCCTAGGGTCTTTGACGGCTAGGTATTCCAACCATTATATATTTAAGGAGTGTTTGTGTTTTGGCTTATTAAACAATCAGCTTAGTAATAAGCTGATTTCAACTTATTCTTTCTAGTTTTTTCCCTTTTAGCATTTTTCTATTGATATTTAATAGGTTAGGGACTTTTTGGTGCAAAAAGATTATTTTTCCCGTAAGTGATTAATTTTTTAGGATTATTTTTAGTTTAAATTTTAGAAAGTGACTAAAAATAGGAAAAAGCATATTAAAAATTTTAAAAAATAGTTTTTAGGTTTTTATTTATATTCTTGAGGTTTACACCTAAAAAAGTTTTCAAAAAGTCTTATTTTTGATTTTATAGGATTTTAGGGTTTTTAACCAACTTTAAAATTTAATACAAAATTATTAAATAGGTTTTAGAAACTTTTAATTGCATTTCTGTCTTAGTTACATTATTCTAGATTTTTGGTAATTTTTTAGAACTTTTTTATAAACTTTGAAATTTTTTGATTATTTTATTATTATTTTATTATTAAAAATTAAAAGTTTGATTTTTTAACTTTTTTCATTTTTTCTAGATTATAGACACTTAATTAGGAATTTTGTAACTTTCCAAATATTTTTAGGACTTTTCAATTAATTTCTAGAATTAATTTAAGTTTTAATTGATTTTAATAGTTTTTAAGTGTTTAAAAATAGTTTTATTTGGTTTTAAAATTAAAAAAAAAAATACTTTTTAGCTTAATTAGGTTATTTTTGAGGTTTACAAACTATAAAATCTTGTTTAGGGCTTTTTAATAATTAATTGTGATTTTTAGGGCTGTAATTAGCATTAAAAGGTCATTATCTAATTAATTAAAAGGTTTTAGCAAGTTTGGATTTTTTGTAAACTCTTAGAATATTATTGTGGATTTTTAGTAATTTTTAGGAATTTTTAGGTTAAAATTTTAATCTTTGCACTATTTACGGTTTTACGTGATCGCCTTTTTCGTCTTAGTTTAATCCGACTTCGTATCCGTCTTTTCTTTCCTATTTCTATTTTCTTCTTTTCTTCTTAGCAATAAAATCACAAACATCATTAATCAATTCTTAACACAACACACTAGCCTCCTCGAGAACGAACTCACTTAGGGTCATTCACACACGGTTTTCCTAAATCGTCGTGCTTGCCTGCCCTATATTATTGCCTTGTTTTCCTAAACAAGTGTGATTTTACAACTATCAGGGCTCAATCACAATCTTTTCTCGGTTGGTCAATTCTGTGATGCGGATTTGGAAGTTGCTTTCAGAAAGAAGACATGTTTCGTTCGTGATTATGATGGGAATGACTTACTTACCGGTACACGGGGTACTGATCTTTACACAATCTCACTTCAAGACACAGCTTCATCAACTCAAATTTGCTTCATGGCTAAAGCTTCAACGACTCAGGCATGGTTATGGTATCAACGTCTTTCTCATCTCAACTTTGATACCATTAACTTGCTTTGCAAGAAAGATATTGTGAGAGGCCTTCCAAGCTTGAAATTCATCAAAGATCATCTTTGTTCTTCTTGTGAGCTTTGTAAAGCTAAACGAAGTAGCTTTAACACAAAATGTGACAATCCGTCAATTTATGGTTGATATTTTATTCTCAAATATTATTTAAAAATATTATTTTAATGTTATATTATTAACTCACTTATTTTTGGGAAGAAATTTGGATTTACGTCTTGAAGTAGCATCGACTACGTCTAAACCGGAGGATTCTACGTTACGTGCTCACGTTTACATACACCGTTTTGGTGACAGTCCGACATTTCAGAAATTAAATTTATCCGTGAATATTATTTTTGGAATTTTAAATTTGTGTTGGTTCATAAACTCACAAATTTACGAGAAGAGATTAGGACTTACGATTATAATTTAACGTCCTTTACGACTAAACCAGAAACCTTAGGATTACGTATTTACGTTTTCAAACTCCGTTTTTGATGAGATAATTTTTATTAGATTCGTTTTGTGCCGTTGATTCATAATTTATAAAAACATTTTTCGTAAAACGACCCGAGGGCACGCAAATCAAGGAAACTAGAATCGAGGAATACCCGTAAATAAATGGGGATGAGACAAGATAACTCTTGTCCTATCCCCACTAAATAAAATAGCAAGCTTTACTAACACACTTTGAGGTGTCATAATGCATGATAACTAAGGACACTTGTCCTTAGTTACACACAAAACCACTAGACACATAAAACCACCAAAACAAACTAGCTAACTCATTTGCAACATGCAAAACCACTCCATTTTTCTCTCTAGGCTCTCCTTGAACGTCCCATATACACCAAAAACATCACCTTTGATGAAAAGTATTAACCACAAATCATATGTATAACTTGCATATGATGAAAACCCTTTGAAGATATGAAGATTGTAGGTGATTCTAACATCCAAAGAGGAGATTTCTTGGTGTCATAGGGCTGATTTCCCACAAGGAGTTTATAAAGCTTGGTGAACCTGAAGATGATATTGGTTTATCACAAGTTTTGCCATCAAAATCCAAGCCTTGTTCATCAAAAACTCATCTTTTCATCACTAATGGTGGTATAGAGATTGTTTCTTCCTATCCTCTTGTTATTTTGATTATGTAATCTTTTATTTTCTTTATTTATGTATATGTATATGATGATGAATGATGATTAAAAATATTAGGTGGGGATTTGGTGTTGATAGATTTGATAAACATGGGTAAAAAGATGGAAAAACCACATGTAAAAATGGTTAAATCTTACTTAAAAACATGGCTGTATAATAACAATAAGTAACCAAATGATAAACTGATCAAATGGTAAAGTGGAATCAATATACAGTAATTATTAGGTATTATACACATGTGAGAGTTGGTCATACAATGAAATCATCAAAATGAGTGAGATATGATCAAAACAAGATGAGTGCACCAATCTGAATAGTCAGTTTTGGACGGACTGTTAAGGATATTTTGAATTGGATTGAGCAGTAGCTAAAACTAAGTTAATTGTAGCACATATCATCTAGTTTATGGTGTCTAAAAATGAGCTTCTATCTCCTAGTAGAACTCAAGATATGGTAAAAATGGTGAAAGTGAAAGTAAAAATCAGATTTTGGGAAATTAAAGTATAATAGTATTACATAAGCACTCAAATAAATATAGTATAAAATGTGAATTAAAACCCACTAACTTATATATTACATTTATATAAGTATGTAAAATGATAAATAAATGATACATTTAATAAAAAGGGTAATTTAATAAGTTTTATAAGTTATAAAACTATAAACATGATTTTTACGTCTTTTCGGCTAATACCGTAAAATTAACGTTTTTGCCAAATAAAACTTAGACGGTCGGACCCGTCTAATGTAAACTTTTATAAACTCACATACTGATATATAAACATATATAACAAGTAAAAACCGATAAAACCCGAACTATATGACATACGGACATTAACGAGCTAAGTTAGCATATTTGGACTAATAATTTAACTAAATGAGTTAAACAATTATAAAAATTACTTATTAGGCTTAACCCATTTGGGCCCAACATGTAAAGTGTAAATACTGATAATACAAGTATAAAATGGATTAATACAAGTTAATGAACTTATAATAGGCTTACTGGACCTAAAACACGTAAATAGGTAAAACTAGTAAACTAGTAAGAAGTTACCAGTACATAAACACTAAAATGAGTAAAAGAGAATATGTAAACCCACTTGATCATCATATATATATAATCATCATATGTATACATAATTGTTATTTTTATAAAGTCATTGGACAAGAGTCTAAGATGAGTATTATTTGTCTAGGTTTCCGTGATTGAAGCACGTACCGTACGTCCGAATGGCCGATAAACCGCTTTCCCACATCAACGTGAGTTCATAGCCTCGCACACTTTTAAATGTTTTTATGAAATGTTTTACAAGCCCGCGAGGGAGATAACATGTTAGTTTTTATGAAATAGGACACTAGTTGTCCCGATTGTTTGTTTATTGATTTGGACCCGAATGATTGTATGACCCGATGTATGATTATATGACCCGATTGATGAGATAAAATGGATTATTAAAGTTAGGTTATGTAACTAAAAGTCCCATTAGCATGAATTGTGAACTACCGGGATTTGATAGACGCTTATGCATATAATAGTACTATTTGGGGACGATCACCCCAGTTCGCGCCTTGACGGTTGATCCCCGTCGTGCCACATTGATTGGTAAGCGAATTTATGTATGAGAAGATTTACACAAGCGTGATTATTGTGACGACACGCTAATTTAGATGGGCAAATTGAGTTTCGGGCTAGCTACCCGTTGTTTGTTGTAGTAAGGTAAGAATGTCATGCGGCTTATAATAATCCAATTAACGAAATACTACTATACGCACCGAATTACGATGTATTGCCTGACTAGCAATACGGGGTCATACTATTGATATTATGTTCGTGTTTTGGTTTTACATAACCATATTCATATAACGGTTGTTATTTAATCTATACAACGTTCTAAAACGTATTGTATGATGTTTTTACGACATTGGCTCGTATAATGATTTTTAAGGCAAATGCCTATATTATGATTTTGATAAGGATTTGTATAAAATGACTTTGGCTATTTTATGGCCTATTACAAAGATTTGTACAAAATGATTTTGGTAATAATTTTATACCGATGTTATATTGATGGAATTTATTAAACTCTATGAATTCACTCGGCGTTATCGCTGACCTTTTCTTTTAACATGTTTTATCTCAGGTACTTGAAGGTAATTCTCGGGAAGACAACAAGAATTCATGGCCCACACTTAAATAACAATTTCCATTCAAATCTTTTGTAAAAATTGTATGAAATGACTATGACTTGGGACCTATGTAAACTTGATATTTATGAATGGAAATGCTTTATTATTAAACGAAGCGATTTTTATGCGTTGTCTATGATGTGAGTAATGTGCAATCCCTTAACACCAACGAGTCTTCCGCTGTATTGAATTGTATAAATTTGGGGGTGTTACACAAAAACCACACCAAGCTCAAAAGGACGGTTAGATCTTCTTCATATGGATCTGTGTGGTCCCATGCGTGTTCAGAGTATCAATGGAAAGAACAATATTCTGGTAATTGTCGAACTCACTTCTTGAGGTCCAAGGATGAAACACTTGATGTTCTCATCAGCTTCCTTAAACTGATACAACGTGGTCTTCAAGATCAAGTTAAAGTGGTTCGTACTGACAAAGGTACAAAATTTTTGAATTCAAAACTGAGAAACTATTTTGAAGCCGAAGGGATTGAACATGAAACATCTATTGCTCGAACACCCGAACAAAACGGAGTTGTTGAAAGACGAAACCGTACTTTAGTTGAGGCTGCTCGAAAATTATTATCCGCTTCAAAACTTCCACTGTACTTTTGGGCCGAAGTCGTGTCAACCGCATGCTACACACAAAACCGCTCCTTAATTATCCCAAGACACGAAAAGACACCATATCACATAATTCATGATCGAAAACCTTCACTCAAACACCTTCATGTTTTTGGATGTACGTGTTACATTATTCGAGATGGTGAAAATCTGGACAAGATGAAAGAGAAAGGTGATGCATGTATTCTTGTGGGATATGCAACTCAGTCTAAGGGATATAGAGTGTACAACAAGAGAACAAAATTGATTATCGAGACCATTCACATTCGATTTGATGAATTGCAAGAAATGGAACTTGAACAAAATAGTTTAAGTCCCGATCCACAACGACAAATGACTTCCGTTCACAACCGCACGGAACTCGGAACTCAAGACCACAACAATGAACAGTCAAGTTCAACGCTGGTTCCAGAACATGATCCTAGAGCTGATATGACAGTCGACACGACAATTGAAGAGTTGGAACTGTTATATGGACCAATGTATGATGAATATTTTATGGGGAAGAAACAAGTTGTATCGAAGTCTTCCGCTGACACTCATGATAAGACTGATGATACCGATCGTCGTCAACAACCGGATACAACTACGTCAACACGGGTTGCTGCAGATTTACCTCCTCAGAATATCACTTCAACAATCGATCCTATAACATCCACAACTACTATCATTTCTCCAGAGAACACAAATCAAGCAGACAATGCATTATTTGACGAAGACGAATTCATCAACCCATTCGGTACACCGGTACACGAAACTGGAGAGTCTTCTACTCGCCATGTTGATCCGTCAAATATGCATACTTTCTATCAATGACATCCTTAAACACATCATTGGACCCGAGATCATCCTTTGGTTCATGTCATTGGAAACCCTTCACAGCCCGTTCGCACAAGACGACAGGTTAACAACGATGCCGATGTTTGTATGTTCGCACTCGCCGTAAGTTCAACTGAACCGAAAAACCTCAAAGAAGCATTAGCTGATCATGCTTGGATTGAATCGATGACGGATGAACTTCAACAATTTGAAAGACTTAAAGTCTGGGAACTTGTTGACAGACCATACGATGTAACACCATTAAATCTTCGATGGATCTGGAAAAACAAGATGGATGAAGAGAACACGATCATCAAGAATAAATCTAGACTAGTGGCTAAAGGGTATGGACAAAAAGAGGGTATTGATTTTGAAGAATCATTTGCACCAGTAGCTCGAATGGAAGCGGTCAGGATCTTCCTTGCTTATGCTGCACATAATGGATTCATCGTTTATCAAATGGACGTAAAGACGGCGTTTCTTAACGGTCCTTAGAAGGAAGAAGTTTATGTCACGCAGCCGGAAGGATTCGTCAATCCTCATTATCCTGACAAGGTGTATCGTCTCCACAAAGCACTTTATGGACTCAAGCAAGCTCCAAGGGCGTGGTACGACGAGCTCTCGAAATTTCTGGTCTCCAAAGGTTTCTCAAAAGGTTCCATTGATTTAACTTTTTTCACTTATAAATATGGGGAGGACATTTTGCTTGTGCAAATTTATGTTGATGACATTATTTTCGGGTCTACAAACCCAAAACTTTCAAAATGGTTTGAAAAAGTAATGCACAACAGATTTGAAATGTCTGTGATGGGCGAACTAAAATTCTTTCTAGGAATTCAAGTTCACCAATCCCCAAGTGGTATCTTTATTAACCAAGCTAAGTATTGTCTAGAGATAATCACAAAGCATGGTATGACATCATGTGACCCCGTTGGGACACCATTATCAACCACATCCCTAGATGCTGACTTGGAGGGATTACCCATAGATCAAACGAGATATCATTCCATGATCGGGTCCCTCATGTACTTGACAGCAAGCAGACCTGATATACATCATGCTACATGCTATTGTGCACGATATCAAGCACGACCCACTGAAAATCACCTCAAGGAGGTTAAAGGGATCTTTCGGTACCTTAAGAATACCATTCACATGGGACTCTTGTATCTGAGGGAAACCGGTTTCTTTCTAACGGCTAATTCAGATTCTGATCATGCAGGGTGTCTTGATACACGTAAAAGTACTTCTGATGGTGCACAATTTCTAGGTCAAGATAAGCTTGTGGGATGGTCTTCCAAGAAGCAGGACTGCACGTCACTTTCATCAGCCGAAGCGGAGTATGTGTCTCTATCTGCGTGTTGTGCTCAAGTTCTTTGGATGAGAACACAACTCACGGATTATGGTTTCCACTTTGATAAAGTATGTATGTACTGTGACTCAAAGTCTGCCATAGCCATCTCCTGCAATCCGGTACAGCATTCCCGCACGAAGCACATTGATGTCAGATATCACTTCATTAAGGAACAAGTTGAAAAGGGTATTGTTGAATTATACTTTGTTGGAACTGATTACCAATTAGCTGACTTGTTTACAAAAGCTCTTTCGAAACAGAGGTTTGCGTATCTTGTTAGGCAAATTGGTATGAGATGTTTGACTCCAGTAGAACTGGAGATTCTGGCAAAGAAGCTTGCTTGATTCATCTATCAAACATCTATCTTGTAAATATTAATGAAAAAGCAAAATACAAAATTAAAAAATCTTTGATAATCCAAAAATATTCTTCTCAACATGTCTTTCAGTATCGATAATATGGACGTACCTAGAAATGTCGCTCAATAACGACACGAGTGTGTACATAAAGCTCGAATGAAAGTTGTAAATATTTTTCAAAACATGTCATTTCTTCTTTTAATAAAGGAAATTGTCTCTTTTGGACAATATTTCCAACAACGGGTAGAGCAATCTATCATGGGTTGAGCTTGTCACAAAACATTCAATGTTTTGAGCTCAACACAATGGCTTGTAATCACTTTCAGATTGCAACCCGGAACTATATTCACGGGGGAGTGTACGATTTCGTGCTCTTACCCTTAGCAAAAGAAGTTAAATCTTCTTACACTTGAGTGGATACGTCAAGACATTCAAAGTCTATGAACTCAAGTTTATTCTTTAGAAAAACCTTTTCGTCAAAAAGAATTGATTTTTCAAAAAGCGTTGAACATAATTTTTCAAGAATTTCTCAATTATATTCAACATCTTTCAAAAATTGTGTGTTCAACAACTCCTTTCCTCAAAAGTTTAATGTGGATCATATCCTCGAAATGACAATTCAATTGGATCAATTTTTGAGGGGGGCGTTCCAAAATCATGCTAAGTTTGACACATCTTTCTCCCGAAGATTTTCAAGACTATTTTTCAAAATATATTTTAATCAAATTTGGTATCTCTAATATCAAAATATTTTATATATTAGAGATAGGGGGAAAAATGTGATTAAAATGTGATATAAAGACTCAAGCACTCATGGTTACGATCAAAAACCCACAACATCTTTAATTCACGACGTTATTGGTGTCAAAAGGGTGGTTAGGTTTAAGTCCTATGATCCAACCAGAACCGGAGGGATCTTCCCAGGGACAATCCAATAGATTATTAGAAGTCCTTAGGAAAGATGGAGTAGAATGTGAACGTAGTTGAATGCCGACTAAGTACTGATGATAGCACTGGAAAAATCACAACAAGGTGCTATTAATGATGTATTGGTAAGCATTGAAAGGGTTGAAGAATGAAAAAAAATGTAAGGATAAAGGGTCTAAAGAAAGAAGCCCTCCATACAACTTTGGCAGAAACCGGGTCAACTCATCGTGAAGACTAACTCATCATGGACCCAGTGATGTGAAGCACAACCCTTTCCTAGCTACTCAGGCTTCTCTCAAAAGAAGTTTATTTTATTGTCACGGAGATCAACACGACTTCTATTGACTTTCTCACTCCGAGATAGTTGATATTAAATAGGTGGCATTTGCTCCAGCCTCCGACCACTAAAAGTGCACAATTCGAGTCTAGAGCCAAGAGATCAATTAAATCTCGTTAGGACACACGGATGACGATAAAGAGAGTCCTATGCTATATCCTTGTGATATTGCTAGAACACTCAGAGTGATACTACTTAGTATTCACAATGATGAGTGGAAATCCTTCCAGTGTTAACATCAAACAGCACTGCGGTAGGTCATATGCAAGATTCTTTATGAATTGAACATGTGCAAAACTGAAAAGCAACAATGGTTTGTTTCTGAATTGATTCAAACTCGTTTCAGGTTTCTACGCAATATCTTTATGGTCTTGCCAGAACATTCAGGGTGATATTCATTAATATTCACAGTGATGAATGGAAATCCTTCTAGCGTCAACATCAAACAGCGCTACGGTAGGTGACTTGTGAGATTCTTATGAATCAAACTTGTGACAACTAGAAAGCAACAATGGTAAGATTATTAATGAATCAAACTTGTTCCAGGAATTTAAATTGACGACTTTAATCAAGCGGATATTTATCCAATTGATTCACTCTTTATGTTCGCAGTCTTGCTTTGAGACGGTCGAGTAAAGAGAACGGCTAGTACAGTCGCGAAACCCTGTCAAGGATATTCCTAATTGAATCTACCTAATCACAGGTACGGTATTTAATATCGTATAACGGTGTTCACCGACCGGAGGTAAAACGCTACCGATTTAGGATGAATGTCAAAGCCATTCAGTCCGTGTCTAAGTTTTGTCTCAAGAAGGTTGCGTCACGGTGTACTCAGCAAAGTCAAAGATTCACAACCACATATTCATGCCCAAAGACTTATTCAACAAACAATAGTGTGAGCATGTGGATAAAGACACAAGATAGCAAGATGGCAAAGACAAGTCAAGAATGATTTGAAGATATCAAGATAAAAGACTAAGTCAAAAGACAATGACAAAGGCTCAAAGATCATAGCATGAAGGAACAACACTACTATTACACGTTAAAGACTCATTTATGACGAAATTCATAAATCTCCATTGGACTCCAAATATCGAAGAGGAATGACCTCACATTGGAGGAGATTGTTAGCCTCAAAATATTGAGTCAAACAAGAATGTTCGGTCATAGGTTTATATTGTAATATTTATTAGAACGTTGTAATAGATAGTTAAATAGTCGTGGTTCACGGGCTTGGATTTAAACTAATTAAAGTCCAAAAGACAAGCCCGGCCCAATATATAGTCCATTATAGCCCGCATTTGGGTGGACTATATATACTACCCTCCTAGCATGTTTGGAGGGTGGATGGTCATTTGTATCTAATTTCTTTCTTAATCTAATATTCACCAAGTTAATCACCTCTCTCTCTACTTTCTCTCACTACTTTCCTCTCTAGGAATCCATCTCTTTTCATCTATTTTCTATCACTAATCATCTAAGTAATATGGGACAACACGTACCTCTGCTACCTTTTTATCAAGTCCTTTGTCACAACTTGAAGCACGAACAAGTTATCTTAAAAGTCAGTGGTTGGGAGTTCACGACTTTAAGATATGATAAAATACCAATCCACGAAAATCTACTTCGTCTTCAAACAAGTAATAAAAACTTTTCTTCGTAATCAATGGAAATTAAACGAGCCTTTATACCTTTAAGAACTAGTTGTTGTGAATAAGCCAAATTCCAAACTAAAAATCACCAAAACATTCTGTCAGTGGTTGCGTACAATGCTGTCAGCGGCTTAAATACACGCGTCAGCTTCTAGCTTTCACGTGTCAGCTTGTCTGTCAGCGGCTAAATAACTCCCGTCAGCGTTGAAAATATAACAGTATGTAAACCAAATACATACTGTGACGAATAAAGAAACAGTACATGCTTCTTTGTTTTCTCTTTTTTCTACACAAAAGTCATATTACTTATAAACACTTCGAATAGCACCATACTCCATATATATCTCGTTCCAACATCCCTTCAAATTATGGAAACACACTCTTCCATGTCTCAAGGCATACATCATGGGCCACAAATAAAACTCACAATGTATTCATGACAACTCCAACTATCATAATTGATTAATCACAAGGAATCTTATGAATATATCACGTGAACTATACCATGTACCAAAATAACCAACTAAATCCTTCTTTTTAGCCAACAGATCTTGTAAAGTCTTGTAGACTTTATCAAAATCAAACAGCCACAAATCTTAGCTAATTATAGATTGTATCCCATAATATTAGAAAGAAATTCATACCTCGAATACTGTATCATACGAATTCCATATTCTCCAAAAGAAATGTTGCTGCTATGATAGAGACATGACATAAATCTTTTCTTCTGAATACAACCCTCACGTGATGTCCTTGTTACTTGTATGTATATTGTCCTTTGTGGCAGCGGCTTTTATACCAAAATTCAGACACACGTTCTGTTCTTTGAATAGCAGCGTGAATACCAAATTTGTTAAAAACAAATTCTTTTTCTAAAATAGTCAGACGAGGACCACATGCGCAGCCCTTTTTCATTCTCAGTCTGGATCACGAGTATTACTATCTAATTGATCAGACCTGGGACCGTATTTCAAACATCACCATTACCTTTTGCTTGCAACGATATGCTACTGTGACATTCGTTCATCTTTACTATCAAATTTAGGGTTTCTTCAAGCAAAACCCACATCCAGTTTGTTGTGTACTTGCAAGAATAGATCCGTCCATAACAGATCTAGGGTTTAATTTATATCAAATCCTAAAAACATTTTCTTAAAAAAAACATGCTGCTAGGGTTCATCTGTAACACCCCCAAATATTCATACTTTAGTTCAGCAGAAGAGTCGTTGGTGTTACGGGATAGCACATTACTCAAATCATAGACAACGCTTAAAAATCGCGTCGTTTAATAATAAAGCATTTTCCATTCATGAATATCAAATTTACATAGGTCGCAAGTCATAGTACTTCATACAATTTTTACAAAACATTTGAATAGAAATTTGTTATTTAAGTGCGGGCCATGAATTCTTGTCATCTTCCCGAGAATTACCTGCAAGTACCTGAGATAAAACATGTTAAAAGAAAAGGTCAGCGAAAACGCCGAGTGAATTCATAGAGTTTAATGAAATCCATTAATATATCATCGGTATAAAATTATTACCGAAAATCATTTTTGTACAAATCTTTATAGTAGCCCATAAAATAGGCCAAAAAATTTTATACAAATCCTTGTTAAAATCATAATATAGGCTTTTGCCTTCAAAACCATTATACGAACCATTGTCGTAAAAACATCATACAATACGTTTTATAACGTTGTATAGTAAAAACCGTTATATAAATATGGTTATGTAAACCAAAACACGAACATAATATCAGTAATAAGACCCCGTATTGCTAGTCAGGCAATATATCGTAATTCAATACGTCTATCAGTATTTTTATTATTGGATTATTATAAGTCACATGACATTGCTACCTTACTATAACAAACAACGGGTAGCTAACCCGAAACTCATTTGCCCATCTAAAACAGCGTGTCGTCACAATAATCACGCTTATATAAATCTTCTCATGCATAAATTCGCTTACCAATCAATGTGGCACGACGGGGATCAACCGTCAAGGCGCGAATTGGGGTGATCTTCCCCAAATAGTACTATTATATGCATAAGCGTCTACCAAATCCCGGTAGTTCACAATTCATGCTAATGGGACTTTTAGTGGCATAACCTAACTTTAATAATCCATTTCATTTCATACATTGGGTCATATAATCATTCATCGGGTCATATAATCATTCGGGTCTAAATCAATAAACAAACAATCGAGACAACTGGTGTCCTATTTTATTAAAACTAACATGTTATCTCCCTCGCGGGTTTATAAAACATTTCATAAAACATTTAAAAGAGTGTGAGGCTATGAACTCACGTTGATTGGGAAAGGCGGGTTATCAGCGATTTGGAAGTACGGTACGTGCTTCAATCACGGAAACCTATATAAATAATACGCGGTCTTAGACTTTTGTCCAATGAATTTATAAAAATAATAGCTATTTATATATATGATGATTTTATAAATATGATGATGATCAAGTGGGATTGTACATCTTTATTCACTCATTATAGTGTTATGTGTTGGTAAATTTTTATACTAGTTTCACTAGTTTAACTTCTTTACTTGTTAAGGCCCAATAAGCCCATTATAAGCCCATTACATTATATTAGTCCAATTATTCTTTTAACACCAGCCCTATACTTACATGTTGGGCCCAAGTGGGTTAAGCCTAAAGAGTAAGTCCATTAGTATTTAGCCAAATTAGTTGGGTTAATAGTCCAATAAGGCTAATTTGGCCCGTTAATGTCCACATGTTATAAAGCTCGGGTTTTATCGGTTTTTACTTGTAATATGTACTTATACATCAGTATATGAGCTGTAAAAAGTTTACATTAGATGGGTCCGACCGTCTAAGTTTTAATTGACGAAAATGTTAATTTTATGGTTTTAGCCGAAAAGACGTAAAACTTATGTTTTTAGTTTTATAACTTATAAAACTTATCAAATTGCCATTTTTATAAAATGTCTCATTTATTTATTAATTTACATACTTATATATATGTAATATATAAGTTAGTGGGTTTTAAGTTTACATTTTATATTATATTTACTTGAGTGCTAATATTATACTATATACTTTTATTTCACAAATCTGATTATTATTTTCACTTTCACCATTTTTACCATATCTTGAGTTATACAAGGAGATAGAAGCTCATTTTTGGGTGACATAAACTAAATATTACGTGCTACAATTAACTTAGTTTTAGCTACTGTTCAATCCAAATCTAAATGTCCCTAACAGTCCGTCTAAAACAGACTACTCGGATTTGTACTTCACTATTGTTTTGATCATATCTCACTCATTTTACGGATTCCATTGTATGACCAACTCTCACATGTGTACAAGTCTTATAACTTACTTTATATTAATTCATCAATACCATTTTAACAGTTTATCATAAGGTTCTTTACTGTTTTTATATAGCCTACTTATTTAAGTAAGATTTTACCACTTTTACATGTAGTTTTCAATCTTTTTAACCAAGTTTATCAACACATGATCCCCACATAATATTTTTTATCATCATTCATCATCATATACATATACATAAATAAAGAAAATACAAGATTATATATTCAAAATAACAAGAGGGTAGGAAGAAACAATCTCTATACCACCAAAGTGATGAAATGGTGAGTTTTTGGATGAACAAGACTTGGTTTTGGGTAACCAATCTTATGAGATATCAACAACACTTCTAGAATCGCCAAGTATTTGTAGACTCCTCCAAAAATCAGCCATTGATCTCCATATAAACTCCTTTTTAGTTGTTAAAATCACCTCCAATCTTTATAACTTCAATGGGTTTTCATCATATGTAAATTATACATATGATTTATAGTTGAATTTTTTATCTAATGGGGTGTTTTGGGTGATATGGGACGTTCATAGAAATAGAGGGGAGGAGAGATTAATAAACTTTAGCTTGTTTGCATGTATGAGAAAGTGGTAATGGTTTAGCTAGTTGTTTGATGGTTTTGGTCAAATGGGAAGGACAAGTGTCCTATATACACTTGAAAATTTGACAATGATTGTGGTAAATTACGACCTTTAGGAAAAGGTGCGTAAAAGCGGTAAGTATTAAGTGATGATTTTGGAAAATCAAGCACTAATGACCCAATGAAGTTCGTTTCCCAAGGAGGTATATGTGTGTGACTAAGATGTAAATGATTTGAGATTAATATTGGTTTAGAAGGGGATGAGAAAAGAAGATGACGAAGACGTGAAATTAATACTACGACGACAAAACATAAAACCGTAAAAACTACAAATAAAAATTAATTCTAAAAATTACCAAAAATTTACCAAAAATCAAAATAAATAAACTAAGAGTTTACCAATGATCAAAACTTTTTCAAACCTTTTAAATAATTAAATATTCAATTTTTAAATGCTAATTAAAGCCCTAAAAATCAAATAAATTATCAAAAAGCCCAAATAAAGATTTTTCAATTGGTAAACCTCTAAAATGACCTAAAAAGATTTAAAACTATTTTTAGAAATTTTTAAACTAATAAAAACTATTTAAAATGATTTAAAAACTATCATTGTCAACCTTCTTTTAGGATGCTTAAGAGATCTGTAAAAAGAAATTTTGAAAAAGCACACTCAATAAGCCAGAAATAAGCAAAGTATTATTTCACTAAAAGACAAAATAGTCGTTTTTGAGAAATAAGGCACCTTAGGACTTGATTCAACTTGCAAAATGTCACAAATGAACTCAATAAGCCAAAACAAACAACAAAATTCCAATAAGCAAAACCAATAAGCCAGAATAAGCCAATAAGCACTTATGCAAAAGTCAAATAAGTTGGTTTTCTAGTCAAACCCTAAAGTCAACCCACCAAATGCTCCAGAGTGAACAAATGGGTCAAATAATGAGCACCTATTACAAAATCCAAGTTGTTGCTGGTTAAAATAAGCTATTATAGCTTATTGATAAGCTGAAACACAATTAACACTAGCAGTGGCAACTTTCAGTAGGAATTGGTTCCCACTGCTTTGACTATTTGACCAAGCTTTTTAGAGAGATTTAGTTGGATCAATTGGAAACAAGGGCACCCTTATGATCAGTGAATCACAAGGAGTCAATATCAACAAGAAAATCACAATTTGGTTCACACAATAAGCCAAAATCAATCAAACAGTCACCAGATATGGCACAGACATGTGAAATAAGCTGTTATGCACAAATAAGCAGATTTAGCCTGAATAAGCAAACCAAACTCAACAGGATGCATACACAAGCTATATAAACTATGAATAAGCACAAATAAACTTATATCAAACACTGAATCAGAGTAAATAAGCAGAATTCAGGCACTCAAATCTCTTTCCCTAGTGTAGTTAACCTAGATTTAACACTTGTTATCCCTATTCTATGATTAGATCTAGGTGTCCTCAAAATCCTAGCCAATTTTACCAAGTAACAAAGATTTTGTACCCTTTTTATGAATCAAGGTGTTTCAAACCAATAAACCTACAAACAGATGGTCAAGATCACCAATAAAACAGATACTAATAGATAGCAACAATAAACAACCACTTAACAATCCACAAATCCAAATTATGCAGTTGACCCAAACACCCCTTAAAAACCTATTTTCACAATTTTTCAAAGGATTATCCAGTTCTAACCCATAAATCCAGTCAATAACAACTCATAAACATCAAACAAGAACAGATTAACAATATTCAACCACAAAAACACATATTCACCAATAATCATGCAATAATCAGAAAATCCAGAAAAATAAAGAGGAAATTGAAAAGGAGAAGGTGCAAACCTCCAAGACCTACATCCAGGCCCTGGATTGTTTGAGCTTAGGTACTAGCAGAACAAGTACCAGCTTCCAATGCTGCTAAGATGAACAAACAATAAGGTGAGATCAAATAAACAACCACTTTCTGATTTTTGAAGCACAAGCTTTATCACTTAAAACCTTGCCTCAAAAACCTTCAAACAAGATTATGGTACTCAGATTTTAGCTTATCAGATACCAAACTTTTATAAATAACAAATGAGAATTCAAAATTTTCAGAAATTCAAACTTTATTTCATAAAAAGGAATTACAAAGATTTAAAAGCTAAAATCTGGAACAAAAGCTCTCTCACAGGTTGAGGAGTCTATTTATAGGCAAATGCCAAGCTAGCACTATTCATAAACCCTAGAAGTGAAATTCCTATTCTATCCTTGAGTCTTATAGACGAATTCTTGGTGTGAGTTGTCCAAAGTGATCCTGGATGTTCATTTTAGCTTTGGAATGAAGCAATGAGTGTCAGCTGTTGATCTTGACACGTGGCTAAGCTTGGAGAATAAGTTGTCATGTGATTGGTTGAACGGGAATTAGGGGTGGGGTCCATAGTGAGTGGGAGTGAGGGTTTTGATGTGGGATGTGTTTCTATACATGTTAATCAAGCCTGGGAGTGGGTAATTGCTTTTTACCCTTTGTTTAAGTGATGTAAAATCTGGGTGGTGAAAAAGGTGAACAGTGGTGATTTTGATCCGAAATTGGGGGAAACTTGTTGTTTGGCGCGTGTTATGGGATTTGAAGTTTGGGAATTTGAACTTTTGGGTCCTTGTGTTTTGGGAAAGTGGGTATTTAATGTTTTCAGCAAACAAAAACGAATTCCCTTTGTTATAAATTTTCATAACTTTGAACTTTTGACACCAAACTTTGGAAAAAGGGTTATAAGGGTAGTTTTTGCCATTTTTGGATAATTCAAGGACTGATCTTGGACATTGTTGATCTTCAAAGGTCTTCAATGTAACTTTGACTTCATGAGGGACCATAATTGGCAATTTAGAATTGTTGAGGGACTAAACTTGCCATTTCTTCAAAGTGAAGGACCATTTGTGTAATTTTGACAAACTTAAGGGACCAAACTTGTAATTATGATTTCACAAGGGTTTTAAGTGTCATTTCTTCATTCATTGAGGATCAATCTTGCATATCTTCAAGTCTTCAAGGGTATTTGTTGGATAAATCATGAACTAGGGTCCGGTTCTTTGTACGGTTTCGTTTCTCGTGTCCGTTTTTCCTTGTTTCTTGTGATCTTTTGTCTTTTTCATGATATCCTTACCTATAATACACAAGTAAACAAACACAAGCATATATATGGTATTTTATGACATTTTTATGCATTTAAAGGCCGAAAAGAACGATGAGATCATGTATAAATGCCATCTCATCACTCCCCCATACTAAGCCATTGTCGTGCCCTCACGCAATGCAAGAATCACCAAAATTCAATTTTATTAACCTTTATTGAAAAGTAAAATACTTGCAACATACTACGAAGATGTGTAAAGACATAATGTATGATTTTCATCACGAATGTGACTTTTAGGGTCAAAGAATAGAAACGAGTAAATGTCCCTTAGAGTAAACTTCGTCATCCTTGATTGTCATACATTCCTTGCTAAGTGCAAAAACAAGATCATTGTTGGTACAAGTCACAATGCTAACACTACTCATACGTCCAAATTGTGTAATACTTTTTCTCCCCGCAATCCTAGTTATTAAAAAAAACAAAATGGGCTACTAGCATTTTTTAACTATTTGTCATGGATCACAAATGATTCATATTGACTTATTTGAGTAGTTATTAGTCCGAAAGCAAAGTAGCACGATTTAATCGATAGTTAGCCGAAGGACAAAATCTTTTAAAACGGCTTCTCGTGTATCTCCTTAAGTTCATATCTTGGCATAACTCGTTTCACGATTTGAGACCTTTCTCGGACCGATATTTGGCATGTACTTCATACTTCAAATCTTGGGAAGACATTCTTGAAATTATGGTCTTCTCTTCATATCTTTGGAATTTCTTCACTTGACGTTTTTGAGAGATTCTTCATATTTGGACCACGACTTCATCATTTTTCTTCAATCCTTATTTTGGACTTTGATATACAACGATCCGCCTCCTTTTCGGACTTGGATATATTTATCCTCATACGTTGTAAGGGTCTTTTTGGATAGACTTTCTCCATGATCTTTAGGGGAGTAATTGCTTTTCATCGTGTGTCTCGATCCTTCATATTGATTTAGGAATAATGATACTTCACATCATCTTGGATCTTTAGCAAAAATAGAGCTCCTCATGCCTTGTTAGGGCCTTTTTGGATGATCGCCAATCTTCGCGTCCCGCTTCAATAAGTTATGCCTTGGCTATGAACTCTATTCGACCCCGAGCAACTTTTAAACGATCTTGCGCTAGAGGCTAAGTAACCTTTCAAATCGTACGACCTTACTTATTGCAATTATTATTATTCCTAATACATTGATCTTATGGGAAGAAAAAACCACAATTAAAAACATATGAGTTTTTGAAAGAACATTTTCATGTTCTACGTTTAGCATGATCACTTGTCTAACTCTATCACTTCTCGTTCTTCACTATATAAAGACCTCTAATTAAAGAGACTCGTGAATACTTAGCCATGCAAGTCAAAATTAACCCAAATTTGGATTAGCTTTCATTAAGACTATATCAAATCAAAGTTTTGGGTTTTCAAGCCACCAATAGGATCTTGCACTTTCTTGGACTATTTCAAGTTTAGATAATGCATTTTATAGTTCCCTTGATAAGTGACTTTCTAGGATCAATTATAGGAACTTGCAAAAAGTTCTTGTTCTTAACCCGAATGAGCTAAGACTTTCGCGTTTTAAATCTCCCTATATAAAAGTCTAGCAAAACTTGAATTGAGCGGGTTAAGGAATGTAAATGGCTCCAAATGCCCATCAAGTTAAAAATTAGCTCTTATTCTACCCATCGGAAAATATACATTCGTGTCTTAAAAACACTTATGAAAACTAAGAAAATTTTTAAATTTTGGCCATTTTTAGCCTTATTAGTAACAAAAACAAAACATTGAAAATTGGAGAGCATGAGGGCGTAGCAAAGCAAGTACCTATTCAACCCCCCCATACTAAAAGTAAACATTGTCCTCAATGTTTCGAGTCTAAAGGTGGAGCACCCCCATACTAGAGACGAAGAGTCGAATGCTTAGGATCTAGCATGGAAAGGGTGATCAACAATATATCTAAAGCCGTTTATTAAGTATGCTAAGAGATAATTGTTAGAACAATAAAGGATATGTCAATGGATTTGTGAAAAACTTCTTCAAACAAACGATGGAGGCTCACGTAAACGAACACGAGAGTCTTCAATCGCAGATTATGATGATGATCTAGATAACACAATCACAAACAACCACGAGACAACAAGTTGGAAGGGTACAAGTCCCCTTATTAGTGAGCATAAAAGGATAAGCATGGGCTCTCCCCCACGAGGCACCTCGTTTTTGATTACTGAGTCATGAGCTCGACTCGATCCCCTCAATGCTAATTATCATTGGGGAAAGTGACTTGGTCGAGGGCAACCATCGAAGGAATTTCTCCACCAAAGTAGTGCTTAAGCCTATGTCCATTCACCTTGAAGTTAGGACCATCATCTTGAGCTAGCTCGATGGTCCCATAAGGAAACACTTGTGTAATGGTGAACGGACCCGACCAACGAGATTTCAATTTCCTGGAAAATATCTTAAGTCGAGAGTTAAAAAGTAACACTTGATCACCAACATTAAAAACCCGGTTTCAATCTTTGCAACATGAAACTTTTTAGTATTTTCTTTGAAAATTAATGAATTTTCATAAGCATTGTCTCTTAATTCATCTAATTCATTCAATTGTATTTTTCGGTGATCTCCTGCGGTCTTCAAGTTAAAGTTTGCATGCTTAAGGGCCCAATATGCCTTGTGATCCAATTCAATGGGTAAATGACAATTCTTTCCATAGACAACTGATAGGTGTCTTATAAGCGGTCCTAAAGGCCCATAAAGCGTCATCGAGTTTGTCGGACCATGAAGCACGGTTTTCTCCAATCGACCTTTCTAAAATCCTCTTCAAAGCTCGGTTCGAAACCTCGACTTGCCCACTCGTTTGCGGGTGATAAGCCGTAGAAAGACGATGAGTAACTCTATATTTCTTTAAGACCTTCTCGAATTGGTCATTACAAAAATGGGTTCCACGATCGCTTATAATAGCACAAGGGGTTCCGAACCGAGAGAATAGTTGCTTCAAAAACTTCACTACCACACGAGCATCATTAGTAGGCAAAGCCTTAGCTTCTACCCACTTAGAAAGGTAGTCCACCGCGACGAGGATATATTTGTTGCCATGAGACGATGGGAACGGCCCCATAAAGTCTATTCCCCATATGTCCAAAAATCTCACACACTTGAATTATGTTTTGCGGCATTTCATCACGTTGAGACGATTTTCCTTGACGTTGGCACGAATCACACGACTTCACAAGTTCGTGTGCATCACGGTAGATAGAAGGCCAAAAGAAACCGGCATCGAACACTTTCTTAGCCGTGAGATTAGCACCATGGTGACCACCCGTGGGTCCCTCGTGACAAGCTCTAAGGATATTAGAAGCTTCGGCACCAAACACACAACGTCGAACAAATTGATCCGTACAAACCCGAAACAGATAAGGGTCGTTCAAAAAATAGAACTTGACGTCACGAAAGAATTTTCGTTTTTGTTGTGTCGTCATACCCTTGATTATGAAATTTCCCACATGGTAATTTGCAATGTCGACAAACCATGGGGTGGTGTCTTTAGAATTCACTACACCGAGAGTCTCGAGAGGAAATGTCTCGGTGATTTCCTTGTACTTGAAGACATCTTTGTGAGGATCTTCTAGACGAGAGAGATGATCGGCCGCTAGATTCTCGGCTCCTTTTTGTCAAGCACGGTGACATCAAATTCTTGGAGGAGGAGTATCCAACGAAGCAATCTCGGCTTAGCATCTTGCTTAGCTAAGAGATACTTAATAGCCGAATGGTCGGTATACACGATGCTTTTAGTTAAGACGAGATAAGGTCGTAATTTCTCAAAAGCATAGACCACGGTAAGGAATTCCTTTTCCGTTGTGGTGTACTTTAATTGAGCCTCGGTCATCGTCTTACTAGCATAATGGATAGGACGGAAATGCTTTTCATAGCGTTGCCCTAAGACGGCCCCTATAGCATAATCACTTGCATCGCACATGATTTCAAAGGGTAATTCCCAATTAGGAGCAACAAGAATGGGAGCTTCGGTAAGTTTCCTTTTGAGAGTTTCGAAAGCTCTAACACAATCCTCGTTGAAATTAAAAGGAGCATCCTTCTCGAGAAGGTGTGTCATAGGTCGAGAGATTTTCAAAAAGTCCTTGATGAAACGACGATAAAAGCCCGCGTGGCCTAGGAAACTCCTAACTCCCTTAACGGTTTTGGGATGAGGTAACTTGGCGATGACGTCTACCTTAGCTTTGTCGACCTCAATCCCCGCTTTTGACACCTTATGTCCTAAGACGATTCCTTGTTTACACATAAAATGACATTTTTCCCAATTAAGAACAAGATTGGTTTCTTCACGACGTTTTAACATTTGCTAGAGATTAGATAAACATGACGTGAATGAATTGCCAAATACCGAGAAGTCATCCATAAACACTTCCATCGACTTCTCGATCATATCGTGAAAAATCGCCATCATACACCGTTGAAACGTACCCGGTGCATTACAAAGTTCGAAAGGCATCCTACGATAAGCAAACGTTCCATAAGGACACGTAAACGTAGTCTTCTCTTGATCACGAGGGTCGACAGGGATTTGAAAGTAACCGTAAAAACCATCTAAAAAGCAATAGAATTCATTTCCCGCGAGTCGCTCCAACATTTGATCCATGAAGGGCAAAGGAAAGTGGTCTTTACGAGTGGCGTCATTTAACTTTCGGTAGTCAATACACACCCTCCAACCGGTCACAACACGAGTGGGAATCAACTCGTTGTTTTCGTTAGGCACAACGGTCATTCCTCCCTTTTTAGGGACACAATGGATTGGGCTCACCCATGGGCTATCAGAGATAAGATAAATTATTCCTGCGTCAAGGAGTTTCAACACTTCCTTTTTAATGACATCGTAAATTTTGGGATTCACCCTTCTTTGACTTTGAATTGCGGGTTTGTATTCCTCCTCCATTAAAATCTTGTGAGTACAAAATTTTGGGTCAATACCCTTAATGTCGGAAATTTTCCACGCAATTGCCCCTTTATGAGCTTTAAGAACTTTCAAGAGCTCGGTTTTTTCATCATTAGCAAGACCTCTTGCAATAATAACCGGCAACTTGTCATCACCTTCCAAGAATGCGTATTCAAGGTGAGAAGGAAGATCTTTCAATTCAAGGATAGGTGGTTCTTCGATTGAAGATTTTGGTTCAACACTCATAACTTCCATCGGCGGAAGAAATGGTGGAATAGAAGTATCATCACTAATCAACACCTCATCTTCATTGTCGATTTCATTCGAAGTGAAATCGCCTCCTTGGAATGGAGTGAGATTTGGTGTAGAATTAGCAAGAATCGGATCCAAAATAGTGGGATTGCCACTTGACGAGCTATCTGAAAAACCTAACACTTCTTGTGAACTCATCGCAAACCACATCAACGATGTCAATGTGATTGATGGTAGCGATTGCATAAACATGAGAAGGTTTCGAGTTTTGAGTAGCGTTTATAACAAGTTCCTCTTCGTTGAATCTCAAAGTGATAGTTCTTGCATGAACGTCGATGACCGATCTCGAGGTGTCTAAAAATGAACGACCTAAAATTAGAGGAACTTGAGGATCCGCGGGGATGTCAACTACTATAAAATCAACGGGATAGTAGAACTTCCCCACTTTCACAAAAACATCTTCGTCTACTCAACATGCTAAAATCGTAGAATGATCGGCCATCTCGATAGACATGTTCGAAGGAATAAGAGCCGAAAGCGAAAGCGATTTCCAAATGGAAACTGGCATCAAAATAATGCTCGCACCAAGATCGGCCAAGGTGAGGCATTCTTTCATATCTTGTATGTCACAAGGAATGAGAAACTTTCCGGGGTCACCAACTTTTTCTGGTATAAGGTTAAGATAAACCGAAGAACAATTAGCAAGCTTTGAAAGCTTTTCCTTATCGCTCATCATACTTTTAAAAGTGGAAGTGAAACGAGGCATATACAACAACGCGTCGGCTAAAATCACATCAAAATGCACTTGTTGAAACATTTTTATAAAAAGCTCGATTTGTTGTTTGTTACGTTCTTGTAATTTCTCTTTGTTTCGTCTCAAAGGGTAAGGTAAGGGTGGTGTGGGTTGGACATTAGGCAACGGTCTTGGAATCTCGGGTTCCACAATTGGTATTGGTTCAACCGTAGGTGTGGTTTGAGCGGTACTTCGTGGGATTGTAATGTGCTCCTTTTCGACCATCACCTAGGGTTCTTTCTAGATTTCCTTCTCCGTAGAAGTACTTGGACGAGAGATTGGTTCCTTGAAAGTTTTACCACTTCGTGTAGTAATAACCTTCATTTCTCCCTTCGGGTTTGCAATGGTATCACTAGGAAGACCACCCGAGGAAGAGGGTTTACACATGATTGCTTCAAACATTTTAGCCATTCGGTCCTCAAATTTTGATTGCCTAGCATCTGCTTTTAACAACTCTTGCTTAATCTCATGTTGTCCTTGTTCCATCTTTTGTTGATTTTGTTGAATACGTTGGACATTTCCTTCCATTTTATTAGCATGAGTTTTAAGTTCATTAGCAAGTTCATTTTTTAGCTCGTTTTTCAACTCGGATCTTAAGCTAATCATCTCACGTTGCATGTTATCAAATTTAGCATCATTTGCTTTAGCATAATCCAAAAATTCTCCTTGAAGATTTCTAGTGTGAGCATTTTGAAAACCTTGTGTAGTGTTTTGAAAATCACGGTTTTGGTTTTGATTAGTGACTTGTCCATTCCCACTTTGATAATTCCCCTTGTGGTAGTTACATGAATTGCCTTGGTAATTACCACCTTGGTTGTTGTTTCGATAGTTATTAGCATTTTGATTTGGTGGAGCTTGATTTGGGCCGGAACCTTGACCGTTTTGGTTGTAAGTTCCCGTTGCTACATAAGCACTCGAAGTGTTACCATCCGCGGTAATGCACTCGGAAAGATCATGAGCTCCACCACAAGACAAACAACTCTTAGCAACCGCTTTAACCGAAGCGGAATTTGAAGCTTCTTGAGCTTTCCAATGGGACATAAGATTAGCAAATCTATCGAAAAACCGATTTTCCTCATTAGCTTCATCATGTAAGGAATTAATGCTACAAGACGATGACGACGATGACGAACTCAAATTGGCAACACTCGGTGTGTTACGAGGGCTATAAACCTTAGATCTATTCTCGATAATCTTTAAAGCTTCATCAGTCGTTTTGCACAAAAAATTACCACCCGCGGCGGCATTCAAGTAATCTCGTTCATGATCATTAAGCCCATTATAAAAAGTATCAATTTGATGCAATTCCGAAAAATCATGGTGTGGACATTCATGTAACATTTCTTTAAAGCGTTCCCATGCAGTTGAAAAACTTTCATTATTTCTTTGCACAAATCGTGAAATCTTATTTTTCAAATGTGTTGTTTTAGATGGTGGAAAAAACTTGTTCACAAACTTAGAAACGAGATCACCCCATGTCAAAATTGAATTTGGCGGTTCTTTCTCAAGCCAAATTTTTGGGGGTCCATCTAACGAGTATGGAAACAACATCATCTTAATGGCGTCATGTGGAACATCCTTAAACTTGCTAGTAGCGGTGAGACGATTAAAATTCCTAATCTGGTAGTGTGGGTTGTCTTTCTCATGACCTCTAAACTTATTAGCTTGCAACATCGACATTAAACCCGTCTTAATCTCGAAATTCTCCGCAAGGATGGCGGGAATAACAATGGCCTCTCTAAAACCCTCGGTGGGTGCTTGTAGCAACTCCATCATAGTACGATTAGCCATGACGACTTCTTGTTCTACAATAGGTTCAACAATTGGAGGTTGTTCTTCAATCAACGTCTCTTGATTGGCTTGCTTTTGAAGACGTTTACGAGCTCGTTTTGCTTGATTACGGGTGATCATAAACTTCACGAAGAATGGGAGGTGAGCGAAGAAGATTCTTTTTGGGTGTTTTGTGAATTTTCAATTTTTTTGTGTTTTGATTGTTTTTAATTTTTTTGGATTTTGGCGTATCTTCGTAGACAACAATCTAGCAAATCTCTCCTCGAATCAAACTCTTGATTAAAGAAGCCTCAAAGGAATGAAAACGATCACGTGGAGTGAACGCCTTCGAATGACTTTAGAACTTTGGTGAAAACCAAATTGTTCAAGAGGGTTTAATCACAAAGAAACCAAGCAAATATATTATACGTAATAATACTTTGGGCGGCAAAACCCTCGATTAGCCTTCAATCTCAAAATACTCACAAGCAAGCGGGGAAACAAGGCGGCGCGAAGCACTTAAGAGCCTTTTTCCTTAGGGTATATTTTATAATACCCGCCTTATACCCACCTTATAGTTCGTATTTTTCAAAATCGAACTTCACGAAAGTATTTATCTATTTTTGCCTTTTTCTTTTTGTTTGAGATTCGAATAAAATAATTAGCAGATCAAATCCCAATTAAGGTTGTGTTTTCACACTTTTGGAGATACTTTGTATTGATTGTGATACTTAATACAATATAGTAATAATAATTTCACAAGAAAAACCAAGAAAACCGATAATAAGTATTAGTAGATATCTACTAATACAAATACTATTTATGCTTAATATTAAAAACAACAATGCAAATTAATCACGACACACCTCCCCGGCAGCGGCGCCAAAATGATTGTGGTAAATTACGACCATTAGGAAAAGGTGCGTAAAAGTGGTAAGTATTAAGTGATGATTTAGGAAAATCAAGCACTAATGACCCAATGAAGTTCGTTTCCCAAGGAGGTATATGTGTGTGACTAAGATGTAAATGATTTGAGATTAATATTGGTTTAGAAGGGGATGAGAAAAGAAGATGACGAAGACGTGAAATTAATACTACGACGACAAAACGTAAAACCGTAAAAACTACAAAAATAAAAATTAATTCTAAAAATTACCAAAAATTTACCAAAAATTAAAATAAATAAACTAAGAGTTTACCAATGATCAAAACTTTTTCAAACCTTTTAAATAATTAAATATTCAATTTTTAAATGCTAATTAAAGCCCTAAAAATCAAATAAATTATCAAAAAGCCTAAATAAAGATTTTTCAATTAGTAAACCTCTAAAATGACCTAAAAATATTAAAAACTATTTTTAGAAACTTTTAAACTAATAAAAACTATTTAAAATGATTTAAAAACTATTAAAACTTGAAATAATTATAAAAATTAATCTAAAAGTGATAAAATTATTCTAAAAGTTGCAAAAATCCTATTTTAATGTATTTAAGCTAAGAAAAATGTAAAAAGTTGAAAAATGTGAAATTTGAAAATTAATAATAAAATAATATTAAAATAATATTAAAAATCCAAAATTTATAAAAAATTCTAAAAACTTGCAAACTAGTTTATTTTAACCTAAATAATCAGAAAATAAAAGTGAAATGACCAGAATACCCCTATTGGGCCCTCAAATTGGCCAAAACCAAATTCAGTCCACTTAAATGGGCTTTTTAGCCCAAAAAGTCAAACCTGGCCCAATTAACTTGGAAAAGCCCAATCTGACTCAAAATTTGATTCTAAACACAAAACTCTAAAGGCCTAAAAGCTGAAAGTGAGCTTATCACAGCTTATTATGCAAACAGCTTATCCTTATTGGGCTTTTTAGCCCATTAAGCAATAAGCTAATGCCATAAGCTCTAATTTGACACACAACCTTCTTTTAGGATGCTTAAGAGATCTGTAAAAATAAATTTTGAAAAAGCACACTCAATAAGCCAGAAATAAGCAAAGTATTATTTCAATAAAAGACAAAATAGTCGTTTTTGAGAAATAAGGCACCTCAAGACTTGATTCAACTTGCAAAATGTCACAAATGAACTCAATAAGCCAAAACAAACAACAAAATTCCAATAAGCAAAACCAATAAGCCAGAATAAGCCAATAAGCACTTATGAAAAAGTCAATTAAGTTGGTTTTCTAGTCAAACCCTAAAGTCAACCCACCAAATGCTCCAGAGTGAACAAATGGGTCAAATAATGAGAACCAATTACAAATTCCAAGTTGTTGCTGGTTAAATAAGCTATTATAGCTTATTGATAAGCTGAAACCCAATTAACACTAGCAGTGGCAACTTTCAGTAGGAACTGGTTCCCACTGCTTTGACTATTTGACCAAGCATTTTAGAGAGATTTAGTTGGATTCAATTGGAAACAAGGGATGCATACACAAGCTATATAAACTATGAATAAGCACAAATAAACTTATATCAAACACTGAATCAAAGTAAATAAGCAGAATCAAGCACAAGCAGTTACTGATAAGAACATGAACAATATGCAGACAGTTTTGCTGATCTATTTGACCACAGATCCAAATTCAGGCACTCAAATCTCTTTCCCTGGTGTAGTTAACCTAGATTTAACACTTGTTATCCCTAGTCTATGATTAGATCTAGGTGTCCTCAAAATCCTAGCCAATTTTACATAGAAACAAAGATTTTGTACCTTTTTTATGAATCAAGGTGTCTCAAACCAATAAACCTGCAAACAGATGGTCAAGAGCACCAATAAAACAGATACTAACAGATAGCAACAATAAACAACCACTTAACAATCCACAAATCCAAATTATACAGTTGACCCAAACACCCCTTAAAAATCTGTTTTCACAATTTTTCAAAGGATTATCCAGTTCTAACCCACAATTCCAGTCAATAACAACTCATAAACATCAAACAAGAACAAATTAACAATATTCAACCACAAAAACACAGATTCACCAATAATCATGCAATAATCACAAAATTCAGAAAAATAAAGAGGAAATTGAAAAAGGAGAAGGTGCAAACCTCCAAGACCTACATCCAGGCCCTGGATTGTTTGAGCTTAGGTACTAGGAGAACAAGTACCAGCTTCCAATGCTGCTAAGATGAACAAACAATAAGGTGAGATCAAATAAACAACCACTTTCAGATTTTTGAAGCACAAGCTTTATCACTTAAAACCTTGCCTCAAAAACCTTCAAACAAGATTATGGAACTCAGATTTTAGCTTATCAGATACCAAACTTTTATAAATAACAAATGAGAATTCAAAATTTTCAGAAATTCAAACTTTATTTCATAAAAAGGAATTACAAAGATTTAAAAGCTAAAATCTGTAACAAAATCTCTCTCACAGGTTGAGGAGTCTATTTATAGGCAAATGCCAAGCTAGCACTATTCATAAACCCTAGAAGTGAAATTCCTATTCTATCCTTGAGTATTCTAGACGAATTCTTGGTGTGAGCTGTCCAAAGTGATCTTGGATGTACATTTTAGCTTTGGAATAAAGCAATGAGTGTTACTTGTTGATCTTGACACGTGGCTAAGCTTGGAGAATAAGTTGTCATGTGATTGGTTTAACGAGAATTGGGGGTGGGGTCCATAGTGAGTGGGAGTGAGGGTTTTGATGTGGGATGTGTTTCTGCACATGTGAATCAAGCGTGGGAGTGGGTAATTGCTTTTTACCCTTTGTTTAAGTGATGTAAAATCTGGGTGGTGAAAAAGGTGAGCAGTGGTGATTTTGATCTGAAATTGGGGGAAACTTGTTGTTTGGCGCGTGTTATGGGATTTGAAGTTTGGGAATTGGCACTTTGGGTCCTTGTGTTTTGGGAAAGTGGGTATTTAATGTTTTCAGCAAACAAAAACGAATTCCCTTTGTTATAAACTTTCATAACTTTGCACTTTTGACACCAAACTTTGGAAAAAGGGTTATAAGGGTAGTTTTTGCCATTTTTGGATAATTCAAGGACTGATCTTGGACATTTTTTATCTTCAAAGGTCTTCAATATAACTTTGACTTCATGAGGGCCCATAATTGACAATTTAGAATTGTTGAGGGACTAAACTTGCCATTTCTTCAAAGTTGAAGGACCATTTGTGTAATTTTGACAAACTTAAGGGACCGAACTTGTAATTATGATTTCACAAGGGTTTTAAGTGTCATTTCTTCATTCATTGAGGATCAATTTTGCATATCTTCAAGTCTTCAAGGGTATTTGTTGGATAAATCATGAACTAGGGCCCGGTTCTTTGTACGGCTTCGTTTCTCGTGTCCATTTTTCCTTGTTTCTTGTGATCTTTTGTCTTTTTCACGATATTCATACCTAAAATACACAAGTAAAAAAACACAAGCATATATATGGTATTTTATGACATTTTTATGCATTTAAAGCCCGAAAAGAACAATGAGATCATGTATAAATGCCATCTCATCAGACAACAAAGGATGGTTTAAGCTTATTAAAATCAGCCCATAGTGGGGGTGGGACAAGTGTCCCACTTGTCTCATCTCCACTAATTTACGGGTATTCCTCGATTCTAGTTTCCTTGATTTGCGTACCCTCGGGTCGTTTTACGAAAAACGTTTTCATGAATTATGAATCAACGGCCCAAAACGAATCTAATAAAAATTGTCTCATCAAAAACGGAGTTCAAAAACGTAAATACGTAAACCTAGGGTTTCCGGTTTAGTCGTAAAGGACGTTAAATTATGCATGTAAGTTCTAATCTCTTCTCGTAAATTTGTGAGTTTATGAACCAACACAAATTAAAATTTCATCATAATATTCAAGAATAAATTTATTTCCTGAAATGTCGGACTGTCACCCAAAACGGTGTATGTAAACATAAGGACGTAATGTAGAATCCTCCGGTTTAGACGTAGTCGATGCTACTTCAAGACGTAAACCTAAATTTCTTCCCAAAAATGAGTGAGTTCATAATATAACATTAAATTAATATTTTTAAATAATACTTGAGAATAAAATATCGACCATAAATTGACAGATTTTCACATCATCATCGATGAATAATCGATTCCCCAAGGCTAGCAGCACATCAACTTGAAGATCTATAGGAACTAGGGTTTATAATAAAACCCTAAGAACGAATTTCTTTTAATGCACTGATTGAGTTGTTTTCGTACACCCGAAAGGTTATCGTAGGTCCAGCGAAGTGTGAATGGAAATCAACGTTTATGTCTCAAGTTTGATGCTCGAATAAAAAGGTTTACATTTTGATATCTATCTAAATGATTAAAACTAAGGATAATCCTAATCTAAAGGGAAGAAAAAAAGAATTCTTAATCAAAAAGATGATCTAAAGCTAATAAAATGACATTAATGTATTTCTAAAAGAACAAGAGTGAATGAAAATAGATACTGAAACGCAACAAAGAACCGAAAATATTGTAGAAGGAACACCGAAATCAAAGAAACTAAACGGATGAAGACGAAATAAGCTAAATGACATTTTAAATTTTATAAAAAAACTCTTTTATTAAATCTAAATTTTACAAAACTAATATTTAAAAACTATTTTATTTTAAGCCGATTTTTCTAAAACAACTATATAAAAAGAAACGCATTTTAATTAAAAAGAAAATAACAATACGTTTATATTTAATTTGAAAAATAGTTTAACAAAAATATCAATCTATTTAAACAAGAAATTGAAGAATCCAAACACTTCATAAACTTAAATAATACGCAGGGACATAATATAAATGAAAAGAAGTGAAGATAAAAAAAATTGCAATGTTGATATATATGCTGCATCTAAACAAAGATGAATAGCAATAAAATGAAAAGCTGCTTTATTCTACCTATGAAATAATAAAGGACAGTGAAGAGATGTGTATTTTTTTCACAGCTATAAATAATGGAAAGCTAGCTGCCAGATTTGTTTTACTCTAAATGAATCTGAGATTGATATTATTATTTTTTTTCCTAATATAATTCTATCCTAAAAAAACACAGGCATTAATAAAGGTGAGAATAAGATCTATCTAAAATGGAATGCAGTTCTACAAATGCAGGGAATTAGAATAAAGATTATCTATAAAAGCTAATAAAACGCAGGCTATGAGAATAAAATGAGAAATGGAAATGACTCAATATAAAGCTGCTAAATAAAAACTCCTACCTTCTATAACCAAAAAAAATAAATGTTGGAAAGGATAATTAAGATATGGAATGTTTAAGCTGCCTATTTTACCTCCAAATAAACGCAGGGACGGACTGTTACAAAAGTGAGGATGTATAAATAGAATGTTGAATATTCACTTAAACAAGACACGAATTAGATCTATATTATCTTTGCTTCTACGCTACTACTGGACAAGAAAGAAGAAAAAAATAAAACTGTCATTGATGAGACTACTTTTATACATAGTCTCATCGCCCAAAACGGGCTTTAAATGCATAAAATATCATGAAAATGGCCAAATATATGCTTGTGTTTGTTACTTGTGTACTTTAGGTATGGATATTGAGAAAATGACAAAAGATCACAAGAATCATGCAAAAACGAAGCCGCACAATGAACCAAGCCCTAATGAAGATTTTCCAAGAAATACCCTTGAAGATTCGAAGATTATACAAGAAGGGTCCTCCAATATTAAAGAATTGACACTTTAAACCCTTGTTTATTCATAATTACAAGATTGGTCCTTAAAGTTTGTCAAATTTGCAAAAAGGGCCCTCTACTTTGAATAATTGGCAAATTTAGTCCCTCAACAAAGTTAGATTGTCAATATTAGTCCTCCTCAAAGTTAAACATGCCATGAAGACCTTCAATTTACAAGAAATTACAAGTTTGGTTCTCAAAATATGTCAAAATTGCAAAAAGGACCCACAACTTTGAAGAAATGGCAAAAATGGTCCCTCATTAATCATAACTTGTCAATTTCAGTCCTCCAAGTAGTCAACCATACAAGTCAAGACCATTATCTATGAAGAAAAATTCAAATCAGCCCTTCAAGAATCAACAATTGGCAAGAAATAACTCTTGAAAAGTATTTGGGGCAAAAGTGTGAAGTTAGAAACTTCAAATACAAAGGAAATCTGGATTTGTGCATGTTTAAACCAAACTAGCAAACAAGGAAGAAATGAGGGGTTAATATTGGTAGACAAGGAAAGTAACCTAGACCTCTCACCATGTGACACGTAGCCCACTCACCAAAACCAACCAATCACCACTCACCCTGCTTCCACATCACCAATCCACTCACCCTAAACCGTTAGCTTAATTAAATATTAAGCTAAAACATGCGCAAAACAATATTTCAAATATTAATCTGGATCAAAACCACTCCTATTCATCTCAAGAACACAATTAGGGATTTCATAATCACTTGTAATTAAACCCTATAAATATCCAGATTAATGATTAATGGTGCCTTAATCATAACCCAACCCTCATAATCCTTGCCACATCACTCAGCAGCCCCATAAGAGATTCCCCTGCTACAAAGGTTGAAGATACTACCAAAAACCACCCGACATCCAACGTTCAAGATTGAAGCTTGAAACTTAAGCTTGTTTTAAGCCTTTGATGCAATTCCAACAGCTCACACCTCAACAAAATGCCAAATTCAGTCACATGATCAAGCATATATTCAAAATCTCAAAGGGAAAATTGGGGACTTCACAGCTTTTGGGTTTACGTTTTTTAGCTTCTTAGCATTAGTTTATAGCCTATAAAGGCATTAGGGTTTCACTTTGAGCCCTGCTCTTGAATTTTTCCTTGTTCACTTTTCTGTAATTCTCATATTCAAGTTAATGAATTGTGTTTGAAATTGTGAAGAAAAGTCAAGTGCCAATCTTATTTACTGCTTGTTTATGTTTAATGTTTGCTAAAACTGAATCTTAAAACGTTTTCTTAAGCTTTGTGCAATAAATTGCATAAAGTCCTAAAAACTTGATATTTTGCTAAGTCCTTGGTACACCTTGGAATTCTTAGGCTATAAGTGGATCATAGCATCCTGATATTGTGATATCAAGGTGTTGTGAGGCTTATAACTTGGGGATAATCAAGTGTGGGTTACAAGGGTTGTATTAATCAAGGATTTGTCACCTTTCTGTTTTTATATATTTGCTTCTAACTTTGTTGAATCTTAGCAGGATTGTTTGTGGAAGCTTGTGCTTGTTCTTGCTAGCACATAAGCTCAAAATTCGTGGGTGTGGATGTACATCCATGAGGTTTGAACCTTTCTACCCAAAATTTTCTTAAATACTTGATTTTTGTTTATTTTGTGTTCTGCTTATGTTCTTGTGAAATGAGTGGCTTAATCTTGCTTAATACTGCATAATATAACTTTTATTGTGTTTGATTGGGCTTGGGTAACCTTGGAATACACTTATACTTGTTTAAATATGATTTGAAAAAGATAAGGGGTGTTTGGGATTATCTGTTTAAGTGCATAGATTGTTATTGTGTTGTTGGAAAGTGTTGTTCATTGTTGGTATCTGCTATTCACTTGGTTTAGTTTAGTACTAAAACCTGCAAGTTTTCAGTCTTATAACCTCAAATTAAAGATTGTGCCATAACTCACTTGTTTTGACTAATTTTGACCTAAAATTTTGGAAATACCTAGAGTATATGCATGTTTAGGGCTAAAAGGTGTTAAATCAAAGTTTGTGTAACCTGATAACAAGATTTGAGTGTTTAAAATTGGCTTGGTGGTCAAGTATATCAGCAAAGTGAAAAATCTGCTTGTTTAGTGTTCATCAGTAACTATTTTGTGCTTGAATCTTGATTTAGGTCTTGAACGAATGCATGTAACTTGTTAATCTATGTTCATTTGAATTAAATATAGATTGTGTATGCTTTTGGTGCAATTTAGTTGGCTGAATTTTGCTAAAACAGCTTATTAAGTTCATAACTGCTTATTGTTCATGTCTGTATGAGATCTGGTGATAAATTGAATTAACTGCACTGATTGGCTGTTTATAATTGTGTTTTTGTGATTGATATTGACTCCTTATGATTAACAGATCATTTGGGTGCCTTTGCTTAACTTGAATCCACAAAAAAGTCACTGAAGACAAAAAGTCAAGAAAGTCAAGCAATGGGAAAAGTTCCCACTGCTCAACACCCAAAACTAGCCCCTGCTAGTGTTAATTCTCTTTTAGCTTATTTATAAGCCAATCTGGCCTATCCAGACTTGCAACAACTTATTTTTTGTAATAGATCTTCCTCATTTGACCCATTTATTTGATCTGGAGCTTATCAGACCTTGGCTTTGACTTTTTGCTAGAAAACTCATAAGGTTAACTTTTAATTAAGTGCTTATTTGCTTATTTCAGCTTATTGAGTGTGCTTATTTGAAAACGTTTTGATTATTTAGCTTAGTTAAGTCATTTAAAAGCTTTTGAAAGTTGAATCAGCTCTTGGGGTGCCCTAGAACTCGAAAACGACTATTTTGTCGTTTTGTGAAGATAACTTTTAGCTTATTCAGGCTTATTCCTTGCGCTTTTTCCAATTTTCTTTTTACAGATCTCTTAAGTAACTCAAAAGAAGCTTGTGTGTCAAATTTGAGCTTATTGCATCAGCTTATAGCTTAATGGGCCAAAAAGCCCATTAAGAATAAGCTGCTTTGAAATAAGCTAGCTTAAACACATTTTCAGCTTTTGGGCCTTCAGAGTTTTGTTCTTAAAATCAAATTTTATGTCAGATAGGAGCTTTTGGGCTTAATTGGACAACATTTTTCTTATTGGGCCTTAAATAGCCCATTAAGGGGTCTGTTTGGACTTTTAGCCCATTTCTAGGCCCAATAGGGGGATTTTTGTAATTTCAACTTCATTTCTGTATTATTTAGGTTAAAATAAGCTAGTTTTCAATTTTTTAGAATTTTTTATAAATTTTGGATTTTTATTAATATTTTATTATTAAAAATTAAAATTTAGATTTTTCAAGTTATTTTCATTTTTCTTGGTTCAAATACATTAAGTTAGGAATTTTACAATTTTTAGAACATTTTTATTGTCATTAGATTAACTTTTAGAATTATTTTAAGTTTTAATAGTTTTTAATTGTTTTTAAATAGTTTTTATTAATTTTAAAATTTTCAAAAATAGTTTTAAATTTAGTTAAGTCATTTTAGAGGATTACAAGTGAAAAAATCATTTTTTGGGCTTTAATTAGCATTAAAAATTATTATTTAATTAAATAAAAGGTTTGAGTGATTCTTGATTTTTTGTAAACTCTAATTACATTTTTTAGGATTTATTGCAATTTTCTAGAAATTTTTAGGGTAAATTTTTTATTTTGTCACTTTTTACGGATTTACGTGTACGACTTTTCGTCTTAGTTTTGATCCATAATCGTAACCGTCATTCTCTTCTAATCTTCTTCTATTTTCTTTCTTCATAAATTATAATCACAAAAGTTAATCATCTCTTAACACAACACACTTGCCTCCTTGGGAAACGAACTTCAACTTCATTTGTCATTAGTGTTTGGTTTTCCTAAACCGACACTTAATACTTTCTCTATTTTGCTCTCTTTTCCTAAAGAGTGGTAAAAACACTATATCATTTTGGCGCCGCTGCCACAGAGGCGTGTTGTGTTTTGATTTGGAAATTGTTGTTTTTATATATAGCCATAATATCTATTTGTATTTGTAGCACTCTACTAATACGTATTATCGGTTTTTCGTTTTTTGTGTGAATATTATTTCTATATTGTATACGTAGAATAATAAATTCACAAGTACTCCAAAAGTGTGATAACACAACCTTGATTGGGAGGTCATTACTCAATCATTGTATTCGAATCTCAAACAAGAAATAAAAGGCTAAATAGATAAATACTTTCGTGAAGCTTAATTTTGAAAAACACAAACTATTAGGTGGGTATAAGGCGGGTATTATAAAATATACCCTAAGGAAAAAGGCTCTTAAGTGCTTCGCGCCGCCTCGTTTGCCCGCTTGCTTGTGCGTGTTTAGATAAAAAGGGCTAATCGAGGGTTTTCCAACCAAAGTATTATCTAAGTATCATATATATTTTCTTGGTTTCATTTGATTAAACCCTCTTGAACGTTTTGGTGTTCCACCAACGTTCTATAGTCATCGAAGGCGTTCACTTCACGTGATCGTTTTCATTCCTTGAGGCTTCTTTAATCAAGAGATTTGATTAAGGATGAGATTTGTAGATTTTTGTCTACTTAATACAATCACAAAAATCCAAAAAAAAAGTAAAAACAATCAAAAACCACAAAAAACTAGAAAAATACAAAACACCAAAAAGAATCTTCTTTGCTCATCCTCACGTTGTACGTGACGTTTATGCAAACTCGTAACCAAGCAAGACGTGCACGTAAACGAAGAAACCGAAAGGAGTCCACACCTACTCCTAATCTTTCTAGTGAGGAGTCTCCTATTGACGAACCTATCGTAAGAGAAGAACCAACCATGGAAAATCGAACTATGATGGAGTTGCTTCAAGCACTCACCGAGGGTTATGGAGAGGCTATTGTGATTCCTGCTATCCTTGCCGAGAATTTTGAAGTGAAAACGGGTTTGTTGTCGATGATCCAAAACAACAAATTCTGTGGTGATGAAAAGGACAACCCGCACAACCATATCCGTCAATTCAGTCGTCTTACCGCCACTTGCAAATTTAAGGATGTTGCTAATGACTCGATTAAGAAGATGCTTTTTCCGTATTCCTTAGCGGGGCCCGCTAAAATTTGGTTAGAGAAAGAGCCACCCAATTCTATATTGACTTGGAAGGATCTCGTTTCTAAGTTTGTGAACCAATTTTTCCAGCCCTCTAAGACTTCGCATTTGAAAAATGAGATTTCAAAATTTTCACAAGAATTTAATGAGAATTTTTCAACGGCTTGGAATAAGTTTAAGGAAATGTTACATGAGTGTCCTTATCACGGTTTTTCCGACATGCATCAAATTGACAAGTTTTACAATGGATTGAATGATCATGAAAGGGATTATCTAAATGCCGCCGCGGGTGGTAATTTTTTGTGTAAAACGGTTGAGGAAGCGTTGTTGATAATTGAGAATAGATCTAAGGTGTATAGTCCTCGTAACACATCGAGTGTTCGTAAGGCTTCGTCTTCGGCTTCACCTTCTTTGTCTAATACCATCGATGCTTGCCAAATTGAGGCGAACTTGGAAAACAAAATCTTTGATAAGCTTAAAGGACTTTTATATGAATTCAAAGTTGGAGAACAAAGTGCTCCCGCTACGGCTAAAGCGGTTGAGGTTTCATGTATGTATTGTGGTGGAGATCATGATTTCTCCGAGTGCATTACCAACGGTGGTAACACTTCGAGTGCCTACGCGGCCACGGGAACTTACAACCAAAACGGTCAAGTTACCCGCTATAATCAATTGACTCCATCGAGTTTTGCTCCCAATCAAAATGCTAACAACAACTATCGAAACAATCAAGTTGGTTTTAAAAACAACTACAAAGGAAACTATGGGAATCAAGGGGCTAATAATCAAGTTTCAACAAAAATCAAAAAAATGATTTTCAAAACAATAACAAGGGTTTGCAAACTTTGAAAGATCTTCCAAATGAATTTGTTGAATACGCTATGGAAACGATGCTAGGTTTGACAACATTCAAAGAGAAATCATTAGCCTAAGATCCTAGTTTAAGAACGACTTGAAGAAGGAGTTGAAAAACGAGTTAGCAAATGAGCTTAAAATCCATACAAACAAAATGGAAGGGAATGTAACTAGGTTACAACAAAACCAACAAAAAATGGAACAAGGGAAACATGAAATAAAACAAGAGATGATTAAGGCCGAGAAGAGGAAATCCATGTTTGAGGATAAAATTTCATCTATGTTTGAGGCTATTATGTGCAAACCGTCTTCGAGTAGTCTTCCTAGTAACACCATATCGAACCCTACGGGAGAGATGAAAGTGATTACTACACGAAGTGTAAGACATTTAAGGAACCGACTCCTTAACCAATTTCTTCTACGGAGGAAGAAATTGAGGAAGAACCCGAGGTGGTGGTCGAAAAGGAGCAAGTCCCAATCCTACGAAGTACCGCTCATGCCACACCTACGGTTGGCCCATTACCACATTTGGAACCCGAGATTCCAAAGGCTATGCCTATGCCTCAACCCACACCACCTTTGCCCTATCCATCGAGACTTAGAAAGGAGAAACATCAAGAGCGCGATAATTATCAATTTGAGCTTTTTATGAAAATGTTTCGTGACGTTCATTTTAATGTGAGTTTTGTCGATGCTTTGGTCATGATGCCTCGATTTGCCGCTAACTTTAAGAGTATGTTGAACAACAAGGAGAAATTACAACAATTGTCTAGTTGTTCATCGGTTTATCTTAACCGCATATCTCTAAAAGTCGGTGATCCCGGTAAATTCTTGATTCCTTATGGAATCCAAGATATGGAAGAATGCTATGCCTTGGCCGATCTTGGTGCTAGTATTAACTTGATGCCACTTGCAATCTTCAAGTCGCTCAATCTTCCTAATCTTACTCCTTCACTAATGTCTATCGAGTTGGCCGACAATTCCATGATTCCCGCATGTGGATTGGCAGAAGACATTTTTGTGAAAGTGGGAAAGTTCTATTATCCGGTAGACTTTATCGTTGTCGATATTCCCACGGATCCTCAAGTTCCTCTCATTTTAGGTCGTTCGTTTTTAGATACGTCTATGGCTTTAATCGATATGCATGCTACAAAGATCACCTTACGTTCCAACGACGAGGAACTTGTTATAAACGCAACTCAAAATTCTCAAATTTCTCATGTTTATTCCGTTGCAACCATAAACCTCGTTGATATGATCGACGTTGTTTGCGAGGAATTTTCACAAGAAGTTCTAGGTTTTGGTGATGATGAAAATAGTGGCAATCCCACTATGTTAGATCCCATTCTTGATAATTCGACACCAACCTTCACTCAATTTGAAGGTGGTGGTTTTACGTTGGAAGAATTCGATGTTCCACGTACTTGTGACGAAGACCTCGACAATGATGAGGACTTCTCGATTATCAAGAATTTTCTTAACGATTTCCCATTTCCTCCACCCGAGGAGGTTATGAGTATCGAGCCCAAATCTTCAATTGAGGAACCACCTATCCTCGAGTTGAAAGATTTACCTCTTCATCTCGAATATGTATTTTTGGAGGAGGACGACAAGTTGTCGGTTATTATTGCGAAAGATCTTTCGGATGATGAAAAAACCACATTTGTAGATTTTCTAAAGGATCACAAAGGGGCAATTGCGTGGAAGTTATCCGATATTAAGGGGATCGATCCCTAATTTTGTACCCACGAATCTTAATGGAGGAGGATTACAAGCCCGCAATCCAATGTCAAAGGAGGGTGAACCCCAAAATTCACGACGTCATCAAAAAGGAAGTCCTACAACTCCTTGACGCGGGAATGATTTACCCTATTTACGATAGCCCTTGGGTGAGTCCTATTCATTGTGTCCCTAAGAAAGGAGGAATGACCGTTGTGCCAAACGATGCCAACGAGTTAATTCCCACTAGACTCGTGACCGGATGGAGAGTGTGCATTGACTATCTAAAGTTGAATGAAGCCACTCGAAAATGTTGATCCCAAACTTAGATCGATTTAGCTTTATGTATACGAGATTAGATCAAGTAATACACTTAGAGAAACCTTTGTATATGTATATGACAATCTAAGTGTTATGCGGAATTAACACTTAAACAAGAACACACAAGATGTAAACAAACTTTCACTTTGATTAACGATATCAAATTTGCTTACAATGAAAGTGTTTAACGTATGAAAACTTATTATATTGAACAATAACCTAAAGGTCTTCTTTTATAGACTTAAGAAGCCTTGTACAATAATCTACGTATCAACTATTATAGGTAAAGATAAATATAGAAAATACATTGTTGTTCCTATCTTTACTAGAAGTAATCAGAATATAATAAACGTGTAGATCATATCCTTCCATCAGTGCTTGTCTTCAATGTATCAACGCTTGACTTTACCTTGTCAACGCTTGATCTGTCAGCGTTTGTTTTCTTCCTATCAACGCTTGTTTTACTCTTGTCAGCGCTCAAGTAGACTGGCTATATTTTATTCCCAACAATCCTCCCCTAAACTTGATATCTACTCTAGTAATCAAGTTTCTGAATAAACATTAAGGACTAGGAGGAATCTTACAAACCTTCTCATATTGGTAATAAATAAATCTGATCAAATCTTTGGCCACGTCACTTGAATAATCAATTTCCAGCTGTGTGTTCTTCATCTTCTCCAAGACTTCCTTGGACATGAAATACTGACCATCTACAAGTAGATACTCAGCAAACTTTGTAGAACTAAAATAATATACTCCAGCAGCTAAATACAATCTCCACTGAAGACCACTAAGATCATCTTTAAGATCCTTCTAAATAGCAGGATCTTCATCTCTTGGGCCACACATTCTCTTGAATGTTGACCACAGTTTTATTGCATTGACTGAAGTGGGAGCTTCAGTCTCATACTTGGCCTCTAACAACCTCCATAGGTCTACCAAGTCTTCTCTATCATAACTTGCAAACAAAGATATAAGAGTGGTAAAAGTGTGAACCTCTTTTCCATACCTGCCAATCTTCAAAAACCCACATTCATCCTCTCCATAGCTTATAATAGGGTTTCTGGAATCAAGTGGTAACACTTGTACCATATCTGAAGCTTCTAATGGTGAGAGCTTGAGGCTCTTTCTTATAACAGCTTCACTTGTATGTAATGGATCCATATCTTTGGGAAACTCAAGAGGGACTCCCTTTTTCACAGGTCTGGGAACAAACATTGCCTTCTTAAGCTCCATTTGCTCTGCAAGTTCTTCTTTTCTTTCATCAGAAAGAAGTCTTAGAGTGTTTTCTTCCTGCACTCTAACCCAAATGGGATAAGCTCTGCACTCCAACTCTTCAAATGTCAAACCAATCAATTTCTTATGAGTCCATCCTGTTCCATGACATCTGAGTAGCATGTAGTATAACTCCCTTCTATCCCTTTTCAAATTTGAGAGAACATTGCTTGCTTTATGCTTCAGAATGACCTTGCAATCCTTTTGTACTCTGAGAAGAATCTCCAAACCCCATATCTGATCTGAAATGGTCAAATGTGGATTCTTCATACACCTATCTTCCCAAGCATGGTACATCTGAACAACTTCTAGCATATCAAAATCAACCTGCAATTTCAACTCATTCAACTTCTCTTTTGCCAATTCATCACCATACTCAAGTCTTTCTGGCTGTTCTATGATCATAACACTTGAGTCTGAACTGGCTTCATCACTTCCTTCTTGCTCTTCTGAAGTGACAACAAAAGGTGATTCACCCACCTTCTTTCTCTCTTGTTCCACAATTTGTGCAGCTAACCTTCTATCAAACTCAATTTGTGCTGCATTCTTTGGAACAATTTCTTCTACCATAATACCCTTACCCTTATCTAATGGATCAACTGTTGGTAAGGTAGATGGTAATACCTGTGAAGAAACCTCTTTGATGATGGATGATGACTGGAATACATCAACCTCATTTGCAGGTCTGTCAACGCCCAATTATGCTTTGTCAGCGCCCAAGATACTCATGTCAGCGTTCAAATTCTTCTTGTCAACGCTCAGATTACCTGTCTCAGCGCCTCTTGCAATTTCCTCCAACATGGTTGTAAATGACAAATTTAAGTTTGTAGGAGAGACTAGAGACGTATCAAAACCTGTCTGTTTCTTCAGACTTGTTAGGGCCTCAGCAACACCCAAAGATTCACCATCATAAGAGCCCTTATCACTCACATTTATCTGTTCATCCTCCCCTTTGGAAGATTCCTCCATCCCTCTCCTTGTGCTAGCATTCTCCAAGATAACAATCCTCTCCGTCAATTGGTTGAGTTCAAGGCCTTGTGTACTGACAATATGTACCAAGTCTGCATTTTACTTTTGCAAGCTTATGCAGACAGTCGTCAATTCTATCAATGTCATTGGTTCCAATCTTCCCTCTTCTAAAATGGGTATTTGACCTCCCAAGTTAGATTCATTGGGCATGGATGAGGTCTTAATTATGGTAGGACTGTCTTGGCCAGTATCTAAGCCAGAACCAATAGTCCCAGCCTCATCCATAACACCAACCACACTTGGGGTGGTGGTTCTCTCTGCTACATTTTGCAACCTATATTGTGTTGGGGGTGAAGATGATGTGGATTGGGTGGATGTGGGTTGGTTAAGGGGTGTTTGGGTCTGTAAAGGATTGGTGTCAATGTTTAAAATAGGCACATCAACGCCAACATTTAATGTGTCAGCGTCGAAGGGTTCTTGGTCAATTTGCATATGTTGTGGTGAAGGTAAAGGTTCAGGTATTGGGTCAATTTGGGGTTGTGGGTCTGGTTGGGGTTGTGTTACTTCAATAACATCAATCATAGATGGGGATAGGGGTAGGTCACGATGTGGGGGTGAGTTCATCTTCATAAAAATTGCTTTCTTTTGCACAGGGATCTCATAAAAATCATCATGATCCCTTGTGCAGTAATTTTGCACCTCAGAAAATCATTTATAAAAATTTGGGATAAGCTAAAGTCATTTTGTTCCCTTTATATTTACACATGCCCTCAAAAATCATTTTGGAATAATTAAATTTTTGCCCAGTAGCAATGCACACAATAGCACTAGCAATAGATCTATTAAACTCATTGTGTGCAGTACACTTAGGACTCAAACATTGTATGAGGACATGTATTAGGTACTTCCAGGCTGGGGGAAACTCATGTTTATGATATTTATTTAAAGTTCCCTCATCAGGGAAAGGATAACCCAAAGCCCTTAGTCCTTGTTCTATTTCATGAATGGGGAGGGTAGTTTTACCATCAGCATCATCAAGATGCAAAGCTTGGCAAACCAAAGCTTCAGTAACCACCCATGTTCTCCCATGAACAACAGATGACAATGTAGTCACTCTATTAATTGTTGAGGAACTGACATTGTTCCAAAACTGTTTAATATGTGTGACAGGAATGAGTGGAGCATGAGAAAGAGCATACCTAATTGGGGATGCATTCAGATACGCCACCATTTGTGTGTATTGGGGAAACAGTGTATCATCAGCTTCAAGATATGCTACCATGTTGTGTTGACTCCTGAACCCCAATTCAAAATCAATTGGTTTACATTTTGGTGCCATTGTTGAAAGCTGTTTGAATGATTGATAAAGATGAAGTTATAGGAGAAAATATGGTTAGACAAGAATGATAGGTACCCTGTTTAAAATAGGAGCCAAATATATAGAAGAGTAAGTATGCATGTGATTGGTCAAAAATTAGGCAACTATTTTCAAAATACAATCATGAAAATATTGAAAAAGAATAAGTTTATCTCATGCATTAAATGAGAGTTATCTGCTCCCAAAATTACGGCCCAAAAATATGTCAAAAAGTAACAACTGGGTAGGTCCCATTGAGTGTCAACGGTCAAAAATAACCAATCAACGCCCAACGGCTATATTCTTGTCAACGTTTGCCAAAGCCATGTCAGCGTCTAAATTGGTCACAACAACGCTTGGAAAAATACTTGTCAGCGTCCAAAAATAAAAATATTTAAAAATGAAAAATGACCTTAACAAAGTAATTTATCCTAGAGAAGATAACCAAAAAGTTGATAATTATTATAGGGCGGCAAGCACTGTCCAGTTATGCACACTTGATTATGCAAGATAGACATAGCAGTCCTCTAGTGTCCCTTGCTAACCAAAATTCTTAACAACTAAGTTACCTTATAAAATCCCTTGTTACTCCCAAGTAAAACCCATGATAAAATCATTCCCAAGTCTCCCAACGGACCACAACCAATTCTAGGCCAAAAATGTCTTGGCAGCATGCATAGTATATCAACTTTGCATGCTACAGTGCCTCATGATTTAGTAAAACTAACTCATACTCACCTGTGGACACAATCTAGAATTGTGATAAGATTATCATAAGGATACCCAAAAGTCCTAAATGTTCCTAAAACCTCCCCTTAAATTGTGATATAAAAGTTGCCAAAAATATGCATGAACATAAAAATTTATGTCAAGATAGGAATATAAAATTCCAACCATCATCCATAAACAAAAACTTGCTCAAATGATCCTCCAATGATCCATAAGCAACTCTGTATCCAAGAGTAGAATGCTAACACCACTGATAGGTGTGAAAACACTCATCCTTTTACCACTTATTTCTGGCTAAAACAAGACCAAAACACGTATTTAATATCAATTGTTTGGAATTAAGCGTGGTTTTTGTGTTTATTGTGTTTTCAGAGTCAACCGGATGAATATTGAAGAAAACATGGGATTGCACGGGTTTTATCGAAGAAAAAGACTCAATACGAAGTCTATTATCCAAGAGATGCAAAAGATTTGAAGTCATTGTGCCTATTTGAAGATTTATCGAAGAATAGAGCCAAAGATGGTAGATTCATATATGTCGAAGAACTCGGGTCTATTAAACAAAAGATTATAAGACGAGTTGGAATTATTCACCGACACTTCTCAAATCCAAGTCGGAAACATTTATTTAAAGAAGCGTGAAGACTAAAGAAGAAAGAAGATAAAGAAGCCCAAACCAAAGCCCAATCACAAGCCCACCACCACAAGACTTGCCTATAAATAGGACCTTACTTCACAAAAATTCAACACTTAGTTTTTTTAGGTAGTTTGTAGTTCTTCATTTTTTTCTCTCTAGTTTTTAGAGAGAGAAAGTTCTAAACTTTCTCTCACTAGATTTCATCTTTTTCTCTTTCAAGATCAAACATTTGTATTATTTTTCATTAATCAAGTTCAAGTTTTTATCTTTTAATCTCTAATCTCATTCTTCCTTTCTTTGATTTTGATTGATTTTGGTACAAATCTCGTATGATCCGTGTTGTTCATCAATGATTTTGTGCTTAAAAAGTTAATCTTTTTATGTTTCCTTAAGTTTCTACACAAATAAGCTTTGAGATCCTTGTGCTTATTGGCTTATTTGCTAGTTTTGCTTATTTACTTTTTAAAGTTTTCTCAAAAAGTTTGTCTTTTTATCATTTGATTTAAGTTTTTGCTTATTTGAAGTTTAGATAAATTGTTATTTGAGCTTATTTAATCCGGTTCTTGTTGGATTCGTACTAGTTTTGGTAATAAGCTTAATCCATAGCTTATTGATCTTGCTTTTATTTTGGATCAAAGGAAATCGGAAAGGGTTATAAAACCCTTTCCGATCTGCACTTTCCGACCAAGCAACACCCCTTATTCCGATCGCAGTGATCGGAAAAGGGTTTTAATATTCCGATTGGTGGCATTCTTATATTCCGATCTATGGGTTTAGTTTTTCTGATTGTAGCTTTTCTTTTATGATATTCCGATCTGCACTTTATTTAGTTATTCCGATTGGGTATTGTTAGTGTATTCCGATTGTGCGAGTTTTGATACATTCCGATTGGAACCTTGTCCCTTATTCCGATCATTAGATTTTCTCAGTATTCCGATCACCCGATCGGAATATATTCCGATTTGCCCCCTTTTCTAGATATTCCGATCACTTGTTTTGCTATACTCCGATCTTACTTTCTTTTAGTGTTTTCCAATTAAGTTCATATTTTAACAAAGTTTCCAAGTGTTAGTTTTTATTGAGTGTTCATTTATTTTTCTAATATAATCTTTAAGTTTTCAAGCATTTACTTTTGAACTTGTCTTTGTAGTTTAACCTTTTTAAAGTTTTAATTTTACTCTTCGACACTTACTTAAATGCTATTAGTTTAAAAATAGATAAACAAACCAACAATTTTTTATTAACCAAGAACAAATCATTCCACTTAGAGCCGAGATCAATTCGAGGAGATACCGAGAACATAAATCTGAACCCAAGTAAAAACCATTGTATCAAATGGCGCCGCTGCCGGCTCTTCTCTTTAAGATCAACAGTTTTTTGTGAGAACTTGGATTTTGGGATCCGTTCCCCGTGAACGTTACTTTTTCACAAAAAATTTCAAAAACCCTAAAATAAATATAAAATTTTCAAAAATCCTAAAAATTAAAAAACATAAAAACCAAAAATATTTGTGCTTTGTTTTTCCCTTGTTAGTTCTTTTGCAGGTGTATGCGCACTCGATCAACGTCTTATCAAGAGCCCGAGCCTCTCGATAACTTAGACATGGCCGGTGTACAAACAACAACAATAACCCACCTTAAAACAATAATAATAACAATAACAACCCACCTTTCAACAACAATAATCACAACAACAAAGAGCCTCTACCGGATAATCGCCTGATGATTGAACTTCTGCAAGCACATGTAGAGGGTAACGATGATCCAATTGTCATACCCGCGATTGCAGCCAACAACTTTGAGCTCAAATCCGGCTTTATCCAGATGGTCTCTGCTCAACCATTCTTGGGGGGTACCATTGATGATCCGCATGACCACATCAAGAGATTCTTGCAACTCACCAATACGGTAAAATTCAATGGTGTTCCACAAGAGGTAATCCGTTTACAACTTTTTCCCTTTTCTTTAGAGGGACAAGCCCGGCATTGGCTTGCTAAGGAACCGCCACAAAGTATTCTTACGTGGACGGATTTGGAGACCAAGTTTATCAACTACTTTTTCCCACCCTCTCGTACTACCGCTTTGCGGAATGAAATCATTAATTTTGAATAAAAGTACGATGAGTTGTTTAGTGAATCTTGGGATCGTTTCAAAGATCTTTTAAGAAAATGCCCACAACATGGTTTTACCAAAGTGCACCAAATTAATACTTTTTATAATGGTTTAAGCATGAATGACCAAGATTCACTAAACAGTGCCTCGGGGGGTAATCTTTTGGCTAAGACTTCCAATGCTGCTTGGGATATCATTGAGAATAAGTCTCGTGTCCAAACCAAGAGTGTGCGGACCAATGTCGCTAGTGCTAGTACTAGTGACAGCGACAAGCGAATTGAAAAAATCACTGCGCTTCTTAAATCGCTTGCTACGCAAACCGCCAGCAACACCAACAGCATTAACGCTAAAAAAGCTAAAGACGCTCAAGTCAATGCTGTTAGCCAACCATGTGAGATATGCGGGGGTCGTCATTCTTACACCACTTGTACTACCACCCAAAACTACCCTTCTGAGAACGTGAATGCAGCATACGGTACCTATCCTCAACAAGCTCGACCTCAAGGCGACCGCAACCTGCTTAGCTACCGTTCCAACAACTATCTCTCACCACCTGGTTCTACCCCTAACAACCCAAACCAACAACAAAACCTCAACCGCCCCCCTCAACAACAACAACAACAATCTCGTGGACCATACATACCACCTCACAAACAACAACATACACCTCAAAGAAACAACCAAGTTTACCAGCAACCTGCTTATCAACCACCCGCATACAATGCTCCTCCCAACCAACCCACCGCTTTACACCAAGAAGTGGAAACCTACATGAGGACTAACGATGTGATCATGGAAAATCTTCAACAAGAAGTGCGCAACTTGAAAGCAGACCTGATGAAACAAAGGAACGATCTGAGAGCTGACATGAGAAATACTATGGATAGTCAAACGAATGACTTAAGAAACATGATGGCTAGTTTCTTCCACGGTAATCAACCCTCTTCTTCGGGTACTCTTCCGAGTAACACCGTTGCGAATCCAAGAGGGGAGATGAAAGTAATCACCACTCGCAGTGGCAAAGGTACCAAGGAACCCGAGCTTCCTATACCTCCACCGGTGGTTGTGACTAAGGAGAACGAGTCACCTGCTCCTATTCCTCATCTTTCTACTTCCCCAATTTCTCCACCTCTTACTTCTTCCCCTCCTCCACCCAAGGATGTGAGTGATCCTTCAATCCCAAAGACTTCCTCTTCTTCCAATATACCTTATCCATCTAGGTTGAGGAAAGAGAAGCTAAAAAGCAAGGATGATATTCAGGTTTCGAACTTTCTCAAAATGTTTAAACCATTGAATTTTAACATCTCCTTCGCTGAGGCTCTCGCTCACATGCCTAAGTACGCGAAAATGTTCAAAGATCTTCTTAGCGACAAGGAGAAGCTTCTTGATATTGCTAACACCCAACTTAATGAGAATTTCTCTGCAGTACTCTTAAGGAAATTGCCAACCAAGCTTGGTGATCCGGGTCGTTTCTTAATCCCTTGTAACTTCCCGGGAGTAGAGAATTGCATGGCCCTAGCCGATCTAGGTGCCAGTATCAACTTAATGCCTTTAAGTGTGTGGAAGAAATTATCTCTCCCTGAGCTAGTCCCCACCAAAATGACTCTGGAATTAGCTAACCGTACGGTTGCTTATCCAGTGGGGATAGCCGAAGACGTCTTTGTAGGAGTCGACAAATTCACTTTTCCTGCCGATTTCGTCGTCGTTGACTACGAGATGGACCCTCGTGTGCCATTAATTGTTGGTCGTCCATTCCTGAGGACCGGTCGCACTCTCATCGATGTTGAAGCCGGTGAGCTTATCATGAGAGTGGGTGACGATAAAATCATCTTCAACATGGCAAAGTTGTCTAAACAACCTTATTCCAACGAGAGTGTTAATTGTATTGACGTTCTTGATGAGGCTTGTGAAGAACACTTCCAAAATGCTTGCAAAAGTATTCCTACTTCTCTTCCCAATGTTGAGACCGTTTCCTCTATTTATTCATCACTGTCTCTATTTGGAGAAAGTGATTTCTTTTGGAAAGATCTTGAAGCCACCATGGGAGATGTGAACTTAACTAATGACGAGTCTCCCACCGATTTGGCTGACGACATGAGTTTCTTTGAAAACCTTCTCAAAGAAGACAATCTTTCTCCACCATCTCCCACGGTTATTGCTATCGATGCTCCGACTTTGAAAACACCTACAATCGAAAATCCTCCGGATTTAGAACTAAAGGAGTTGCCGCCCCATCTCGAGTACGTGTTCCTTGAAGAAGAGAAGAAGTCGCCCGTCATTATCGCGAAGGACTTGAAAGATGAAGAGAAAACTCGCCTCATCGCCGTGCTTAAAGATCCTAAGAAGGCAATTGCTTGGAAAATTTCCGACATCCGCGGAATTGATCCGAACTTTTGTACTCACAAGATTCTCATGGAAGATGACTTTAAACCCGCAATCCAGAGCCAAAGAAGGGTTAATCCTAAAATTCATGACGTCATCAAACAAGAGGTTATCAAACTTCTAGATGCCGGCTTGATCTACCCTATTTCGGATTCGCCGTGGGTAAGTCCCGTCCATTGTGTGCCCAAGAAGGGCGGAATAACCGTTGTTCCCAATGAACACAACGAGTTGATTCCCACTCGTCTCGTTACTGGGTGGAGAGTTTGTATCGATTATCGCAAGCTCAATGATGCCACAAGAAAAGACCACTTTCCTCTTCCCTTCATGGATCAAATGCTCGAGCGTCTTGCGGGTAATAACTATTACTTCTTTTTAGACGGTTTCTCCGGGTATTTTCAAATTCCCATCGATCCCAAGGACCAATAAAAGACCACATTCACTTGTCCCTATGGAACATTTGCTTACAAACGCATGCCTTTTGGTTTATGTAATGCTCCTGGGACGTTCCAAAGGTGTATGATGGCTATCTTCCATGACATGGTGGAGGACACTATGGAAGTATTCATGGATGATTTCTCGGTTTATGGCGATTCTTTCTCTGCTTGCCTTGCCAATTTAGAACGTATGCTGAAGCGGTGTGAAGACACTCGCCTTGTTCTTAATTGGGAAAAATGCCATTTCATGGTAAAAGAGGGCATCGTGCTAGGACACAAAATCTCCAAAGCCGGTCTTGAAGTAGACCGTGCTAAAATCGATGTTATCGCTAAGTTGCCTCCACCTTCAACCGTAAAAGGTGTGAGAAGTTTTCTGGGTCATGCGGGCTTTTACCGTCGATTCATCAAAGATTTTTCTCAAATCGCTCGCCCGATGACCCACCTCTTGGAAAAAGATACTCCTTTTATCTTTTCCAAAGAGTATCTTGAAGCCTTCAACTCTCTTAAGGATAAGCTAACTAAGGCACCCGTCTTGGTTACCCCTAATTGGGAGCTTCCTTTTGAGTTGATGTGCGATGCTAGCGACTTTGCTATTGGTGCGGTTTTGGGCCAAAGAGTGAACAAACACTTCCAGCCAATCCATTACGCTAGCAAGACAATGTCGGGGGCCCAATTGCATTATACGACAACCAAAAAAGAGCTTTTAGCTGTTGTCTATGCTTTTGAAAAGTTCCGACCCTATCTTGTCCTTTCCACCACAATCGTTTACACCGATCATTCCGCGCTGAAGTACTTGTTGACAAAGCAAGATTCCAAACCAAGACTTCTTCGCTGGGTTTTGCTACTCCAAGAATTTAAAATCGAAATTCGTGATAAAAAAGGAGCTGAAAACCTAGCCGCGGATCATCTCAGTAGACTTGAGGATCCTTACCAGGGGGGTCATCCGAACAAAGAAATCAATGATTCTTTTCCCCTGGAGACCTTAATGTCTATCAACTCGACTTCTGATGAAACCCCGTGGTTTGCGGACATTGCAAACTACTTGGCGGGTGGAATTCTCGTTGACGGGTTAACATCCCAGAAAAAGAAGAAGTTCTTTAACGACATTAAGACTTACTTTTGGGATGACCCGTATCTATTCAAACAATGTGCTGACTTGATTATTCGTCGATGTGTTGATGGACCGGCAGCTTTAGAAATCCTTGACGCTTGCCACAAAGGACCCACCGGTGGTCACTTTGGTCCCAACTACACCGCCAAAAAAGTGTTTGACTCGGGATTTTATTGGTCCACCATCTATCGTGATGCTCACGAGATGGTTAAACGTTGTGATGCCTGCCATAAACAAGGCAAGATCACTCATAAAGATGAGACGCCTCAAAATTTCATACAAGAATGTGAAATCTTTGATGTTTGGGGTATCGACTTTATGGGGCCATTCCCTTCATCTAAAGGAAACAAATACATCCTTGTTTCCGTTGACTACGTTTCAAAATGGGTTGAAGCCAAAGCTTTACCTACTAATGATGCAAGGGTGGTTTGTAACTTTTTGAAATCGCTGTTCGCTAGATTCGGCGTTCCTCGTGCTATTATCAGTGACCGCGGGACTCATTTTTGCAACGATCAATTTGCAAGAGTCATGGCTAAGTATGGTGTCAATCACCGTATTTCCACCGCCTATCATCCCCAAACCAATGGGCAAGCCGAGATATCCAATCGTGGATTAAAGCGAATTTTGGAGCGTACTGTGGGAGAGCATCATGCTGCGTGGGCCGATAAGTTAGATGATGCTCTGTGGGCTTTTCGTACCGCATACAAGACTCCGATTGGTTGTACACCATATCGTCTTGTGTACGGGAAAGCATGCCACCTTCCCATCGAGCTGGAACATAAGGCGCACTGGGCCTTGAAGTGGGCTAACCTCGACATCAACAAAGCCGGTGATCATCGCAAGATTCAACTCAACAAGCTCAACGAACTGAGGAATGAAGCTTATGAGAACTCGCTGATCTACAAGGAGAAGACGAAGATCCTTCATGACGCAAAAATCAAGAACCGAGAGTTACACGTTGGTGATCAAGTCTTACTTTTTAACTCTCGGTTGAAGATCTTCTCTGGCAAGTAGAAGAGCCGCTGGTCTGGTCCATTCACCGTTGCCAAAGTCTTTCCATATGGGACCATTGAGCTTTCTCAGCCAAATGGGCCCAATTTCAAAGTGAATGGCCAGCGTCTGAAGTTGTACTATGGTGAGGACATCTCTCAGGAGATGATTCCATCCCTCACCACGTTCCCCGTGAACTAATTTTGGGTCGAGTCAGGCTCGTGACTCGGTTATCAAAAACAAGCGCTACTCGGGAGGCAACCCGAGTATCTATCCTTTTATGTTTTTACCTCCTAAGTGTAGGGGGACCTGTATAGGTGTTTGTTTTTGTGTGGTGATGTGATTACAGGGATGAATGCACTTTTGGAACCTTTGAAGAACCGTGCTCCCGTGTTATCCGAAATCCGGTTCTATCTCTCAACTATCGTGATTCAATTTTCTTCATACTCACATATTGAAATTGATCACTTTAGTCGTCTCTTCCTTAATTTGAGTTAACCAACGTGCACAATGTCATAAGTGTAGGGGAGACTTTTCCCACATGCTTAAACATTGAGGACAATGTTTATCTTAAGTGTAGGGGGGACTTCTATCGAAGTTTTAAGTGGACTTTTCTATGAAAATGCCTTCATTTAACCGGAAAATCATCTTTTTCAACATTTTTCAAATTTTTAACTAACTTTGGCCATGTAGTCGTAATTCTTAAATTTTTATCGTTGCTTTCATATGTATATATCCCGCAATAAAGTCAAAAATATTAATAAAGTGGTGTAGCTAGTTTAGAAGTCCTTGACATATTAGGCCTGTTGCGATTATTTTGACTCAACCCGAATAGACTTATCCAAGTTTATTCTAGCTAGTATCCTTAACCATGTAGACCTTAATCGGTTTATTAGGCTAAGCATCCACGAGTCTCATTACTTGAGATTTTAAATTGTGGAGAACGAGAAATGATAGAGTCAATTATAAGTCAATATTCTTGCGCAAGCTCACTTGGTGTAATTATTTGCCTATTCTCCCATCACTTGCTAATAATTTATCTGCAATAAGTAAGGTCGTACGATTTGAAAAGTTACTTAGCTTCTAGCCCAAGATCGTTTAAAAGTTGCTTGGTAATGATAAGATTTCATAGCCAAGGCATAACTTATGAAGCGGGGCGCGAAGATTGGCGAGTCCGAAAAGGTCCTAACAAGGCATGAGGATTCCATTTTATTGCTGAAGATCCAAAGTGATGTGAAAAGCATTATTCCCAAAATCAATATGAAGGATCAAGACTCACGACGAAAAGCAATCAACTCCCATAAAGATCATGGAGAAGTCTATCCGAAAAGACCCTAACAAGGTATGAGGATAAATAGATCCAAGTCCGAAAAGGAGGCGGATCGTTGTATCTCGAAATCCCAATTAGAGATTGAAGAAATAATCATGAAGTCGTGGTCAACAAAGTTGGAGTACCCCTCAAAAGTCTCCAAGTGAAGAAACTCTATTACGATGAGAAGACCATTATCTCAAGAACGTCTCTCAAGATATGAAGTATGAAGTACATGCCAAATATCGGCCCGAGAAAGGTCTCAAATCGCGAACCAAGTTATGCCAAGATATGAACTTTTTGATATCCAGAGAAGCAGTTTTAAGAGATTTTGTCCTTTAGCTAACTATTGATCAAATCGTCCTACTTTGCTTTCAGCCTAAATAAACTATCGAAATAAGTCCAAAAATGCATCTTCATGATCATTCTAAGACAAAAATAAAATATAAGATATACACCTAGGAATAAGGGAGTTTAAGCATTTAATTAAGCCATGTGTGTAAGTGTTTGATTTGCTAACTTATAATAACAATGATCTCGTTTTTAAGCTTAGTTTAGGGAACGTGAAACTTGAGGGTGATAAATCTTCGCAGCACCAAAGCCCTAATGTAAGTCCTTGATCTCTTTGCAAGTTATTTCCATCCTTTTGTTTACTTTAAAGTTTTAATTTCTCTTAGTACTTTCATTTTTGTTTAGTAGTATCTTAATAAGGCCAAGGTTGATTGATTATGAGAAAAGTGTAAATGTGCTTTGTCACTAAGCATTGCATGAGGGCATGGCAATGGTTAAGTGTAGGGGATTTGATAGGTGTGAAAACACCCATCCTTTTACCACTTATTTCTAGCTAAAACAAGACCAAAACACGTATTTAATATCAATTGTTTGGAATTATGCGTGGTTTTTGTGTTTATTGTGTTTTCAGAGTCAACCGGATGAATATTGAAGAAAACATGGGATTGCACGGGTTTTATCGAAGAAAAATACTCAAGACGAAGTCTATTGTCCAAGAGATGCAAATGAATTGAAGTCATTGTGCCTATTTGAAGATTTATCGAAGAATAGAGCCAAATATGGTAGATTCATATATGTCGAAGAACTCGAGTCTATTAAACAAAAGATTATAAGACGAGTTGGAATTATTCACCGACACTTCTCAAATCCAAGTCGGAAACGTTTATTTAAAGAAGCGTGAAGACTAAAGAAGAAAGAAGATAAAGAAGCCCAAACCAAAGCCCAATCACAAGCCCACCACCACAAGACTTGCCTATAAATAGGACCTTACTTCACAAAAATTCAACACTTAGTTTTTTTAGGTAGTTTGTAGTTCTTCATTTTTTTCTCTCTAGTTTTTAGAGAGAGAAAGTTCTAAACTTTCTCTCACTAGATTTCATCTTTTTCTCTTTCAAGATCAAACATTTGTATTATTTTTCATTAATCAAGTTCAAGTTTTTATCTTTTAATCTCTAATCTCATTCTTCCTTTCTTTGATTTTGATTGATTTTGGTACAAATCTCGTATGATCCGTGTTGTTCATCAATGATTTTGTGCTTAAAAAGTTAATCTTTTTATGTTTCCTTAAGTTTCTACACAAATAAGCTTTGAAATCCTTGTGCTTATTGGCTTATTTGCTAGTTTTGCTTATTTACTTTTTAAAGTTTTCTCAAAAAGTTTGTCTTTTTATCATTTGATTTAAGTTTTTGCTTATTTGAAGTTTAGATAAATTGTTATTTGAGCTTATTTAATCCGGTTCTTATTGGATTCGTACTAGTTTTGGTAATAAGCTTAATCCATAGCTTATTGATCTTGCTTTTATTTCGGATCAAAGGAAATCGGAAAGGGTTATAAACCCCTTTCCGATCTACACTTTCCGACCAAGCAACACCCCTCATTCCGATCGCAGTGATCAGAAAATGGTTTTAATATTCCGATTGGTGGAATTCTCATATTCCGATCTAAGGGTTTAGTTTTTCCGATTGTAGCTTTTCTTTTATGATATTCCGATCTGCACTTTATTTAGTTATTCCGATTGGGTATTGTTAGTGTATTCCGATTGTGCGAGTTTTGATACATTCCGATTGGAACCTTGTCCCTTATTCCGATCATTAGCTTTTCTCAGTATTCCGATCACCCGATCGGAATATATTCCGATTTGCCCCCTTTTCTAGATATTCCGATCGCTTGTTTTCCTATACTCCGATCTTACTTTCTTTTAGTGTTTTCCAATTAAGTTCATATTTTAACAAAGTTTCCAAGTGTTAGTTTTTATTGAGTGTTCATTTATTTTTCTAATATAATCTTTAAGTTTTCAAGCATTTACTTTTGAACTTGTCTTTTTAGTTTAACCTTTTTAAAGTTTTAATTTTACTCTTCGACACTTACTTAAATGCTATTAGTTTAAAAATAGATAAACAAACCAACAATTTTTTATTAACCAAGAACAAATCATTCCACTTAGAGCCGAGATCAATTCGAGGAGATACCGAGAACATAAATCTAAACCCAAGTAAAAACCATTGTATCAACCACCTGCACATTTAGATTAAAAACCACAAAACTAACATTGTTGCTGACAACGCCCCGATAACACTTGTCAGCATTGAGGAAAGCTTTGTCAGCGTTAGACAAATATATTGTTGACAACGTCACAATAACACTTATCAGCGTTAAAGTAACCTTTGTCAGTGTTAGAAAAATATAGTGGAAAATCTAAATGCTCAAAAAGACCAATAACAATGCATTATCTTGTACATACTTTTACAAAAAGACTCCAAAACACATATTATGTGAGATTGATCATTCCAATACTTGTTACCAAGTATTGAAACCTTCTAGCATGAAAAGGTTTAGTTAGTAAATCTGACACATTTTCTTCTGTGTCAACCCTATCTAGTTGTATTAAACCCTTTTCAAAACAATCTCTTATAAAATGGTGTCTAATTTCTATGTGTTTAGTTTTAGAATGATGTACAGGATTCTTAATAATGCATAAGGTGTTGTTATTGTCAACAAATATCTTGGTATGCATGAAATTATACCCATAGTCCAACAGCTGGTTCTGAATCCATAAAACTTGTCCACCAAGCAGCTGCAGCCACATACTCTGCTTCAGTTGTAGAATTAGCCACCACTGTTTGTTTCTTGCATTGCCAAGATATCAACCTGCTCCCAAGAAACTGACATCCACCAGTTGTGGATTTTCTATCAAACTTATCACCTCCATAGTCACTGTCTGAATATGCAATAAGCTCCAAAGGTGAATCTTTTGGATAACACAAGCCAAGACTAGGATAGCATCTTGGGTACCTAAAGATTCTCTTGACAGCATAAAGGTGACATTCTTTGGGAGTCACTTGATGGCGTGCACAAGCACACACAGCAAACATGATGTCAGGTCTGGAGGCTGTGAGATACATCAATGATCCAATCATTGATCTATAGTGCCTGACATCCACATCTTTTCCATCTCCAATCTTTCCCCAAGGGTGTTCTCTATCCATAGAAGTAGTAGCCCTCTTTTCATGTGGAGAAAAGCCAAACTTCTTCAAGATCTCTGCCACATATTTATCCTGGGAGATGAAGATACCATCTTCTTTCTGCTGAACTTGTAACCCTAGAAAGATGTTCATCTCCCCCATTGCACTCATCTTGAATTTGTCTTTCATGAGTTTGGAGAAATCCTCACTCATCTTTGGATTGGTAGATCCAAAGATGATATCATCAACATAGACCTGAACAAGTAGAACATCCTTACCAATCTTCTTTTTAAACAATGTCTGATCTATGGTGCCCCTTTTGAATCCATTGTCCACCAAATAAGTAGACAAAGTACCATACCATGCTCTTGGGGCTTGATGAAGTCTATACATAGCCTTCTTGACTCTATACACCTTGTCTGGATTCTCTGGATTCTCTGGATCCTCAAAACCGAGAGGCTGCATCACATATACCTCCTTAACAATTGTTCCATAGAGGAAGGCACTCTTGACATCCATTTGATAGACAGTGAAGCCCATGCATGATGCATAGGCTAGAAAGATCCTTATAGCTTCAATCCTTGCAACTAGTGCAAAGACCTCCTCATAGTCTATCCCCTCCTCTTGTGAATATCTCTGAGCCACTAATCTTGCCTTGTTTCTGACCACAATACCTCTTTCATCTCTCTTGTCTCTTAGAACCCATCTTGTCCCAATAGGTCTGACATACCTGGGACAATCAACCAGCTCCCAAACATCTTGAATTGCAAATTGGTGAAGCTCATCCTGCATTGCTTCCACCAAACTTGGTTCTTTGAGAGCATCAAAGATCTTCTTGGGTTCTTGTTGTGACAGAAAACAGGCAAACAAACATGCTTGCACAAGAGGGGTATCAACCTTCTTGTGAATATTGGCAATAAATCCACCAAGACCTTGATGAGATCTTCTAGTCTGAACAAGAGTCATAATATCACCAATGATTTGAGAATTAGGGTGATTCTTCATAGTAGAAGTGAGAACTCCTCCTTCAAAAAGTCTGGTGTCTTCAATCTTATTATCCATGTTGCCAATATCTTCTTCTTCAGACTCTCTTTCATCAATATGAGGATTAACCTCTTCATATAAATTGAAAGGTTCACCCTGTTCAAATGTAGAAGAGAAAAGATGCGCAAAAGTGTTGTCAACGCCTGAACCTTGGTTGTCAGCGTTTGGGTTGTCAACGCGTGAATTGGTGTTGTCAACGTTTGAGCCATCAACGTCTGAATTTGTCCTGTCAGCGTTAGATTTGCCTTTGTCAGCGCCTAAAGGACCATGCATGTTGTTATCTGGTGGTACTTGGGTACCACTATTATTCTTTCCAACAGCAGCAGCAGCAGCAAAAGCATCTGTCCATATGGGAATTGTGACATACTCTAGTATAGGAGATGACTTTTCTGCTTGTGATCCAACCTCTTCATTAACCTGTGTACCTGAAACATCAACAACTTGTTCTTCCACAACATTTGAAGTTACCTTCACAATGTCTGGATTAGTGACAGGCATATAATTTAAAGTCCTAGATAAAGGTTCCAAGTCAAACAACCAATTTGGACCACTTTCAGGATCACTAGGTTTACTCTCTAAAAACCTAACATGTACTCTTTCAAGTATACGTTTTTCCTTTTTAAGATAAACCCTATATCCTTTGCTCTGCACTGAATACCCCATGAAATAGCCTTCATCACCTTTTACACTAAATTTACCTAAGGCATCACTAGTATCAAGTACAAATACATGACAACCAAAAGGTCTAAGAAAACCAATATTAGGTTTTCTTCCCCAAAGTAATTCATAAGGTGTTTTGTTATGTATCTTGTTGACCAATGCTCTATTTTGAACATAGCATGTTGTATTCACAGCCTCAGCCCAAAAAGCTATGGGGAAATGAGCATCAGCCAACATAGTTCTGGCTGCTTCAATTAGGGTTCTATTCTTCCTCTTAGCAACCCTATTTTGCTGGGGGGGGGGGTTCTGGCAACACTAAACTGCCTAGTAATCCCTTTCCTGGCACAAAAATCATCTAAGACTTTATTTCTAAATTCACCACCATTATCATTCCTAAGCATTTTAACTTCATTACCAATCTTCTTCTCAATCTAAGTGATAAAGTCAATTAAAGTGTCAGCTGTATCACTCTTCATAGCTAAAAAGAAAGTCCAAGTAAACCTAAAAAAGTCATCTGTGATGACAAAGCAGTATGATTTACCATTCAAACTCTCTATATTGGTTGGACCAAATAGGTCTATATGAAGCAAGTGAAGTGGTCTAGTACTAGAGTGCACCTGTTTAGACTTGAATGAGACCTTGTGCTTTTTGCCTTTAAGACATGCAACACAAAAGTTGTCATTGTGGAAAGCCTTTTCAGGCAAACCATCAACTAAGCCAAGTCTCACAAGCCTGTTTATATTCTTAAAGTTTATGTGCCCTAGTCTCCTGTGCCATAGATTACTTTCATCTACTAAAGCTTTAGCATAAAAACATGACATAGTGTTATTCATCCTAATCCTATTCAAATTCACATTATATATGTCTTTATGTCTAGGTGTTCTATAGTCAATATATTTCTCATCTGGGATCTTATAATCCTTGCTTTACACCAAGCATTCAGTGTCAGTAAACAGAACTTTATTTTTGTTATCACAAACTTGTGATACACTAAAAAGATTGTAATCAAGTTCCTTTACCAAAAATACGTTCTCAAAACGCAAATTCTTGTTGAGAAGTGTTCCTTTGCCTGTGATAGTTCCATATCCGCCTCCAAAGTAAACCTTATCACCATCCTTGATGGGAGTGAAGTTAGTGAGATAATCTTCCTTCCCTTTCATGTGCCTTGAGCATCCACTGTCCCAATATTCATAATCATTGACATGTTTTTGAATGCCCTACACATAAAGAAAACAAGTTAGTTTTCTTTGGGAACCCAAGCCTTAGCATACTTGGATTCATCTGGTTGTTCAACAAGAACAGACTTAGTTCTTATAACAACCCCTTGTTCATCCCTCTTTGGATGAAATACCCAGTTAACCCCAATAGGTTTTGTAATGACCTTTTAAATGTAATTAAATCTGTTGCAGGTCATTCAAATCCCATTATCATTAGGGTTTTGATCTTTCTTAGGTCTCCATGTCATGCTTGAAGAAGCTTTAGACCCCTTACCCTGTGGTTAAAAATATTTAGGTCTGGTCACGTTTCTGTCAGCGTTGGATTTGGTCTTGTCAACGCTGCAGTTACCCTTGTCAGCGTTGAACCTAGGGTTTGCTACAGAAACCCATTGCCTATTAGACCAAGTATTTGTCTTTTGAAATGGTCTTTGTCCATGAGTGTTAGACCCTCTAGTGAACTTGTGGACTTTGCTGCACACAAGGTTTGGGTCTGACAACGTTTGACTTTCTAACAGCATTGACCTTGGAAGCGTTGACACACTTATATGCTAAATGTGAAAAGCTACCACAAGTGTAATAGGATTTTCTAGACATAACCCTAGGTCTAGAAGAGAAGAAGCACGTTCCATCATTGCTAACTTGGCTCTTAGGTGACCTAGTATTCCTATACATCTCTGCATACTTAATGCTAGGTTTTCTAACAGTGTTTGAGCCAAGGTCAGCAGCCTTACCAGTGATTGGGTTTGTTACCTTAATGGGAGTTGACTCATTAGGACTTTCACATAACAAGCCTCCCTTAACAAATAAGGTAGGGTTGGCTTTCTTCCATTCATTCAAGTCAGTCAACTTCTGTTGATACTCTTCAACTGGGGTAATGACTCTTGGTGGAGGAATGAATTCCTCCACTTGGAGTTCCGGTAAACCAGTCCAAGATAGGTCCTTTTGTTGGACACCATAAAAGTCACCAGGTGGTGCTGGAACCACAGAGTAGTCTTTCATCCCAATCCCAGTCATGTCCTTAGGTTCCCTTTGTTTATTAACACATTCTCCTAGGGTTTGTGTGGCCTTATCAAATCTCTGAATTTTAAGGCCAATATTATCTTTATTCTTAATGGCCCCATCTAACTTAGCATGTAACTCACCATTAACCATTTCCATGATGCTCCTAATATCATTACTAGCATTCAACTCATGTTTTAAGATATTTATTTTATCTTTTAAATCAAATTCCATTTTCTTGTATTCAGAAACTGTCTTCTCAGTTTGAGTGAGAGCTAATTGATAGTTAGACAGTTTGCATCTCTCAGTACTCATATCATCTAATAATCTTAACACCTCTTTGTTAAGTTTCGCAGTATTTAACCTACAACCCTTACTACAAAAAGCATCATCGTATACCTCATTATCTGATGAAGAGGAGGAGTGTGCCATGAGAGCATATTGAACATGCTATTCTTCTTCAATCTCAGCAACCAAAGCTTTATCCTCTTCCACATCCTTAGCCAAATAGCTCCAATGCCATCCCATACCATCAATTTCTTGAACTACAACCATGGCCTTAGGATCCTGGGCCTTAACAATTTGGCTTGAGGGTTTGCCAGCATCAGATCTTCTAGGAGATTTGCATTCCCTCATGAAGTGCCCCATACGATGACAATTGTAACATTCAACCTTGGATTTATCAAATCCAGCAGTGTCCTTTGCATTGAAGATCATCTTCTTCTTAAACCTTCTATTCCACCTGTTTGCTCTTATACTGGCAAGAGCCATGTTCCACTTAATATCCATCTCTTCCAAGTGCTCATCAGTTATCTGCTCAATGTCCTCATATGTAATCACTGAACCATTGGGCAAAGAAGCAATATAAGCACATACAGTATCTAGATCTAAACTAGCAGGTTTAACTCTTGGTGAGTCACTTTTGTATGTGTCAGCGTCTGAATAGGAGGCGTTGATAAGACATGTTTCAACGTTGACACATGATGATCCAGTGACTGGATGCATGTAAGAGTCCTTCTGATTAAATTGACCTTCACTATGTGAGAAGAAGGCCATATTACTGTTGGTAGACTTGCTTCCATGCTCCAAAAGAGTTTCATTCTCCAATAGCCTCAGTTTGTTGTAGATATCATCAAAAGTAGAACTTTTGTGAGTGTTGTTGGCAAGTATAGATCTTGCCTCAATCTTCCACGCCTCACCAAGACTTTTAAGAAAAGTGGCATTAATGTCAACATCACCAAGTTGTGTCCCCATGAAGGACAATTTGCTTGTAATGTCAAGAAATCTGCTTCTCACACTGCTAAGCTTCTCATTAGGTTGAGCCTTGAAGACAGCATAATCATGCATGAGTTGCTTCTTCTTCTCTTCCTTAGTATCATCATTACCACCATATGCAACTTCAAGAGCTGCCCAAAGGTCCTTTGCAGATTCATAACCTCTGTATTTATGCTGGTTCTCTTGTCCCAAAGAGAGTTTCAGAATATTTAGGGTTTTCATATCAACCCTTTTCTTTGATATGTCTTCACCAGACACAGATCTACCATCATCAGGTTTTTCTTTCTTATCTGCTTCTGAACATCCAGCAACAGCTGTTCTTGCAGCAATGGCATTAGCAATCTTTTGAGCTTTATTGAATGTGTTTCCATATTCAATAATCTTCCAGAGTGTGTAGTCATAGATCCTCAGATATTGCTCAAAGTTGAATTTCCACAATTCAAAGTTGGTTGCATCAAGCATGGGAATCTTGATGTTTGGTAAAGGTGAGGAGGAGGAGGTTACTTCTGCATTTGACATGATGTTTTTAGGGTTTTGTGAAAATTAGGGTTGTGGTGGTTTTAGGGTTCTTGTGTTCTTTAAGATCAAAAGTTCCTCAACAAGCTCTGATACCACTTGTTGATCCCAAACTTAGATCGATTTAGCTTTATGTATACGAGATTAGATCAAGTAATACACTTAGAGAAACCATTTTATATGTATATGACAATCTAAGTGTTATGCGGAATTAACACTTAAACAAGAACACACAAGATGTAAACAAACTTTCACTTTGATTAACGATATCAAATTTGCTTGCAATGAAAGTGTTTAACGTATGAAAACTTACTATATTGAACAATAACCTAAAGGTCTTCTTTTATAGACTTAAGAAGCCTTGTATAATAATCTACGTATCAACAATTCTAGGTAAAGATAAATATAGAAAATACATTGTTGTTCCTATCTTTACTAGAAGTAATCTAGAATATAATAAACGTGTAGATCATATCCTTCCATCAGTGCTTGTCTTTAATGTATCAACGCTTGACTTTGCCTTGTCAACGCTTGATCTGTCAGCGTTTGTTTTGTTCCTATCAACGCTTGTTTTAGTCTTGTCAGTGCTCAAGTAGACTGGCTATATTTTATTCCCAACACAAAAGACCATTTTCCCTTGCCCTTTGATATGAGTGTATTTACTCATATCATTTGTAGCTAAAAACAATGAAATTATGCATTTATTATATCAAATATGCCTTGGAAATGCTTGTTTCTTGTTTGAATGTGTGTAGGTACCAAGTTCACGAAAATCGATGAAAACCGGCACGAGTTTGATGAAAAAGATTGAAGAAGCCAAAATCGAGCTCGATATGAGTGGATTTAATCATTTATCGAGAAAACGGTCTTAGTGGGTCCCACAATTGAGTAAATGGGCTCAAAATCCCATTTAAATCAAAGAGTTATTTGAAGATTCAAATGGAAATCCAATAAGCCCAATAATGATTTACAAACGGATGGATAGGATTCTTGGGCCTCAAGCCCAGTTGCTTAATTCACTGAAATGAAAAGGTTGCAAGTTTATGGGCTTAGGGTTTGCTCCTGTTAAAAACGTGTGTATACAAGCTATAAATCACAACATTCACTCAGTCAAACCGTTTCATCTCACACTTTTACTTTTTCTCACCAAACGTTTATTCTCCCATTTACCTTGTTTTTTACGTCACACAAATTTCATCCACTCACCTTTTCACAAATAAATATAAACCGTTTCAATTTATTATTCACCTACTCACCAAACGTACACACACATCACGTTTTCTCTCTCATTAAATAAATCCATTCGATGTTACCAATGCCCTTCTTCCCCAAACTTTTCAACCCTAAAAACCTGTAAAAGTTCTACTGTTCAAAAACCCTAGGATGGTAAAAAGTCAAATTTATTTAGGGCTTTTTACTTATTCGATTAATTCAAGTAAAGGGGATTAAAACCCCCCATTTTTAAGGAAGAGAAAAGATGGAGAGGGGATCCTACGTGGCTTTTTATTATTGGATGCTACACATCACATCTCAAAATCCACCAATCACAGGCTCCAAAAGAAGCACAACTAGCACACGGATGCCACGTTGGCGATCCGTGTGCTAGGTTGTATCATCACAGCCATTCGTTTCAAGAAAGAGAATAGAGAGATTGATTTAAAGGCTGAAAAAAGAAAAGAATATTCTCAAGGAGATCCGAATATCCGCTCCTCAGCAAGCCTAGGGAGGCTATAAAAACCCCCATTATTTCCTTGTAAATCATCCTTTACTTTTTATTTAATATTATGCTGTTAAATTAGTGGTAGGATTAATGTTGTATTTCTTTTAATAAATCTTGTATTAAATTTGGTTATTAATAAAATCAGTCAGTTATTTCAATTGGTGCATCGTTTTACTTTTTCTTTACTGCTTTTTACAAGTTAATCTTATTACTGCTTCAAAAGTATAATATTGGTGATGATGAAAATAAGCTAATTAATAGCTTTATTTTTTTTATTAAAAGTAAAAAGGATTAAAATAACTTTTCCCCACTGGAAAAGTTATATATGAATCTATTTGGTTCAATGGAGGTTGTTTGGAGTTTGTTTGAAGGTTACTGTGTTCGTGGTGTTGTTTGATGGCGAATGGTGGTTCTCGAATCGGTTCTTAAGGTTGCTCAGCGCATACCTTTTTCTCAACGGATTCTTCAAAAGGTGCGATTCGTTTTTAATTTTTGTTTGTTTAATTTATGTTTAGTTTGTACGCTGAATATTGTTTGTTAGTTTTATATGTTACAAAGTAAGTTACAGATTGATTTTAGATGATATAGCATAATGATTTGTTAGCTTTTATCTGTTCTGTTTAAGTTTCATGTTAAAATGTTTATCTGAGTTTTAAGATTGTGGTTAAGTTGGATAACTGAAATTGAGATTTTAATGGATGAGATAAACACCCTGCCATATTCTGATTATTTTGCTAAAATTGATACATTAGTTTGATTTTCTGTAAATGGGATTTTACATGTCTGATTAAAAGTTGAAGGTATGCAAATGATATTTTGGAATGTAGTTCAATATGGAATTAAGTTTTGTTTGCTATGAGATTTATCAAGTCACGTTTAAGTTGTTTTCTTTATTTTCATTGCTGAAATTAAAAGATTTGCGAAGACTTGTAACTGAGTTGATTACTGCTGATAGGATCTGCTGTTTCTTTTGTTACTGAGTTGATTTTTGTTACTGTTGTGCTGATAGGATCTGCTTGATTTTTGCTAGATATAGATTGAGCTTAATTCAGTTTGCTTTTGGTATTGTTTTGCTGAATTATTTGTTTCATTGTAATAATGATTAGTTCTGCTAAAACTTGGTGTTTGTTTTATTTGTTTGTTTAGCTTTCGGTTCTATTGATCTATTTTTAGCTTATCAGATTAATTTATCTGATAAGCTCACAAAGCTGATTCCTATCAGCTTATGCAAATAAGCTCACTCAAAGTCTTTCCTAAGACTTATTTTTCAGAAAGTTGTCAAAAGAAATTTATCCAAAAATTTATGTCCCTCACGGGACTAGAACCCGTGACCTCCTGGTCACACACCCAACGTGATAACCACCAGGGCACCATGCCTTTTTAGTTCTACTTTCAGTAGTATCATTAATATAGTGTTATTTATTTGGCAGCTTTTGTTTTAGTTTAAGTTTAATTGTCACGTTTTTATTTAATATAACTTTTTATTTCTTTATATTAAAGTAAATTTTTAATAAAAAGTAGTTTAAAAATAAATTAAAAATAAAAAAATGTTTTTATTTAAATAGTTTAATTAGTTTAAATTTAAGTTAGTTTAATTTTTATAACTTTAGATTTAAATAAAAAAAATAGTTTTTAAATAATTTGTTTAAAGTAATTTTTAATAATAAAGTAAATTAGTTTATAAGTTATCTCATTAAGTAGAATTAAATTTTTATAGAGTTTTAATTAGATTAATTTTTAAATAGTGTTTTATTTTTAATTAAGTGTTTGTAGAATTTTAAATAGGCGGGGTTTACGATTCATGCACTTTAGGATAAATTTAAATAGCTTAAAATTTGTAGATTTTAATTTGTAGTTTAAAAACCACGAACCAATTCAAATCGATTGTCCAAATCAAAACAAAACGTCTCAAATTCATAAGATCTCCGTGTACAACGAACTCGACTCACTCACGTGTTTAATTGAATTCGTCATTGGTATTATTAGACTATTACTTTTTCCTAAAGGTAATTTTCTAATTTACCCTATAACGTATATCAAATAAATCACTATACAATCAACGACACATCAAAAAATTTGGCGCCGCTGCCGGGGAATCTTGTGTACGATTCGTTTTTGTGGAGATTTATTGATCGTGGATTTGAAGACCCTTTCCGTCCTCAGAAAGTTTTGTTATTTTTCTATTATATAGTATGTATCGTTTTTCTCGTTTTTTGTGAATAATATATTGTATTACGTAGAACAATAATTTTAAATACTTTTCAAATAAGCCTTAGTTGGGATTTCATCACCTAGCTATTGTATTCGAACCCAAAACAAAAATAAAGGCAAAATAGATAAATACTAATAAGAAGTTCGAACTCGATTTATACAAACTATAAGGTGGGTATAAGGCGACGTGCTATAAAAGGCCGTCTAAGGAAAAAGGTTTTTAAGTGCTTTGTGCCACCTCGTTTCCCCGCTTGCTTGTGCGTATATTGAGAGGGACGACCTATTATTGGTTTGCCGACTCAAGTAGTAATAAATCTTATTTTTTGTTGTTTACTTATTGAACCTCGAGAAGTTTAGGTTTTCACCTATCGTTTCAAAGTCGACCAAGGGTAATTTACTTCCATAGTAGTTATCCTTATTCCTTTTTTTATCGATCATTATTGATTGAGCAATACCAAATTAAAATACCAAAAATAATCTTCTTCTTGTCTAATTTCTTTTCTTCAATCCTCTAAATTCTCGTCTTTGTAGTGTATGCAATTACGTTCTTCTCGTCTTGTGATTGATTTTAATAGGCTTGAAAACATTCCTCGTAGAAATAGAAATCGTCAACAACGAATAGTGGAACCCGAGATTCCACCTAATGTTGTAGAGATGGCCGATAACCGAACAATGGAGGAATTGCTCCGTGCACCCACCGAAGGGTATGGGGAAGCAATCGTTGTGCCGGCTATTTTGGCGGATCATTTTGAGATTAAGACGGATCTTGTAGCGCTCATTCGTGCCGACCAATTTCGTGGCAATGAGACCGATAGCCCGCATTCTCACATACGGAATTTTAATCGAATTACCTCGACTCTCAAGTTTAGAGATGTGCCGAATGACGTGATTAAGCTCATGCTTTTTTCGTACTCGCTCGAGGGTAATGCTAAGCTTTGGTATGAGAAAGAACCACCGGGTTCGATTTTAACTTGGGATGATTTAGTGTCAAAGTTTATGAATTATTTCTTTCCACCGTCCAAGACAACACACTTTAAAAATGAGATCACTAGATTTGAACAAAAAGTGCATGAATCGTTTGGGGTTGCTTGGGAAAGATTTAAAGATTTGTTGAGACAATGTCCACACCACGGTTTCTCGGAATTGCATCAAATAAATACTTTCTATAATAGGCTTAATATGATTGAACAAGATTCTTTAAATGCCGCCGCGGGTGGTAATCTTTTAAAAAAACACCGAGAGACGCGTGGAGAATAATTGAGGATAAGTCTAGAGCACAATATTCACGAAACACACCGGTTGTTTCCAATGTGAATTCATCTAATATCGAGATTGCTAGATTGGACTCTAAGATTGACACGCTTTTGAATGAGTTTAGGAAGAATCCTCATGGATCGATTAATATGATTGAGAATGTTTGTGTATCATGTGGTGGAGCACATCCTAATTATGCTTGTTTAAACGCGGGGTTTGATCAAGCTAGTGCTTTGGCCGCGACGGGAACTTATGGCTCCAACGGTCAAGTTCCTCGTCAAAATCATGTTGCTCCACCGGGTTTTCCACCGGTTCAAAATAGGTACAACAATGGTAATAATGGGAATAATTTTAACCGTGGTAACCAAGGGAATTTCAATCAAGGAAATGGGTTTAATGCTAATCAAAACAATCAAGGTTTTCAAGGGAACAACCAAAATGATTTGTCAAGCTACATGAAATCAAATGAGGCAAATATGAAAGCTTTTCAAAATAATATTCAAGGGCAAATTAATACTTTGAAACTTGATTTTCAAAATACGATTAAAGGGCAAAACAATAAGATTGAGCTTAATCAACAAAGGCTAGAGCAAAACCAAAATCGTATGCAACAAAATTTGGAACAAGGTCAAAACAAATTGCTTTCGATGTTTGAATCTTTTATGAGTCAACCTTCCTCGTCTTCGGGTGGCTTACCTAGTAACACCATTCCAAACCCGAAGGGTGAGATGAAAGCTATAACCACACGTAGTGGGAAAGCTTTAGACGGACCTTTGCTTCCACATGTGAGTACCTCTACGGTGAGGGAAGTGGAGCAAGAACCCGAGGTGGTTAAAGAAAAGGAAATTCCTATTCCACCAAAGGTAAACCAATTGCCTATTCCGGAACCCGAGCTTCCGAAGACTAAACCCACACTACCCTACCCTTCGAGACTTAAGCAAGAGAAGCTCCGCGAAAAGTCCAATGCTCAAATGGCTACTTTTGTAGAGATGTTTAAGAATATGCATATTAATGTCAGTTTCGCGGATGTATTGCTTCACATGCCTAAGTTTGCTTCGACAAATAAGAGATTGATAAATGATAAAGGGAAATTGGTTGAAGTGTCTACATCTTTAGATGCTAATTGTTCCGCGGTTCTTACACAAAAGCTTCCCAAAAAGCTTGGAGACCCGGGCAAGTTTGTGATACCATGTGATTTCCCTAATATGGAAGAATGCTTAGCTTTAGCCGATCTTGGTGCTAGCATTAATTTGATGCCTCTTTCCGTGTGGAAAAGGTTATCACTTCCCAAGCTTACACCTACTAAGATGACTCTCGAGCTAGCGGATCGATCGATCGCCTTACCAAAAGGTATAGCCGAGGACGTGTTTGTCAAAGTAGGGAAACTCGTCTTTCCAACGGACTTTGTGGTTTGCGATTATCCCGAAGATTCTCGTGTACCACTAATTTTGGGAAGATCGTTTTTGATGACGACTAGTGCTTTAGTTGACATGAAAGCGGGGAAATTGACATTAAGAGTTGATGATGAAAATATCACGTTTGATATTGGTCATATCTATAAATTTTCTTCCAAGTACTACGATGAATCAATTAATCAAATCGATGTGATTGATGTTACTTGTAAAGAATATTCTCAAGAAGTGCTTGGATTTCGGCTAATTCCGAAAGTGGCAATCCTTCTTTATCGGATCCTATTATTGCCCTTTCGTCTCCACCCCTTACTCCATTTGGGGCTAGTGATTTTATCTTGGAGGAGGTGGATGCTTTTCTTAGCACACCGGATTTGCTAACTTCATATGATGAAGAATATCATGATATTGAGGGAGATATCGATTTACTTGAAGCCTTTTTGAATGAAGATCCTTATGAATCGCCGCCTATGGATTTGAAAGTTGTGAATGAAAATGAGACTAAAGTGAAAACATCTATTGAGGAAGCACCCGAATTAGAACTTAAGGAGTTACCCACTCATTTGGAGTATGCTTTTCTTGAGGGATCGGATAAGTTACCGGTAATAATTGCTAAGGGATTAAAGGAAAATGAAAAGGATGAGCTTATTAAAGTGCTTAAAAACATAAACGGGTCATTTCATGGAAAATCTCCGACATTAAGGGTATAGATCCCAAATTTTGTACTCATAAAATTCTAATGGAGGATGATTATAAACCCGCTATCCAACATCAAAGAAGGGTCAATCCAAAGATTCATGAGGTGATCAAAAAGGAAGTCACTAAACTTCTAGACGCCGGAATGATCTACCCTATCTCGGATAGTCCATGGGTTAGCCCCGTGCATTGTGTTCCAAAGAAAGGAGGAATGACGGTTGTTACTAATGAGAATAATGAATTGATTCCTACTAGACTTGTGACCGGTTGGCGTGTTTGTATTGATTATAGGAAACTTAATGATGCCACTAGGAAGGATCATTTTCCATTACCTTTTATGGATCAAATGTTAGAGAGACTAACGGGGAATGAATTCTATTGCTTTTTGGATGGATTTTCCGGCTATTTCCAAATCCCCATTGACCCTCGTGATCAAGAAAAGACCACATTCACTTGTCCTTATGGAACATTTGCCTATCGTCGCATGCCTTTTGGACTATGCAATGCTCCGGGGACGTTCCAAAGGTGCATGAAGGCTATTTTCCATGATATGATCGAGAAAACCATGGAAGTCTTCATGGATGACTTTTCGGTTTTTGGGGAATCTTTCACTTCATGTCTCTCTAACCTTGAAAGAATGTTGCAACGTTGTGAGGAAACTAATCTTGTGCTTAATTATGAGAAATGTCACTTCATGTGCAAAGAGGGAATTGTGTTAGGACATAAGATCTCTAAGGCCGGTATTGAGGTTGATAGGGCTAAAATCGACGTGATTGCCAAATTGCCTCCACCTACCACCGTTAAAGGAGTAAGGAGTTTTCTCGGCCATGCCGGCTTCTATCGTCGTTTTATACAAGACTTCTCTAAGATAGCTCGGCCTATGACCCATCTTTTGGAAAAAGAGACTCCTTTCATCTTTTCGGATGAGTGTATTCAAGCCTTTGAGATGCTTAAAAAGAAGTTAACCGAATCTCCAATCTTAGTTGACCCGGATTGGGATCTACCTTTTGAAATTATGTGTGATGCTAGTGATTACGCGGTAGGTGCGGTTTTGGGGCAACGTAAGCTAAAACACTTCTTGCCTATACACTATGCAAGTAAGACTATGACGGATGCTCAAACAAAGTACACTACAACGGAAAAGGAGTTTCTTGCCGTTGTGTATGCTTTTGAAAAGTTTAGACCATATCTCGTCTTTTCTCAAACCATATTGTATACGGATCACTCGGCTATCAAATATCTTCTTAGTAAACAAGATGTTAAGCCGAGGTTGCTCCGGTGGATTCTCCTCCTTCAAGAATTTAATGTCAAAATTCTAGACAAAAAAGGAGCCGAGAATCTCGCGGCCGATCATTTATCTCGACTTGAGAATCCTCACCAAAGCGATCGAGAGAACAAGGAAATCAATGAAACATTTCCGCTCGAGACGCTTGGTATGATTGCTTTTCGTGGTGATGATAGTACCCCATGGTTTGCGGACATCGCAAATTACCATGCGGGGAAGTTTGTGATCAAGGGTATGTCGTCCCAACAAAAACGAAAGTTTTTCAAGGATATCTCCTACTACTTTTGGGACGACCCCTATTTGTTTCGTGTGTGCGCGGATCAAGTGATTCGTAGGTGCGTGTTTGGCAAAGAGGCTCAAGATATCCTTAAATCTTGTCATGAGGGACCCATCGGGGGACATCATGGTGCTAACGCCACCGCGAAGAAAGTCTTTGATGCCGGCTTCTTTTGGCATTCCATATATCGTGATGCCCAAGACTTGATCAAGACTTGTGATGCTTGTCAACGTCAAGGAAAGAACTCACAAAGGGATGAAATGCCTCAAAACATTATTCAAGTTTGTGAAATCTTTGACATGTGGGGGATCGATTTTATGGGGCCGTTTCCATCATCAAAAGGAAACAAATACATTCTCGTAGCCGTGGACTATTTGTCTAAATGGGTTGAAGCTAAGGCTTTGCCCACGAATGATGCTCGAGTTGTGGTGAAATTTTTGAAACAACTCTTTGCTAGGTTTGGAACTCCGCGGGCTATTATAAGTGATCGTGGGACCCATTTTTGTAATGAACAATTTGAAAAAGTTCTAAAGAAATATGGTGTCACTCATCGACTTTCTACGGCTTATCACCCTCAAACGAGTGGTCAAGTGGAGGTTTCAAACCGAGCTCTTAAAAGGATTTTGGAGCGTTCTATTGGAGAAAATCGCACTTCATGGTCGGATAAATTGGACGATGCATTGTGGGCTTTCCGTACGGCTTACAAGACGCCAATTGGTTGTACACCATTTAGGTTGGTCTACGGAAAAGCATGCCACTTGCCAATTGAACTCGAACATAAGGCGTATTGGGCTCTTAAGCATTGTAACTTTGATTTGAGGGCCACGGGTGATCATCGCAAGGTTCAATTGGATGAACTAAGTGAATTAAGGGATCAAGCTTATGAAAATTCTTTGATCTACAAAGAGAAGACTAAGAGGATTCATGACTCTAAGATCAATAACCGCATTTTCAATGTTGGTGATCAAGTCCTCTTATTCAACTCTAGACTTAAGATTTTCTCGGGCAAGCTTAAATCACGTTGGTCCGGACCATTCACCATTGCACAAGTTTTCCCTTATGGCACCGTTGAGCTAGCTCAAAAAGACGGGCCTAACTTTAAGGTAAATGGTCATCGTATGAAACATTACTTTGGAGGGGACATACCTACGGAGGTTGTCCCGGATCTTCAAACTTTCCCTAAGGACCAATGAATGCGGGGATCGAGTCGAGCTCATGACTCGGTTAACAAAAACGAGGTGCCTTGTGGGGGAGTCCCATACATTCTATCTTCTTTCTATTTTCTAACACCTAATAAGGCTTGATCTTTCAAGCTCGTGCTCGTGTTTTGTTGTGTTGTGATCTTAGGTATGACCCTAATATTTGAAGACTCTCGTGTTCGGTTTTTGCCGGTCCACTTGATCTTCCATTCTTTGAACGCCAAAAAGGGGCACACTTTCTTACCCTTGATTTTTATCGACTAACGTTTTATCTTGAGGCATACTTAATAAACGGCTTATAGATTTGCGTACTCTTTCCATGCTAGGAGTTTGCATTAGACTCTTCGTGTCTTAGCAAGGGGGTGTTACTCTTGAGCTAAGAAACATTGAGGACAATGTTTGGTTTTAGCATGGGGGAGTCATTCGATATAATCGCTTGCAATTGCTTTTGTCGTGTCCAAACGTGTAGTTTTTCTCATTTTTCATAAAATTTTAAAATTTTTAGTGTTATTTTTTTTAAGTTTTAATAAATAAAATAAGTGTTTTTGACACGAATGTAGACTTTCAATAAGAATAGTTTTTGACTCGACTTGGTTTTTAACCTTATCTTTTCCTTAACGTATTTAAATTAAGTTTTGCTAGGCTATTATATAGGGAGCTTTAAAACGCGAAGGTCTTAATTCATACGAGTTAAGGACAAGAACTTTTCCCAAGCTCCTATAATTGATCCTAGAAAGTCGTTTATCAAGAGAACTTAAAACGCAAATTCTAAAACTTGCAAAAGTATAAGAAGTTGCAAGATCCTATAGATGACTTGAAAACCCAAAACTTTGATTTAATAGGCTAAGTATCCATTGATTTCATTCTTGGAATTTTACAATATGGAGAACAAGAGATGATAGAGCCAATTATAAGTGTGGTATTCTTTCGGGAATTTATGTGAGTTAATTATGAGCCTATTCTCCCATCACTTGTTAATAAATTTTAATTGCAATAAATAATGTTGAACGATTTGAAAAGTTACTTAGCTTCTAGCCCAAGATCGTTTAAAAGTTGCCCGGTATGGATTAAAGTTCATAGCCAAGGCATAGCTTATTGAAGCGGGATGCGAAGATTGGCAAGTCCAAAAAGGTCCTAACAAGACATGAGGGCTATGTTTTATCGCTAAAGATCTCAAGTGATGTGAAGACTCATTTATCAAAAATCAATATGAAGGATCGAGACACACGACGAAAAGCAAAATACTCCCAAAAAGTCATGGAGAAGTCTATCCAAAAAGACCAAAATAAGGTATGAGGATAAATGAAGCCAAGTCCAAAAAGGAGGCGGATCGTTGTTAATCAAAATCCCAAATACAGATTGGAGAAAAATGAAGAAGTCGTGGTCCAAGTATGAATCTCTCAAAACTTCAAGTGAAGAAATATTATGAAGAGAAGACCATTATTTCAAGAACGTCTCTAAAGGTTGGAAGTATTAATTCATTGCCAAATATCGATCCGAGAAAGGTCTCAAATCGCGAAACAAGTTATGCCAAGATATGAACTTTATGAGAGCCCGAGAAGCAGTTTTAAAAGATTTTGTCCTTTAGCTAACTATTGATTAAATCGTTCACTTTATTTTCGGCCTAATAAATTATCGAAATAAGTCAACAATGCATCCTCGTGATCATTTAAGACAACAATAAAATATAAGAGATACACATAGGAATAAGGGAGTCTAAGTGATTAATTAGCCCACATGAGTTTGTGTTAGTCTACCAACTTATAATAACAATGATCTTGTTTTTGCACTTGGCATGGAAAAGTGAAAAGTCGAGGACGATGAATCTATTTGAGCTTTTATGATCCTTAAAGTTATTTTATGTCTTTGTAAAATAAAATGTCAAAAGTTGAATAATGGTGTTGATATAGTTTTATTTTATCATTGCGTGAGGACACGGCAATTGTTTAGCATGGGGGAATTAGTCAATCGATATAATCGCTTGCAATTGCTTTTGTCGTGTCCAAACGTGTAGTTTTTCTCATTTTTCATAAAATTTTAAAATTTTTAGTGTTATTTTTTTTAAGTTTTAATAAATAAAATAAGTGTTTTTGACACGAATGTAGACTTTCAATAAGAATAGTTTTTGACTCGACTTGGTTTTTAACCTTAGCTTTTCCTTAACGTATTTGAATTAAGTTTTGCTAGGCTATTATATAGGGAGCTTTAAAACGCGAAGGTCTTAATTCATACGAGTTAAGGACAAGAACTTTACGCAAGCTCCTATAATTGATCCTAGAAAGTCTTTTATCAAGGGAACTTTAAAACGCAAATTCTAAAACTTGCAAAAGTATAAGAAGTTGCAAGATCCTATAGATGACTTGAAAACCCAAAACTTTGATTTAATAGGCTAAGTATCCATTAATTTCATTCTTGGAATTTTACAATATGGAGAACAAGAGATGATAGAGCCAATTATAAGTGTGGTATTCTTTCGGGAATTTATGTGAGTTAATTATGAGCCTATTCTCCCATCACTTGTTAATAAATTTTAATTGCATTAAATAATGTTGAACGATTTGAAAAGTTACTTAGCTTCTAGCCCAATATCGTTTAAAAGTTGCTCGGTATGGATTAAAGTTCATAGCCAAGTCATAACTTATTGAAGCGGGATGCGAAGATTGGCAAGTCCAAAAAGGTCCTAACAAGACATGAGGGCTATGTTTTATTGCTAAAGATTTCAAGTGATGTGAAGACTCATTTATCAAAAATCAATATGAAGGATCGAGACACACGACGAAAAGCAAAATACTCCCAAAAGTCATGGAGAAGTCTATCCAAAAAGACCAAAATAAGGTATGAGGATAAATGAAGCCAAGTCCAAAAAGAAGGCGGATCGTTGTTAATCAAAATCCCAAATAAAGATTGGAGAAAAATGAAGAAGTCGTGGTCCAAGTATGAATCTCTCAAAACTTCAAGTGAAGAAATATTATGAAGAGAAGACCATTATTTCAAGAACGTCTCTCAAGGTTGGAAGTATTAAGTCATTGCCAAATATCGATCCGAGAAAGGTCTCAAATCGCGAAACAAGTTATGCCAAGATATGAACTTTATGAGAGCCCGAGAAGCAGTTTTAAAAGATTTTGTCTTTTAGCTAACTATTGATTAAATCGTTCACTTTATTTTCGGCCTAATAAATTATCGAAATAAGTCAACAATGCATCCTCGTGATCATTTAAGACAACAATAAAATATAAGAGATACACATAGGAATAAGGGAGTCTAAGTGATTAATTAGCCCACATGAGTTCGTGTTAGTCTACCAACTTATAATAACAATGATCTTGTTTTTGCACTTGGCATGGTAAAGTGAAAAGTCGAGGACGATGAATCTATTTGAGCTTTTATGATCCTTAAAGTTATTTTATGTCTTTGTAAAATAAAATGTCAAAAGTTGAATAATGGTGTTGATATAGTTTTATTTTATCATTGCGTGAGGACACGGCAATTGTTTAGCATGAGGGAATTAGTCAATCGATATAATCGCTTGCAATTGCTTTTGTCGTGTCCAAAGGTGTAGTTTTTCTCATTTTTCATAAAATTTTAAAATTTTTTGTGTTATTTTATTTTTAAGTTTTAATAAATAAAATAAGTGTTTTTGACACGAATGTAGACTTTCAATAAGAATAGTTTTTGACTCGACTTGGTTTTTAACCTTAGCTTTTCCTTAACGTATTTGAATTAAGTTTTGCTAGGCTATTATATAGGGAGCTTTAAAACGCGAAGGTCTTAATTCATACGAGTGAAGGACAAGAACTTTTTGCAAGCTCCTATAATTGATCCTAGAAAGTCGTTTATCAAGGGAACTTTAAAACGCAAATTCTAAAACTTGCAAAAGTATAAGAAGTTGCAAGATCCTATAGATGACTTGAAAACCCAAAACTTTGATTTAATAGGCTAAGTATCCATTGATTTCATTCTTGGAATTTTACAATATGGAGAACAAGAGATGATAGAGCCAATTATAAGTGTGGTATTCTTTCGGGAATTTATGTGAGTTAATTATGAGCTTATTCTCCCATCACTTGTTAATAAATTTTAGTTGCATTAAATAATGTTGAACGATTTGAAAAGTTACTTAGCTTCTAGCCCAAGATCGTTTAAAAGTTGCTCGGTATGGATTAAAGTTCATAGCCAAGGCATAACTTATTGAAGCGGGATGCGAAGATTGGCAAGTCCAAAAAGGTCCTAACAAGACATGAGGGCTATGTTTATTGCTAAAGATCTCAAGTGATGTGAAGACTCATTTATCAAAAATCAATATGAAGGATCGAGACACACGACGAAAAGCAAAATACTCCCAAAAAGTCATGGAGAAGTCTATCCAAAAAGACAAAAATAAGGTATGAGGATAAATGAAGCCAAGTCCAAAAAGGAGGCGGATCGTTGTTAATAAAAATCCCAAATAAAGATTGGAGAAAAATGAAGAAGTCGTGGTCCAAGTATGAATCTCTCAAAACTTCAAGTGAAGAAATATTATGAAGAGAAGACCATTATTTCAAGAACGTCTCTCAAGGTTGGAAGTATTAAGTCATTGCCAAATATCGATCCGAGAAAGGTCTCAAATCACGAAACAAGTTATGCCAAGATATGAACTTTATGAGAGCCCGAGAAGCAGTTGTAAAAGATTTTGTCCTTTAGCTAACTATTGATTAAATCGTTCACTTTATTTTCGGCCTAATAAATTATCGAAATAAGTCAACAATGTATCCTCGTGATCATTTAAGACAACAATAAAATATAAGAGATGCACATAGGAATAAGGGAGTCTAAGTGATTAATTAGCCCACATGAGTTCGTGTTAGTCTACCAACTTATAATAACAATGATCTTGTTTTTGCACTTGGCATGGAAAAGTGAAAAGTCGAGGACGATGAATCTATTTGAGCTTTTATGATCCTTAAAGTTATTTTATGTCTTTGTAAAATAAAATGTCAAAAGTTGAATAATGGTGTTGATATAGTTTTATTTTATCATTGCGTGAGGATACGGCAATTGTTTAGCATGGGGGAATTAGTCAATCGATATAATCGCTTGCAATTGCTTTTGTCGTGTCCAAACGTGTAGTTTTTCTCATTTTTCATAAAATTTTAAAATTTTTAGTGTTATTTTTTTTAAGTTTTAATAAATAAAATAAGTGTTTTTGACACGAATGTAGACTTTCAGTAAGAATAGTTTTTGACTCGACTTGGTTTTTAACCTTAGCTTTTCCATAACGTATTTGAATTAAGTTTTGCTAGGCTATTATATAGGAAGATTTAAAACGCGAAGGTCTTAATTCATACGAGTTAAGGACAAGAACTTTTCGCAAGCTCCTATAATTGATCCTAGAAAGTCGTTTATCAAGGGAACTTTAAAACGCAAATTCTAAAACTTGCAAAAGTATAAGAAGTTGCAAGATCCTATAGATGACTTGAAAACCCGAAACTTTTATTTAATAGGCTAAGTATCCATTGATTTCATTCTTGGAATTTTACAATATGGAGAACAAGAGATGATAGAGCCAATTATAAGTGTGGTATTCTTTCGGGAATTTATGTAAGTTAATTATGAGCCTATTCTCCCATCACTTGTTAATAAATTTTAATTGCAATAAATAATGTTGAACGATTTGAAAAGTTACTTAGCTTCTAGCCCAAGATCGTTTAAAAGTTGCTCGGTATGGATTCAAGTTCATAGACAAGGCATAACTTATTGAAGCGGGATGCGAAGATTGGCAAGTCCAAAAAGGTCCTAACAAGACATGAGGGCTATGTTTTATTGCTAAAGATCTCAAGTGATGTGAATACTCATTTATCAAAAATCAATATGAAGGATCGAGACACACGACGAAAAGCAAAATACTCCCAAAAAGTCATGGAGAAGTCTATCCAAAAAGACCAAAATAAGGTATGAGGATAAATGAAGCCAAGTCCAAAAAGGAGGCGGATCATTGTTAATCAAAATCCCAAATAAAGATTGGAGAAAAATGAAGAAGTCGTGGTCCAAGTATGAATCTCTCAAAACTTCAACTGAAGAAATATTATGAAAAGAAGACCATTATTTCAAGAACGTCTCTCAAGGTTGGAAGTATTAAGTCATTGCCAAATATCGATCCGAGAAAGGTCTCAAATCGCGAAACAAGTTATGCCAAGATATGAACTTTATGAGAGCCCGAGAAGCAGTTTTAAAAGATTTTGTCCTTTAGCTAACTATTGATTAAATCGTTCACTTTATTTTCGGCCTAATAAATTATCGAAATAAGTCAACAATGCATCCTCGTGATCATTTAAGACAACAATAAAATATAAGAGATACACATAGGAATAAGGGAGTCTAAGTGATTAATTAGCCCACATGAGTTCGTGTTAGTCTACCAACTTATAATAACAATGATCTTTTTTTTGCACTTGGCATGGAAAAGTGAAAAGTCGAGGACGATGAATCTATTTGAGCTTTTATGATCCTTAAAGTTATTTTATGTCTTTGTAAAATAAAATGTCAAAAGTTGAATAATGGTGTTGATATAGTTTTATTTTATCATTGCGTGAGGACACGACAATTTTTTAGCATGGGGGAATTAGTCAATCGATATAATCGCTTGCAGTTGCTTTTGTCGTGTCCAAACGTGTAGTTTTTCTCATTTTTCATAAAATTTTAAAATTTTTAGTGTTATTTTTTTTAAGTTTTAATAAATAAAATAAGTGTTTTTGACACGAATGTAGACTTTCAATAAGAATAGTTTTTGACTCGACTTGGTTTTTAACCTTAGCTTTTCCTTAACGTATTTGAATTAAGTTTTGCTAGGCTATTATATAGGGAGCTTTAAAACGCGAAGGTCTTAATTCATACGAGTTAAGGACAAGAACTTTTCGCAAGCTCCTATAATTGATCCAAGAAAGTCGTTTATCAAGGGAACTTTAAAACGCAAATTCTAAAACTTGCAAAAGTATAAGAAGTTGCAAGATCCTATAGATGACTTGAAAACCCAAAACTTTGATTTAATAGGCTAAGTATCCATTGATTTCATTCTTGGAATTTTACAATATGGAGAACAAGAGATGATAGAGCCAATTATAAGTGTGGTATTCTTTCGGGAATTTATGTGAGTTAATTATGAGCCTATTCTCCCATCACTTGTTAATAAATTTTAATTGCAATAAATAATGTTGAACGATTTGAAAAGTTACTTAGCTTCTAGCCCAAGATCGTTTAAAAGTTGCTCGGTATGGATTAAAGTTCATAGCCAAGGCATAACTTATTGAAGCGGGATGCGAAGATTGTCAAGTCCAAAAAGGTCCTAACAAGACATGAGGGCTATGTTTATTGCTAAAGATCTCAAGTGATGTGAAGACTCATTTATCAAAAATCAATATGAAGGATCGAGACACACGACGAAAAGCAAAATACTCCCAAAAAGTCATGGAGAAGTCTATCCAAAAAGACCAAAATAAGGTATGAGGATAAATGAAGCCAAGTCCAAAAAGGAGGCGGATCGTTGTTAATAAAAATCCCAAATAAAGATTGGAGAAAAATGAAGAAGTCGTGGTCCAAGTATGAATCTCTCAAAACTTCAAGTGAAGAAATATTATGAAGAGAAGACCATTATTTCAAGAACGTCTCTCAAGGTTGGAAGTATTAAGTCATTGCCAAATATCGATCCGAGAAAGGTCTCAAATCACGAAACAAGTTATGCCAAGATATGAACTTTATGAGAGCCCGAGAAGCAGTTGTAAAAGATTTTGTCCTTTAGCTAACTATTGATTAAATCGTTCACTTTATTTTCGGCCTAATAAATTATCGAAATAAGTCAACAATGCATCCTCGTGATCATTTAAGACAACAATAAAATATAAGAGATGCACATAGGAATAAGGGAGTCTAAGTGATTAATTAGCCCACATGAGTTCGTGTTAGTCTACCAACTTATAATAACAATGATCTTGTTTTTGCACTTGGCATGGAAAAGTGAAAAGTCGAGGACGATGAATCTATTTGAGCTTTTATGATCCTTAAAGTTATTTTATGTCTTTGTAAAAGAAAATGTCAAAAGTTGAATAATGGTGTTGATATAGTTTTATTTTATCATTGCGTGAGGATACGGCAATTGTTTAGCATGGGGGAATTAGTCAATCGATATAATCGCTTGCAATTGCTTTTGTCGTGTCCAAACGTGTAGTTTTTCTCATTTTTCATAAAATTTTAAAATTTTTTGTGTTATTTTTTTTTTAAGTTTTAATAAATAAATAAGTGTTTTTGACACGAATGTAGACTTTCAATAAGAATAGTTTTTGACTCGACTTGGTTTTTAACCTTAGCTTTTCCTTAACGTATTTGAATTAAGTTTTGCTAGGCTATTATATAGGGAGCTTTAAAACGCGAAGGTCTTAATTCATACGAGTTAAGGACAAGAACTTTTCGCAAGCTCCTATAATTGATCCAAGAAAGTCGTTTATCAAGGGAACTTTAAAACGCAAATTCTAAAACTTGCAAAAGTATAAGAAGTTGCAAGATCCTATAGATGACTTGAAAACCCAAAACTTTGATTTAATAGGCTAAGTATCCATTGATTTCATTCTTGGAATTTTACAATATGGAGAACAAGAGATGATAGAGCCAATTATAAGTGTGGTATTCTTTCGGGAATTTATGTGAGTTAATTATGAGCCTATTCTCCCATCACTTGTTAATAAATTTTAATTGCAATAAATAATGTTGAACGATTTGAAAAGTTACTTAGCTTCTAGCCCAAGATCGTTTAAAAGTTGCTCGGTATGGATTAAAGTTCATAGCCAAGGCATAACTTATTGAAGCGGGATGCGAAGATTGTCAAGTCCAAAAAGGTCCTAACAAGACATGAGGGCTATGTTTATTGCTAAAGATCTCAAGTGATGTGAAGACTCATTTATCAAAAATCAATATGAAGGATCGAGACACACGACGAAAAGCAAAATACTCCCAAAAAGTCATGGAGAAGTCTATCCAAAAAGACCAAAATAAGGTATGAGGATAAATGAAGCCAAGTCCAAAAAGGAGGCGGATCGTTGTTAATAAAAATCCCAAATAAAGATTGGAGAAAAATGAAGAAGTCGTGGTCCAAGTATGAATCTCTCAAAACTTCAAGTGAAGAAATATTATGAAGAGAAGACCATTATTTCAAGAACGTCTCTCAAGGTTGGAAGTATTAAGTCATTGCCAAATATCGATCCGAGAAAGGTCTCAAATCGCGAAACAAGTTATGCCAAGATATGAACATTATGAGAGCCCGAGAAGCAGTTTTAAAAGATTTTGTCTTTTAGCTAACTATTGATTAAATCGTTCACTTTATTTTCGGCCTAATAAATTATCGAAATAAGTCAACAATGCATCCTCGTGATCATTTAAGACAACAATTAAATATAAGAGATTCACATAGGAATAAGGGAGTCTAAGTGATTAATTAGCCCACATGAGTTCGTGTTAGTCTACCAACTTATAATAACAATGATCTTGTTTTTGCACTTGGCATGGAAAAGTGAAAAGTCGAGGACGATGAATCTATTTGAGCTTTTATGATCCTTAAAGTTATTTTATGTCTTTGTAAAATAAAATGTCAAAAGTTGAATAATGGTGTTGATATAGTTTTATTTTATCATTGCGTGAGGACACGGCAATTGTTTAGCATGAGGGAATTAGTCAATCGATATAATCGCTTGCAATTGCTTTTGTCGTGTCCAAACGTGTAGTTTTTCTCATTTTTCATAAAATTTTAAAATTTTTTGTGTTATTTTTTTTTTAAGTTTTAATAAATAAATAAGTGTTTTTGACACGAATGTAGACTTTCAATAAGAATAGTTTTTGACTCGACTTGGTTTTTAACCTTAGCTTTTCCTTAACGTATTTGAATTAAGTTTTGCTAGGCTATTATATAGGGAGCTTTAAAACGCGAAGGTCTTAATTCATACGAGTTAAGGACAAGAACTTTTTGCAAGCTCCTATAATTGATCCTAGAAAGTCGTTTATCAAGGGAACTTTAAAACACAAATTCTAAAACTTGCAAAAGTATAAGAAGTTACAAGATCCTATAGATGACTTGAAAACCCAAAACTTTGATTTAATAGGCTAAGTATCCATTGATTTCATTCTTAGAATTTTACAATATGGAGAACAAGAGATGATAGAGCCAATTATAAGTGTGGTATTCTTTCGGGAATTTATGTGAGTTAATTATGAGCCTATTCTCCCATCACTTGTTAATAAATTTTAGTTGCATTAAATAATGTTGAACGATTTGAAAAGTTACTTAGCTTCTAGCCCAAGATCGTTTAAAAGTTGCTCGGTATGGATTAAAGTTCATAGCCAAGGCATAACTTATTGAAGCGGGATGCGAAGATTGGCAAGTACAAAAAGGTCCTAACAAGACATGAGGGCTATGTTTATTGCTAAAGATCTCAAGTGATGTGAAGACTCATTTATCAAAAATCAATATGAAGGATCGAGACACACGACGAAAAGCAAAATACTCCCAAAAAGTCATGGAGAAGTCTATCCAAAAAGACCAAAATAAGGTATGAGGATAAATGAAGCCAAGTCCAAAAAGGAGGCGGATCGTTGTTAATAAAAATCCCAAATAAAGATTGGAGAAAAATGAAGAAGTCGTGGTCCAAGTATGAATCTCTCAAAACTTCAAGTGAAGAAATATTATGAAGAGAAGACCATTATTTCAAGAACGTCTCTCAAGGTTGGAAGTATTAAGTCATTGCCAAATATCGATCCGAGAAAGGTCTCAAATCGCGAAACAAGTTATGCCAAGATATGAACATTATGAGAGCCCGAGAAGCAGTTTTAAAAGATTTTGTCTTTTAGCTAACTATTGATTAAATCGTTCACTTTATTTTCGGCCTAATAAATTATCGAAATAAGTCAACAATGCATCCTCGTGATCATTTAAGACAACAATTAAATATAAGAGATTCACATAGGAATAAGGGAGTCTAAGTGATTAATTAGCCCACATGAGTTCGTGTTAGTCTACCAACTTATAATAACAATGATCTTGTTTTTGCACTTGGCATGGAAAAGTGAAAAGTCGAGGACGATGAATCTATTTGAGCTTTTATGATCCTTAAAGTTATTTTATGTCTTTGTAAAATAAAATGTCAAAAGTTGAATAATGGTGTTGATATAGTTTTATTTTATCATTGCGTGAGGACACGGCAATTGTTTAGCATGAGGGAATTAGTCAATCGATATAATCGCTTGCAATTGCTTTTGTCGTGTCCAAACGTGTAGTTTTTCTCATTTTTCATAAAATTTTAAAATTTTTTGTGTTATTTTTTTTTTAAGTTTTAATAAATAAATAAGTGTTTTTGACACGAATGTAGACTTTCAATAAGAATAGTTTTTGACTCGACTTGGTTTTTAACCTTAGCTTTTCCTTAACGTATTTGAATTAAGTTTTGCTAGGCTATTATATAGGGAGCTTTAAAACGCGAAGGTCTTAATTCATACGAGTTAAGGACAAGAACTTTTTGCAAGCTCCTATAATTGATCCTAGAAAGTCGTTTATCAAGGGAACTTTAAAACACAAATTCTAAAACTTGCAAAAGTATAAGAAGTTACAAGATCCTATAGATGACTTGAAAACCCAAAACTTTGATTTAATAGGCTAAGTATCCATTGATTTCATTCTTAGAATTTTACAATATGGAGAACAAGAGATGATAGAGCCAATTATAAGTGTGGTATTCTTTCGGGAATTTATGTGAGTTAATTATGAGCCTATTCTCCCATCACTTGTTAATAAATTTTAGTTGCATTAAATAATGTTGAACGATTTGAAAAGTTACTTAGCTTCTAGCCCAAGATCGTTTAAAAGTTGCTCGGTATGGATTAAAGTTCATAGCCAAGGCATAACTTATTGAAGCGGGATGCGAAGATTGGCAAGTACAAAAAGGTCCTAACAAGACATGAGGGCTATGTTTATTGCTAAAGATCTCAAGTGATGTGAAGACTCATTTATCAAAAATCAATATGAAGGATCGAGACACACGACGAAAAGCAAAATACTCCCAAAAAGTCATGGAGAAGTCTATCCAAAAAGACCAAAATAAGGTATGAGGATAAATGAAGCCAAGTCCAAAAAGGAGGCGGATCGTTGTTAATAAAAATCCCAAATAAAGATTGGAGAAAAATGAAGAAGTCGTGGTCCAAGTATGAATCTCTCAAAACTTCAAGTGAAGAAATATTATGAAGAGAAGACCATTATTTCAAGAACGTCTCTCAAGGTTGGAAGTATTAAGTCATTGCCAAATATCGATCCGAGAAAGGTCTCAAATCGCGAAACAAGTTATGCCAAGATATGAACTTTATGAGAGCCCGAGAAGCAGTTGTAAAAGATTTTGTCCTTTAGCTAACTATTGATTAAATCGTTCACTTTATTTTCGGCCTAATAAATTATCGAAATAAGTCAACAATGCATCCTCGTGATCATTTAAGACAACAATAAAATATAAGAGATGCACATAGGAATAAGGGAGTCTAAGTGATTAATTAGCCCACATGAGTTCGTGTTAGTCTACCAACTTATAATAACAATGATCTTGTTTTTGCACTTGGCATGGAAAAGTGAAAAGTCGAGGACGATGAATCTATTTGAGCTTTTATGATCCTTAAAGTTATTTTATGTCTTTGTAAAATAAAATGTCAAAAGTTGAATAATGGTGTTGATATAGTTTTATTTTATCATTGCGTGAGGATACGGCAATTGTTTAGCATGGGGGAATTAGTCAATCGATATAATCGCTTGCAATTGCTTTTGTCGTGTCCAAACGTGTAGTTTTTCTCACTTTTCATAAAATTTTAAAATTTTTAGTGTTATTTTTTTAAGTTTTAATAAATAAAATAAGTGTTTTTGACACGAATGTAGACTTTCAGTAAGAATAGTTTTTGACTCGACTTGGTTTTTAACCTTAGCTTTTCCTTAACGTATTTGAATTAAGTTTTGCTAGGCTATTATATAGGGAGCTTTAAAACGCGAAGGTCTTAATTCATACGAGTTAAGGACAAGAACTTTTCGCAAGCTCCTATAATTGATCCTAGAAAGTCGTTTATCAAGGGAACTTTAAAACGCAAATTCTAAAACTTGCAAAAGTATAAGAAGTTGCAAGATCCTATAGATGACTTGAAAACCCGAAACTTTTATTTAATAGGCTAAGTATCCATTGATTTCATTCTTGGAATTTTACAATATGGAGAACAAGAGATGATAGAGCCAATTATAAGTGTGGTATTCTTTCGGGAATTTATGTAAGTTAATTATGAGCCTATTCTCCCATCACTTGTTAATAAATTTTAATTGCAATAAATAATGTTGAACGATTTGAAAAGTTACTTAGCTTCTAGCCCAAGATCGTTTAAAAGTTGCTCGGTATGGATTCAAGTTCATAGACAAGGCATAACTTATTGAAGCGGGATGCGAAGATTGGCAAGTCCAAAAAGGTCCTAACAAGACATGAGGGCTATGTTTTATTGCTAAAGATCTCAAGTGATGTGAATACTCATTTATCAAAAATCAATATGAAGGATCGAGACACACGACGAAAAGCAAAATACTCCCAAAAAGTCATGGAGAAGTCTATCCAAAAAGACCAAAATAAGGTATGAGGATAAATGAAGCCAAGTCCAAAAAGGAGGCAGATCATTGTTAATCAAAATCCCAAATAAAGATTGGAGAAAAATGAAGAAGTCGTGGTCCAAGTATGAATCTCTCAAAACTTCAACTGAAGAAATATTATGAAGAGAAGACCATTATTTCAAGAACGTCTCTCAAGGTTGGAAGTATTAAGTCATTGCCAAATATCGATCCGAGAAAGGTCTCAAATCGCGAAACAAGTTATGCCAAGATATGAACTTTATGAGAGCCCGAGAAGCAGTTTTAAAAGATTTTGTCCTTTAGCTAACTATTGATTAAATCGTTCACTTTATTTTCGGCCTAATAAATTATCGAAATAAGTCAACAATGCATCCTCGTGATCATTTAAGACAACAATAAAATATAAGAGATACACATACGAATAACGGAGTCTAAGTGATTAATTAGCCCACATGAGTTCGTGTTAGTCTATCAACTTATAATAACAATGATCTTTTTTTTGCACTTGGCATGGAAAAGTGAAAAGTCGAGGACGATGAATCTATTTGAGCTTTTATAATCCTTAAAGTTATTTTATGTCTTTGTAAAATAAAATGTCAAAAGTTGAATAATGGTGTTGATATAGTTTTATTTTACCATTGCGTGAGGACACGGCAATTGTTTAGCATGGGGGAATTAGTCAATCGATATAATCGCTTGCAATTGCTTTTGTCGTGTCCAAACGTGTAGTTTTTCTCATTTTTCATAAAATTTTAAAATTTTTAGTGTTATTTTTTTTAAGTTTTAATAAATAAAATAAGTGTTTTTGACACGAATGTAGACTTTCAATAAGAATAGTTTTTGACTCGACTTGGTTTTTAACCTTAGCTTTTCCTTAACGTATTTGAATTAAGTTTTGCTAGGCTATTATATAGGGAGCTTTAAAACGCGAAGGTCTTAATTCATACGAGTTAAGGACAAGAACTTTTCGCAAGCTCCTATAATTGATCCAAGAAAGTCGTTTATCAAGGGAACTTTAAAACGCAAATTCTAAAACTTGCAAAAGTATAAGAAGTTGCAAGATCCTATAGATGACTTGAAAACCCAAAACTTTGATTTAATAGGCTAAGTATCCATTGATTTCATTCTTGGAATTTTACAATATGGAGAACAAGAGATGATAGAGCCAATTATAAGTGTGGTATTCTTTCGGGAATTTATGTGAGTTAATTATGAGCCTATTCTCCCATCACTTGTTAATAAATTTTAATTGCAATAAATAATGTTGAACGATTTGAAAAGTTACTTAGCTTCTAGCCCAAGATCGTATAAAAGTTGCTCGGTATGGATTAAAGTTCATAGCCAAGGCATAACTTATTGAAGCGGGATGCGAAGATTGGCAAGTCCAAAAAGGTCCTAACAAGACATGAGGGCTATGTTTTATTGCTAAAGATCTCAAGTGATGTGAAGACTCATTTATCAATAATCAATATGAAGGATCGAGACACACGACGAAAAGCAAAATACTCCCAAAAAGTCATGGAGAAGTCTATCCAAAAAGACCAATATAAGGTATGAGGATAAATGAAGCCAAGTCCAAAAAGGAGGCGGATCGTTGTTAATCAAAATCCCAAATAAAGATTGGAGAAAAATGAAGAAGTCGTGGTCCAAGTATGAATCTCTCAAAAATTCAAGTGAAGAAATATTATGAAGAGAAGACCATTATTTCGTGAACGTCTCTCAAGGTTGGAAATATTAAGTCATTTCCAAATATCGGTCCGAGAAAGGTCTCAAATCGCGAAACAAGTTATGCCAAGATATGAACTTTATGAAGTCCCGAGAAGTAGTTTTAAAAGATTTTGTCCTTTAGCTAACTATTGATTAAATCGTTCACTTTATTTTCGGCCTAATAAATTATCGAAATAAGTCAACAATGTATCCTCGTGATCTTTCAAGACATCAATAAAATATAAGAGATACACCTAGGAATAAGGGAGTCTACGTGATTAATTAGCCCACATGAATTCGTGTTAGTCTACCAACTTATAATAACAATGATCTTGTTTTTGCACTTGGCATGGAAAAGTGAAAAGTCGAGGACGATGAATCTATTTGAGTTTTTATGATCTTTAAAGTTATTTTATTTCTTTACAAAATCATGTTGAATAATGGTGTAGTTATAGTTTTATTTTATCATTGCGTGAGGACACGGCAATTGCTTAGCATGGGGGAATTTGATATGAGTGTATTTACTCATATCATTTGTAGCTAAAAACAATGAAATTATGCATTTATTATATCAAATATGCCTTGGAAATGCTTGTTTCTTGTTTGAATGTGTGTAGGTACCAAGTTCACGAAAATCGATGAAAACCGGCACGAGTTTGATGAAAAAGATTGAAGAAGCCAAAATCGAGCTCGATATGAGTGGATTTAATCATTTATCGAGAAAACGGGCTTAGTGGGTCCCACAATTGAGTAAATGGGCTCAAAAGCCCATTTAAATTAAAGAGTTATTTGAAGATTCAAATGGAAATCCAATAAGCCCAATAATGATTTACTAATGGATGGATAGGATTCTTGGGCCTCAAGCCCAGTTGCTTAATTCACTGAAATGAAAAGGTTGCAAGTTTATGGGCTTAGGGTTTGCTCCTGTTAAAAACGTGTGTATACAAGCTATAAATCACAACATTCACTCAGTCAAACCGTTTCATCTCACACTTTTACTTTTTCTCACCAAACGTTTTATTCTCCCATTTACCTTGTTTTTTACGTCACACAAATTTCATCCACTCACCTTTTCACAAATAAATATAAACCGTTTCAATTTATTATTCACCTACTCACCAAACGTACACACACACATCACGTTTTCTCTCTCATTAAATAAATCCATTCGATGTTACCAATGCCCTTCTTCCCCAAACTTTTCAACCCTAAAAACCTGTAAAAGTTCTACTGTTCAAAAACCCTAGGATGGTAAAAAGTCAAATTTATTTAGGGCTTTTTACTTATTCGATTAATTCAAGTAAAGGGGATTAAAACCCCCCATTTTTAAGGAAGAGAAAAGATGGAGAGGGGATCCTACGTGGCGTTTTATTATTGGATGCTACACATCACATCTTAAAATCCACCAATCACAGGCTCCAAAAGAAGCACAACTAGCACACGGATGCCACGTTGGCGATCCGTGTGCTAGGTTGTATCATCACAGCCATTCGTTTCAAGAAAGAGAATAGAGAGATTGATCCAAAGGCTGAAAGAAGAAAAGAATATTCTCAAGGAGATCTGAATATCCGCTCCTCAGCAAGCCTAGGGAGGCTATAAAAACCCCCATTATTTCCTTGTAAATCATCCTTTACTTTTTATTTAATATTATGCTGTTAAATTAGTGGTAGGATTAATGTTGTATTTCTTTTAACAAATCTTGTATTAAATTTGGTTATTAATAAAATCAGTCAGTTATTTCAATTGGTGCATCGTTTTACTTTCGCTTTACTGCTTTTTACAAGTTAATCTTATTACTGCTTCAAAAGTATAATATTGGTGATGATGAAAATAAGCTAATTAATAGCTTTATTTTTGTTATTAAAAGTAAAAAGGATTAAAAGAACTTTTCCCCACTGGAAAAGTTATATACGAATCTATTTGGTTCAATGGAGGTTGTTTGGAGTTTGTTTGAAGGTTACTGTGTTCGTGGTGTTGTTTGATGGCGAATGGTGGTTCTCGAATCGGTTCTTAAGGTTGCTCAGCGCATACCTTCTTCTCAACGGATTCTTCAAAAGGTGCGATTCGTTTTTAATTTTTGTTTGTTTAATTTCTGTTTAGTTTGTACGCTAAATATTGTTTGTTAGTTTTATATGTTAGAAAGTAAGTTACAGATTGATTTTAGATGATATAGCATAATGATTTGTTAGCTTTTATCTGTTCTGTTTAAGTTTCATGTTAAAATGTTTATCTGAGTTTTAAGATTGTGGTTAAGTTGGATAACTGAAATTGAGATTTTAATGGATGAGATAAATACCCTGCCATATTCTGATTATTTTGCTAAAATTGATACATTAGTTTGATTTTCTGTAAATGGGATTTTACATGTCTGATTAAAAGTTGAAGGTATGCAAATGATATTTTGGAATGTAGTTCAATATGGAATTAAGTTTTGTTTGCTATGAGATTTATCAAGTCACGTTTAAGTTGTTTGCTTTATTTTCATTGCTGAAATTAAAAGATTTGCGAAGACTTGTAACTGAGTTGATTATTGCTGATAGGATATGCTGTTTCTTTTGTTACTGAGTTGATTTTTGTTACTGTTGTGCTGATAGGATCTGCTTGATTTTTGCTAGATATAGATTGAGATTAATTCAGTTTGCTTTTGGTATTGTTTTGCTGAATTATTTGCTTCATTGTAATAATGATTAGTTCTGCTAAAACTTGGTGTTTGTTTTATTTGTTTGTTTAGCTTTCGGTTCTATTGATCTATTTTTAGCTTATCAGATTAATTTATCTGATAAGCTCACAAAGCTGATTCCTATCAGCTTATGCAAATAAGCTCACTCAAAGTCTTTCCTAAGACTTATTTTTCAGAAAGTTGTCAAAAGAAATTTATCCAAAAATTTATGTCCCTCACGGGACTAGAACCCGTGACCTCCTGGTCACACACCCAACGTGATAACCACCAGGGCACCATGCCTTTTTTGTTCTACTTTCAGTAGTATCATTAATATAGTGTTATTTATTTGGCAGCTTTTGTTTTAGTTTAAGTTTAATTGTCACGTTTTTATTTAATATAACTTTTTATTTCTTTATATTAAAGTAAATTTTTAATAAAAAGTAGTTTAAAAATAAAATAAAAATAAAAAAATGTTTTTATTTGAATAGTTTAATTAGTTTAAATTTAAGTTAGTTTAATTTTTATAACTTTAGATTTAAATAAAAAAAATAGTTTTTAAATAATTTGTTTAAAGTAATTTTTAATAATAAAGTAAATTAGTTTAAAAGTTATCTCATTAAGTAGAATTAAATTTTTATAGAGTTTTAATTAGATTAATTTTTAAATAGTGTTTTATTTTTAATTAAGTGTTTGTAGAATTTTAAATAGGCGGGGTTTACGATTCATGCACTTTAGGATAAATTTAAATAGCTTAAAATTTGTAGATTTTAATTTGTAGTTTAAAAACCACGAACCAATTCAAATCGATTGTCCAAATCAAAACAAAACGTCTTAAATTCATAATATCTTCGTGTACAACGAACTCGACTCACTCACGTGTTTAATTGAATTCGTCATTGGTATTATTAGACTATTACTTTTTCCTAAAGGTACTTTTCTAATTTACCCTATAACGTATATCAAATAAATCACTATACAATCAACAACACATCACCCTTCAAGACCAAATGTTGGAGCGTCTTGCGGGAAACGATTTCTATTACTTTTTAGATGGTTTTTCCGGTTACTTCCAAATCCCCATCGATCCTCGTGATAAAAAAAACTACGTTTACGTGTCCATATGGAACGTTTGCCTATCGTAGAATGCCATTCGGACTTTGCAATGCACCGGGAACCTTTCAAAGGTGCATGATGGCTATTTTTCATGATATGATCGAGAAGACGATGGAAGTCTTCATGGATGACTTTTCCGTGTTTGGTAGTTCGTTCACTTCGTGTTTGTCGAATCTTGAGAGAATGTTGAAGCGTTGTGAGGAAACCAACCTTGTGCTTAATTGGGAAAAATGTCATTTTATGGTTAAAAGTGGAATCGTCTTAGGGCACAAGGTTTCGAAAGCGGGGATTAAGGTAGATCAAGCTAAGTTAGACGTCATCGCCAAATTACCTCATCCCAAAACCGTTAAGGGAGTTAGGAGTTTCCTAGGCCACGCGGGCTTTTATCGTCGATTCATCAAGGATTTTTCAAAGATCTCTCGACCTATTACACATCTCCTTGAAAAAGATGCACGTTTTGTCTTTGACGAAGATTGTGTACGAGCCTTTGAAATCCTTAAGAGGAAACTTACTGAAGCTCCCATTCTTGTTGCTCCCAATTGGAACCTCCCCTTTGAGCTCATGTGTGATGCTAGTGACTACGCTATTGGGGCCGTATTGGGGCAACGTCATGAAAAACACTTCTTGCCTATTCACTATGCTAGCAAGACGATGACTGAGGCTCAACTAAAATACACTACAACGGAGAAGGAATTCCTTGCCGTTGTGTATGCATTTGAGAAATTCCAACCTTATCTATTCTTGACTAAATGCATAGTGTATACGGATCATTCGGCTATCAAGTATCTTATGGCTACGCAAGATGCAAAGCCGAGATTACATCATTGGATTCTCCTCCTTCAAGAATTTGATCACAAAATCGTTGACAAAAAAGGATCCGAGAATCTAGCGGCCGATCATCTTTGTCGTTTGGAAGATCCTCACCAAAGTATTTACGAGCCCAAGGAAATCACCGAAACATTTCCGCTTGAGACACTTGGTGTAGTGAATTCTAAGCTTGATTCTTCCACCCCATGGTTTGCGGACATCGCAAATTACCATGCGGGCAACTTCATCATCAAGGGTATGACGACTCAAGAAAAACGAAAATTCATTCGTGACGTCAAGTTCTATTTTTGGAACGACCCTTACTTGTTTCGAACTTGTGCGGATCAAATTATTCGACGTTATGTCTTTGGTACCGAAGCTTCTAACATATTTAGAGCTTGTCACGAGGGGCCCACGGGTGGTCACCATGGTGCTAATCTCAAGGATAAAAATTTTTATGATGCCGGTTTCTTTTGGCCTACTATTTACCGAGATGCACTTGAGCTTGTAAAGTCGTGTGACTCATGCCAATGATAAGGAAAAGCCTCATAAAAAGATGAAATGCCACAAAATATCATCCAAGTGTGTGAGATCTTTGACGTTTGGGGCATCGACTTTATGGGGTCGTTCCCATCATCTCGTGGTAATAAGTACATCCTTGTCGTCGTTGACTACCTATCTAAGTGGGTGGAAGCTAAGGCTTTGCCCACCAATGATGCTCGTGTGTTGAAAAGCTTGTTTTCTCGGTTTGGAACCCCTCGTGCGATCATAAGCGATCGTGGAACCCATTTTTGTAACGACCAATTCGAAAGGGTCCTAAGGAAATATGAGGTTACACATCGTCTTTCTACGGCTTATCACTCACAAACGAGTGGGCAAGTCGAGGTTTCAAACCGAGCTTTGAAGAGGATCTTGGAGAGATCTATTGGGGAAAACCGACAATCTTGGTCGGATAAGTTGGACGATGCTTTATGGGCCTTTAGGACCGCTCATAAGACGCCCATCGGGTGCACTCCTTATAAGCTTGTGTATGGGAAGAATTGTCACTTGCCAATTGAATTAGAACACAAAGCTTATTGGGCCCTTTAGCATTGTAATGATGATATGGAGGCTGCGGGAAAACACCGGAAAATGAAACTTAATGAATTGGATGAATTAAGGGACATTGCTTATGAAAATCCATTGATTTATAAAGAAAAGACTAAAAAGTTTCATGATTCAAAAATTAAAAACCGGGTTTTTAACATTGGGGATCAAGTTTTGCTTTTTAACTCTCGTTTGAAAATCTTTTCCGGTAAGTTGAAATCCCGTTGGTCCGGTCGATTCACCGTGACTCAAGTTTTTCCATATGGGACCATCGAGCTAGCTCAAAATAATGGCCCCAATTTCAAGGTGAATGGACATAGGTTGAAGCACTACTTTTGCGGGTAAGTTCCATCCTTGAACTACCTCGACCAAATCACCTTCCCTAATGATAATTAGTATTGAGGGGATCGAGTCGAGCTCATGACTCGATAATCAAAAACGAGGTGCCTCATGAGGGAGTCCCATGCTTATCCTATGTACATATTATCGCTTTCTAATGTAGTAACGCGTGGGGATTTGTGCCCTTCCAACCTTTGTTCCATGGTTGTTTGTGAATTGTGGATTTTAGATGATCATGATCTTCACGATTGGAGCCTCTCGTGTTCGTTTTATGGGAGCACTCGATCGTTTGTTTTGAAGACTTTCTCAGTATCCATGATATATCCTATGATGTTCTAACCTTAGGTTTATAGCACACTTTATAAACGGCTTTAAATTTAACGGTTACACCCTTTCCATGCTAGATTAAGCATTCGACTACGTCTCTAGTATGGGGGTTTCCAACCCCTAGACTCGAAACATTGAGGACAATGTTTAACTTTAGTATGGGGGGTGAATAGATACTTGCATTGCCAAACCTTCACGCTTTCCAAAGTTTATCTTTTTGTTTATCGTTTTGTTGCAAAATAAGGCTAAAAATGGCCAAATTTTAAATCTTACTCATGTTTTATAAGTGTTTGAAGACACGAATGTAGATTTTCCGATGGCGAGAATAAGAGTAATTTTTTACTCGATTGTGTGTGTTGAGCACTTAGCTTTGATTCCTTAAGTTTATATTAGGCTAAGTCTCTTAAATGAGGACGAGAAATGGAGTTAATTATAAGTTACTATGCTAAACGTAGAGTACTCGTATTCTTTCAAAAACTCATGTGTTCTCGTTGTTTGCTTATTCTCCCTTCGCTTGTAAATATTTTTTGCTTAATAAATATTGACTTAGCGGTTTAGTCTTGATTGTTGGTTTCTAGTCTTTTCTAGTAGCTTCCATGTAATTAAATTGGGAAGACATTAAGGTATCGCCAGCGTCACAGTTTTGATATATTGGCAACCCGAATAATCGAAAGCTTCACCCAATAATAAGATTTCAAGTGCTCACCTGAATCAAGCAAACAATTTGAAGCTCACAAGGCCGAAAAATCTATGCAAAATTGAAGGTGAATCAAGCCTTAATCTTTGAATCTTTAAAGATCCAAAATTCACTTTTAGCGTGACGATATACGTCTTTGGCCATAATAAACACCTCATGGCGAGGTTAAATAAAAGGCAAGGAAAGACCGAAGTCATAATAAAAGCTTCATGGCGAAGTTGAATTAAAGATGGAGGTAAACCTATTATAATAAGGCCCTTCCGTTAGGGGGCGTATAAAAGTCTTGGTAATAAGTCTCATGTTCAAAACCGTTATAAAACCGTGTTTATCGATCCTTCTTGTTGACTTAATTTTTTGACATCGTTGTCTATTAGGAGGGGTTATTAATTCGATGGTCTTGGTTACACCGTTAGGACTCTATTTTTAGACCTAAATCTCTATCATCGCATAAGTCAAACAATGTATCCTCGTGAAACATTCAAGACAAAATAAAATATAAGAGATACAACTTAGGAAAATGGGAGGATAAGTATGTGATTAGGGCATATGAGTAGTGTTAGCATTACTAACTTATAATGACAATGATCTCGTTGCACGCTTAACATGGAATTAGGGTGAAAATCGAGGATGATGAAATTATTTCTAACGAAGAATTCACGTGTTCTTATTCTATGAACCTAAACGTCTCATTTTGCGATGAAAATCATACATTATGTCTAAAACGCAAGTAGTAGAAGCAATAGTAGTAGTGTAGGTATTTTATCATTCAATAAAAGTGAATACAAATGAATTTTGGAGGTGCTACGATACTTTATTCTAGCATTGCGTGAGGGCACGACAATGGTTTAGTATGGGGGAGTGATGAGACTGCTTTTATACACAGTCTCATCGTCCAAAACGGGCTTTAAATGCATAAAATATCATGAAAATGACCAAATATATGCTTGTGTTTGTTACTTGTGTATTTTAGATACGGATATTGAGAAAATGACAAAAGATCACAAGAATCATGCAAAAACGAACACGGGAAACGAAGCCGCACAATGAACCAAGCCCTAATGAAGATTTTCTAAGAAATACCCTTGAAGATTTGAAGATTATACAAGAAGGGTCCTCCAATATTGAAGAATTGATACTTTAAACCCTTGCTTATTCATAATTACAAGATTGGTCCTTAAAGTTTGTAAAATATGCAAAAAGGGCCCTCCACTTTGAAGAATTGGCAAATTTAGTCCCTCAACAAAGCTAAATTGTCAATATTAGTCCACCTCAAAGTTAAACATGCCATGAAGACCTTCAATTTACAAGAAATTACAAGTTTGGTCCTCAAAATATGTCAAAATTGCAAAAAGGACCCTTAACTTTGAAGAAATGGCAAGAATGGTCCCTCATTAATCATGACTTGTCAATTTCAGTCCTCCAAGAAGTCAACCATACAAGTCAAGACCATTATCTATGAAGAAAATGCCAAATCAGCCCTTCAAGAATCAACAATTGGCAAGAAATACCCCTGAAAATACTTTAGAAAAGTATTTGGGGCAAAAGCGTAAAGTGAGAAACTTCAAATACAAAGGAAATCTGGATTTGTGCATGCTTAAACCAAAGTAGCAAACAAGGAAGAAATGAGGGGTTAATATTGCCAGACAAGGAAAGTAACCTAGACCTCTCACCATGTGACACGTAGCCCACTCACCAAAACCAACCAATCACCACCCACCCAGCTTCCACCTAACCAATCCACTCACCTAAACCGTTAGCTTAATTAAATATTAAGCTAAAACACGCCCAAAACACAATTTCAAATATTAATCTGGATCAAAACCTCTCCTATTCTTCTCAAGAACACAATTAGGGATTTCATAATCACTTGTAATTAAACCCTATAAATCTCCAGATTAATGATTAATGGTCCCTTAATCATAACCCAACCCTCATAATCCTTGCCACATCACTCAGCAGCCCCACAAGAGATTCCCCTGCTACAAAGGTTGAAGATACTGCCAAAAACCACCAGACATCCAACGTTCAAGATTGAAGCTTGAAACTCAAGCTTGTTTTAAGCCTTTGATGCAATTCTAACAGCTCACACCTCAACAAAATGCCAAATTCAGTCACATGATCAAGCATATATTCAAAATCTCAAAGGGAAAATTGGGGACTTCACAGCTTTAGGGTTTACGTTTTTTAGCTTCTTAGCATTAGTTTGTAGCCTATATAAAGGCATTAGGGTTTCACTTTGAGCCCTCCTCTTGAATTTTTCCTTGTTCACTTTTCTGTAAATCTCATATTCAAGTTAATGAATTGTGTTTGAAATTGTGAAGAAAAGTCAAGTGCCAATCTTATTTACTGCTTGTTTATGTTTAATGTTTGCTAAAACTGAATCTCAAAACGTTTTCTTAAGCTTTGTGCCAGAAATTGCATAAAGTCCTAAAAACTTGATATTTTGTTAAGTCCTTGGTACACCTTGGAATTCTTGGGCTATAAATAGATCATAGCATCCTGATATTGTGATATCAAGGTGTTGTGAGGCTTATAACTTGGGGATAACCAAGTGTAGGGTACAAGGGATGCATTAATCAAGGATTTGTCACCTTTCTGTTTTTATATATTTGCTTCTAACTTTGTTGAATCTTAGCAGGATTGTTTGTGGAAGCTTGTGCTTGTTCTTGCTAGCACATAAGCTCAAAATTAGTGGGTGTGGATGTACATCCATGAGGTTTGAACCTTTCTACCCAAAATCTGCTTAAATACTTGATTTTGATTTTGTGTTCTGCTTGTGTTCTTGTGAAATGAGTGGCTTAATCTTGCTTAATACTGCATAATATAACCGTTATTGTGTTTGATTGGGCTTGGGTAACCTTGGAATACACTTATACTTGTTTAAATTTGATTTGAAAAAGATAAGGGGTGTTTGGGATTATCTGTTTAAGTGCATAGATTGTTATTGTGTTGTTGGAAAGTGTTGTTCATTGTTGGTATCTGCTATTCACTTGGTTTAGTACTAAAACCTACAAGTTTTCAGTCTTATAACTTCAAATTAAAGATTGTGCCATAACTCACTTGTTTTGACTAATTTTGACCTAAAATTTTGGAAATACCTAGAGTATATGCATGTTTAGGGCTAAAAGGTGTTAAATCAAAGTTTGTGTAACCTGATAACAAGATTTGAGTGTTTAAAATTGGCTTGGTGGTCAAGTATATCAGCAAAGTGAAAAATCTACTTGTTTAGTGTTCATCAGTAACTATTTTGTGCTTGAATCTTGATTTAGGTCTTGAACCAATGCATGTATGATGTAGTGTAAAATCACACTTGTTTAGGAAAACAAGGCAATTAGGGTAAGTATTAACAAGTAGTTTAGGAAAACCACAAGTTATGACCCAATGAAGTGAGTTCGTTCTCGAGGAGGCTAGTGTTGTGTAATGAATTGATTAATGTTTGTGATTATATTGTTGAGAAAAAAAGAAAATAGAAATGAGATTAGAAGAGAATGACGGTTACGTAGACGGATTAAACTAAGACGAAAAAGGCGTTCACGTAAAACCGTAAAAACTACAAAATTACAAATTTTAAACCTAAAAATTAATTAAAGGTTAAAAGTAAGTCTAAAATAATATAAATAAGAATAAAAATCCAATAAAAATATTTTAAAACATTTTATTAATTAAATACTCAATTTTAAATGCTAATTAAAGCCCTAAAATTAAATATAATTAATCAAAATGTCCAAAATATTATTTTATTGAACAAATAACTTACTTATATTATCTAAAGACTAAAAAGTATTTTTTCTAAATTTTCAAAACTATTTTTCTATTTTTAAATCACTAAAAACTATTTTTAAACTAAAATAATTATAAAAAATAATAAAATATTGCTAAAAATAATTTGACACTTTTAAAAATCCTAAGTTACTCTAATGAACAGTAGAAAAATGAAAAAGTTTGAAAAATATAAAAATTTTCACTAAAAGACAAAACTGATATTAAATAAAACCCTAATTAAACTAAATTAATTCTAAAAAATAATTAAAAAGTGAACAGTAAAAACTTTTTTAACTAAAAATCTTAAAATGTTTTTCTTAATCTATGAAAAATGTTAAAACTGAAAAATAATTGTTTTTGTCACTAAAAGACAAAAACAGAAATATTAAAAGGTATTAAAATAGCTATTTAACCTAAAAAATACTAAATGAACAATAATAAAAAATCTAGTTTAACAGTAAAATCCAAAATTAAATTAGAAAAATATTAAAACAAAAATCAGGTCCTAATTCCAATTTATACCCACTAAAGACAAAAAATCAAAATACTGAAAGTGACATGTCCAAAGGTTTTGTCCGGTAGTGTAGCAGTGCTAACTTGTGTATTAGCAGGGGGAACCATTTTCCCATTGCTGGTGTAAATAAATGGTTAGTTGACCTTTTGAGCTTAGGGAAGCTTATGCCTTGCTTATTTTTGGAAAACAAGGCACCCCTACACTCAGTTGAGTGGAGGGAGTCAAATGAATCACAAAAACACACAAGTATTTCACACAAATCAAGCACAAATTGGCAAAAAAAAGTTACTGATTAAGCTTGGTATAGGTCTGTGATGATTTTGCTGGTTCAATTGGCAAGATGGTGAGATTCAATTGACTCAATCTTGCACACAACCCTACCAACTAGCATACAATCAATTACAAATCCTACTAAAACCCTACCTCTAACAGATTGCAAGATGTGATGAGCAAATTTCAACAAAATCAGGCAAGTCAAGGCACTTTCTGTTTTCAGCTACTCTTCTCAATTTTTAACATGCAACTTTGTTTTAAACTTCACCAAACTGAAAACCAAATACATATAATACCTAATAACAACCTAGTGAGTGATTAAAACAGGTTTTTAAATAAGGTTGATGTCAATTAACCAATGTTAAACCCTAATCCAAACACCCCTTAATCTACTAAAAATCAAAATTAGCCGAGTAAACCTACTCAAACCTTCACAAATCTGATTGACTAAGCTTCTAACATGCATATATCATTCAAACAAACATGAATCAACAAATAAACTAATACTTAAACAATTTTCATACAAAATCACATAAATCACAATTATTTGAAGACTCAAACAAGGAACAAGAGTGTTACCTTGTGGGACCCACATCCAGGTCCCACAATGGCTGAAAAGCCACATCCTACAAGCCCGGGATTGTGCTGATCCTCTATGCTGTTTGAAAACAAGAACAAGATGATGGTGATGATGGTGTGAGTTCATCTTTTGAACCTGCCAAAAACAGACAACCAATCGCAAGAAATACCTGGTACAAAAGCTTATAGGCTATAAGATTGACTTATTGACAAGTCAACTTATAGCTTATAGCTTTAAAAATGAAGCAGAAATATTTAAAAAACTGATGTTTTTCTTGAATGAAAATTTTGGAAACTTAGAAAACTTGGAAAGACTTGAAACTGATAAAATAGCTTATACAAGCTTAGTAGCTTATTTGGTTATCCGCCAAATAAGCTAATAACTCCTATAACTATCACAGAAAGTCAAGGGTTTGGGTTGAGTGTCCTCTCACCAAAGCCTTCAATTTCTGAATGAAACTTAACAAACCCAGAAATGATTTATGGAACTCAAATTATGCTTATCAAACACTCACCAACTTTTAAACAATAAAAAGGAATTACTTTTCAAACAAATACCAACTTTTATAACTTTAAAAAGGAATTACAATATTTTAAAGCAAAATCTGGAACAAGAGATATAGGACACATACGTCCCATATTTATACAATAGAAAGAAGATTCTAGATAACTAAAACCCTTATACATGGAATTCCCTAAAAAGCCCTTTGTTTGAATTCTTGGAATCTTGGTCAATTGTTGAACCCGTGATCTCTGAATGTAGTACAGCTGTATAGGATGATCAGGACCCTTAAATGAACATTGGCGGCCAAGAAATGCTTTTGGTTCGTTGATTTACTGAGCTCCTTTGTTTTTTTTCTTCTTTGTGGGGCAGGGGACACATGGGATGTTCTCTTGGTGAAAGTGACGGATGTTTTGGGAGGTGGGATGGGTTTAGGTGAAGTTAAATTGCCAATCTGGAAAAGTTGGGGTAAAAACCCTTTGATTTAAAAGGGTAATTAGGATTAGGTTTTTAGGGTTTATGATTGGGAGGGAAAGGGAATTAGGGGATTTAATCAGGTTTGGGTGTTTAATTTTTTAAATTTTAGTGTTTCCCCCACTTATATTAAACTAACAAGTTTAATTAAAAGAGGTTCAAAAAGGGTTGTGACAGGGTCGAATTAAAGATTTGGACTGGTCTTTAACTTTCAGAAATAACAAAACACCCCCCTTGACTCTCTTCATATCTTCATGTTGTAATAAACAGCCAAAAACCCAATTTCCTTTGTAAACAACTTTGGGCAACTTGTCAAATTTGGCACAACATGTTGTCACAACTTTAAACAAGGATCATAAATGTACTTTGGGCATTCTTCAAGGGCTCATAGTGTAATTTCTTGACATTTAAGGGACCACAATGCAATTTATGAGTTTTGCAAGGGTATAAAATGCCAAGTCTTCAAAAGATGAGGGACCATTCTTGTACAATCTTCAAACTTCAAGGACCATTTTGGAAATTCTTGATTCGGGTCCGGTTCATTGTGCGGCTTCGTTTCTCGTGTTCGTTTTTTATTGATTCTCGTGATCTTTTTGTCTTTTCCTCAATATCCGTACCTAAAATACACAAGCAACAAACACGAGCATATATTTGGTAGTTTTAATGATATTTTATGCAATTTAAGCCCGATTTGGACTATGAGACTATGTATAAAAGCAGTCTCATCACTCCCCCATACTAAACCATTGCCGTGCCCTCACGCAATGCTAGAATAAAGTATCGTATCACCTCCAAAATTTATTTTTATTCACTTTATTGAATGATAAAATAGCTACACTACTACTATTGCTACTACTTGTGTTTTAGACATAATGTATGATTTTCATCGCAAAATGGGACGTTTAGGTTCATAGAATAAGAACACGTGAATGCTTCGTTAGAAATAATTTCATCGTCCTCGATTTTCACCCTAATTCCATGCCAAGCGTGTAACGAGATCATTGTCATTATAAGTTAGTAATGCTAACACTACTCATATGCCCTAGTCACGTACTTATCCTCCCATTATTCCTAAGTTGTATCTCTTATATTTTATATTGTCTTGAATGTTTCACGAGGATACATTGTTTAACTTATGCGATAATAGAGATTTAGGTCTAAAGATAGAGTCCTAACGGTGTAACTAAGACCATCAAATCAATAACCCCTCCCAATAGACAACAATGTCAAAAAATTAAGTTGACAAGAAGAACCGATAAACACGGTTTTATAACGGTTTTAAACATGAGACTTATTACCAAGACTTTTATACGCCCCCTAACGGAAGGGCCTTATTATCTTTGGTTTACCTCCATCTTTTATTCAACTTCGCCATGAAGCTTTTATTATGACTTCGGTCTTGCCTTGCCTTTTATTATCCGCCTCATCGGTGGTTTTATTAGCCAAAGACGTATATCCTCACGCTAAAGCGAATTTTTGATCTTTAAAGCTTCAAAGATTAAGGCTTGATTCACTTTCAATTTTGCATAGATTTTTCGGCCTTGTGGGGCTTCAAATTGTTTGCTAGATTTAGGTGAGCACTTGAAATCTTATTATTGGGTGAAGCTTTCGATTATTAGGGTGCCAATACTTCAAAACCGTGACGCTGGCGATACCTTAATGTCTCCCCAATTTAATTACACGGAAGCTACTAGAAAAGACTAGAAACCCAACAATCCCAACTAAACCGCTAGGTCAATATTTATTAAGAAAAAAATATTTACATGCGAAGGGAGAATAAGCAAACAACGAGAACACATGAGTTTTGAAAGAATACGAGTACTCTACGTTTAGCATAGTAACTTATAATTAACCCTATCATTTCTCGTCCTCATTTAAGAGACTTAGCCTAATGTGTAGTTAAGGAATCAAAGCTAAGTGCTCAACACGCACGGTCGAGTCAAAAATTACTCTTATTCTCGCCATCGGAAAATCTACATTTGTGTCTTCAAACACTTATAAAACATGATAAAAAATTTAAAATTTGGCCATTTTTAGCCTTATTTTGCAACAAAACGATAACAAAAAGATAAACTTTGGAAATCGTGAAGGTTTGGCAAGGCAAGTATCTATTCACCCCCCCCCCCCCCATACTAAAGTTAAACATTGTTCTCAATGTTTCGAGTCTAGGGGTGAAAACACCCCCATACTAGAGACGTAGTCGAATGCCTAATCTAGCATGGAAAGGGTGTAACCAATAAATTAATAGCCGTTTATGAAGTGTGCTAATAACCTAAGGTTAGAACATCAAAAGGATATATCATTTGGATATTGAGAAAGTCTTCAAAGCAAACGATCGAGTGCTCCCATAAAACGAACACGAGAGGCTCCAATCGTGAAGATCATGATCTAAAAACCACAATGCACAAACAACCACGGAACAAAGGTTGGAAGGGCACAAATCCCCTCACATTAAACTAATTAGAAAGCAATAATATGTACATGGATAAGCATGGGTCTCCCCCACGAGGCACCTTGTTTTTTATAACCGAGTCAAAAGCTCGACTCGAATCCCCATAAATGTGATCATTTAGGGATTATCATGGTGTGGTCAATTTTTAGTGGGGCTTACATGATAAACAAGTCCCAAAAAACAACCGGTATTAAGGACTAAGTCCTTTGATGGTGCAAAATACCGGGATCGAAGATGGCGTTCTCGTTTTAATTGGAAAAACAAATCAACGCCACTTCATCATGTGCCAACATAAACCCAAAGGATTTCAAGAAAATAGATGAGAAGAAATAAAAGGGTGGGACTATGGGTAAGTCATAAAAACCATGAGCTACTCGAGGTAGACTCGCACCAATCAAATAGAAAGATTTTCCATTTATTGCATCGGTGGAAGACCAAGATTTCCCTTTATAAGCAATTCCGGGATCAAATATCTCGTCCTCGATGGAGAAAGGGGAGGGAACATAAGGGGCTTCCCCCACACTAAGTCCACACAAAGCATCGTCAAAAGGAGAAGACGAGCTTGTAGTACTCAAATCACGTGGTGATGACGGAGTTAGAATTGTAGAAAAATCTTTTAAATCTAATTTAAAGTCTTTTCCTTTTTCATCTTTTAAACTCTCCTTATGAAAACCGGATTTAATTATGTCAAAAATATTTGGTGTTTCTAAAGCAATGTTAGTCACACTAAAAATTCTCACATTTGAAAACCGTTTTGGTAAAGGTGGTGGTAAGTTCTCAAAACTTTTGTTAGCAAAGAAAACTCCCCCATCGGGATCTACATATTCATCATCCGAAGAATCATTCGTGATTGGAATCGTAGGCTTAACACTCTTAACCTCCACCGGCGGAGGGGACGGAACTTCATTTTTATCATCAACTTCTAAAACTCTTTTTGAAATCCTTTTACAAATGTTTTTGATGGGGTTGACATTGTACAAAGACGTGATAGAATACACATGAGAAAGTGTGGAGTTTTGAGTTGCATTTATGACGAGTTCTTCCTCATTGAAACGAAGAGTGATTTTCCTTGCATGCGCATCGATAAGTGCTCTCGAGGTATCTAAAAATGATCGACCTAAAATTAGAGGAACTTTAGGATCGATGGGGATGTCAACAACAATAAAGTCTACGGGATAGTAGAACTTTCCAAATTTCACGAAGACGTCCTCGGCTACTCCACAAGCTAGAATCGTAGAATGATCGGCCATCTCGATTGACATTCTTGAAGGAGTGAGATTGGGAAGATTGAGAGACTTAAAAATCTCAAGAGGCATCAAATTAATACTAGCACCAAGATCGGCCAAGGCGTAGCGTTCTTCCATGTCTTGTATAGCACATGGGATTAAAAACTTACCGGGATCACCGACTTTTTGAGGTATGCGGCTAAGAAAAACCGAAGAACAACTAGACGATTTTTGCAATTTCTCTTTGTTATTCAACATACTTTTGAAGTTCGCGGCAAATTGAGGCATCATGACAAAGGCGTCGGCAAAACTTATATTAAAATGCAAGTCACGAAACATTTTCATAAAAAGTTCAAATTGATAATTATTTCGTTCTTGTGCCTTTTCCTTGTTTCGTCTTGAAGGGTAGGGTAAGAGTGGTGTGGGTTGGGGCATAGGCAAAGGCCTTGGAATCTCGGGTTCCATGATTGGTATTGGTTCAACTGTAGGTGTGGTTTGAGCGGTACTTCGTGGGCTTGGAATTTGCTCCTTTTCTACCACCACCTCGGGTTCTTTCTCTTTTTCCTTCTCCGTAGAAGTACTTGGACGAGAAATGGGTTCTTTGAAAGTTTTACCACTACGAGTAGTAATAACCTTCAATTCTCCTTTCGGGTTCACGATGGTATCACTAGGAAGACCACCCTAAGAAGAAGGTTTACACATGATAGCTTCAAACATTTTTCCCATTCGGTCTTCAAACTTAGATTGCCTAGCATCCGCTTTTAACAAATCTTGCTTAATCTCATGTTGACCTTGCTCCATTTTTTGTTGATTTTGTTGGAGTCGTTGAACATTTCCTTCCATTTTATTAGCATGAGTCTTAAGTTCATTAGCAAGTTCGTTTTTAAGCTCGTTTTTCAACTCGGATCTTAAGCTAACCATTTCACATTGCATATTATCAAACTTAGCATCTTTTGCTTTAGCATAATTCAAAAATTCTCCTTGAAGATTTTTGGTGTGATCATTTTGAAAACCTTGTGTGGTAGTTTAAAAATCACGGTTTTGGTTTTGGTTTGAAATTTGCCCATTTCCACTTTGATAAATACCCTTGTTGTAATTACGTTGATTGCCTTGATAATTACCACCTTGATTGTTGTTTCGATAGTTATTAGCATTTTGATCTGGTGGAGCTTGATTTTGGCGGGATCCTTGACCGTTTTGGTTATAAGTTCCCGTGGCTACATAAGCACTCGAAGTGTTACCATCCGCGGTAATGCACTCGGAAAGATCATGAGCTCCACCACACGACAAACAACTCTTAGAAACCGCTTTAACCGAAGCGGAATTCGAAGCTTCTTGAGCTTTCCAATGGGTCATAAGTTTAGCAAATCTATCAAAAACCCGATTTTCTTCATTTGCTTCATCATGCAAGGCATTAATGCTACGAGACGATGACGAGCCCAATTTGGCAACACTCGGTGTGTTACGAGGGCTATAAACCTTAGACCTATTCTCAATTATCACCAAAGCTTCCTCGACCGTTTTACACAAAAAATTACCACCCGCGGCGGCATTTAAATAATCTCTTTCATGATCATTAAGTCCATTGTAAAACGTGTCAATTTGATGTAAGTCGGAAAAACCGTGATGAGGACATTCATGTAACATTTCCTTAAACCTATTCCAAGTCGTTGAAAAACTTTCATTTGATTCTTGTGAAAATTTTGAAATCTCGTTCTTCAAGTGTGTAGTCTTAGAGGGCGGAAAAAATTGGTTCCACGAATTTTGAAACGTGATCCTTCCACGTCAATATAGAATTGGGTGGCTCTTTCTCTAACCAAATTTTAGCGGGCCCCGCTAAGGAATACGGAAAAAGCATCATCTTAATCGAGTCATTCGAGACATCCTTAAATTTGCAAGTGGCGGTAAGATGATTGAATTGGCGGATATGGTTGTGTGGATTGTCCTTCTCATCACCTCGGAATTTGTTGTTTTGGATCATCGACAACAAACCCGTTTTCACCTCACAATTCTCCGCAAGGATAGCGGGAATCACAATAGCCTCTCCATAAACCTCGGTGGGTGCTTGAAGTAACTCAATCATAGTTCGATTCGCCATGGTTGGTGCTTCTCTTACAATGGGTTCGTCAATAGGAGACTCGTCACTAGAATGATTTGGAGTGGGAGTTTTGTTCTTTCGTTTACGTGCACGTCTTGCTTGATTACGAGTTAGCATAAACGTCACGTACAACGAGGGGACGAGCAAAGAAGATTCTTTTTGGTGTTTTGTATTTTTTCAATTTTTTTGTGGTTTTTGATTGTATTAACCTTTTTTGGATTTTGGTGAATGTATTAAGTAGACGAAAATCTACAAATCTCCTCCTTAATCAAATCTCTCGATTAAAGAAGCCTCAAGTAATGAAAACGATCACGTGAAGTGAACGCCTTCGATGACTTTAGAACGTTGGTGGAACACCAAAACGTTCAAGAGGGTTTAATCAATGGAAACCAAGAAAATATATATGATACTTAGTAATACTTTGGACGGCAAAACCCTCGATTAGCTCTCAAAATCAAATACTCACAAGCAAGCGGAGGAAACGAGGCGGCGCGAAGCACTTAAGAGCCTTTTTCCTTTAGGTCGTGAAATACAACCGCCTTATACCCACCTTATAGTTTGTATTTTTCAAAATCGAGCTTCACGAAAGTATTTATCTATTTTTGCCTTTTTTTCTTTGGTTTGAGATTCGAATACAATGATTGGGTAATGACCTCCCAAGTCAAGGTTGTGATTTCTCACGTATTTGGAGTACTTGTGAATTTATTGTTCTACGTATACAATATAGTAATAGTATTCACACAAAAACCGAAAACCGATAATACGTATTAGTAGAGTGCTACTAATACAAATACTAATTATGGTTAGTATATAAAAAACAACAATGCCAATCAACACACAACACGCCTCCCCGGCAGCGGCGCCAAAAATGATGTAGTGTAAAATCACACTTGTTTAGGAAAACAAGGCAATTAGGGTAAGTATTAACAAGTAGTTTAGGAAAACCACAAGTTATGACCCAATGAAGTGAGTTCGTTCTCGAGGAGGCTAGTGTGTTGTGTAATGAATTGATTAATGTTTGTGATTATATTGTTGAGAAAAAAAAAGAAAATAGAAATGAGATTAGAAGAGAATGACGGTTACGTAGACGGATTAAACTAAGACGAAAAAGGCGTTCACGTAAAACCGTAAAAACTACAAAATTACAAATTTTAAACCTAAAAATTAATTAAAGGTTAAAAGTAAGTCTAAAATAATATAAATAAGAATAAAAATCCAATATAAATATTTTAAAACCTTTTATTAATTAAATACTCAATTTTAAATGCTAATTAAAGCCCTAAAATTAAATATAATTAATCAAAATGTCCAAAATATTATTTTATTGAACAAATAACTTACTTATATTATCTAAAGACTAAAAAGTATTTTTCCTAAATTTTCAAAACTATATTTCTATTTTTAAATCACTAAAAACTATTTTTAAACTAAAATAATTATAAAAATAATAAAATAATGCTAAAAATAATTTGACACTTTTAAAAATCCTAATTTACTCTAATGAACAGTAGAAAAATGAAAAGGTTTGAAAAATATAAAAATTTTCAATACAAGACAAAACTGATATTAAATAAAACCCTAATTAAACTAAATTAATTCTAAAAAATAATTAAAAAGTGAACAGTAAAAACTTTTTTAACTAAAAATCTTAAAATGTTTTTCTTAATTTATGAAAAATGTTAAAACTGAAAAATAATTGTTTTTGTCACTAAAAGACAAAAACAGAAATATTAAAAGGTATTAAAATAGCTATTTAACCTAAAAAATACTAAATGAACAGTAATAAAAAATCTAGTTAAACAGAAAAATCCAAAATTAAATTAGAAAAATATTGAAACAAAAATCAGGTCCTATTTGGGGCAAAAGTGTAAAGTTAGAAACTTCAAATACAAAGGAAATCTGGATTTGTGCATGCTTAAACCAAAGTAGCAAACAAAGAAGAAATGAGGGGTTAATATTGCCAGACAAGGAAAGTAACCTAGACCTCTCACCATGTGACACGTAGCCCACTCACCAAAACCAACCAATCACCACCCACCCAGCTTCCACCTAACCAATCCACTCACCTAAACCGTTAGCTTAATTAAATATTAAGCTAAAACACGCCCAAAACACAATTTCAAATATTAATCTGGATCAAAACCACTCCTATTCATCTCAAGAACACAATTAGGGATTTCATAATCACTTGTAACTAAACCCTATAAATCTCTAGATTAATGATTAATGGTCCCTTAATCATAACCCAACCCTCATAATCCTTGCCACATCACTCAGCAGCCCCACAAGAGATTCCCCTGCTACAAAGGTTGAAGATACTGCCAAAAACCACCAGACATCCAACGTTCAAGATTGAAGCTTGAAACTCAAGCTTGTTTTAAGCCTTTGATGCAATTCCAACAGCTCACACCTCAACAAAATGCCAAATTCAGTCACATGATCAAGCATATATTCAAAATCTCAAAGGGGAAATTGGGGACTTCACAGCTTTAGGGTTTACGTTTTTTAGCTTCTTAGCATTAGTTTGTAGCCTATATAAAGGCATTAGGGTTTCACTTTGAGCCCTGCTCTTGAATTTTTCCTTGTTCACTTTTCTGTAAATCTCATATTCAAGTTAATGAATTGTGTTTGAAATTGTGAAGAAAAGTCAAGTGCCAATCTTATTTACTGCTTGTTTATGTTTAATGTTTGCTAAAACTGAATCTCAAAACGTTTTCTTAAGCTTTGTGCCAGAAATTGCATAAAGTCCTAAAAACTTGATATTTTGTTAAGTCCTTGGTACACCTTGGAATTCTTGGGATATAAATGGATCATAGCATCCTGATATTGTGATATCAAGGTGTTGTGAGGCTTATAACTTGGGGATAATCAAGTGTAGGGTACAAGGGATGCATTAATCAAGGATTTGTCACCTTTCTGTTTTTATATATTTGCTTCTAACTTTGTTGAATCTTAGCAGGATTGTTTGTGGAAGCTTGTGCTTGTTCTTGCTAGCACATAAGCTCAAAATTCATGGGTGTGGATGTACATCCATGAGGATTGAACCTTTCTACCCAAAATCTGCTTAAATACTTGATTTTTGGTGATTTTGTGTTCTGCTTGTGTTCTTGTGAAATGAGTGGCTTAATCTTGCTTAATACTGCATAGTATAACTGTTATTGTGTTTGATTAGGCTTGGGTAACCTTGGAATACACTTATACTTGTTTAAATTTGATTTGAAAAAGATAAGGGGTGTTTGGGATTATCTGTTTAAGTGCATAGATTGTTATTGTGTTGTTGGAAAGTGTTGTTCATTGTTGGTATCTGCTATTCACTTGGTTTAGTACTAAAACCTGCAAGTTTTCAGTCTTATAACCTCAAATTAAAGATTGTGCCATAACTCACTTGTTTTGACTAATTTTGACCTAAAATTTTGGAAATACCTAGAGTATATGCATGTTTAGGGCTAAAAGGTGTTAAATCAAAGTTTGTGTAACCTGATAACAAAATTTGAGTGTTTAAAATTGGCTTGGTGGTCAAGTATATCAGCAAAGTGAAAAATCTACTTGTTTAGTGTTCATCAGTAACTATTTTGTGCTTGAATCTTGATTTAGGTCTTGAACCAATGCATGTATGGTGTAGTGTAAAATCACACTTGTTTAGGAAAACAAGGCAATTAGGGTAAGTATTAACAAGTAGTTTAGGAAAACCACAAGTTATGACCCAATGAAGTGAGTTCGTTCTCGAGGAGGCTAGTGTGTTCTGTAATGAATTGATTAATGTTTGTGATTATATTGTTGAGAAAAAAAGAAAATAGAAATGAGATTAGAAGAGAATGACGGTTACGTAGACGGATTAAACTAAGACGAAAAAGGCGTTCACGTAAAATCGTAAAAACTACAAAATTACAAATTTTAAACCTAAAAATTAATTAAAGGTTAAAAGTAAGTCTAAAATAATATAAATAAGAATAAAAATCCAATAAAAATATTTTAAAACCTTTTATTAATTAAATACTCAATTTTAAATGCTAATTAAAGCCCTAAAATTAAATATAATTAATCAAAATGTCCAAAATATTATTTTATTGAACAAATAACTTACCTATATTATCTAAAGACTAAAAAGTATTTTTCCTAAATTTTCAAAACTATTTTTCTATTTTTAAATCACTAAAAACTATTTTTAAACTAAAATAATTATAAAAAATAATAAAATAATGCTAAAAATAATTTGACACTTTTAAAAATCCTAATTTACTCTAATGAATAGTAGAAAAATGAAAAAGTTTGAAAAGTATAAAATTTTTCACTAAAAGACAAAACTGATATTAAATAAAACCGTATTTAAACTAAATTAATTCTAAAAAATAATTAAAAAGTGAACAGTAAAAACTTTTTTAACTAAAAATCTTAAAATGCTTTTCTTAATCTATGAAAAATGTTAAAACTAAAAAATAATTGTTTTTGTCACTAAAAGACAAAAACAGAAATATTAAAAGGTATTAAAATAGCTATTTAGCCTAAAAAATACTAAATGAACAGTAATAAAAAATCTAGTTAAACAGAAAAATCCAAAATTAAATTAGAAAAATATTGAAACAAAAATCAGGTCCTAATTCCAATTTTTACCCACTAAAGACAAAAAATCAAAAGACTGAAAGTGACATGTCCAAAGGTTTTGTCCAGTAGTGTAGCAGTACTAACTTGTGTATTAGCAGGGGGAACCTTTTTCCCACTGCTAGTGTAAATAAATGGTCAGTTGACCTTTTGAGCTTAGGGAAGCTTATGGCTTGCTTATTTTTGGAAAACAAGGCACCCCTACACTTAGTTGAGTGTAGGGGGTCAAATGAATCACAAAAACACACAAGTATTTCACACAAATCAAGCACAAATTGGCAAAAAAAGTTACTAATTAAGCTTGGTATAGGTCTGTGATGATTTTGTTGGTTCAATTGGCAAGATGGTGAGGTTCAATTGACTCAATCTTGCACACAACCCTACCTACTAGCATACAATCAATTACAAATCCTACTAAAACCGTACCTCTAACAGATTGCAAGATGTGATGAGCAAATTTCAACAAAATCAGGCAAGTCAAGGCACTTTCTGTTTTCAGCTACTCTTCTCAATTTTTAACATGCAACTTTGTTTTAAACTTCACCAAACTGAAAACCAAATACATATACTACCTAATAACAACCAAGTGAGTGATTAAAACAGGTTTTTAAACAAGGTTGATGTCAATTAACCAATGTTAAACCCTAATCCAAACACCCCTTAATCTACTGAAAATCAAAATTAGCCAAGTAAACCTACTCAAACCTTCACAAATCTGATTGACTAAGCTTCTAACATGCATATATCATTCAAACAAACATGAATCAACAGATAAACTAATACTTAAACAATTTTCATACAAAATCACATAAATCACAATTATTTGAAGACTCAAACAAGGAACAAGAGTGTTACCTTGTGGGACCCACATCCAGGTCCCACAATGGCTGAAAAGCCACCTCCTACAAGCCCGGGCTTGTGCTGATCCTCTATGCTGTTTGAAAACAAGAACAAGATGATGGTGATGATGGTGATGATGGTGTGAGTTCTTGTTTTGAACCTGCCAAAAACAGACAACCAATAGCATGAAATACCTGGTACAAGAGCTTATAGGCTATAAGATTGACTTATTGACAAGTCAACTTATAGCTTATAGCTTTAAAAATGAAGCAGAAATATTTAAAAAACTGATTTTTTTTCTTGAATGAAAATTTTGGAAACTTAGAAAACTTGGAAAGACTTGAAACTGATAAAATAGCTTATACAAGCTTAGTAGCTTATTTGGTTATCCACCAAATAAGATAATAACTCCTATAACTATCACAGAAAGTCAAGGGTTTGGGTTGAGTGTCCTCTCACCAAAGCCTTCAATTTCTGAATGAAACTTAACAAACTCAGAAATGATTTATGGAACTCAGATTATGCTTATCAAACACTCACCAACTTTTAAACAATAAAAAGGAATTACTTTTCAAACAAATACCAACTTTTATAACTTTAAAAAGGAATTACAATATTTTAAAGCAAAATTTGGAACAAGAGATATGGGACACATACGTCCCATATTTATACAATAGAAAAAAGATTCTAGATAACTAAAACCCTAATACATGGAATTCCCTAAAAATCCCTTTGTTTGAACTCTTGGAATCTTGGTCAATTGTTGAACCCGTGATCTCTGAATGTAGTACAGCTGTATAGGATGATCAGGACCCTTAAACGAACATTGGAGGCCAAGAAATGCTTTTGGTTCATTGATTTACTGAGCTCCTTTGTTTTTTTTCTACTTTGTGGGGCAGGGGACACATGGGATGGTCTCTTGGTGAAAGTGACGGATGTTTTGGGAGGTGGGATGGGTTTAGGTGAAGTTAAATTGCCAATCTGGAAAAGTTGGGGTAAAAACCCTTTGATTTAAAAGGGTAATTAGAATTAGGTTTTTAGGGTTTATGATTGGGAGGGAAAGGGAATTAGGGGATTTAATCCGGTTTGGGTGTTTAATTTTTTAAATTTTAGTGTTTCCCCCACTTATATTAAACTAACAAGTTTAATTAAAAGAGGTTCAAAAAGGGTTGTGACAGGGTCGAATTAAAGATTTGGACTGGTCTTTAACTTTCAGAAATAACAAAACACCCCCCTTGACTCTCCTCATATCTTCATGTTGTAATAAACAGCCAAAAACCCAATTTCCTTTGTAAACAACTTTGGGCAGCTTGTCAAATTTGGCACAACATGTTGTCACAACTTTAAACAAGGACCATAAATGTACTTTGGGCATTCTTCAAGGGCTCATAGTGTAATTTCTTGACATTTAAGGGACCACAATGCAATTTATGAGTTTTGCAAGGGTATAAAATGCCAAGTCTTCAAAAGATGAGGGACCATTCTTGTACAATCTTCAAACTTCAAGGACCATTTTGGAAATTCTTGATTCGGGTCCGGTTCATTGTGCGGCTTCGTTTCCCGTGTTCGTTTTTGATTGATTCTCGTGATCTTTTTGTCTTTTCCTCAATATCCGTACCTAAAATACACAAGCAACAAACACGAGCATATATTTGGCAGTTTTAATGATATTTTATGCAATTTAAGCCTGATTTGGACGATGAGACTATGTATAAAAGCAGTCTCATCAATGTAACTTGTTAATCTATGTTCATTTGAATTAAATATAGCTTGTGTATGCTTTTGGTGCAATTTGGTTGGCTGAATTTACCAAAAACAGCTTATTAAGTTCATAACTGTTTATTGTTAATGTCTGTATGAGATCTGGTGATAAATTAAATTAACTACACTGATTGGCTGTTTGTAATTGTGTTTTTGTGATTGATATTGACTCCTTATGATTAACTGATCATTTGGGTGCCTTTGCTTAACTTGAATCTACAAAAAAGTCACTAAAGACAAAAAGTCAAGAAAGTCAAGCAGTGGGAAAAGTTCCCACTGCTCAACACCCAAAACTAGACCATGCTAGTGTTAATTCTCTTTCAGCTTATTTATAAGCCAATTTGGCTTATCCAGACTTGCAACAACTTATTTTTTGTAATAGATCTTCCTCATTTGACCTATTTATTTGATCTGGAGCTTATCAGACCTTGGCTTTGACTTTTTGCTAGAAAACTCATAAGGTTGACTTTTAATTATGTGCTTATTTGCTTATTTCAGCTTATTGAGTGTGCTTATTGGAAAAAAAATTGATTATTTAGCTTAGTTAAGTCATTTAAAAGCTTTTGAAAGTTGAATCAGCTCTTGGGGTGGCCTAGAACTCGAAAACGACTATTTTGTCATTTTGTGAAGATAGCTTTTAGCTTATTCAGGCTTATTCCTTGCGCTTTTTTGATTTTCTTTTTACAGATCTCTTAAGTAACTCAAAAGTAGCTTGTGTGTCAAATTTGAGCTTATGGTATCAGCTTATAGCTTAAAGGGCCAAAAAGCCAATTAAGAATAAGCTGCTTTGAAATAAGCCTTAAACACATTTTCAGCTTTTGGGCTGTAGGTCCATAGTTTCTTAGGATTAAGCAATATATAGATTATCTATTGAATGGAAGGTAAGGAGGAAGATGAACTAGAGAGAGAAAGGAGAGAAGAAGAGGTGTAGAGAGAGAAAGTAGAATATTAGATTAATGAATAATGAAAAGCTTGGAATCACCAACCCCTCCTAACATGCTAGGAGGGGTATATATAGCCCACCCTACATGTGGGCTATATGGGCTATATGTTTACTAAGTAGATCACGAGCCCATTACATGAATATATCGTTGGAGTGACCGATCCTTTCTAAATACGTAAATACGTATTTCTAACAATCTCCCCCAAAGGGAGGTCACTCCAAGTTACAATGTCCTAAATAGTCTATAGCTCGTGATTTATGCTAATAATGATGTGACCGAGACTTTCCTTGGAAAAACGTATTTCCAACAATCTCCCCCTAAGGGAGGTCACACCACTTTACAAAATCTTAAACCTAGCATACTATGCTTGAGTCTTCGATCTTGTTCTTGTGAATATGCTGATGTGATCTTTGACTTTAGTCTTGAGCATGTTTCCTTGCCTTGACCTTGTGCATTCATCACTTGTGACATTTGCCTCTTCGTGACTTCATGTTCCACATACTTATACTTTTATAAATTCTTGAAAGCTTCAGAGTTTGATACAGCGGAAGACTTGACTTTTAGACTTTCTTGAATTTGTTGAAGTATTAAGTGCAGAAAGCATAAGCATGTGTTGACGACTTCTTCTGGATTGAACACCGTAATGCCACCTTCTTGTTACGCTGCATAAGACAGTTAGCAACAAAACATATACACGGATGAAATGGCCTTGAACATTTCATTCTAATTCGGTAGCATTTTACCTCCGGTCGGTGAAGACCGTTGGACGATATAAAATATCGTACTTGTGACAGGTAGTTTCAATTAAGAACCTCCTTGACAAGATTTCGCGGGTACACCCATTCTCTTTATTCGACCGTCCAAAGCTGACTGCGAACATAAAGAGTAAATCATTTGGATAATAATATCTACATGATTTGAAGCCGTCAATTCATGTTCCTGGAACAAGTGAAATTCAATTAAGAACCGCACCATTATTGCTTTCCAGTTGTCACGAGCTTGATTCGTATAGAATCTTGCAAGTTACCTACCAAGTGCTGTTTGAGGTTAACACTAGAAGGATTTCCACTCATCACTGTGAACACTAAGGTATCACTCTGAGTGTTCTCGCAAGATCACTAAGATATTGCGTAGAGGCCTGGAACGTGTTTGAATTCATTTAAGAATTAAACCACTGTTGCTTTCTAGTTATCACAAGTTTGATTCATAAAGAATCGCACAAGTCACCTACCATGAGCTTTTTGATATTCGCTCAAGAAGGATTTCCATCTTCATTGGAAATACTTTCGTATTACTCGGATGTTCAGGCAAGATCATAAATATTTTGCGTAGGACTCTTAAGATCTTTCTTACTTTTCACAGTGTGTGAGGAAGCAAGGAAATATGAAAGTGTGTCCTAATGAGATATTTGATGATCTCAAGTGGCTCTAGACTCAATCGTGCATTTGGATTTTAGTGATCGGAGGCTGGAGAAGAGTGCCACCATTTCAATACCAATTTATTCGGAGTGAATAAATCAATAGATAATGCGTTGTCTCCGTGTGATTAAAACAAATATCATTTGAGAGATATCTGATTTTGCTGGGATGGGTTGTGCATTGCATCACTGGGTCCATGATGTCTGTCTTCAATATCAAGCATCATTAACAATGATCTCAATAGCATATGTGTTGACCCGGTTTCTGCCTAAGTTGTAAGGAGGGCTTCTTTCTTTTCACCCTTTATCTTTACAATTCTTTTTCATTCTTCAACACCTTCAATGCTTACCAATACGTCATAACTAGCACCTTGTTGTGATTGTTCCAGTGCTAACTTAAGTACTTGGTCGGCATTCAGCTACGTTCACAAACTTTCTCCATCTTTCCTAAGGACTACTATTTCTGTTGATCCCAAACTTAGATCGATTTAGCTTTATGTATACGAGATTAGATCAAGTAATACACTTAGAGAAACCTTTGTATATGCTTATGATAATCTAAGTGTTATGCGGAATTAACACTTAAACAAGAACACACAATGATATAAACAAACTTTCACTTTGTTTAATGATATCAAACTTGCTTACAATGAAAGTAGTTTACGAATGAAAACTTATATGAAACATTAACCTAAAGGTCTTCTTTTATAGACATAAGAAGCCTTGTACAATAATCTACGTATCAGCTATTCTAGGTAAAGATAAATATAGAAAATACATTGTTGTTCCTATCTTTACTAGAAGTAATCTAGAATACAATGAACGCGTAGAGTATATCTTTCCATCAGTGCTTGTCTTCAATGTATCAACGCTTGACTTTGTCTTGTCAACGCTTGAGCTGTCAGCGCTTGTTTTGCTCTTGTCAACGCTTGTTTTACTCTTGCCAGCGCTCAAGTGATCTGGCCTTAATTTATTCCCAACAATCCTTCCCTAAACTTGATATCCACTCTTATGATCAAGTTTCTGAATAAGCATTAAGGACTAGGAGGAATCATACAAACCTTCTCATATTGGTAATGAATAAATCTGATCAAGTCTTTTGCCACGTCACTTGAATAATCAATTTCCAGCTGAGTGTCCTTCATCTTCTCCAAAATAGCCTTGGATATGAAATACTGACCATCCACAAGTAGATACTCAGCAAACTTTGTAGAACTCAAATGGTAAACACGAGCAGCTGAATATAATCTCCATTGAAGACCACTGAGGTCATCTTCAAGATCCTTCCAAATAGCAGGATCCTCATCTTTTGGTCCACACATTCTTTTGAATGTGGACCACAGTTTTATTCCATTAGCTGAAGTTGGTGCTTCAGCCTCATACTTGGTCTCTAGCAACCTCCATAGGTCTACCAAGTCTTCTCTATCACAACTTGCAAACAAAGATATGAGAGTGGTAAAAGTGTGTACCTCTTTGCCATATCTGCCAATATTCCAAAACCCACATTCATCTTCTTCATAGCTCACAATTGGGTTTCTGGAATCTAAGGGTAACACTTGCACCATATCTGAAGCTTCTAATGGTGAGAGCTTGAGACTCTTTCTTATAACAGCTTCACTTGGATATAGTGGATCCATATCTTTAGGAAACTCAAGTTTTTCACTGGTCTGGGAACAAACATAGCTTTCTTGAGCTCCATTTCTTCTTCAAGTTCTTCCTTTCTTTCATCAGAAAGAAGTCTGAGAGTGTTTGCTTCCTGCACTCTCACCCAAATGGGATAAGCCTTGCATTCCAACTCATCAAATGTCAATGCCTTCAACTTCTGATAAGTCCATCCTACTCCATGACATCTGAGCAACATGCAGTATAGCTCCCTTCTATCCCTTTTTCAACTCTGAGAGAATATTGCTTGCCTTATGTTTCAAAATTACCTGGCAATCCTTTTGAACTCTGAGGAGAATCTCCAATCCCCATATTTGATCTGAAACAGTCAAGTGTGGATTCTCCATACATCTTTCTTCCCAAGCATGATACATTTGAACCACCTCTGGCATGTCAAAGTCAACCTGCAATTTCAATTCTCTCAATTTCTCCTCAGCCAACTCATCACCATACTTAAGTCTTTCTGGTTCTATAATCATAACACTTGAGTCTGAGCTAGCTCCATCACTTCCTTCTTCTGAAGTAACCACAAAAGGTGATTCTTTCACCTCCTTTTTGTCTTGTTCCATGATTTGTGCAGCCAATCTTCTGTCAAACTCAACTTGAGCTGCATCCTTTGGAACACTCTCTTCTACCATAATACCCTTACCCTTATCTAATGGATCAATTGTTGGTAAGGTAGATGGTGATACCTGTGAAGAAACCTCCTTGATGATGGATGATGACTGGGATACATCACCTTCATGTGTAGGTCTGTCAACGCCCAATTTTGTTCTATCAGCGCCCAAAATATTTCTGTCAGCGTCCAAATTCTCCTTGTCAACGCCCATATTTCCTGCCTCAGCGCCTTTTGTAATCTCTTTCAACATGGCTGTAAATGATAAATTCAAGTTGGTAGGAGAAACTAAGGACGTATCAAAACCTGTTTGTTTCTTCAAAGTTGTAAGGGCCTCAGCAACATCCAAAGATTGACCATCATGGTTGCCCTTATCACTCAGATTTATTGGATCTTCCTCCCCTTTGGAAGATTCCTCCATACCTCTCCTTGCACTTGCAGTCTCCAAAACAACAACCCTCTCCCTCAATTGCTTGAGTTCAAGGCCTTGTGAGCTGACAACTTGTACTAAGTCTGCATTTTGCTTTTGCAAGCTCATGCAGACTGCCGTCAATTCCATAAGAGTCATTGGTTCCAGTCTGCCCACTTCTAAAATGGGGATTTGACCTCCCAAGTCAGATTCATTGGGCATGGATGAGGACTTAATGATGGTGGGACTGCCTTGGCCAACTTCTAAGCCAGAACCAATAGTCCCAGCCTCATCCATAGCACCAGCCACACTTGTGGCGGTGGTTCTCTCTGCTACATGGCTAGGACCACCAGAGGAGAACACTCCAGTAGTCCTTTGGCGTTTCATCAACCTATATTCAGGGGGTGTGGAAGATGGTGTGGAAGAATGGGTGGATGTGGGTTGGTTAAGGGGTGTTTGGGTTTGTGAAGGTTGTGTGTCAACGTTGGAAATAGGCACATCAACGCCAACATTTAATGTGTCAGCGTTGAAGGGTTCTTGGTCAATATGCATATGTTCAGGTGAAGGTATTGGTTCAGGTATTGGGTCAATTTGTGGTTGGGGGTCTGGTTGGGGTTGTGCTGCTGCAATAACGGCAAGCATAGCTTGGGTTAAGGGTAGGTCATGATGGGGTGGTGAGTTCATCTTCATAAAAATAGCTTTCTTTTGCACAGGGATCTTATAAAAATCATTATGATCCCTTGTGCAGTATCCTTGAACATCAAAAACCATTTGCAAAAATCGGGGATAAGCTAAAGTCATTTTGTTCCCCTTATTTTTACACATGCCCTCAAAAATCATTTTAGAATAATTAAATTTTTGCCCTGTTGCAATGCACACAATAGCACTTGCAATAGATCTGTTGATCTCATTGTGTGCAGTACATTTGGGACTCAAACATTGAAGGAGGACATGTATGAGGTACTTCCAGGCTGGGGGAAATTCCTGTTTATGATACTTGTTTAAGGTACCTTCATCAGGAAAAGGATATCCCAAAGCCCGTAGCCCTTGTTCTATTTCATTGATGGGAAGGGTGGCTATACCATCAGCATCATCAAGATGCAAGGCTTGGCGTACCAAAGCCTCAGTAACCACCCAAGGTCTCCCATGAACAATAGAAGTCAATGTAGTCACTCTATTAACTGTTGAAGAACTAACAGTGTTCCAAAACTGTTTAATATGTGTGACTGGAATGAGTGGTGCATGAGAAAGAGCATACCTTAAGGGGGATGCGTTCAAATACGCCACCATTTGTGTGTATTGGGGAAACAGAGTATCATCAGCTTCAAGATACGCGATCATGTTTTGTTGAGTTCTGACCCCCAATTCCAATTCTGATGTGAAGGTCTACGAAATTAATGGCCTATTCTATATCATGGATTTGGTGGATTTAGATGGTTGATTGATTGATTAATAAAGAAGAAATGAAGGAATTAGATGAGGGATTAGAGAGAGAAAGGAGAGAAGGGAGAGAATTGTAGAGAGAGAAAGTAAAATGAATAAAATGATTAAGTGAAAATGAGAATCAACAACCCCCTCCTAACATGCTAGGAGGGGTTATATATAGCCCACCCTACATGTGGGCTATATGGACTATACAATAAATAAATAGATCACGAGCCCGTTACATAATTATAGTTGGAGCGACCGATCCTTCATAAATACGTAAAACGTATTTCCAACAATCTCCCCCTAAGGGAGGTCGCTCCAAGTTACAAAGTTCTAAATAGTCTATAACTCGTGATCTATGCTAACTAAGATGTGACCGAGACTTTATAGGGAAAAACGTATTTCCAACAATCTCCCCCTAAGGGAGGTCACATCTTTTTACAAAATCTTAAACCTAGCATCTATGCTTGAGTCTTCGATCTTGTTCTTGTGAATATGCTTGATGTGATCTTTGACTTTAGTCTTGAGCATGTTTCCTTGCCTTGACCTTGTGCATTCTTCACTTGTGATATTTGCCTCTTTGTGACTTCATGTTTCACATACTTATACTTTTAAATTCTTGAAAGCTTTAGAGTTTGATACAGCGGAAGACTTGACCTTCAGGCTTTCTTAAATTTGTTGAAGTACTAATTGTATGTAGTATAAGCATGTGGTGACGACTTCTTCTGGATTGTACACCGCAATGCCACCTTCTTGTTACGCTGCATAAGACAGTTAGCAACAAACAATATACACGGATGAAATGGCCTTGAACATTTCATTCTAATTCGGTAGCAATTTACCTCCGGTCGGTGAAGACCGTTGGACGATATTAAATATCGTACTTGTGGCAGGTAGTTTCAATAAAGAACCTCCTTGACAAGATTTCGCGGGTAAACCCGTTCTCTTTACTCGACCGTCCAAAGCTGACTGCGAACGTAAAGAGTGGATCATTTGGATAATATTATCCGCATGATTTGAAGCCGTCAATTCATGTTCCTGGAACAAGTGAAATTCAATTAAGAACCGCACCATCGTTGCTTTCCAGTTGTCACTAGCTTGATTCATAAAGAATCTTGCAAGTTACCTACCAAGTGCTGTTTGATGTTAACACTAGAAGGATTTCCATTCGTCACTGTAAATACTTAATAGTATTACTCTGAATGTTCTGGCAAGATCATTAAGATATTGCGTAGAGGCCTGGAACGTGTTTAAATTCATTTAAGAATTAAACCACTGTTGCTTTCCAGTTATCACAAGTTTGATTCATAAAGAATCGCACAAGTCACCTACCATGAGCTTTTTGATGTTCGCTCAAGAAGGATTTCCATCTTCATTGTAAATACTTTCGTATTACTCGGATGTTCAGGCAAGATCATGAAGATTTTGCGTAGGACTCTTAAGATCTTTCTTACTTTTCACAATGTGTGAAGAAGCAAGGAAATATGAAAGTGTGTCCTAATGAGATATTTGATGATCTCAAATGGCTCTAGACTCTATCGTGCATTTTGGATTTTTAGTGATCGGAGGCTGGAGAGGAGTGCCACCTTTTCAATACCAATTTATTCGGAGTGAATAAATCAATAGATAATGTGTTGATCTCCGTGTGATTAAAACAAATACCTTTTGAGAGATATTTGAGTTAGCTGGGAAGGGTTGTGCACTGCATCACTGGGTCCATGACGTCTTTCTTCAATATCGAGAATCATTAACAAAAATGATCTCAATAGCATATGTATTGACCCGGTTTCTGCCTAAAGTTGTAAGGAGGGCTTCTTTCTTTACACCCTTTATCTTTACAATTCTTTTTCATTCTTCAACCCCTTCAATGCTTACCAATACGTCATCACTAGCACCTTGTTGTGATTGTTCCAGTGCTAACTTAAGTACTTGGTCGGCATTCAGCTACGTTCACAATCTTTCTCCATCTTTCCTAAGGACTACTATTTCTAGCTATGGAATGTCCTTGGGAAGATTCCTCCGGTTCTAGAGAAATCATTGGACTTTAACCTATCCTACCATCCTTATGTCACCACAATCTTCACCGTCGTGAATAGAGATGTTTTGGGTAAGTGTATGTCACCATGAAATCCATTTTGAAGTGCAAATCCATTTTGCTCCCACTTAACATATGCTACGATATTCGAAAACATTTCGCACATGTCGGGATGAGCTAACACGTTAAGTCAAGCCATTTATGATTGATCATATCCCATATTAAATCACATTTTCACCCCCATATTAAAAATATTAACCCAATCGATGTTTTTAATATCAATTGATTTAATAGCATTTTAAGAAAAATTTGGGAAGAAAAATGCAAATCCAATTATCTTCATGAGTTTAACAAGCTCCCCCTCAAATTAATGAGGGTGTACTTGAAACGTAAATTAAATACCTTTTAAACACAAGTGTAAGGTATTTATTACGTGCAAAGATCATATATAATAATGAATTCACAAGATTAGCAATGTACGAGGTTGGACCTGAATAATGGAGAACAGCATATGAAAGAAGCACATGGTTCTTGTTCACGAATGTTGGTCACCTCGTCACGTCCCCGAGAAAATTAATTCTCGTTGTAGAGTCAAAGCTTTCCGGTGAAATGCTTGACTTAATTATGAAAAGCGGGTTGCTATCTGAAATAATAGCAAACCATAATGAGCATGTTTTAAACGTTTGAACTTCTGCTCGAACTTTATTTACAACCCCGTGTCATTATTGAATGACATTTCTAGGTTCGTAAATATTATCGATTCCAGAAGACATGCTCATTTTATCAAAACATTTTTGAACACACAATTTTGAAAGATTTAGAAAAACCTTTGAAAAATTCTTGAAAAATTGTGTTCAAAGTTTTGAAAACCAATTACTTGAGCTTAAGATTTGGAATATCTTAAGAACGAGCTCAAGTCCGAGAAGTTGTAAACTTCTCGTTGTTAAGGATAAGTTTATCATCGGCGATAAACTTTCCTTTTATCTGAAGAACGAGTCCTAAGCTGACATTTACTTAGAAGTCGTGTTCATGAGCTTGAAAACTTTGATTGTTTTAACGGAAAGCTCATGACCGAGAAAGGTTAATTTCTCGTTACGAGGAGAAGTTCTCTTAGTTAAAAGATACACTTTCCTTTATGAGCTTAAAACTTCGAATGTTTTAAGACAAGCTCATGACCGAGAAAGGTGAATTTCTCGTTAAGAGGATAAGTTATCATAAACGATAAGCTTTCCTTTATTTTAAGTTCGAGTTACAGTCTGACATTTAACTGTAAGTCATATACACGAGCCTAAAACCTTTGAATGGTTTAAATGTAAGCTCGTGTCCGAGAAAATTTAATTTCTCGTTGTAAGGATAAGTTTATCATCGGCGATAAACTTTCCTTTCTTTGATGCACGGGTTATCGTCTGATATTTAACGATAAGCCATAATGCATGAGCTTAAAAACTTGGAATGTTTTTGATATAAGCTCATGCCCGAGAAAAAAATGAATTTCTCGTTTTTAGGATAAGTCATCATCGGGATGAACTTTCCTTTCTTTGAGGATCGAGTTACAGTCTGTTATGTGACTGTAAGTCCTTGTATGCAGCTTAACCATGAATCCCCTGAGACATTTGTTTCTCTGATATCTGCTTCTTCAGCAACCAAACTCTAAGAGTGTCCTTAGTTGAACGGTACACAACGATTGGACCGCTTCGTTCTTTTGGAACATCAACTTTGGTACCTGCAATCTCATTAGGAATTTGCATGCTTTGACGTGGGTTAGCAATATCAATTATAGAAGCACATGGGGGTTCACAGTTGGCTTTACTTGTTTCAGAGGTGACCTGAGTAGATGATTCACTAGTCTTGGCTGGCAAACGTTTCCTTTTATAGAAAACCTTAAGTTTAGGCGTAAGTGAAGTATCATCTTTATCAGTTTCCTCCCTAGTAGACTTAGTAGAATCGGAGACTATCCTAGTTAAAGGGCACTCGTTTCCTACAAGAGTGAAAGATCTACCAGTGGGGCGCCACATTTTACCAACGGGTTTGATTTTAGCGACCCACTGGGATTTAAGTCTAGCACGGGAGTTCACCTCATTAAGCAATTTTTTGATACAAGCATCATGATTTGCCGTAAAGACACATTTTCTACATGTTTTACAAGTAGCATATTTAATGTCCGAGTAAGATCTAGAATCCTTAGATGATTGATTGATGCTCCTAGGATTGGACATGCTACGGTTAGCAGTGTTGGGTACACTAGAAGGCATCTGACTGGGTTTGGAATTCCTATCTCTTACATGTGTCTTTTGCTTAGCTTCCCTAAGATCAGGTTCATGGCAAACGTCATTTGAACTAGTTCTAGACGTGGTCTTGGTATTTTTAGGGAAACTAGAGGCAATCATATGATTTGGTCTTGCTAAAGCTGGAGTGATCACATTGGGCCTAGTCGCTGGAGTGACTGGTCTAATAAGATGAACCAAATCAACTTGGGAGGCAAACCGCGGTCTCGAGGATTGTGGTCGCTCAGATCTAAATGCAGTAGGTTGTCTGACAATCGGTTGTCTAACGAACTGATTTGTAGGCGGTTTCCCCAAGATTGATGGTTTTTCAAGCTTAGTGTCCACACTAGGTTCTCTAGTTTTCCTTAACTCGTTTTTCAACGCAGCTATAGCAAAAACCTTTTCCTGTAATTGGGCCTTTAATGTTTCATTTTCTTTGAGCACGTTATCTTGGGATGCCAACTTAGATTCAAGCAGATGAATTTGTTTCAAAAGATTATCCTTTTCAGCTTTAGAATCTAGAACAGTTTGATCCAATTTTCTTTCAAGAATAACGTTTGACTTTTCAAGTTTTTCAAAATATGTTTCAAATTTGTCCGTTTTCTTAGAAAATTCAAGTTTGGCATCCTCAAGATCTTTAGATTGCCGAGCTATGATCGTTTCGAGCTCTTTAATCTTGGAAACAGAAGCAGACAATGAAGCAGTTATAATACAATTTTCATGATGTACTATAGCATTCTGAACAATCTCTCCCCCATTATGACTTACATCGGATGAATCAGAAGTGGTATTTCTATCACTCTTTTCCATCCCATGTTTGTCATAATTAGGTTCAGAATGCTCAATATGCGGCATGTTATCAGCATATACATCATAACCAACATCACATTGTACCATGTTTGCAGGCTCTTCGTCATAAATGGGTAAGGTGTCATCAAGAGAAATCTCGTGAACATTTCCTGACGTGCCACTGATATCATGGTGTCCTTCTGAATCCGTGCTCTTGCCATCGTTAGGCTCCAAGTTGTCAACCGTATGACCATTCTCCTTTTGCATCTGCGGCATTGATTCTTGCACTCCATTATCATACGTTTGCTGAAGTCGAGATCTTTCATATATCGAAGACGAGACTGAGGTCATGAGTTTCAATATTGTATCACGAAAAACTCGAAGCTCGGTATGCGTATCTCGAAGAAATGATTGGCAAAGCATCGAACTTTCAGACTTGATGATATTAAATTGGAGGAAAGGCGTGAGTTGTGTCACAAGAGCCTTATAAGCAAGTGCCGATGCAGAGTGATTAAAGTTTTCATTGTTGAGTTGCTCTGCCAGTTGGGGCAAGATGGTAAAAATTGAGTCGATGAATATATGACGATCTTGTCCAAAGATTGTCAAAAATTCGCTCCCTCCTTGAAGGCGTGAAAGAGTGACTAGATGATATTGAAGCATTTGAAATGAATTTATACCACTTTCTTTAGCTTTGTCGTGCATTCGATGCAAGTCTCCCTTTTTAAGTGTCGAATTTAACGAGTCCATTGAAAATCGAGGAAATTCGATTTGACTCAAAAGATGTTGTCGGCTCAAACGATTATTAAACCCGATCAAAAATCTGTAGTCGCTAAAAATAAAACCCGTCACGTTGACTCGTCACTTTGTCTTCAAATCCGGCCACAGTAACGTTTAACCCGATAAATATTTTTCACGTTAAACTTGGAAAATACCCGCTTCGACACGATTTGCCAAAAATTACTAAACAAAATGCTAAAAATATAAAAGTGACAAAATAAAAATATAAAAGTGACAAAAATAAATAAAAAAAAAATAAAAAAAAAAAAAAAAAAAAATGTGATATTTTTAAAAAAAATAAAATGTAATATTTTAAAATAAAAAAGGATTAATTTAACTAAAAATAAAAAAAATAAATAAACTTTTTAAAAAAAATGAAACGGATATTTTAGAACACTAAACTTTACTTAAAAAATTTACCTAACTAATATTCAAAATAGTAAAAAAAATCTAATATATATTGAAAATAAAAACAAGAAACCCAATATGTGGCTAAAAATGTATCCGTGTATCCCTAGTTTCCTCCGCCCATTAAATAACTTCCCAAAAGAAAATAAGTATCACAAAACACGTGGCCCCAAACAAATAACTTGCTTATTCTTGTTTACTCCGTCAACAGGTGCACGTGGCCCAATCAGGAAATCCCACCGCTTCTTGTTTTGTCCGCCTAATTTATATCTTAACCTAAAACCTCTCTCTTCCTCACACAGTTATCAAATCTCTCTCTCCTCACAACCCGAATCTACCCTAATCTCTTTCTCACTCAACAAAGAAATCACGCAGCCACTCCTACTATTCAACATAAACATCAAGATCTATAACAAAGTCACGGCCAACAAAAAAACGTGTTCTCTCACTGATCAAAACGGCTTCAAGATCTTTAAATAAGGTCTCGGGTAAGGTTTTTTTTAATTTTATGTTAAATCTCTCTCTTCTACTGTGAGTCCTTCTGTGTGGGTCTGTGTGTGTAGGCGAGGGTCGAGGGTGGGTAAATACGAATGGGTTTAACAGTTTAGTGGGTTTAAATGGGATGTGAGGGTGTCGGGGTTAGAGTCAAGTGATGAATCGGTGTTGGGTTGGTGATGAGAGGATAGGTTGTTTTTGATGGTGAGGGTCGGTCCAGGTGTGAGGGTGTCGGAGTTAGAGTCGAAGATTTTATAAATAATTTTAGGTGATTGGTTTGAGTCTGTTTGGGGTTGTGACGAGTGAGGAAGTCGAGGGTGTGAGTTGTGTATGTTTGAGTGTGGATCGAAAGATTTTTGTGGTGTAATCTGTTGGAAAAAAAAGCTTGAATCTTGAGTCGAGTTGTGTTTGTGGGAGGGTTGTGAGTATTTTCGAGGGTGGGTGTGTGAGTTGTAAGTGAGTGGTTCGAGAGTGAGTCAGGTTTTGTAAAAGAGTTTGTTGAGTCGTGAGGGTTTGGGTTTGTTTGGGAGTGAGTCGAGTCCGATTAAACGAAAATGGTTTGAGTGTTGAGTCTTTTTGTTTGATTTGAGTTTGAGGTGTTTTTTCTGTGTCGAGGGAATGAGTCTTATTAAAAGACGATGATTTGCCCAAATTTGTCCGTTATGTTTGAAAGAGCTTCATTCGGAAGAGTTTTTTTCAAATATTGATACGGAAGTTTTTTGATTCGGATGTTGTTGATCCGGAACTTCTTGATCCGGAACTTCTGGCTTGATCCGGAAGTTTTTGGTTCGGAAGTTCTTGATCCGGAACTTCTTGATCCGGAACTTCTGGCTTGATCCGGAAGTTCTTGGTTCGGAAGTTTTCTTGCTTGATTCGGAACTTAATTATTGATTCGGAACTTTTAGGTTACTCGAAAAAATCTTCACCCGGAACTGGACAATAGCAGATTGATTTTGGACAAAAACCTTGATTTTGGATAGCAGGACTGATTTTGGACAGAAACAATGGACCAGAAACTTTGGACAGTTGACCAATTAGGTAGTTTGACCAAAAAATAGAAAAAAAATCCAAAAGAAAAAAGATAACAACTGATAACTGAAAAACTTGACCAAAAAAAAAAAAAAAAAAAAAAAAAAAAAAAAATGACACAACTGATTAAACGAAATTTAAATAATAAACTGATTAAAAAAATAAAAAAGGATAAAAATGGATAAAAAATTTATATAAATTGATTATTAAACTTGTGATAAAAAAACAATAAAAAAATACACACTTTTTATAAAAACACAAAATTAAAAAGAGAAAAACAAAAACTTTTATAAAAAAAAAAAAACACCAACTTTTTATAAAAAGTAAATAAATTTGAAGATTTGATATGATTTAACACATAAAAACACAAACTTTTTATAAAAAATACAAACTTTTTAAAGTTTAAGCATGATTAAATCAAAACCCACCAAAATCAAACAAAATAAAAGAAGAATAAACCAAACTAACCATGGCTCTTGATACCAATTGAAGGTCTACGAAATTAATGGCCTATTCTATATCATGGATTTGGTGGATTTAGATGGTTGATTGATTGATTAATAAAGAAGAAATGAAGGAATTAGATGAGGGATTAGAGAGAGAAAGGAGAGAAGGGAGAGAATTGTAGAGAGAGAAAGTAAAATGAATAAAATGATTAAGTGAAAATGAGAATCAACAACCCCCTCCTAACATGCTAGGAGGGGTTATATATAGCCCACCCTACATGTGGGCTATATGGACTATACAATAAATAAATAGATCACGAGCCCGTTACATAATTATAGTTGGAGCGACCGATCCTTCATAAATACGTAAAACGTATTTCCAACATGATGGTTTAAACTTTGGTGCCATTGTTGAAAGCTGTTAAATTTGATGGATGAAGATGAAGTTGATAAGAGAAAATTGTGTTAGACAAGAATTATAGATACCCTGTTTAAAAATAGGAGCCAAATTTATAGGAGAAGAAAATGCATGTGATTGGCTGATAGGTGTGAAAACACCCATCCTTTTACCACTTATTTCTGGCTAAAACAAGACCAAAACACGTATTTAATATCATTTGTTTAGAATTATGCGTGGTTTTTGTGGTTATTGTGTTTTCAGAGTCAACCGGATGAATATCGAAGAAAACATGGGATTGCACGGGTTTTATCGAGGAAAAAGACTCAAGACGAAGTCTATTGTCCAAGAGACGCAAAAGATTTGAAGTCATTGTGCCTATTTAAAGATTTATCGAAGAATAGAGCCAAAGATTGAAGATTCATATATGTCGAAGAACTCGAGTCTATTAAACAAAAGATTATAAGACGAGTTGGAATTATTCACCGACACTTCTCAAATCCAAGTCGGAAACGTTTATTTAAAGAAGCGTGAAGACTAAAGAAGAAAGAAGAAAAAGAAGCCCAAACCAAAGCCCAATCACAAGCCGACCACCACAAGACTTGCCTATAAATAGGACCTTACTTCACAAAAATTTAACACTTAGTTTTTAGGTAGTTTTTAGTTTTCATTCTCTCTAGTTTTAGAGAGATAAAGTTCTAAACTTTCTCTCACTAGATTTCATCTTTTTCTAGTTCAAGATCAAACATTTGTATTATTTTTCATTAATCAAGTTCAAGTTTTAAGCTTTTACTCTTTAATCTCATCCTTCCTTTCTTTGATTTTGATTGATTTTGGTACAAATCTCGTATGATCCGTGTTGTTCATCGATGATTTTGTACTTGAAAAGTTAATTTTTTTTATGTTTTCTTAAGTTTCTACACAAATAAGCTTTGAGATCCTTGTGCTTATTGGCTTATTTGTTGGTTTTGCTTATTTACTTTTTAAAGTTTTTATGAAAAGTTCATCTTTTTATTGATTCGACTTAAAAAGTTGTTTATTTTAAGTCTAGTTAAGTTGTTATTCGAGCTTATTTGATTTGATTCATTTTAGATTCGAGCTAGTTTGGTGATTGGCTTATTCATTTGCAAGAGTCATGGCTAAGTATGGTGTCAATCACCGTCTTTCCACCGCCTATCATCCCCAAACCAATGGGCAAGCCGAGATATCCAACCATGGATTGAAGCGAATTTTGGAGCGTACTGTGGGAGAGCATCGTGTCGCGTGGGCCGATAAGTTAGATGATGCTCTGTGGGCTTTCTGTACTGCTTATAAGACCCCGATCGGTTGTACACCTTATCGTCTTGTGTACGGGAAAGCATGCCACCTTCCCATCGAGCTAGAACATAAGGCACACTGGGCCTTGAAGTGGGCTAACTTCGACATCAACAAAGCCGGTGATCATCGCAAGATTCAACTCAACGAGCTCAACGAACTGTGGAATAAAGCTTATGAGAACTCACTGATCTACAAGGAGAAGACGAAGATCCTTCATGACGTAAAAATCAAGAACCGAGAGTTCCATGTTGGTGATAAAGTCTTACTTTTTAACTCTCGGTTGAAGATCTTCTCTGGCAAGTTGAAGAGCCGCTGGTCTGGTCCATTCACCGTCGCCAAAGTCTTTCCATATGGGACCATTGAGCTTTCTCAGCCAAATGGGCCCAATTTCAAGGTGAAGGGCCAGCTTCTGAAGCTGTACTTTGGTGAGGACATCTCTCAGGAGATGATTCCATCCCTCACCACGTTCCCCAGGAACTAATTTTGGGTCGAGTTAGGCTCGTGACTCGGTTATCAAAAACAAGCGCTCCTCGGGAGGCAACCCGAGTATCTATCCTTTTATGTTTTTACCTCCTAAGTGTAGGAGGACCTGTATAGGTGTTTGTTTTTGTGTGGTGATGTGATTACAGGGATAAGTGCACTCTTGGAACCTTTGAAGAACCGTGCTCCCGTGTTATCCGAAATCCGGTTCTATCTCTCAACTATCGTGATTCAATTTTCTTCATACTCACATTTGAAATTGATCACTTTAGTCGTCTCTTCCTTAACTTGAGTTAACCAACGTGCACAATGTCATAAGTGTAGGGGAGACTTTTCCCACATGCTTAAACATTGAGGACAATGTTTATCTTAAGTGTAGGGGGACTTCTATCGAAGTTTTAAGTGGACTTTTCCATGAAAATGCCTTCATTTAACCGGGAAATCATCTTTTTCAACATTTTTCAAATTTTTAATTAACTTTGGCCATTTAGTCGTAATTTTTAAATTTTTATCGTTGCTTGCATATGTATATACCCTGCAATAAAATCAAAAATATTAATAAAGTGGTGTAGCTAGTTTAGAAGTCTTTGACATATTAGGCCCGTTGCGATTATTTTGACTCAACCCGAATAGACTTGTCTAAGTTTATTCTAGCTAGTATCCTTAACCATGTAGACCTTAATTGGTTTATTAGGCTAAGCATCCACGAGTCTCATTACTTGAGATTTTAAATTATGGAGAACGAGAAATGATAGAGTCAATTATAAGTCGGTATTCTTGCACATGCTCACTTGGTGTAATTATTTGCCTATTCTCCCATCACTTGCTAATAAGTTATCTGCAATAAGTAAGGTCGTATGATTTGAAAAGTTACTTAGCTTCTAGCCCAAGATCGTTTAAAAGTTGCTCGGTAATGATAAGAGTTCATAGCCAAGGCATAACTTATGAAGCGGGGCGCGAAGATTGGCGAGTCCGAAAAGGCCCTAACAAGGCATGAGGATTCAATTTTATTGTTGAAGATCCAAAGTGATGTGAAAAGCATTATTCTCAAAATCAATATGAGGGATCAAGACTCACGACGAAAAGCAATCAACTCCCATAAAGATCATGGAGAAGTCTATCCAAAAAGACCCTAACAAGGTATGAGGATAAATAGATCCAAGTCCGAAAAGGAGGCGGATCGTTGTATCTCAAAATCCCAATTAGAGATTGAAGAAATAATCATGAAGTCGTGGTCAACAAAGTTGGAGTACCCCTCAAAAGTCTCCAAGTGAAGAAACTCTATTACGATGAGAAGACCATTATCTCAAGAACGTCTCTCAAGATATGAAGTATGAAGTACATGCCAAATATCGGCCCGAGAAAGGTCTCAAATCGCGAACCAAGTTATGCCAAGATATGAACTTTTTGATATCCCGAGAAGCAGTTTTAAGAGATTTTGTCCTTTAGCTAACTATTGATCAAATCGTCCTACTTTGCTTTCAGCCTAAATAAACTATCGAAATAAGTCCAAAAATGCATCTTCATGATCATTCTAAGACAAAAATAAAATATAAGAGATACACCTAGGAATAAGGGGGTTTAAGCATTTAATTAAGCCATGTGTGTAAGTGTTTGATTTGCTAACTTATAATAACAATGATCTCGTTTTTAATCTTAGTTTGGGGAACGTGAAACTTGAGGGTGATAAATCTTCGCAGCACCAAAGCCCTAATGTAAGTCCTTGATCTCTTTGCAAGTTATTTCCATCCTTTTGTTTACTTTAAAATTTTAATTTCTCTTAGTACTTTCATTTTCGTTTAGTAGTATATTAATAAGGCCAAGGTTGATTGATTATGAGAAAAGTGTAAATGTGCTTTGTCACTAAGCATTGCATGAGGGCATGGCAATGGTTAAGTGTAGGGGATTTGATATGTGTGAAAACACCCATCCTTTTACCACTTATTTCTAGCTAAAACAAGACCAAAACACGTATTTAATATCATTTGTTTGGAATTATGCGTGGTTTTTGTGGTTATTATGTTTTCAGAGTCAACCGGATGAATATCGAAGAAAACATGGGATTGCACGGGTTTTATCGAGGAAAAAGACTCAAGACGAAGTCTATTGTCCAAGAGACGCAAAAGATTTGAAGTCATTGTGCCTATTTGAAGATTTATCGAAGAATAGAGCCAAAGATGGAAGATTCATATATGTCGAAGAACTCGAGTCTATTAAACAAAAGATTATAAGACGAGTTGGAATTATTCACCGACACTTCTCAAATCCAAGTCGGAAACGTTTATTTAAAGAAGCGTGAAGACTAAAGAAGAAAGAAGAAAAAGAAGCCCAAACCAAAGCCCAATCACAAGCCGACCACCACAAGACTTGCCTATAAATAGGACCTTACTTCACAAAAATTTAACACTTAGTTTTTAGGTAGTTTTTAGTTTTCATTCTCTCTAGTTTTAGAGAGAGAAAGTTCTAAACTTTCTCTCACTAGATTTCATCTATTTCTAGTTCAAGATCAAACATTTTGTATTATTTTTCATTAATCAAGTTCAAGTTTTAAGCTTTTACTCTTTAATCTCATCCTTCCTTTCTTTGATTTTGATTGATTTTGGTAAAAATCTCGTATGATCCGTGTAGTTCATCAATGATTTTGTACTTGAAAAGTTAATTTTTTTTATGTTTTCTTAAGTTTCTACACAAATAAGCTTTGAGATCCTTGTGCTTATTGGCTTATTTGTTGGTTTTGCTTATTTACTTTTTAAAGTTTTTATGAAAAGTTCATCTTTTTATTGATTCGACTTAAAAAGTTGTTTATTTTAAGTCTAGTTAAGTTGTTATTCGAGCTTATTTGATTTGATTCATTTTAGATTCGAGCTAGTTTGGTGATTGGCTTATTCATAGCTTATTGCTTGCTTAAAATTCGGATCTACATCATTTTCGGAAAGGGCAAAGCCCTTTTCCGACCAGGTATTCTGAGCAGATTCCCCTCCCTTCATTCTGATCGTATGATCGGAAAAGGGTTTAGAGTATTCCGACCGGTTCCATTTTATGTATTCCGATTTGCCCCTTTTTCAACATATTCCGATTAGTTTGGTTTAGATTATTCCGATTGGATCTTGCCCTATATTCCGATTTGAGTGATTTTCAATTATTCCGATTAGTCTAATTTCCCAACATTTCGATTAGGATACTTTAGCAATATTCCGATTGGTTCCATTTTATGTATTGCGATTGACTACATTTTTATACATTCCGATTTGGAGTTCTCCCCTCATTCTGATCATTGTCACTTTCATATATTCCGATAAGTGTTATTTTGCTTTTTCCGATTTGACTTTCTGATGGTTTAAATTTCTTGATTTCATAAAGTTTCAAAGAGTTATTTTTCATTAAGTGTTCAAGTATTTTCTCTCATTTGTCGTTAAGTTTTTAAGCATTTATTTTTAAACTCGTCCTTTTACTTTAATCATTTAAAGCTTTAAGTTTACTCTTCGACACTTAATTACTTGTTATTAGTTTAGAATAGATAAACAAACCAACACCTTTTTGTTAACCAAGAACAAATCATTCCACTTAGAGCCGAGATCAATTCGAGGAGATACCGAGAGAACTTTAATCCCAACCTATACAAAATGCATGTATCATTGGCCCAAAAATAGGTAAGTATTTTCAAAAAGTAATCATGAAAATATTGAAAAATTATAAGTTTATCTCATGCATTAAATGAAAAGTAACAACTCCCAAAATTACGGCCTAAAAATATGTCAAAAAGTAACAACTGGGTAGGTCCCATTGAGTGTCAACGGTCAAAAATAACCTATCAACGCCCAACGGCTATAATCTTGTCAACGTTTGCCTATAGCCATGTCAACGTCTAAATTGGTCACAACAACGCTTGGAAAAATACTTATCAGCGTCCAAAAATAGAAGTGTTTAAAAATGAAAAATGACCTTAACAAAGTAATTTATCCTAGAGAAGATAACCAAAAAGCTGATAATTATTATAGGGCGGCAAGCACTGTCCAGTTATGCACACTTTCATACGCAAGATAGACATAACAGTCCTCTAGTGTCCCTTGCTAACCAAAACTCTTAACAACCAAGTTACCTTATAAAATTCCTTGTTACTCCCAGGTAAATCCTATAACAAAATTATTCCCAAGTCTCCGAACAGAACACAACCAATTCTAGGCCAAAAATTTCTTGGCAGCATGCATAGTATATCAACTTTGCATGCTACAGTGCCTCATGATTTAGAAAAACTAACTCATACTCACCTGTGGACACAATCTAGAATTGTGATAAGAGTATCATATGGATACCCAAACATCCTAAAGGTTCCTAAAACCTCCCCTTAAACTATGATACATAAGTTGCTAAAAACATGCATGAACATAAAAAAATTTATGTCAAGATAGGAATTAAAGATTCCAACCATCATCCATAAATAAAAACTTGTCCAAATGCTTCTCCATTGATCCATAAGAAACTCTGTAACCAATGGTATACTGCTAACACCATCTGCACATTTAGATTGAAAACCACAAAACTAACATTGTTGCTGACAACGCCCCGATAACACATGACAACGTTGAAGGAAGCTTTGTCAGCGTTAGACAATTATATTGCTGACAACGTTACAAAAACACTTATCAGCGTTCAAGCAACCTTTGTCAGTGTTAGAAAAATATAGTGGAAAATCTAAATCATCAATAAGACTAATAACAATGCATCATCCTGTACATACTTTTACAAAAAGACTCCAAAACACATATTATGTGAGATTGATCATTCCAATACTTGTTACCAAGTATTGAAACCTCCCAGCATCAAAAGGTTTAGTTAGTAAATCTGACACATTTTCCTCAGTGTCAACCCTATCTGGTTGTATTAAACCTTTTTCAAAGCAATCTCTTATAAAATGGTGCCTAATTTCTGTGTGTTTAGTTTTAGAATGATGTATAGGATTCTTAATGATTCATAAAGTGTTGTTATTGTCAACAAATATCTTGGTATGCATGAAATTATACCCATAGTCCAACAGCTGGTTCTGAATCCACAAAACTTGTCCACAACAAGCAGCTGCAGCCACATACTCAGCTTCAGTTGTAGAATTAGCCACCACTGTTTGTTTCTTGCATTGCCAAGATATCAACCTGCTCCCAAGAAACTGACATCCACCAGTTGTGGATTTCCTATCAAATTTATCACCTCCATAATCACTATCTGAATATGCAATCAGCTCCAATGGTGAATCCTTTAGGTACCACAAACCAAGACCAGGATAGCATCTTAGGTACCTAAAGATCCTCTTCACAGCATAAAGGTGACATTCTTTGGGAGTCACTTGATGGCGTGCACAAGCACACACAGCAAACATGATGTCAGGTCTGGAGGCAGTAAAATACATCAAGGATCCAATCATGGATCTATAGTGACTGACATCAACATCTTTCCCATCTCCAATCTTTCCCCAAGGGTGTTCTCTATCCATAGGGGTAGTAGCCCTCTTTTCATGTGGAGAAAAACCAAACTTCTTCAAGATCTCAACCACATATTTATCCTGGGAGATGAAGATACCATCTTCTTTCTGCTGAACTTGTAAACCAAGAAAGAAGTTCATCTCCCCCATAGCACTCATCTTGAATTTGTCTGTCATAAGCTTGGAGAAATCCTCACTCATATTTGGATCAGTAGACCCAAAAATGATATCATCAACATAGACCTAGACAAGCAACACATCCTTGCCTTTCTTCTTTGTAAACAGTGTCTGATCTATGGTGCCCCTCTTGAATCCATTGTCCACCAAATAGGTAGACAAAGTACCATACCATGCTCTAGGGGCTTGATGAAGGCCATACATAGCCTTTTTGACTCTATACACTTTATCTGGATTCTCTGGATCCTCAAAACCAGGAGGCTGCATCACATATACCTCCTCAACAATAGTTCCATAGAGGAAGGCACTCTTGACATCCATTTGATAGACAGTGAAGCCCATAAAGGATGCATAGGCTAAAAAGATCCTTATAGCTTCAATCCTTGCAACTGGTGCAAAGACTTCCTCATAGTCTATCCCCTCCTCTTGTGTAATCCCTGAGCCACTAACCTTGCCTTGTTTCTGACCACAATGCCTCTTTCATCTCTCTTGTTCCTTAGAACCCATCTTGTCCCTATAGGTCTGACATATCTGGGACAATCAACCAGCTCCCAAACATCCTGAATTGCAAATTGGTGAAGCTCATCCTGTATTGCTTCCACCCAACTTGGTTCTTTAAAAGCATCAAATATTTTCTTGGGTTCCTGTTGTGACAGAAAACAGGCAAACAAACATGCTTGCACAAGAGGGGTATCAACCTTCTTGTGTATATTGGCAATAAACCCACCAAGACCTTGATGAGATCTTCTAGTCTGAACTGGAGTCAGAATATCACCAATGATTTGAGAAGGAGGATGATTCTTCATGACTGACGTAAGTACTCCTCCCTCAAAAAGTCTGGTATCTTCAACTTCATTCTCCATGTTGCCAATGTCTTCTTCATCAGACTCTCTTTCATCAACATGAGGATGAACCTCTTCATAGATATTGGAAGGTTCACCTTGTTCAAAAATGGAAGAGAAAAGATGTGCAGAAGTGTTGTCAACGCCTGAACCTTGTTTGTCAGCGCTTGGGCTAACAACGCTTGAACTGTTGTTGTCAACGTCTGAACCATCAACGTCTGAATTGGTCTTGTCAACGCTAGATTTGCCTTTGTCAGCGCCTGAAGGACCATGCATGTTTGTATCTGGTGGTACTTGGAAACCACAATTATCTTTACCACCAGCAGCAGCAGCAAAAGCATCTGTCCAAATGGGAATTGTGACATATTCTTGTATAGGAGATGTCTTTTCTGCTTGTGATCCAACCTTTTCATGAACCTGTGTACCTGAAACATCAACAACTTGTTCCTCCACAACATTTGAAGTTACCTTCACAATGTCTGGATTAGTGACAGGCATATAATTTAAAGTTCTAGATAAAGGTGCCAAATCAAACAACCAATTAGGACCACTTTCAGGATCACTAGGTTTATTTTCTAAAAACCTAACATGTACTCTTTCAAGTATGCGTTTTTCTCCTTTAAGATAAACCCTATATCCCTTGCTCTGCACTGAATACCCCATGAAGTAGCCTTCATCACCTCTTGCACTAAACTTACCTAAGGCATCACTAGTGTCTAAAACTACTACATGACAACCAAAAGGTCTGAGAAAACCAATATTAGGTTTTCTTCCCCAAAGTAACTCATAAGGTGTTTTGTTCTGAATTTTGTTAACCAATGCTCTATTTTGAACATAACAAGTTGTATTAACAGCCTCAGCCCAAAAGGCTATAGGAAAATGAGCATCAGCCAACATTGTTCTGGCTGCTTCAATTACGGTTCTATTTTTCCTCTTAGCAACCCCATTTTGTCGTGGGGTTCTAGCAATACTAAATTGCCTAGTAATTCCTTTCCTGGCACAGAAATCATCTAGATTCTTATTCCTAAATTCACCACCATTATCACTCCTAAGCATTCTAACCTCATTGCCAGACCTCTTCTCAATCTGAGTGCTAAAATCAATTAGAATATCAGCTGTGTCACTCTTCATAGCTAGAAAGAATGTCCAAGTAAACCTAGAGAAGTCATCTGTGATGACAAAGCAATATGACTTACCATTCAAACTTTCTATATTGGTTGGACCAAAGAGGTCCATGTGAAGCATATGAGGAGGTCTAGAACTAGTATGCACCTGTTTGGACTTGAATGAGACCTTGTGCTGCTTGCCTTTAAGACATGCAACACAAGAGTGGTCATTATAGAAGGCCTTCTCAAGCAAACCATCAACCAAGCCAAGTCTCACAAGCCTATTTATATTTTTAAAATTTATGTGCCCTAGTCTCCTGTGCCACAAATTACTCTCATCTACTGAAGCTTTAGCATAAAAACAAGACATATTATTATTCATTTTAATCCCATTCAAATTCACATTGTATATGTCTTTATGCCTAGGTGTTCTATACTCAATATATTTCTCATCAGGGATCTTAAAATCCTTGCTTAACACCAAACACTCAGTATCAGTAAACAGAACTTTATTTTTGTTATCATAAACTTGTGATACACTAAAAAGGTTGTAATCAAGTTCTTTTACCAGAAATACGTTCTCAAAACGCAAATTCTTGGCGAGAAGGGTTCCTTTGCCTGTGATAGTACCATATCCGCCTCCAAAGTAAACCTTATCACCATCCTTAATGGGAGTGAAGTTGGTCAAATAGTCTTCCTTCCCTGTCATGTGCCTTGAGCATCCACTATCCCAATATCTATAATCATGGACCTGTCTTTGAATGCCCTGCACATAAAGAAAACAAATTAGTTTTCTTTGGGAACCCAAGTCTTAAAAGACTTGGATTCATCTGGTTATTCAATAAGAACAGACTTAGTTCTTACAACAACCCCATTCTCATCCTTCTTAGGATGAAATACCCAGTTAACCCCAATAGGTTTTGTAATGACCTTTGAAATGTAATTAAATCTGTTGCAAGTCATTGAAAACCCATTATCATTATGGTTTTGATCTTTCTTGGGTCCCCATGTTAAGCTTGAAGAAGCTTTAGACCTCTTACCCTGTGGTTGCAAATATTTAGGTCTGGTCACGTTTCTGTCAGCGTTGGATTTGTTCTTGTCAATGCTGAAATTACCCTTGTCAGCGTTGAACCTAGGGTTTGCTACAGAAACCCATTGCCTATTAGACCAAGTGTTTGTCTTTTGAAATGGTCTTTGTCCATGAGTGTTAGACCCTCTAGTGAAGAATGGGGCAGGTCTAACAACTTGTGGACTTTGCTCCACACAAGGTTTGGGTCTGACAACGTTTGACTTCCTAACAACGTTGACTTTGTTCTTGTCAGTGCTGAATTTGTTCCTGTCAGCGCTGGCTTTGGGAGCGTTGACACACTTGTATGCCAAGTGTGAAAAGCTACCACAAGTGTAACAAGCTTTTCTAGACACAGCCTTAGGTCTAGAAGAGAAGAAGCCTGTTCCATTATTGCTAACTTGGCTCTTGGGTGACCTAGTATTCCTATACATCTCTGCATATTTAATGCTAGGTTTTTTATCAGTGTTTGAGCCTAGGTTAATAGCTTTACCAGTGATTGGGTTTGTAACCTTAATGGGAGTTGACTCACTGGGACTTTCACATAGCAAGCCACCCTTAACAAACAAAGTAGGGTTAGCTTTCTTCCATTCATTCAGATCAGTCAACTTTTGTTGGTACTCTTCAACTGGAGTGATAACTCTTGGTGGAGGAATGAATTCCTCCTCTTGGAATTCTGGCAAACCAGTCCAAGATAGGTCCTTTTGTTGGACACCATAGAAGTCACCAGCTGGTGGGGGAACCAAAGAGTAATCATTCATCCCAATCCCAGTCATGTCCTTAGGATCCCTTTGTTTATCCACACAGTCTCCTAGGGTTTGAGTGGCTCTATCAAATCTTTGAATTTTAAGGCCAACATTATCTTTATTCTTAATGGCCTCATCTAACTTAGCCTGTAACTCACCATTAACCCTTTCCATGATGTTTCTAATATCCATACTAGCATTTAACTCATGTTTTAAGATATTTATTTTATCTTTTAAGTCAAATTCCATTTTCTTGTATTCAGAAATGGTTTTCTCAGTTTGAGTGAGAGCTACTTGGTAATTAGACAGTTTGCACTTTTCAGTACTCACATCACTTAATAATCTTAACACCTCTTTGTTAAGTTTCTCAGTGTTTAACCTACAACCTTTACTACAAAAAGCATCATTGTATACCTCATTATCAGATGAAGAGGAGGAGTGTGCCATGAGAGCATATTCAACATGCTCTTCTTCTTCAACCTCAGCAACCAAAGCTTTATCCTCTTCCACATTCTTAGCCAGATAGCTCCAATCCCATCCCGTACCATTAATTCCTTGAACTGCAACCATGGCTTTAGGATCCTGAGCTTTAACAACTTGACTTGAGGGTTTACCAGCATCAGATCTTCTAGGAGATCTGCATTCCCTCATGAAGTGCCCCATACGATGACAGTTGTAGCATTCAACTTTGGATTTATCAAATCCAGCTGTGTCTTTTGCATTGAAGGTCATTTTCTTTTTAAACCTTCTATTCCACCTGTTTGCTCTTATACTAGCAAGAGCCATGTTCCACTTAATGTCCATCTCTTTTAAGTGCTCATCACTTATCTACTCAAGGTCCTCATATGTAATCACTGAACCATTGGGCAAAGAAGCAATATAAGCACATACAGTATCCAAATCTAAACCAGCAGGTTTAACTCTTGGGGAGTCACTCTTGAATGTGTCAGCGTCTGAATAGGAGACGTTGACAAGACTTGTTCCAGTACTGACATATGATGATCTAGTAACTGGATGCATGTAAGAGTCCTTCTGATTGAATTGACCTTCACTATGAGAGAAGAAGGCCATGTTACTGTTGGTAGACTTGCTTCCATGCTCTAAAAGAGTTTCATCTTCCAACAACCTCAATTTGTTGTAGATGTCATCAAACGTGGAACTCTTGTAAGTATTATTGGCAAGAATTGATCTTGCCTCAATCTTCCATGCCTCACCAAGACTTTTAAGAAAGGTAGCATTAATGTCAACATCACCAAGTTGTGTCCCCATGAAGGACAACTTGCTTGTAATGTCAAGCAATCTGCTTCTCACACTACTCAGTTTCTCATTGGGTTGAGCCTTGAAGACAGCATAATCATGCATAAGTTGCTTTTTCTTTTCTTCCTTAGTGTCTGCATTGCCACCATATGCAACTTCAAGAGATTCCCAAAGGTTTTTAGCAGATTCATAGCCTCTATATTTATGCTGGTTCTCTTGTCCCAAAGAGACTTTCAGAATATTTAGGTCTTTCATGTCGACCCTTTTCTTTGCTATGTCATCAGCAGACACAGCTCTACCATCTCCAGGTTTTTCTTTCTTATCTTCTTCAGAACATCCAGCAACAGCTGATCTTTGAGAGATAACATCAGCAATCTTTTGGGCTTTATCGAATGTGTTTCCATATTCAATGATCTCCCAGAGTGTGTAGTCATAGATCCCCAGATATTGCTCAAAGTTGAATTTCCACAAATCAAAGTTGGTTGCATCAAGCATGGGAATCTTGATGTTTGGTAAAGATGAGGAGGAGGAGGTTATTGCTTCACACATAATGTTGTTAGGGTTTTTGAGAAAATTAGGGTTTTGGTGATTTTTAGGGTTCTTGTGTTCTTTAAGATCAAAAGTTCCTCAACAAGCTCTAATACCACTTGTTGATCCCAAACTTAGATCGATTTAGCTTTATGTATACGAGATTAGATCAAGTAATACACTTAGAGAAACCTTTGTATATGCTTATGATAATCTAAGTGTTATGCGGAATTAACACTTAAACAAGAACACACAATGATATAAACAAACTTTCACTTTGATTAATGATATCAAACTTGCTTACAATGAAAGTAGTTTATGAATGAAAACTTATATGAAACATTAACCTAAAGGTATTCTTTTATAGACATAAGAAGCCTTGTACAATAATCTACGTATCAGCTATTCTAGGTAAAGATAAATATAGAAAATACATTGTTGTTCCTATCTTTACTAGAAGTAATCTAGAATACAATAAACGCGTAGAGTATATCTTTCCATCAGTGCTTGTCTTCAATGTATCAACGCTTGACTTTGTCTTGTCAACGCTTGAGCTGTCAACGCTTGTTTTGCTCTTGTCAACGCTTGTTTTACTCTTGTCAGCGCTCAAGTGATCTGGCCTTAATTTATTCCCAACAATTTCTAGCTATGGAATGTCCTTGGGAAGATTACTCCGGTACTAGAGGAATCATTGGACTTTAACCTATCCTACCATCCTTATGTCACCATAATCTTCATCGTCGTAAACTAAATGGGTTATGGGTAAGTATAATTCACCATGAAATCTATTTTGAAGTGCAAATCCATTTTGCTCCCCCTTAACATATGCCACGATATCCGAAAACATTTCGCACATGTCGGGATGAGCTAGCACGTTAAGTCAAACCATTTGTGATTAATCATTTCCCATATTAAATCACATTTTCTCCCCCATATTAAAAATATTAACCCAATCGATGTTTTTAATATCAATTGATTTAATAGCATTTTAAGAAAATTTGGGAAGAAAAATGCAAAGCCAAGTATCTTCATGAATTACACAAGCTCCCCCTCAAATTAATGAGGGTAGACTTGAAACATGAAGGAAGTACCTTTTAAACACAAGTGTAAGGTACTTATTACATGCAAAGATCGTATATGATAATGTATTCACAAGATTAGCAGTTGACGAGGTTGGACCTGAATGATGGAGAACATCATATGAAAGAAGCACATGGTTCTTGTTCACGAACGTTGGTCACCTCGTCACGTCTGAAGTTATCTCTTGACTCCATGTGTATGATTGATATCGTTGTCTTGACACCAACATGTGAACTTGGCACTTTTGGCGTCAAAGATTATGAATGCTGGACAATTGCTCCCCCTCAATTGTTGACCCTTGTTCTATTGAAAGAGCTGTAGTCGCCGTTTGAGTAGTCGCATCGTCGAGTATGTAGATATCAATTATAAATTGCTACGGTTGGAGGAGGTGATAACTTCATAAAAAGAAGACTTCTATTGTTTTAACAAATAAATGCGCTGAATCGTACATAAATTCGTGTTAGATTGTGTTATTATGTAAACACAATCCCTTACATTGTTATAAAGTAAACCATGCCCGACAAAATTAATTCCTATTGTTGAGTCAAATCTTTCTGGTGAAATGCTTGACTTGAGTATGAAAAGCGGGTTACTATCTGAAATAATAGCAAACCATTTTGAGCATGTTTTAAAAGATTTGAACTTCTGCTCGAACTTTATTTACAACCCCGTGTCATTATTGAATGACATTTCTAGTATCGTAAATATTATCGATTCTAGAAGACATGCTCTTTTTATCAAAACATTTTGAACACATAATTTTGATAGATTTAGAAAACCTTTTTGAGAAATTCTCGAAAAATTATGTTCAACGTTTTGAAAACCAATTACTTGAGCTTAAGATGTTGAATATCTTGCAAAACGAGCTCAAGTCCGAGAAGTTGTAAACTTCCCGTTGTTAAGGATAAGTTTATCATCAGCGATAAACTTTCCTTTAACTGAAGAACGAGTCCTAAGTTGACATTTACTTAGAAGTCGTTTTCATGAGCTTGAAAAACTTTGAATGTTTTAACGTAAAGCTCATGACCGAGAAAGATGAATTTCTCGTTAAGAAGAAAAGTTTTCTTATTTAAAAGATACACTTTACTTTATGAGCTTAAAACTTGGAATGTTTTAAGACAAGCTCATGACCGAGAAAAATGAATTTCCCGTTACGAGGATAAACTATCTTTAAAGATAAGCTCTCCTAAAATTGAAGCCCGAGTTACAGTCTGATATTTAACTGTAAGTCATTGTGCATGAGCTTAAAAACTTCGAATGTTTTTAATATTAGCACATGCCCGAGAAAAATTAACTTCTCGTTGTAAGGATAAGTTTATCATCGGCGATAAACTTTCCTTTTAATTGAAGAACGAGTTCTAAGTTGACATTTACTTAGAATTCGTTTTCATGAGCTTGAAAAACTTTGAATGTCTTAACGTAAAGCTCATGACCGAGAAAGATGAATTTCTCGTTAAGAAGAAAAGTTCTCTTATTTAAAAGATACACATTTTTTATGAGCTTAAAACTTGGAATGTTTTAATACAAGCTCATGACCGAGAAAATTTAATTTCTCGTTACAAGGATAAGCTACCTTTAAAGATAAGTTTTCCTTTAATTATAGTCCGGGGCATAATCTGAAATAAAATTATACACCATTGTGCATGAGCTTAAAAACTTCGAATATTTTTAATATAAGCTCATGCCCGAGAAAAACTAATTTCTCGTTGTGAGGATAAATTTATCATCGGCGATAAACATTCCTTTATTTGAAGAACGGGTCAATGTCTGACATTTAACAATGAACCATTTTACACGAGCTTAAAACCGTTGAATAGTTTTAAAGTAAGCTCGTGTCCGAGAAAATTTAATTTCTCGTTTTTGAGGATAAGTTTATCATCGGCGATAAACTTTCCTTTATTTGAAGATCGGGTCATCATCTGATATTTACTGAAGAGCCTTGTACACGAGCTTAAAACCTTTGAATGGTTTTAGGATAAGCTCGTGTCCAAGAAAACTTAATTTCTCGTTAAAAGGGTAAGCTATCGTTGCGTAGATAAACTTCCCTGTCTCTGAAGTCCGGGTCATCGTCTGTCATTTAACGAGGAGCCATATACACGAGCTTAAAACCGTTGAATAGTTTTGATGTAAGCTCGTGTCCGAGTAAAATTAATTTCTCGTTTTGAGGGTAAGTTATCCTTGCGTAGATAAACTTCCCTTTCTCTGAAGATCGGGTCATATACTGTAATTTGACTGTGAGCCATAGTGCATGAGCTTAAAAACTTGGAATGTTTTTTATATAAGCTTATGCCCGAGAAAAATTAATTTCTCGTTGTAAGGATAAGTTTATCATCGGCGATAAACTTTCCTTTCTTTGATGAACGAGTTATAGTCTGTGATGTGACTATAAGTCCTATACACGAGCTTAAAACCTTTGAATAGTTTTAACGTAAGCTCGTGTCCGAGAAAATTTAATTCCTCGTTTGTTAGGATAAGTCATCATCGGGATGAACTTTCCTGTCTTTTGAGATCGAGTTACAGACTGTAATGTGACTGTAAGTCCTTTTGGTAAGCTTAACCATGAATCCCTTGAGACACTTTTTTCTCCGATATCTGCTTCTTCAGCAACCAAACTCTAAGAGTGTCCTTAGTTGAACGGTATACAACGATTGGACCACTTCGTTCTTTTGGAACATCAACTTTGGTACCTGCATTCTCATTAGGAATTTGCATGCTTTGATATTGATTAGCGATATCAATTTTAGAAGCACGTGGGGGTTCACAGTTGGCTTTACTTGTGTCAGAGGTGACCTAGTAGATGATTCACTTGTCTTAGCTAGCAAACGTTTCCTTTTATAGAAAACCTTAAGTTCAGGCTTAAGTGATGTATCATCCTTTTAAATTTCCTCCCTAGCAGTCTTAGTAGAATCAGAGATTATCCTAGTTAAAGGGCACTTGTTTCCTACAAGAGTGAAAGTTCTACCAGTGGGGCGCCAAACTTTACCAATGGGTTTGATTTTAGCTATCCACTGGGATTTAAGTCTAGCACGGGAGTTCACCTCATTAAGTAATTTCTTGACACAAGAGTCATGATTTGTCGTAAAGACACATTTTCTACATGTTTTACAAGTAGCATATTTAATATCCGAGTAATTCCTAGATGATTGATCGATCCTCCTAGGAGATGACATGCTACGGTTAGCAGTGTTGGGTAATCTAGAAGGCATCTGACTAGGTTTGACATTGCTATCTCTTACATGTGTCTTTTCCTTAGCTTCCCTTAGACCAGATTTATAGCAAACGTCGTTTGAACTAGTTCTAGACGTGGTCTTGGTATTTTTAGGGAAACTGTTAGCCGTATATTTTATATAGTCGAACAAGAATGTAATAGGTCATCTTAGTCGTTATTGGTCTTGTATTGTAATAGGTTAGTCGGGAAAACCGGGCTTGGTATTTAAGCTAATATTGTATAAGTTAGGGGCGTAAGCCGAAGCAAAGCCAAGCCCGGCCCATGAACAAGCCCATTAAGGCCTTATGGCCGTGGCATATAAATACCCTCTTCCATGTGTGGAAGAGGGTGTTGGTTAACATTTGTTTCTCTCTCTAAAAGTGTTTAATCATCCATAATCTCTCTTATTTCTCTCTCTACTTTTCTACTCTTTATCTCTCTAAATATCATCTTATATTATGTTATGGATTGAAGTGGGATTAACATTTGGTATCAAGAGCCTATAGTGGATAGGTGATTGAAGATTCGTGGTTCATGTTCTTATTAATTTCATAAGGTATTTGATCCATAATCCTTGATCCAACATTTTTTTTGTGTTTTTTATGGTTTATTTTTATACAAATCATCTACATAGTTGTGGTAGAGATTTGGTATTGTTTATTTGGGTAAAAACACAAAATTTTTGGGTTTTTGGATCAAATTTTGGCTTAAAGTTATGTTTTTTATAAGTTTGCTCTGAGAAACACGGGATATCGATCAACAGTTAGTAATTTCGGAAAAGGGTTTTGTTTTTCCGAAATTGTGGGCTTATTCTGAAGAAATTTTTCGGAAAAGGGTTTATTTCTCTGAAAAAGTTATGTTTTTCCGAAAATTATTCCGAAAAAGTGGTTTTTCTCTAAAAAACTTTTATTCCGAAAAAGAGCATATTCCGAAGTTTTTTCCGAAGAAGGACATTTTCCGAAGATTATTCCGAAGAAGGACATTTTCCGAAGATTTTTCCGAAGAAGGTATTTTTCCAAAGTTTTTTCGAAGAAAGGTATTTTCCGAAGATTTTTCCGAAGAAGGACATTTTCCGAATATTTTTCCGAAAAAGGTATTTTTCCGAAGTTTATTCTGAAGAAAGGTATTTTCCGAAGATTTTTCCGAAGAAGGACATTTTCCAAAGATTTTTCCGAAGAAGGTATTTTTCCGAAGTTTTTTTCCGAAGAAATGCATTTTCCGAAGATTTTTCCGAAGAAGGACTTTTTCTGAAGATTATTCCGAAAAAGATGTTATTCCGAAGATTATTCTGAAAAAGGGAGTTTTTTCCGAAATTTTCAATTTCTTTGAAAAAGTGCTTTATTCCGAAGATTATTCTGAAAAAGGATGTTTTTCCGAAATTTTCAATTTCTCTGAAGAAGTGCTTTATTCCGAAGATTTTCATTTCTCTGAAAATTTCACATATTCCGAAGATATCATTATTCCGAAAAACTTCATTTTTCTGAAAAGATCTGTATTCCGAAAATTGAAGTTTTTTACAAAAGTGAAATTTTTTAACATCGAGTGTTTTTTGGCCTTGGAATTTTTGGTTTCTGAAGAGACAATTCTTAGGGGATTTTAACATCTTTTCTCAACAACATCAACCACACCTCATCACAACACATCCACTAAGATCCAAATCCATTCACAATCATCAACAATGTCTAACAACAATATCAGCAATGCGACTGCAAATCAAATTCGTTTGGAACAAGGTGGCAATGGAAATCCACCTGTGCTCACTGCCGGTTGTTATGTTCAATGGAGATCTCGCTTTCTCAGATTTCTCGATGGAAAAGAGAACCGAACTACTCTTCGTCACTGCCTTGAGAACCCACCTCCAGTTTTTGAATTCAGACAAATTACCACACAAGCAGAGGATGGTACTTCATCAACTATACGAGCTATGGAAGATTTCGACACATGTTCTGCTGAGAAAAAGAAACTCCTCCAAGCTGAAGCTGATGCTGTAAACTTTATACTCACTGGAATTGATAACGATATCTATTCCATAGTTGATGCATGTCCTAATGCTATGGAAATGTGGAATGCAATTCATCGATTGAAGCAAGGTGAGTCGATCAATGTTCAAGATCTCGAGACTAATCTACTTTGGGAGTTTGGAAAATTCACATCTGAAGATGGTGAATCCATTGACTCATATTACTCGAGATTCTACAAAATGATGAATGGGCTAGTTAGAAATCAGTGAACCATCTCCAGTCATCATGCCAATGTTCAGTTTCTACTTCAACTCAAACCGGAATGGCAAAGGTTTGTGACTTTGGTTAAACAAAGTGAACATATCAAGACCATCTCCTATCACAAACTTTATGATATCCTGAAACAACATCAGAATGAAGTGAATGAACTAAGGGCTGAAAAGGCAGAACGGTCTGCTAACTCTATTGCTTTTGTGGCTACTACTTCAACAAAACCCGTACACCGTCAACAACCACCTACTCATTCCTCAAAGTCATCAAGCCCATCCACCAAACCTACAGCTACTGCTAAAAAGACAAAAGCAATTGTCCCCACTCCACCTCTAAAGTATGACACCGAGTCAGATGGAGACAGTGATGATGAACAAACTTCAAGGGACAAGAAGATTGAAGAACTCATGTCTCTACTCACCACAACCTATAAGAAGATCTACAAACCTACCAACAACAACCTCAGATCATCATCCAATGCTCGATATAAGGAAGTTGATCATGCACCTAGGTATGATCGTGAGGCTAGGTATGATAATCAGAGGATGTCGAATCAAGTTGGGGCTAGAGATACTATAGGCACTCCGGTTGTGCAGAAGACTGGGATTCAATGCTTCAATTGCAAGGGATTTGGGCACATGGCTAGGGAATGCAAGAAGCCAAAACGGGTTAAGGATTCGGGATATCACAAGGAAAAGATGCTGCTGTGTAAGAAAGAAGAAGCAGGAATTCCACTCACAGCAGATGAAGTTGACTGGCGTGATGACACTGATGATGAAGCCGATGATCAAGAGCTAGAGGCACATTATGTGTACATGGCAAAGATTCAAGAAGTGCTTCCAGAGACTGCTGATACTTCTGGACCTATCTTTGATACTGAGCCAATTGAAAAGGTACCAACATATGATAACTATAATGTGTTTGCTAATGAAAGACGGCATCCTGAGCAACCCGAAAGCATCAATGACACATATGTAATGGACACGGAGGATAGCAATATCTCTACGGATTCACAACATATGTGTAATGATGACGGTAATGCTGCTCAGGATACTGACTCGGATGAGGACCGTGATTTGCTTGCGTCTATAATTGATTCTTTAAAACATGAAATTGAGGAAAACAAAGAGGATAATAAACGTTTGAAGCAAGCAAACACATCTTTAGCCGAGGAGATAGACAGGCTTAAAGAGTGTGATTATGTAAAAGAAGCTGATCGACGAGTTGCAATAGCTAATGGTTTGGTATATAAACGTAAGGTGCTCAACGAACAATATTGTTCTGAAGTAACACACGAAATTCATATGTCAAAACAAAAGATATCGGAACTTGAAGAACAACTGCTGCTACATAAACTCCAAATTACTGAGTTAGAGTCGGTTAACAAAGAACAAACTGAGCTTTATAAAACTCGTGAAGAAAAGGATTGAAAAAATTCTTGCTTTGGAAAAGAGAGTCGACACGTTAAATAACATTGTTTACAAAACGGGTCAGTCTATTCAAACCATGAATATGCTTAATAGAAATATGAAAACGAGTTTTGTCAAGCCTGAATATCTCAAGAAAGTTCAAAGTACCAAGCCTGCTCTTTATGATATCGGTTATTATGTTGATAATCTTGCTCTTATGCTTTCCCCTGACTGTGACGAAATCATTCGTCAACAAGAAGAAAGTCGATCGAACTTAAGTGACCTAATAAACCTTTCTGATTCTGATCATTATATTAAGTTTGTTCCTCAAAAAGAACTTTCCAAAGAACAAAAGATGTATAATAGAGTTCCACCACCAAGTGATGAACCCCAAAAGAAAGTTTCTTTAAAAAGGAGTTTCAAAAAGCAATCAATTCTGTTAGAAAAACAAATTTCGGAAGAAAAACGAAAATGGGATGAGAAAAGTAAAAGTGTTCAGCAATTTGAGTTTATAAAACAAGGGGTTTTAAATTTGTACAAAGGTGTCGTCGACTATGAAAAAGTTTCTAGGGATACCATTTGGAATATTAAACCTAACCCACAAGTAGAAGTCGTCATTCAACAATGCATTGTTCCAACCATTGATGATCTTTCAAAAAATGTGGAAATGTTTTATAATGCTCTCACTGAGGAAATGTTAACTGATTTAAGCTATGTCAAATCTCTTGAAGATGAAGTTGATTTTCTTTAAATTAAATTAAAGACACAAGAACACCAACTTTCTAACGAAATTGATCGACTTTATAAGGAATACTTTTATGCTGACCATATGAATGTTATACTTGGTGTGTATACCGATCTTGATCAATATTGTCATGTAGTATGTCTAGTGTCAGAATCGGACGAGAAATGTCGCAATCTTGAAGTAGAGCTTTCGAAACAAATTCAGTCATATAACAAACTTTCAAAAAGTTTTTCCCAACTTGAGAAACACTCTATTTCTCTTGAACTTGCTTTACAAAAAGGTGATAGATCTCCTAATCATAAAAAGTGTCAAGAAATAGCAGCTTCTTCTTTTCGATAATTAAATGAAAAAGGTTTCAAAATAAATGATTTGAAAGCTCAGCTACAAGAAAGGGACATAGCCATCAGTGAGTTACAAAAACTCATTGAGAAAATGAAAGGAAAGTCTGAATTGGGTAAACCATCCGTCGTTCGTCAACCGAATGCGGTTAAATGCCCTAATCATCTACTTTGAGCAAACCCCCACAGACTTTGCCTAAGCTAGGAACTGATAAGAGCACAAATGTGATAGCACCTGGAATGTATAAGATGAACACTAGGTCCACTCAAACCGGAACATCGCGGTTACCTCAGAGTACTAGGAAAACTAATCAACGTGTGTCTTCTTCTACAGGAGTAACTCCCACTACTAGCATTAGTGGACCACAGCTTAAGAGCACTAGAATTGAAGATAGAGTCATGCCTAACAATATTCAAGGGAAGAAGAAAGAAGTAGAAGATCACCGTAGGAATTTTAAGTTTTCTAAGAATAAAACGTTTGTAACTGCATGTAATGACAGTTTGAATGTTAAGACTTCGAATGTTGAATTTGTTTGTGGTAAATGTGGAAAATGTGTTCGTACATTCAATCATGATGCTTGTGCTTTTAATCATAATGGCGTGAATGCTAGAACTAGGAAGACTATTCTTGTGCCCACTAGTACTAGAAAACCCACAAAAACTTTGAATCAATCCACTGCTCAACCACTTAAGAAGCTAAGTGCGTTAGAATCCACTACTCTGCGTAAACAAAAAATGTTAAAGAAGCTTTATGAGAACATGAGTAGAATATGTAAACAGGGGTACTCTAGATTTACACCACCTGGATACAAATGGGTACCTAAGACGACCACTATTCTAATTGGGTCTATGAATGTTAGTTTGCCCTTTGAATCTATGTCTACTAATATTTTGGAACCCACTTCTATCAAGGGATCCCATTTGTCAAACTCTACATTGTCTTCTAATGCTTATGTAGCTCGTCGAGATCATTCTCTTCATAATGGACTCTGGGTGCACAAAGCACATGACAGGCAATCACAAGCTTCTAATTAACTTCGTGGAGAAGTTTCTGGGTACGGTACGGTTTGGAAATGATCAGTTTGCACCGATACTCGGATATGGAGACTTGGTTCAAGGGAATATCACTATAAAACGGGTTTATTACGTCGAGGGACTGAATCACAATTTATTCTCGGTTGGTCAATTTATTGATGCGGATTTGGAAGTGGCTTTTCGGAAAACTACTTGCTATGTTAGAGACTACGCTGGGAATGTCCTTCTTATAGGTTCTCGTGGTTTTGATCTCTACACAGTAACTCTTCAAGATACATCTTCAAAAAATCCAATTTACTTAATGACGAAAGCTACATCCTCTCAAGCATGGTTATGGCATCAACGATTGTCATATCTCAACTTTGACACCATCAACTTGCTTTCGAAGAATGATATTGTAACCGGTCTTCCTATTTAAAATTCGTCAAAGACCATCTTTGTTCTTCTTGTGAGTTGGGGAAAGCAAAATGGAAGTCTTTCAAAACAAAGACTACCCCAAGCTCAAAAGGACGATTGGAACTTCTACACATGGATTTATGTGGTCCCATGCGTGTAGAGAGTATTAACGGGAAAAAGTATATTCTCGTGATTGTTGATGATTACTCTAGATACACATGGACTTTCTTCTTAAGGTCCAAGGATGAAACACCAGAGGTTCTCAAAAACTTTCTCAAGATGATACAACGCAGTCTTCAAGCTCAAGTCTTAACCGTAAGAACGGATAGGGGTACTGAATTTTTGAACAAGAATTTGCAATCTTACTATCAAGAAGAAGGCATCGAACATCAAACGTCTATTGATCGAACTCCTGAACAAAACGGCGTTGTCGAAAGACGGAACCGCACCTTGGTTGAGGCAGCTCGAACAATGCTTTCTGCTTCAAAATTACCACTATTTTTCTGGGTTGAAGCAATTACAACTGCCTGTTATACTCAAAATCGTTCTCTCGTCATCCCAAGACATGAAAAGACACCTTACCACATCATCAATGGCAGGAAACCTACAGTTAAATTCTTTCACGTATTTGGATCTTTATGCTACATCTTAAAGACGATGAGAATCTCGACAAGATGAAAGAAAAAGGTGTTGCATGTATTTTTGTAGGGTATGCTACATTGTCGAAAGGATATCGAGTTTACAACAAGAAAACAAATATTATTATAGAAACAATTCATGTGAACTTTGACGAATTGCCACAAATGGTACTTGAACACAACAGCTCAAGTCCCGTACCTCATTGTCCAGTAATGGCACCTACACAAAACAGTGTACGTCCCGTGCAAGAATGTCAAGAAAGTACTCCCACAGCAGACTTGACGGAGACAACACAAATGAATGAGTTGGTTGATTTATATGATCCAATGTTTGAAGAATATTACTATGGAAACAATCAAGTAGTGTCAAAGCCTTCCGCTGTCAATATTGCTGATGAACCCGAACCAAGTTCACAAGACACAACTGCTTCTACTTCAGCAACCGTTGCTCAAGATACTATTCCATTAGATACTCAACAAACTCAAGAAACTGTCACACAACCAACATCACCAACCGTCAATGCTGAAGGAGGAAACAACAATCAAGCAGTTGATGCACAACCTGGCGAAGAGGAATTTATCAACCCGTTCGGTACACCGGTACACGAAGTCGGAGAGTCTTCTACGCAACATGTTGATCCGTCCAACATGCATACATTCTACCAAAGATATCCATCCACTCACCATTGGACTCGTGATCATCCATTGGAGCAAGTAATTGGAAATCCTTCACAACCGGTTCGAACACGCAAACAACTCAACACCGATGGCGATGTGTGTATGTATGCACTCACCGTGAGTTCAACTGTACCTACAAACATCAATCAAGCCATGACTGATCATGCGTGGATTGAATCAATGCAAGACGAAATTCATCAGTTTGAACGCCTAAATGTTTGGGAACTTGTTGACAAACCTTATGGAATTTCGCTTTTAGATATCAAATGGATTTGGAAAAACAAACTGGATGAAGAACAAACCATCATCAAAAACAAATCTCGTCTTGTGGTTAAGGGGTATCGTCAACAAGAAGGGATAGATTTCGATGAATCATTCGCTCCAGTTGCTCGTTTGGAAGCTGTCAGGATATTCCTTGCTTATGCTGCACATAAGGGCTTCACGGTTTTTTAGATGGACGTTAAAACTACTTTTCTCAACGGTCATTTGAAGGAAGAAGTGTATGTGAATCAGCCGGAAGGATTCATCGATCCTCATCACCCTAACAAAGTCTATCGTCTCATGAAGGCTGTATATGGACTTAAACAAGCTCCAAGGGCATGGTACGAAGAACTATCCAACTTCTTGGTCTCGAAAGGATTCTCCAAAGGTTCTATTGATCCTACTCTTTTTATTAATAAATATGGGGAAGACATACTGCTGGTGCAAGTTTATGTTGATGACATTATTTTTGGTTCTACGAACCCAAAACTTTCAAAACGTTTTGAAAAATTAATGCACAGCAGATTTGAAATTTCAATGATGGGGGAGCTAAAATTCTTTTTAGGCCTCCAGATTCATCAATCCCCACGTGGTATCTTCATAAACCAAGCTAAGTATGCTCAAGAGATACTTAAAAAGCATGGTATGACCTCATGTGCTCGCGTTGGTACACCATTGTCGACCACATCCCTAGACGCTGACTTGTACTCATATCCCGTAGATAAAACGCGATATCGTAGTATGATCGGGTCACTTATGTACCTTACATCCAGCAGGCCTGATATTCATCATGCCACATGCTATTGTGCACGATATCAAGCCAGGCCTACTCAAAAGCACCTCAAAGAGGTTAAACGGATCTTTCGGTACCTTAAGAATACCATTCACATGGGACTCTGGTATCCGAAGGGAACCGGTTTTCATCTAACAACTTTTTCAGATTATGATCACGCAGGTTGCATTGATAGTCGAAAAAGCACTTCTGGTAGCGTATAATTTCTAGGGGAAGACAAACTTGTGAGTTAGTCGTCAAAGAAGCAGGACTGCACTTCGCTCTCATCAGCTGAAGCAGAATATGTGGCTCTATTCGCGTGTTGTGCTCAAGTCCTCTAGATGAGAACTCAACTCACGGATTATGGCTTCCACTTTGTTAAAATACCTATGTATTGTGACTCAAAGTCGGCCATAGCCATTTCTTGCAATCCGGTTCAACACTCCCGTACCAAGCACATCGCAGTCAGATATCACTTCATCAAGGAACAAGTGGAATGTGGCATCGTGGAATTATACTTTGTCAGAACTGAGTACCAGATAGCTGACTTGTTTACAAAATCCCTATCTCAAAATAGGTTTCAGTATCTCGTTTGCCGTCTTGGTATGAAGTATATGACTCCCGAAGACTTGGAGGTTTTGGCAAATGAAGCTGCTTGATTTTCCTCTCATAATGACTTCTAAGCGCATCACAGCTTAGGACTTAGACCTCAACTAAGGAAAGTTTATCTCGGACGATAACTTATCCTTCTAAACGAGAAATTCATATTTCTCGGTCATGAGCTTCCTATAAAAACATTCAAAGTTTTATGTTCATGAAAACCGACTTCTAAGTAAATGTCAGCTTAGAACTCGTACTTCCTCTTCAGGAAAGTTTATCACGGATGATAACTTATCCTCCACAATGGGAAATTAAATTTTCTCGGTTATGATCTAGTCACAAAACATTCAGAGTTTTGAGCTCATGTAAATCGGAATTTATTTTAAAACCGTTGAACACAATTTTTCAAGAATTTCTCAAAAAGATTTTTCTAAATCTTTCAAAATTGTGTGTTCAACACTCCCTTCCTCATATGTGGTTTTCATATCTCAAAATTTTCATATGTTATTTTGATCAATTTTTGAGGGGAAGCATTTTAAAATCAATCATTTTAATGTTGTTGGGTACATCTCTAAAATTGTCATATTTTATGTATCCAACACATTCCAAAAATGATATTAAATCTGTCTTATATATTATCGGTAAAGGCATCTCAACTCCGTACCTCAACATATATTGTGGTGTCGTTTTTCTAAAATTTTGTCAAATTTTGTCTCAAGACACACATATATTGTTGAGGGGGAGCGACCCGACTAAAAAAGTTCCATGATTCATGTGTGCACACATGTTTCTCTCCCGTTGATTTTTCGGAAATTGTCATATTTTAATAAATTGGTATCTCTAATATTATATTTTTATATTAGAGATAGGGGAGAAATGTGATTAAAATGTAATATATCGTAACATGTGATCTTAAAGACTCAAGTGCAACTCTTTCCTTCACATGCCAAATTATTTCGTATATCGTTGCATGTGTGTAGGGGGAGCTTTTCGAAAATGTAAAACTTTCAAGTGTTAAATGTTTTGATTTTTATCAAACACTTTGAATGGTTTTCAATGGTTTATGGTTACGATCTATACCCAAAACAACCTACTATCCACGACGGAACGATGGAGTCAAAAGGTGGTTTAGGATAGGAAACTAAGTCCTATGATCCAACCAGAACCGGAGGGATCTACCCAAGGACACTCCATAGCTAGAAATAGTTGTCCTTAGGAAAGATGGAGTTGAATGAAGCTGAATGCGGACCAATTACTTAAGTTAGCACTGGAACAATCACAACAAGGTGCTAGTGATGACGTATTGGTAAGCATTGAAGGAGTTGAATATCCCATGCAACTTAGGCAAAAACCGGGTTAACACATATCTTGAAGACAAGTGTCATGGACCTAGTAATGCGATGTACAACCCTTCCCCAGCCATTCGAGTTTCTCTCAAAAGAAACTTGTCTCATTGTCACGGAGATCAACACGTATCTATTGACTTTCTCACTCCGAGTTAGTTAATATTGAAAAGGTGGCAGTCTGCTCCAGCCTCCGATTACCAAAATGCACTTATTGAGTCTAGAGCCAAAAGAGATCAATCTATCATCTCATTAGGAGACAATCGAGTCCTACGCATTATTCTTGTGATATTGCCAGAACATCTGAGTGATACGATTCACAATGAAGATGGAAATCCTGCTTGAGCCAGCATTAAACAAGCTCATGGTAGGTAACTTGTGCGATTCTACACGAATAAAACTTGTGAGAACTGGAAAGCAACTAAGTTTCGATTCTTAATTGATTCAAACTTGATTCCAGGTTTCTTCGCAAAATCCGTGTGATCTTGCCAGAACATTTAGAGTGACACTCATTAGTGTTCATAGTGACGAATGGAAATCCTTCCAATGTCAACATCAAACAGCACTGCGGTAGGTGACTCGCAAGATTCTCTATGAATCAAGCTTGTGACAAACTGGAAAGCAACAATGGTGCGATTCTTTTAGAATCAAACTTGTCCCAGGAATTCTGAATTGACGACTCTAATCAGACGGATAACTTATCCTTATGATTCACTCTTTACGTTCGCAGTCTGCTTTGAAACGGCCGAGTAAAGAGAACTGACTATTACCGCCGGGAAACCCTGTCAAGGAGGTTCTTAATCGAATCTACCTGATCACAGGTACGGTATTTAATATCGTTTAACGGTCTTCACCGACCGGAGGTAAAATGCTACCGAGTTAGGATGAAATGTTCAAATCCGTTTTATCCGTGTCTATATATGTTTCTGCATATCAAGAAGGTGGCGTAGCTGTGTACTAACTGATGTCGATTCAGAAGTCACAAGAGCACAAGATGGCGATAATTAAGATACCTAAGAATGTAAGATTGTAATAGGTCATCTTAGTTACAAGGAGCAGAGATGAAGATCTCAAGCACTCAAAGTCAAATGACAAAGGCTCAAGATAAAGATCACGAAAGCATGAAGGAACAAAGCCGTTACAAACAAGATCAAGACCAAGATACAAGACCAAAGCAGGAAGATCTCCTCTACAAGAATGTATTCACTCAATCATCTTAAGCTTTTTAAGCTTTTTAAGATGGCCGATACATTAGGGGAGATTGTTAGCCGTATATTTTATATAGTCGAACAAGAATGTAATAGGTCATCTTAGTTGTTATTGGTCTTGTATTGTAATAGGTTAGTCGGGAAAACCGGGCTTGGTATTTAAGCTAATATTGTATAAGTTAGGGGCATAAGCCCAAGCAAAGCCAAGCCCGGCCCATGAACAAGCCCACTAAGGCCTTATGGCCGTGGCATATAAATACCCTCTTCCATGTGTGGAAGAGGGTGTTGGTTAACATTTGTTTCTCTCTCTAAAAGTTTTTAATCATTCATAATCTCTCTTATTTCTCTCTCTACTTTTCTACTCTTTATCTCTCTAAATATCATCTTATATTGTGTTATGGATTGAAGTGGGATTAACAGAAACTAGAGGCAATCATGTGATTAGGTCTTGCTAAAGCTGTTTTGGTCACATTGGGCCTAGTTGCTGGAGTGACTGGTCTAAGAAAATGAACCAAATCAACTTGGGAGGCAAACCGTGGTCTCGAGGATTGTGATCGCTTGGTTCTAAATGCAGTAGGTTGTCTAACAGACTGAATTTAAGGCGGTTTCCCCAAGATTTATGGTTTTTCAAGCTTAGTATCCACACTAGATCCTTTAGTTTTTCTCATTTCGTTTTTCAACGCAGCTATAACAAAGACCTTTTCCTGTACTTGAGCTTTTAAAGTCTCATTCTCCTTAAGCAAGTTATCTTAGGATGCCAATTTAGATTCTAACAACTTAATTTGTTTCAAAAGATTATCCTTTCAGCTTTAGAATCTAGAACTTTCTGATCCAATTTTTGTTCAAGAACAAAGTTTTACTTTTCAAGTTTTTCAAAATATGTTTCAAACTTGTCAGTTCTCTTAGAAAATTCAAGTTTGGCATCCTCAAGATCTTTTGATTGTTGAGCTACAATCGTTTCGAGCTCTCTAATCTTGGAATCAGAAGCAATCAATGAAGCAGTTATAAGACAATTATCATGTTGTTTAGCATTTTGAACACTTTCTCCCCCATTATGACTCACATCGGATGAATTAGAAGTGGTATTTCTATCACTCTTTTCCATCCCATGTTTGTCATAACTAGGTTCAGAATGCTCAATATGCGGCATATCATCAGCATATACATCATAAACAACACTATAGTGTACCATGTTCGCAGGCTCTTCGTCATAAACGGGTAAGGTGTCATCATAAGAGATATCTGTAACATTCCCTGAAGTGTTGCTGATGTCATGCTTAACTGTTGATTCCATGTCCTTACAATTTTTAGCAACCTCCAATGCGTCAATTGTATGATCATTTTCCTCGTGCATTATTGAATCTCGCACTCCATTATCACACGCTTGCTGAAGTCGGGATTTTTCATAAATCGAAGACGAGACCGATGACAAAAGTTTCAATAGTGTACCACTGAAAACTTGAAGCTCGGTTTGTGTGTCTCGAAAAAATGACCCCTGAATTGTCAGACTCGATGATATTGAATTGGAGGAAAGGTGTGAGTTGTATCACAAGAGCCTAATATGCTGTTTCTAATGTAGAATCATTAAAGTCTTCATTGTGGAGTTTCTCTGCTAGTTGGTTCAAGATGATGAACATCGATTCCATGAATATATGACGATCTTGACCAAAGAGTGTCACACATTCGCTCCCTCCTTGAAGCCATGAAAGAGTCACAAGATGGGACTGAAGTAGTTGAAATGACGTGATACCACTTCTTCTAGCATTGTCTTGCATTTGATGCGAGTTTCCCTCTTGAATTTTCAATTTCAACGAATCCATTGAAAGTTTGATGACAAATAATTGTGGTCGTTGTTGATTTCGGGATTTTACAGTTCGTGAAGAAACTTAGAAATTGAAATTCAGGGGATTTGACAAAACCAACGAAAGATCCGTAATTAACTCTTAAAAATCCTCGATTGATGATATATCTCTTTTATCGGCTCAATAATTGTTGTCGGCTCAAACGATGAGAAATTAAAACGGAGTCCAATTCAACCACGGCTCACTCCAAGTAGAAAGCCCGTAAACAAATTAAACCAACCTTCGGTTAAACTAGTAAACGGCCCGACAACCAATTTAACAAAATTACTTTCACACGACTCGATTTAACTTAGCAAAACGTAAAACGTAAAATTGGTATTTAACTAAATTACTACGTAGCCCAATTGTCAAAACATGAAAGTTGAGGCCCAAAACGCAGCCCAATTGATCAAAACGTAAATTGTAGATCAAGAAAAAGGTTGGTTTATCTATTTATTGAGAACAAAACGTGGCCCATGATAATGGTTGAGAACAAAACGTGGCCAGATACGTAGCTGCTTTTTACACAAACCACTCACCCTAAATACATTGTTATCTCCGCCCCCCTTTTTCCATATAAATCTCAAAAAAAATCAATACTTGGCCTCACTTAACAGATACGTGACACACATATTTTTCTTAAAAAAAATACGTGGCCCCACTCACTTTCTCTCATTAAATCCGCCCCTCCTTTTATACAATTATACACACAATCACGTAGTATACTCACCTCCTCAAACTCTCCGCCTCTTTCATCTACTTTCTCTTCCCTCTCTCAAACACTCATTCTCAAACACAAATAACAAAATACCTCCATCTCTCTTTCTCTGCTAATCTCTCTCTCACAAAATAGAAAACAACTTCGTCTTTCTCACACCCTAAAAACCCAGCCACAAAAAACAATCAAGCAAATCTCCAGATTTAGATCTCGACACCAAACCTTTATATGATCTCAAAGCCATAATTTCACTTTATCTCAATATCTCACAGCCACCAATCGGTTTTCCGAATCACCAGACGTGAAGATCTTCAAGATCCTCAAAGTGGGTCTCGGGTAGGTTGTTTATATGATTGCATGTAGGTTTTTAATTAGGTCTTGTGTTTTAAAACGAAAAACAAATACTGATTATAACATACATGTTATAAATCTCATTTGATTTTCGAAAAATACGAAGAAGACTTTGAACTTCTCATAGATCAATGAAGAGTGAGTTTCAGTTTTATAAAATCTAAAAAGATTGTATATAAAAAAATGAAAAATAATCTGAGATCAATTGATGGTTTTAGTTTGACTGAGATCTTAGGTTTATGTCGTGTCAGATTAGACGAGTCAGTTGAGGGTGTGTGACGAGTCAGTTGAGGGTCTGTTTGAGTCTGTTTGGTGATACGAGAGGTTTGAATCTGTTTGGTGAGAATGGTTTAGGTAGTTGTCGAGTGTTTGTCTTGTGTGGAGTTGGAGATAGAGTTGATTTCAAAATCGGATTTGGTTTGTTTGACAGTCGAGTCAATTTGTGTCTTGGTTGAGTCTCTAGTCTGTTCTTGTCGAGAGAGGAGTGAAAGAGGGTGTCGTGAGGGTGTAGAGGTTGAGTCTTGGTGTGAGTTTGTTTGTAGTCTGTTTAGATGCCGAGTGTGTTTTCAAAAATTTCTTCGGAATAAGTGGTTTTTCAGTAACTTCTTCGGAATAAGTGTGTTTTCAGAAATTTCTTCGGAATAAGTGGTTTTACAGTAATTTCTTCGGAATAAGTGTGTTTACAGAAATTTCTTCGGAATAAGTGGTTTTTCAGAAAATTCTTTGGAAAAAGTGGGTTTTCAGAAATTTCTTCGGAAAAGATGATCTTTTCAGATAAATCTTCGGAAAAATTAACCCTTTCCGAAAATACAGATACGGATGAGACACAAAAAAAGTGATATCAGAAAGTTGACAGATTTGAGATTGGAGAGAGAGAAAAATTGAACAAATGTTATAAAAAGTTATAAACAAAGGATGATTTATCAGATTCGGAACAAAAGTTATAAAAAATGATGATTGAAAAATTAATAAAATCTGATACTTTTTCTTTTTTAATGATAATGATAGAACAAAAAGATTATAACAAGATTAAAAAAACTGATAAAAACAAATAGATAAAAAGTGAGAAAAAAAGATTAGAGAAAACTGATTACCAAAATGATATTGAGATTTGATAAAGAAAACTGATTACCAAAATTTAAAAAAAATTAGAAAAAAATTGATGACGTATGATAAAAAAATTGATAAAAAAAAATAAAAATACGTAAATCCTAAGAATCAACTAAAGATCTTGATACCAATTTTAGGTACATAGTTTCTTAGGATTAAGCAATATATAGATTATCTATTGAATGGAAGGGAAGGAGGAAGATGAACTAGAGAGAAAGGAGATGAGAAGAGGTGTAGAGAGAGAAAGTAGAATATTAGATTAATGAATAATGAAAAGCTTGGAATCACTAACCCCTCTTAACATGCTAGGAGGGGTATATATAGCCCACCCTACATGTGGGCTATATGGGCTATATGTTTACTAAGTAGATCACGAGCCCATTACATGAATATATCGTTGGAGTGACCGATCCTTTCTAAATACGTAAAAACGTATTTCCAACATGGGCCTTCAGAGTTTTGTTCTATAAATCAAATTTTAAGTCAGATAGGAGCTTTTGGGCTTAATTGGACAACATTTTTCTTATTGGGCCTTAAATAGCCCATTAAGGGGTCTGTTTAGACTTTTAGCCCATTTCTAGGCCCAATAGGGGTATTTTGTAATTTCAACTTCATTTCTGTATTATTTAGGTTAAAATAAGCTAGTTTGCAAATTTTTAGAATTTTTTTATAAATTTTAGATTTTTATTAATATTTTTTTATTATTTTATTATTAAAAATTAAAATTTAGATTTTTCAAGTTTTTTTCATTTTTCTTGGTTCAAATACATTAAGTTAGGAATTTTACAATTTTTAGAATATTTTTATTGTCATTAGATTAATTTTTAGAATTATTTTAAGTTTTAATAGTTTTTAATTGTTTTCAAATAGTTTTTATTAATTTTTAAATTTTGAAAAATAGTTTTAAATTTAGTTAAGTCATTTTAGAGGTTTACAAGTGATAAAATCTTATTTTGGGTTTTTTGTTAGCTAAATTGATTTTTTGGGCTTTAATTAGCATCAAAAAATTATTATTTAATTAAATAAAAGGTTTGAGTGATTCTTGATTTTTTATAAACTCTAATTACATTTTTTAAGATTTATTTCAAATTTCTAGGAATTTTTAGGGTAAATTTTTAATTTTGTCACTTTTTACGGATTTACGTGTACGACTTTTCGTCTTAGTTTTGATCCATAATCATAATCGTCATTCTCTTCTAATCTCTCTTCTATTTTCTTTCTTCATAAATTATAATCACAAAAGTTAATCATCTCTTAACACAACACACTTGCCTCCTTGGGAAACGAACTTGAACTTCATTGGTCATTAGTGTTTGGTTTTCCTAAACCGACACTTAATACTTTCCTTATTTTGCTCTCTTTTCCTAAAGAGTGGTAAAAACACTATATCAATCCTACTATACCGTAAAAATACGCAGACTAAAAAATAAAAAATAGAAGTGAAGATAAGGAAACATGTTGACTGCTTATATTGTACACCAGCCTATCTATCTGATCTTTTTTCTTTCCATTTAATGGGTCTACCTGGGCCGAGTCTTCTTCTACTTTTGCTGCGTCTAATCCAGCCAAATAGTGGGCCAAATTGGCTGATGCTACTTTCCTTTTGGGCCTGCGCTGGGCTAGCTATTTTGGCTTCTTGTTAGGCTGAGTTGGTTTAAGATGTATTAATGGGTCGGTTCGACCCATTTAAATGGTGTCGGGTCGGCCCATTAAAACATGAATGCACTGTCAAACTCGATTTTCCATGCTCTTTCATTCCTCGTGCTCGTTTTTTTTTTGCTCTTTGTCTTGATTTTTGTTCCTTTCCTTGATATACGTACCTACAATAATAAATAACAAATTTAAACGATATTTGCACTAAAAGTACACTTTTGCTATTTATTATTCCATAAACGAAGGGAAATTAGCACTAAAAACACGAATAATTACGTGTTTAACATGCACCTTTAGCAACAGCTAATTCGTCACTAAACTGTCGCATATCTTCTTACTCCTTCCTCCCATTCTTTTTGCGACACCAGATCTGTCGCAAAATGTTGCAAATCTATCAAAGATCTGACAGACCGTCGCCAACCCGTCACAAAACCTGTCGCTAATTATGGGCAGTGGCTTTACAGCAACACGAACACGAACGTAACACCTTGTAGATCCTAGATATCACGAGCCTTAGGCTCTGATACCAATTGTGGAGTCCATGGATCGTTAGACTCAATGGTTAAGAACCATTCTATCTAGGATAATTAATAAGTATGAAAACACTAATCCTTTTACCACTTAATTATAATAAAAACAAGACCAAAACGTATATTTTATGTCGTAAAAGTCGGAATTATGCATGGTTTGTGTTTTTGTTGTGTTTTAGGACCAAAATGTGAAAAAGAAGAAAACACGGGCTTTCACGGACTTTTATCGAAGAAAAAGACAAAAGATGAAGTCAAAACATCAAAAGTGCAAGAAGAACGGAAGTCAAAGGCCTATTCTGAAGATTTATCGAAAAAAAAGTCTAAAGACGGAAGTTTGACAAAGTCAAAGAACCAAGTCAACGAAATGAAGAAATTAGAAGACGAGTTCATATTATCATTCGACTAATCCCGAGACAAAGTCGAGAAAGACGATTCGTTTAAATAGACGAGAAGACAAAAAGGAATAAAAGAAGCAACACACCACACCATCCATTCTCCTATAAATAGCCTCCTAATTCTTCATTAGGAAGGTGTTAGTTAGTTTTTTAGTTAGTCATTTTATTTTTCTTAGTTTTCATATTTTTAGAGAGAAGTAGGTGATTCTACTTTCTCTCTCTAGATTTCTTTATCTTTTCTTTCAAGTTTTAAGTTTTCATTTAATCTTGTATTTTGGAATCATTAATCTACAAGTTCAAGTTTAAGCTCTTTTTCTATCTTTCTTGATTTTGATTTGCTTGATATGAGCTTAAACTCATATCCTTTTATCAACAAATAACCCTAAAACATGAAGCAAAATACCAATTTATCTTGCAAAAACAGTGTTATGTGGTATGTTTGTGTTTGTGTACACTTGTGTAGGTAAAAGGATACATTTTCAAGCAAACAAAGAAAAATCAAGCTCAAATGGATGAAAAAGACAAAGAAGGATCAAAAGTGTCAAGACTTTGAAGTACAAGGACCTATCTTGACAAATTGCCAAAGTTGAAGGACTAAAGTGCAAATATTGTAAAAAGTCAAGATCAAAGTCAAAATTGGTCAACTATCAAGTCAACAAAGTCAAAGGGTCATTTCTGCTCAAAGATGAAGTTTGGAGGACTTAAAGTGCCAAAGAAATGAAGTTACAATCTTTAAATGCAATCTGCCAAACTACAAGGGCTGAAACTGCCAAAGTTGGAAAGATTACTAGTATTGATCCATGTGACACAAGTTCTAGCCAATAAGAAGAGAGTAAACATGGCACACGGATTGCCACCTAAGGGTAATTAATATCCACTAGCAGCCGCCAAAATTAATTACCATATCCGAACAGTGCAATCCGTGTGACACTTTTTCAACCAATCAGAATTTGACACGTGTCTTCTTCAAGCTACAAAAACATTTCCAGGATCGTATTTGAGCTACAATCAATTTCATGAAAAGATGTAAACACCAAAAATGCTTGTTTTGAAGAGACGAACACAATGGTATCAACCAATTAACATGAGATCCACTCAAGAAGAAAACCCCAATTGGTGTTCATACCTTGAAGATGAGTTTTGCAGAATCATGCCACGTGGAGTCCTGTGATTGGTCTCAACACGTCATCATCCCCAACAAACTTCCTCTTCATGTCTATAAATAGCCTACTAGTCCTCATTTGTAAAGTGTTAGCTAAATTTTGTAAAAACACACACTTCTCAATTTCCTTTCATTTTCCTTCCTTTTTACCCTAACTACTCAAGAGTCTGACAAACTCTTGAGTTAGTTAGTTAGTTAGTAGCTTTCTAACAGCTTTGTAACAACTTTCATGGAATAAAATTTGAATTCTACTTTTCCCGCCAATTCTCCTCATCAACTTACTGTTCATATTCTGCTCCTGTTTGATCATATTGTTGCTGAATTGAGTTTGTTATGATCATTGAATGATCGTAACTGACTTTGAAGAAGTTTGGTAGCTGTTGTTGTGATTCCAGTTCAGAAACTAGCTTTATTGAAGTTTTCAAGCCATTTTGATGATTTTTGTTGATTAGTAGCTGATTGTGATGATTGATTAGATGAACTAGTGATAAGGTGGTGGTTATCACTAGGGTAAGAGAGTTCAGCACTCCTCTTCTTCCCAATGGTTTACTACAAAAGGTTTTAAAGTTCTTATTTTTGTTCCACTCAATAAGTCAAAGGCATGCTACATTTCCTAGAGTAAAACTTGTTGAATGTATGATCAAGGCTGTTTAGTTGACTGATTGTTTGATTGTTTACTTGCTTGTAGATTTAATCTTGTTTTACTGCTTATTGATTTTGGATTGTGCTTAGTCATAGCTTATTTTCAGTAAAATTTAGTACTTGTACCTTGATTGAGTAATTGTAGTTCTTAGTGCTTGTTTGTAGCTTTATAACATCTTATTTGAAGTCTCAAGTTTGGTAGATAAAAGCTTTTCATTCACTCTTAATCAGCTGATAAAAGTCTTTGGAAATTTTCTCAAATTTCAGTAAAGGAGTGTTTGGTACTAGTTGGTAAATGAATTTCAAGTATTGGTTTTTGCAAGATTAGTGTTCAAATTCAGTCATAAGGTCTTTACAAAGTGTTTTGAGAAGATTTCAAGTCAAATTGTTGGTCAACCAGGCAATTGGCAATAAAAATGTGTGGGTCACTTTGATGCAGATTTGCTCTATAGAAGTTGTCATTTTCTTTTGGCTAGCATTTGCTTATTACTTGATGAAATTTTGTCAAACCAGCTCTCATTTGTAGTCCAACCTATGTAGTTTCAGTACCTATAAGCCTTCTATACAGTTTTCATTCAACAATTAGAAATAAGCAAAATCATAGAAAGCTGAGTTGAGGCATGTTTCTGTAACTTGAAACTGAAATTTTGTATCTCTTGAATCACTTCATTAACCTGGTCATTTTTCTTCACAAATCCACTTAGAATATAGAGTTACTTGATTTTTGAAAGTTTCAACTTTTTGACAAAAAGCTTGGTCAACGCCTGGTCAACGATAAGCACTTTTGAGCTTAATTCAGATTTCTAGCTTAATACTGGATGAAATTTGTTCTAGTTTGATTTCCCGTTCATTTTTTGAGTTGCTTAATCAGTCTTGGCAAGAAATCAAGTTGTGCTTGTCTGGATTGTTCAATAGCTTATTTTGGGCTTATCAAGAAGTGCTTATTTGCTTATTTTGAACTTTCATTAAAAATCCTTTTACAGACATAGCTTAATTTGGATTTTAAGTGTTTTGCAACTTGTCTCATTGATTTTGGTCCAGTAATAAGCTCAAACGAGCTTATTTCCCTTCCAAACCCGTTTTAGCTTAAAAAGTTCCTGAAATTGCAATTTGGTCCTTAATGTTTTAAGCAGTTTCTAAATTTGGCTAATCTTCATTGTTTTTAGGGTTTGCAACATTTTAGTCCTTGTAGTTTTGAGTTTCTTTAAATTCAGTTAGCAAGTTGTTGGATTTGATACATTTTGGTTAGTTTGTTACAAGTTTCACATATTTTGTCCTTGTAGTTTACTGATTTACACTTTTAGTCCCTAGACTTGTTAGAATTTACATTTCAAGCATTTAACTTTCCTAGAATTTACATTTTCAGTCCTTTAAGTTTCATATTTTACATTTTGAATATTACTTGAATAAAAACTTGGTATTTGCAAAATGTTTTACATATAAGTAGGTAATATTTTTCCGTTTTGCAAGGCTTTGTTGAATTAGCAAATAGAATATCCAAACAAGATTAACAACCAAAAACAGTTAAAAACCCGATATTGGTTGGACTTTCAATTAGCAAGAACTGAGAAAAAACGAACTGCATTATACACAATTTCAAATGGCGCCGCTGCCGGTTCTTTGACTACACGAGAGACTATCGATTGACGGTTTTCATTGGCTTTTGGGATCCGTTCACTTTGTGAACGTTATTTTTACGTATCATAAATCAAAAACAAATAAAAAATCAAAAATATAAAAATATATAAAAACTCAAAAAATAACAAAACAATTCTTTTCCTAAAGAATTGACCAAAAAAATTAAAAAATCCAAAAAGCAATCTTTTTCCTAAGAGATTGCAACCAAAAATATATATTATTGGATTCTCTCGGTTTTTATGTACATATAGTATTTTCTCTTAAAAAACTCATAAATAAAAAATATTTTCCATATATTATTATAAGTAAATACGTATACGTATAAGAACAACCAATCTACATATCTTCCATAAGTATTGCCGAGGCAATACACCATGTTGAGGGGCGTTCCGGTCCTTGACACGTGTATCGATCAAACAAAATAAAGCAAGAATAGATAAATTACTCTCAATAAGCAACAATTCGAAGAATACGAACATTTAAGTGAATAGAAAGGCGATGTGCTATAAAATGCCATCTAAGGGTCAATAGGTACTTAAGTGCTTCGCGCCACCTAACCCCCCGTTCACTTGTAAGTATTCTAAGAAGGAAGGCTTCATTGAGGGTCTTGCACCCAAGTAGTACATACGTATATTGTTATTTTCTTGTGGATATTTAATATTGAAACTCGAAGAGGATAATCCATTTCTCTTCAAAGTCACACGAGAGCTTCTCTCTCATTCCTCGTATTGAGTTGCATGCTCACTCGCGGGCGTGCACAAATACCGATTGGTGTACAACCTCTTCCTCCGAAAAGGAAGAAAAAGAGAAAGAGTAAGACCACCACCGTCCACCAAGCCGATCACGAGAATCGTGCTTTGACTCCACCACAAGAAGCCATGGCTATTGATAATCGCTCTTTGTTGGAACGTATGCAAACCAATATTCATGGATATGCTAGTGCTATTAAGATTCCCGACTTTCTCGCAAACACATTTGAGCTACATACATCTATGATCACTATGGTTTCACAATCACCTTTCTTTGGTAACAAGAATGAGGATCCTCATGCTCAACTTAAGAGATTCCTTTCTCTTTGCAATACCATTAAGCATAATGGAGTTCCACATGAGGTGATTAGGTTGATGTTAGTGTCATTTTCCCTAGAGGGACTTGCTAAGCATTGGTTAGACACCCAACCACCCGATAGTATCACCACATGGGATGGTTTAACCACTAAGTTTTTGAACAAGTTCTTTCCTCCACATAAGACTATAGCTTTGAGGACTTTAATTATAGGCTTTCAACAAAAACCTAGTCAATCCTTTAGTGATGCTTGGGAAGAGTATAGTGAGTTATTGAGGATATGCCATAATCATGGATTGGATCATGTTCACCAAATTAATCTCTTCTATAATGGCCTTAAATCTCACCACCAAGATTCACTCAATGCTTCCGCGGGAGGGAATATTCTTCTTAAAACCTACCAAGAGGCTTTGGACATCATTGATACTAAAGCAATGGTTCAAACAAACAACCAATTTGAAGAAAGGGTTCATGTTATCCAAAACAATTCTCAAACTTCTTGTGACAACCAACTCCTCAAGTTTCAACAAGAGATTTTTCAAAGGATGGATAGAGATAGTGAGAGGAACTTGAAAGTACAACAAGAAATGCTTCAAACTTTTAAGAACATGTCATTGAACAATTCTTCAAATAATGTGAATGCCATTACTCTTTTTTGTGTTACTTGTGGAGGTCCCCATTCTTATGAACAATGTGATAAGGTGCAAGTGTATCAAGGGGAATGCTATGCTTACCAAGAGGAACATCGTGAGCACTTCAAGCCTAATATCAATCCAAATAACCTTTCTTACAAATCCCAAAATTACCTTACTCCACCCGGATTCCCACCCCAACCATCCACCCAAATTAAAGAAAATCCACCTCAAATTTTACCAAGGAATCAAGGGCAAAGACCACCTTACCAAGGAAATAACTACAAGGCACCCAATCAATTTCAACCTCAAGAAAATACCTTTTATCCACCAAATCAAGGATTTAATTCCCAACCTTTACCTTTCCAACCTCAAGGTTTTCAAGGTCATGTGCCATAAGAGTATAACACAATGGATCTCTTGCAAAAAACGAATCAAGAGAATGAAAGGAAGTTCCAAGCTATGGAGAAGAAAATGAATGACCAAATCAATAGGGTTTTGGTGGCATTAAATCAAAGGCCACAAGGGGCTCTACCTTCCAACACACAAACAAACCCTAGGGCCAATGTCAATGCCATTACAACAAGGAGTGGAACAACAACAAAGGATCCTTCACCTCCTAAACCTACTATTGTTCAACCCACTTGTGCTCCTACTTGTGACAAGCCTTCTACTTCTCTTTCACCTCCTCAAAATGCTCCTATTCACTCAAACATACCTTCTCAACCTCCTCATACTTCTCCTTTACCTTCCACACTTCCCAATGAAGAAGCTAACAAAGACAAATCTTCCACTACAACACCTATTCCACCTACACCAAAACCTACTCTTCCATATCCTTCAAGGTTGAAAAAGGACAAGTTAAAGAACAAGGATGACATCCAAGTCTCCAATTTCTTAAGGATGTTCAAGCAACTCAACATCAATATATCCTTTGCGGAAGCTCTTGCTTATATGCCAAAGTTTGCTAAGATGTTTAAGGATTTGCTCTCAAACAAAGAAAAATTGGTTGATTTGCCCAACACATCCCTTAATGAAAATTGTTCCGCGGTGTTACTTAAAACCTTACCAACAAAACTTGGAGATCCGGGACGCTTCTTGATACCTTGTAATTTTCCCGGTGTTGAAAATTGCATGGCTTTGGCGGATCTAGGGGCAAGCATTAACCTCATGCCTTTATCGGTTTGGAAATAACTATCGCTTCCCGAGCTCACTCCCACTAGGATGACTCTTGAATTAGCCAACCGAACCATAGCTCACCCCGTAGGTATAACGGAAGATGTGTTTGTAGATGTGGATAAGTTTACCTTTCCGGCCGACTTTGTAGTGGTTGATTATGACATGGATCCTAGAGTGCCTTTGATTGTTGGTAGACCGTTTTTGAGAACGGGTCGTACCTTGATAGATGTGGCGGAAGGAGAATTAATTATGAGAGTAGAATATGAGAGAGTGGTGTTTAAGTTAGGGAAAGTTTGTGATAGGAAAGAGGTTAAGGAGTCTAGACCTTGTGAGACTATTAACATTGTTGATGTGCTAGATGAAGTGTGTAATGAACACTTTCATGATGCTTGTAAGAGTGCTAGTGATGAGATGTCCCATGTTGAAACCGTGGCCTCAATTGCTCCCTCTTTAACACCTTTTGGAGAGAGTGATTTCCTCTTGGAGGAATTTGAGTCAAACTTTCTTGGTGATGATGATTCTCCCATCAATTGGGAAGAAGATATTCTTACAATCCAAAAGTTGCTCAATGAGAACCCTATTCCTTCTCCTATTCCACAAGAGACTACCATTGAGGAACCTTCCATAGTAAAACCTTCCATAGAGAGTCCACCTCCCATTGAACTTAAGGACCTTCCATCCCACTTAGAATATGCTTTCTTAGAGGGCAAAGACCAATTACCGGTGATCATTGCTAAAGAGTTGAAAGAGGATGAGAAGGAGCAACTTATTGAGGTTCTTAAGAAACATAAGAAAGCTTTAGCATGGAAAATATCCAACATAAGGGGAACTGATCCACATTTTTGTACACACAAAATCCTTATGGAGGATGACTATAAACCCGCCATTCAAAACCAAAGGAGAGTTAACCCAAAAATCCATGAGGTTATTAAGAAGGAAGTGATTAAACTCTTAGATGCGGGTATGATTTATCCCATTTCCGACTCTCCATGGGTTAGCCCGGTTCATTGTGTTCCAAAGAAGGGTGGAATCACCGTGGTGCCTAATGAGAACAATGAGCTTATTCCCACGAGACTTGTGACCGGTTGGAGAGTTTGCATTGATTATAGAAAACTCAATGAGGCAACTAGGAAAGACCATTTCCCGCTTCCTTTTATGGATCAAATGCTTGAACGCTTAGCGGGAAATGAGTAATATTGTTTTCTTGATGGCTTTTCGGGTTATTTCCAAATACCCATTGACCCTAAGGATCAAGAAAAGACCACATTCACTTGTCCTTACGGTACATTTGCTTACAAGAGGATGCCTTTTGGCTTATGTAATGCACCGGGGACGTTTCAAAGGTGCATGATGACGATTTTCCATGACATGATAGAGCAAACCATGGAGGTTTTTATGGATGACTTTTCCGTTTTTGGAAATTCATTTAGCTCATGTCTCACCAATCTTGAAAGGATGCTTAAGCGTTGTGAGGAAACACGTTTGGTGCTTAATTGGGAGAAATGTCACTTTATGGTGAAAGAGGGGATTGTTTTAGGACACAAGATATCCAACAAGGGATTAGAAGTTGATCGAGCTAAAATTGATGTGATTGCTAAACTTCCCCCACCCACCTCGGTTAAAGGTGTGAGGAGTTTCTTAGGTCATGCGGGATTTTATAGGCGCTTTATACAAGATTTTTCTAAGATAGCTAGACCGATGACTCACCTCTTGGAGAAAGAGGCTCCTTTCATTTTTAACCAAGATTGTTTAGACTCTTTTGAGACCCTTAAGGAAAAATTAACTAAGGCTCCCGTTTTGGTTTCCCCAAATTGGGAATTACCTTTTGAGCTTATGTGTGACGCTAGTGATTATGCGGTGGGGGCCGTCTTAGGACAAAGAGTTAATAAGCATTTTCAACCTATACACTATGCGAGTAAAACCATGACCGGTGCACAACTTCATTACACTACCACGGAAAAAGAGTTGCTTGCTATAGTATATGCTTTTGAGAAGTTTAGACCATATCTTGTGCTTTCTAAAACCATAGTGTATACGGATCATTCCGCTCTCAAGTATCTTATGACAAAACAAGATGCTAAGCCTAGGCTTTTGAGATGGTTTTGTTGCTTCAAGAGTTTAAGATAGAGGTTCGTGATAAGAAAGGGGCCGAGAATTTAGCGGCGGATCATTTGAGTAGACTTGAGCATCCTTTTCAAGGAGATTTCCCACACCAAGAAATCAATGAATCCTTTCCATTAGAGGAGATCATGTCTATCTCTTCCCAAGAGGACGCCACACCTTAGTTTGCGGATATCGCAAACTATCTTGTGGGCAATGTGCTCATTGAGGGTCTTACTTATCAACAAAAGAAAAAGTTTCTTAAGGAAGTTAAGTATTACTTTTGGGATGATCCATATCTTTTTAGGCAATGTGCGGACCAAATCATTAGACGGTGTGTAGATGGGCCCGAGGAATTTAAGATCTTAGAGGCGTGTCATAAAGGACCTACGGGTGGACATTTTGGGCCTAACTACACCGCTAAGAAAGTCTTCGATTCGGGTTACTATTGGCCTTCCATTTACAAAGATACCCATGAAATGGTGAAATTTTGTGATGTGTGTCAACGACAAGGAAAAATTACGCAACGTGATGAGATGCCACAAAATTTTATCCAAGAGTGTGAGATATTTGATGTATGGGGCATTGATTTCATGGGACCTTTTCCATCCTCTAAGGGAAACAAGTATATACTTGTGGCGGTGGATTATGTGTCTAAATGGGTGGAGGCTAAAGCCTTACCTACCAATGATGCTAGAGTGGTTGTAAAGTTTTTGAAACAATTGTTTGCTAGATTTGGTGTACCTCGGGCCCTCATAAGTGATCGTGGTACGCACTTTTGTAATGATCAATTTACAAGAGTTATGAAGAAATATGGAGTGAATCATAGACTTTCTACCGCGTATCACCCTCAAACAAATGGTCAAACCGAGGTCACAAATCGTGGTTTAAAGAGAATTTTAGAGAGAACGGTGGGAGAACATCGAGCTTCTTGGTCGGATAAGCTTGATGATGCTTTGTGGGCGTTTAGGACGGCTTTTAAGACACCAATTGGTTGTACTCCTTATAGGCTTGTCTATGGAAAAGCGTGCCACCTCCCATTTGAGTTAGAACATAAGGCATCTTGGGCTCTCAAGTGGGCTAACTTTGATTTAAACCAAGCCGGTTCACATAGGAAAGATCAACTTAATGAAATGGATGAGTTGAGAGCCAATGCCTATGAAAATTCTTTGCTTTACAAGGAAAAGACTAAGAAATTGCATGATGCTAAGATTAAGAATCGTGAGTTTAAAGTTGGAGAGCCGGTTCTCCTCTTTAACTCAAGATTGAAGCTTTTTGCGGGCAAGCTTAAGTCGAGATGGTTCGGTCCATTCACTATTGCTCAAGTGTTTCCATATGGAACTCTTGAGTTGTCACAACCCGATGGTCCAAATTTTAAAGTGAATGGTCACCGTGTCAAACATTACTTTGGGGAGGACATTTCTGTTGAAATGGTCCAAGAGATCCCCATTTTCCCCATGAATTAATTCATTGAGGGACGAGTCGAGCTAGAGACTCATTAACTCAAGCATCGTATAACTAGGTTTAGAGTGTTGTAGGTTAGAAATAAAGGTATAGACTTGGAGATAAGTGTAGGGGAGACCTTCTTTTGTCTTCATGATTGTTTGTAGGGTTGTTCACTCATCTCATGCTTTGGAGCTTATGGAGAAGGCCCTTGTATCCGGTTCACTTCGTTACTATAGTGATTTTTCATGGACACCTTGTGCTTAAACATGATTTCACTATTAGTTGTCCTTTCCTTAACTTGGGTTAAGCAAAGTCTATTCATTGTCATAAGTGTAGGGGGAGTTTTTATACTTCCATGCTCTTAAACATTGAGGACAATGTTTAGCTTAAGTGTAGGGGGGTCTTCTATTGAAATGACCTTACCTAGAACTTGTCATTGTCTTGCATGATAACATGGAAAATTGATTTTTCAACATTTTTCAAATTTTTGATCTACTTTGGCCACCAAAAATATGCATTCATAATTTTTGCATCAATCATTTTGCATAACACATTTGCATTGTATATATTTCTTCTTTTAATTTTCATCAAAAATATATAGAAAGGAAAAAATATAATAAAACATGGTTTTAACAAGTTTAGACTTCTTTGACATATTAGGCCCGCCATGGATATTTTGACTCAACCCGAGTTTGCTTATCTTAGCATTCTCTAGCTAGTATCCTTAACCATGTAGTCCTTCATTGGTCTATTAGGCTAAGCATCCACCAATCTCATTATTTGAGATTTTAAATTTGTGGAGAATGGGAAATGATAGAGTTGAAGCAAGTGTAAAAGGGCTAGATAAACTTCATGATAATTACTTGTGGCTAAACCCTTCTCTTCTTTACCTCTATTTTCTTCGCATGTATATAATTGTTAATAAATAATCAAGTACGGTTTTAATTGGTTTGTAATCTCTTATGCATTTTTGGCTAATCATTTATGGTTGATATGAGTACGTCTTAAGATTCTAAGTTAGCACGTTTTATGTGTACTAGACTTATGTCATGCTCCATATTTAGCGGGTGTTTTTCCTTTTCTTCTTTTCAAATTTCTTTGTGAGGAATAACGAAAAATAAGAGCGGCTTATGAAAAAAAATGAGTGGCTAGAAAAAAAAAGAAAAAGAAAAAAATAATAATGCAAGACTCCCAAGAGGGGCAGTGTGGTGTTAATTATAGTGACTATTGAGTTCCAATATTACCTTGACGGGTTGCGGGGATTCAATAGATTGCTCCAATCCAATATTGCCTTGACGGGTTGCGGGGTTGAAGATCCAAAGTCTCAAAAAGATGGCGGATGTAAATTATTGCGTGAGTTTATTTTTCTTTCCCTAGCGAGTGTGTAGCTACTTATGAAAGCATGACATGAGGATTTTACACATAAGGCGAATGACTTATTACTCTTAAAACGGACTTATATTAATTGTGAGCGGTTTTTTAAGTAATATATGAGAGGATTACTTAGGATTAAAACTGTGCTTCCTTATTTTTGGATTTTACACTTCTTATACTTCACACTTGAATAATGACAAATTTGCCCACAAGCAATTTGCTCGAATAATAACCGGTTCCACATTTAATTGTCATGAATAAGTTGATGCACTTTTTACTTGTGAATGTAATGATCCCATTTTTAAGCTTGGTATGGGGAAAGTGAAACTTGAGGGTGATAAATGTCCATGGTACCCAAGCCCTAATCTAAGCCATTCAATTCTTTATGAGTTATTTCCATCAAAACCATTTCATGAAAAATCAAAAAGATATAGATAGAATTGTACTTTGTTCATTGCATTATTGAAAGGCAAAATCATGCATCATATAGTTTAGAGTAGTATAGATGCATCTCATATGGCCAAGGTGGGTTAATTATGAGGAAAATGTAAATTTGAGCTTTAATATATAATATTGCATGAGGACATGACAATGTTCAAGTGTAGGGGATTTGATATGAGCTTAAACTCATATCCTTTTATCAACAAATAACCCTAAAACATGAAGCAAAATACCAATTTATCTTGCAAAAACAGTGTTATGTGGTATGTTTGTGTTTGTGTACACTTGTGTAGGTAAAAGGATACATTTTCAAGCAAACAAAGAAAAATCAAGCTCAAATGGATGAAAAAGAAAAAGAAGGATCAAAAGTGTCAAGACTTTGAAGTACAAGGACCTATCTTGACAAATTGCCAAAGTTGTAGGACTAAAGTGCAAATATTGTAAAAAGTCAAGATCAAAGTCAAAATTGGTCAACTATCAAGTCAACAAAGTCAAAGGGTCATTTCTGCTCAAAGATGAAGTTTGGAGGACTTAAAGTGCCAAAGAAATGAAGTTACAAGCTTTAAATGCAATCTGCCAAACTACAAGGGCTGAAACTGCCAAAGTTGGAAAGATTACTAGTATTGATCCATGTGACACAAGTTCTAGCCAATAAGAATAGAGTAAACATGGCACACGGATTGCCACCTAAGGGTAATTAATATCCACTAGCAGCCACCAAAATTAATTACCATATCCTAACAGTGCAATCCGTGTGACACTTTTTCAACCAATCAGAATTTGACACGTGTCTTCTTCAAGCTACAAAAACATTTCCAGGATCGTATTTGAGCAACAATCAATTTCATGAAAAGATGTAAACACCAAAAATGCTTGTTTTGAAGAGACGAACACAATGGTATCAACCAATTAACATGAGATCCACTCAAGAAGAAAACCCCAATTGGTGTTCATACCTTGAAGATGAGTTTTGTAGAATCATGCCACGTGGAGTCCTGTGATTGGTCTCAACACGACATCATCCCCAACAAACTTCCTCTTCATGTCTATAAATAGCCTACTAGTCCTCATTTGTAAAGTGTTAGCTAAATTTTGTAAAAACACACACTTCTCAATTTCCTTTCATTTTCCTTCCTTTTTACCCTAACTACTCAAGAGTCTGACAAACTCTTGAGTTAGTTAGTTAGTTAGTAGCTTTCTAACAGCTTTGTAACAACTTTCATGGAATAAAATTTGAATTCTACTTTTCCCGCCAATTCTCCTCATCAACTTACTGTTCATATTCTGCTCCTGTTTGATCATATTGTTGCTGAATTGAGTTTGTTATGATCATTGAATGATCATAACTGACTTTGAAGAAGTTTGGTAGCTGTTGTTGTGATTCAAGTTCAGAAACTAGCTTTATTGAAGTTTTCAAGCCATTTTGATGATTTTTGTTGATTAGTAGCTGATTGTGATGATTGATTAGATGAACTAGTGATAAGGTGGTGGTTATCACTAGGGTAAGAGAGTTCAGCACTCCTCTTCTTCCCAATGGTTTACTACAAAAGGTTTTAAAGTTCTTATTTTTGTTCCACTCAATAAGTCAAAGGCATGCTACATTTCCTAGAGTAAAACTTGTTGAATGTATGATCAAGGCTGTTTAGTTGACTGATTGTTTTATTGTTTACTTGCTTGTAGATTTAATCTTGTTTTACTGCTTATTGATTTTGGATTGTGCTTAGTCATAGCTTATTTTCAGTAAAATTTAGTACTTGTACCTTGATTGAGTAATTGTAGTTCTTAGTACTTGTTTGTAGCTTTATAACATCTTATTTGAAGTCTCAAGTTTGGTAGATAAAAGCTTTTCATTCACTCTTAATCAGCTGATAAAAGTCTTTGGAAATTTTCTCAAATTTCAGTAAACGAGTGTTTGGTACTAGTTGGTAAATGAATTTCAAGTATTGGTTTTTGCAAGATTAGTGTTCAAATTCAGTCATAAGGTCTTTACAAAGTGTTTTGAGAAGATTTCAAGTCAAATTGTTGGTCAACCAGGCAATTGGCAATAAAAATGTGTGGGTCACTTTAATGCAAATTTGCTCTATAGAAGTTGTCATTTTCTTTTGGCTAGCATTTGCTTATTACTTGATGAAATTTTGTCAAACCAGCTCTCATTTGTAGTCCAACATATGTAGTTTCAGTACCTATAAGCATTCTATACAGTTTTCATTCAGCAATTAGAAATAAGCAAAATCATAGAAAGCTGAGTTGAGGCATGTTTCTGTAACTTGAAACTGAAATTTTGTATCTCTTGAATCACTTCATTAACCTGGCCATTTTTCTTCACAAATCCACTTAGAATATAGAGTTACTTTATTTTTGAAAGTTTCAACTTTTTGACAAAAAGCTTGATCAACGCCTGGTCAACGATAAGCACTTTTGAGCTTAATTCAGATTTCTAGCTTAATACTGGATGAAATTTGTTCTAGTTTGATTTCTCGTTCATTTTTTGAGTTGCTTAATCAGTCTTGGCAAGAAAATCAAGTTGTGCTTGTCTGGATTGTTCAATAGCTTATATTGGGCTTATCAAGAAGTGCTTATTTGCTTATTTTGAACATTCATTAAAAATCCTTTTACAGACATAGCTTAATTTGGATTTTAAGTGTTTTGCAACTTGTCTCATTGATTTTGGTCCAGTAATAAGCTCAAACGAGCTTATTTCCCTTCCAAACCCGTTTTAGCTTAAAAAGTTCCTGAAATTGCAATTTGGTCCTTAATGTTTTAAGCAGTTTCTAAATTTGGCTAATCTTCATTGTTTTTAGGGTTTGCAACATTTTAGTCCTTGTAGTTTTGAGTTTGTTTAAATTCAGTTAGCAAGTTGTTGGATTTGTTACATTTTGGTTAGTTTGTTACAAGTTTCACATATTTTGTCCTTGTAGTTTACTGATTTACACTTTTAGTCCCTAGACTTGTTAGAATTTACATTTCAAGCATTTAACTTTCCTAGAATTTACATTTTCAGTCCTTTAAGTTTCATATTTTACATTTTGAATATTACTTGAATAAAAACTTGGTATTTGCAAAATGTTTTACATATAAGTAGGTAATATTTTCCGTTTTGCAAGGCTTTGTTGAATTAGCAAATAGAATATCCAAACAAGATTAACAACCAAAAACAGTTAAAAACCCGATATTGGTTGGACTTTCAATTAGCAAGAACTGAGAAAAAACGAACTGCATTATACACAATTTCATTGCTCTAGATCCGAACTATCATACACCTTGTTTCATCTTGATGTTTGTGTGATTAAAAGTATATCTTTTTGTTCATGTCATAGTTCTCATACGACTTAAGCTTTTAGCTTATTGTGCTTCTTGGCTTATTTCGTGTTTAGCTTATTTCTTTTTAGTTGTCTCCAAAAGTTTAATCTTTTTAAAGTTATTTTATAAAAATTGCTTATTTAGTGTTTTAAAAGTCTTTAAATTTATGCTTATTAGATTTGGTTAAGTTTTGGTATTTGCTTAATTGAGGAAGTGCTTATTGAGTTTTTGCTTATTTGCATCTTGTATCCCATCGTAAGTTCTTAAGGGTTTTACCTGGTACGATCAAGTTTCATGATCACATAAACCCTAGGGTTTCTACTTGTGATCAGAGACTGCAATCATTAGTTGTGATCATAAACTGAGATCACACACTACGATCCATACCATGATCGCTTGTTGCGATCAAGAGTACGATCTGTAGGTGCGATCCAGGGTGCGATCACTGGTCACAATCGCTGGGCGTGATCCCTGGCTACGATCAGATTGAGTGCGATCACTCGTTACGATCGCATTGAGTGCGATTACACATACCACGATCACTAGGCTACGATCGATTGTTACGATCGTAGGCTGCGATCACTTGGTTGCAATTACTTGGCTGCGATCAGGGACCCTGATCCAAGGTGCGATCGTGGGTACGATCCGTTCACTAGCCTTGACTTTTATCTCTTGTTTTTATTATTCGAATTTTACTTTTCCCGTATTCTTACTTAGTGTTATTTTTAAACAATTTTGTCTTAGTTTAATATTAGAGTTTTCAAATTTGCTTTTATTCGAGTTTTATTTTTTTGTCAAGTTTAATTTTAAATTGTCTTTTATAATTTTATGTTCAAAATTACTTTTAAGTTAGTTTTTCATTACTTTAATTCTCTTTCTATTTTGTTTAAGTCCTTCACCTTAGTTTTGTTAACTTGTCATTTTAATAGAAATAGATAATCTAAAGCTCCCCCTTTTAGTGACCAACACCAATAATTCCACTATAAACTGTGATCAATTCGATTAGATACCGAGAACGATTGAGTACACATATGCACAAACCATCATATCAAATGGCGCCGCTGCCGGCTCTTTTCGTAAAGATTAACGGTTTTTAGTGAGAAAAATTAGATTTTGGGATCCGTTCTTTTGGGAACGTTATTTTCAAGCACAAAATTTTCAAAAAATCCTAAAAATATAAAATTTTCAAAAATCCAAAAAATAATAAAAAAAGATAAAAAAACAAAAAATATTTTATTTCATTTTAGTGTATGCGTACTCGATCTACGTCTTATTTTGAGCCTGATACCCTTAGAGACTTAGATATGGTCGGTGTGCATAATAATAATAATAACAACCCACCTCACCCCAATTTGAATAATAACAACAACAACAACCATGTCCCTCCACCCGACCTTCGAACGATAGAGGAGCTTTGTCAACCAACCATGAACGGACGTGGAGGACCGATTGCGTTGATGCAAATCACGGCTCCTGAATTTTCATTGAAGCATCACATGATCCAACAAGTTCAAAACGCTTGTCCATTTCGCGGATTACCGGATGATGATGCCAACAAACACCTCGATAAATTCATAACCATCACTCGAAGCATGAAACTGCCCGGTGTTTCCATGGATTTTCTTCGCCTTCATCTTTTTCCACACACTTTATCCCACCATGCCGAAAAATGGTTTGATCGTCTTCCCAAAAACTCAATTCATACATGGGACGAAATGACTCAAAAAAATTTGTCGCGCTACTTTCCATCATCCATGGTCACTAGTCTTCGCAATCAAATCACTGGTTTCACTAAAGAACCTGATGAGTCGCTTTTTGATGCTTGGGAACGTTATAATGGATTGATCGACCGTTGTCCGAACCATAATATGCTCCCCGTCACTTTGATTGATACTTTCTACAATGGTTTAACTTTTCGTGACCGTGATACGATTAATGCTGTCGCCGGTGGTACATTCATGAAGAGAAGACCTGAGGAGTGTAGAGAGCTTATAGAGAACATGACCACTCACCACAAAAATTGGGATTCATCCGCATCTTCAAGAAATACCCCGAGGGCCAATGTTTCTTCTACTTCATCAAACCCCGAGATAACCGAACTTACCCGCCAAATAGCCGAGATGAACAAAAACTTCTTAACCATGGCTACGAACCAATTTCAACAAGCTAAAGCTGTAGCAACTTCTTGTGAGATTTGCGGGGGTTCTCATTCATACACCGATTGTCCCTCTACTCATGACAATCCGGAAAACGTGTATGCGGCTAACGGTTACTTTTCCACGGGAGGCTATCAAGCTCGTCCTCAAGGTGACCGCAATTTGCTAAGTTATCGTTCAAACAACTTTCTTTCACCACCCAGTTTTCCTCCTCAAAACCAAAACAACTTTAATCGCAACAATCAAAACCAACCTCGAGCTCCTAATCAATATCAAACCCAAAGAAACCCATATCCACCTCAAGGAAATAATCAAGTTTATCAACAAACCACTTATTAACCACCCGCTTACCAAGTTCCCCATTCCACCCAACCCACGGCATACAATCAAGAGGTTGAAACGTATATAAGGACTAATGACGCGCTGGTGAAGAATCTTCAGAGCCAAATTATTAACTTGAAAGGTGACATGGCGGGAACAAGGGAATGATCTTTGAGCCGAGCTTAGGAATGATATGTGAAACTCTTTAAGTGGTCAAACGAATGACTTAAGGGATATGATGGCTAGTTTCTTCCCAAGTATTCAACCCTCTGCTTCGGGTTCTCTTCCGAGTAACACCGTTGCTAATCCAAGAGGGGAGATCAAAGCAATCACCACTAGAAGTGGAAAAGGTTTAAAGGAACCCGATATTCCTATACCTACACCAGTGATTGTGACAAAGGAAAACGAGCCCCCTTCACCAATTCCTCCACCTTCTACTTCTACCCCTCCACCACCCAAGGATGTGAGTGAGAATTCCAGTCCAAAGTCTTCGTCTCAACCCGATATACCTTATCCTTCAAGGTTGAGGAAAGAGAAGTTGAGAAATAAGGATGATATTCAAGTTTCTAACTTTCTTAAAATGTTTAAACAATTGAATTTCAACATCTCCTTTGCCGAGGCTCTCGCTCACATGCCTAAATATGCTAAAATGTTCAAAGATCTTCTCAGTGATAAGGAAAAACTCCTTGATATTGCTCAAAACCAACGTAATGAGAATTGCTCTGTGGTTCTTTTAAGGAAATTACCAACCAAACTTGGTGATCCAGGTCGCTTTCTAACTCCTTGCAACTTCCCCGGGGTAGAGAATTGTATGGCCCTAGCCGATTAGGTGCTAGTATCAACTTAATGCCATTAAGTGTTTGGAAACAATTATCTCTGCCCGAGCTAGTCCCCACACGAATGACATTGGAGTTAGCTAACTACACGGTTGCTTATCCGGTGGGGATAGCCAAAGATGTCTTCGTCGGTGTCGACAAATTCACCTTTCCGGCGGATTTTGTTGTCGTTGACTACGGGATGGATCCCCGTGTTCCATTAATCGTTTGACGTCCATTCTTGAGGACCGGTCGCTGATTGTTGAGTTTTTGTATACCCTTTAGGAAAAGAGCAACAAATAGGGTAAGCACGACGATTTAGGAAAACCGTGTATTAATGACCCTAAAATGAGTTCGTTCTCAAGGAGGCTAGTGTGTTATGTGTGTAATGAATTGGATTAGATTTGTGATTATATTGTTGAGAAAGAAAAATAGAAATGAGATTAGAAGAGAATGACGGTTACGAAGACGGATTACGCTAAGACGAAAAGGCCGTTCACGTAAAACCGTAAAAAGCTACAAATTAAAAATTTATAAACCTAAAAATTAATTAAAAGTTAAAACTAAGTCTAAAATAATATAAATAAGAATAAAAATCCAACAAAAATATTTTAAAACCTTTTATTAATTAAATATTCAATTTTAAATGCTACTTAAAGCCCTAAAATTAAATATAATTAATAAAATGTCCAAAATATTATTTTATTGAACTAATAAGTTACTTATATTATTTAAAGACTAAAAAGTATTTTTCCTAAATTTTCAAAACTATATTTCTATTTTTAAAACACTAAAAACTATTTTTAAACTAAAATAATCATAAAAAATAATAAAATAATGCTAAAAATAATTTGACAATTTTAAAAATCCTAATTTATACTAAAAACAGTAGAAAAATGAAAAAGTTTGAAAAATATAAAAATATTCACTAAAAGACAAAAATAGTTTGAAATTAAATCCTAATTAAACTAAATTAATTCTAAAAATTAAATAAAAAATGAACAGTAAAAACTTTTTAAACTAAAAATCTTAAATTATTTTTCTAAATCTATGAAAATTTTTGAAACTGAAAAATAATAATTTTTGTCACTAAAAGACAAAAATCAGAAATTAAAAAGTAATTAAAAATAGCTATTAAATGTAAAAAATACTAAATGAACAGTAACAAAAAATCTAATTAAACAGAAAAATCAAAAATTAAATAAGAAAAATAAGGCAATTTGTTTCAAGTCCTAGTTCCTATTTTAACCCACAAAAGACAAAAAATCTAGTTTACTGAAAGTGACATGTGACAAGGTTTTGTCCTTTTGCTGAGCAGTGGAAACAGATGTATTAGCAGGGGGAACTTTGTTCCCACTGTTTGTGCAAATTCAAGGTCAGTTGACCAATAAGCTTAGGAAAGCTTATGTGAGAGCTTATCTTGGGCAATAAGGCACCCCCACAACCAGTGGAGTCAAGAACAACACAAAAACACACAATCACTTCACAAGATCAAACACAAAATGCACAAAAATGTGACTGATTTAGCTTGAATGTTTCTGATGAACAGTTGACTGAATCAAATGGCACAAAAGTGAATTTCAAATGACCAAATCTTGCATACAAGTCTAACAGATCACATATAAGCTAGATATATTCCTAGGTTTACCTACTAACTAACAACCTTGCCACAATGGTGATCAAATAAATCAAAAATCAAGCAGAAAAATGGACTTTCTGATTTAGCTAGTGAATACCAATTTAAAACATGCAATTTTCTTTGAAAACCTACCAAACCAAATGCTACCTACTGATATCTTGTGACACTTACAACCTAAGTGTATCTAGACAATTTTTAACTCAAAAGCTATCACTAAATCCTAGCTAAAACTTAAATCCAAACACTCCCTTAATTCTGAAAATCAATTTTTAACACACCAAATGCTTTTTAATCCTACCAAATCTGATTACATATATCCTAAGCATGCATATAAACATCAAATGACCATAAACAAACCATAAAAAACAATGGAAACACAGATTCATAAAAATTCACTAAATCACATTTCTAAGCTTAATAAGAGGATTCAAGGTTTATACCTTGTGGGACCCACATCCAGGCCCCACTATGGCTGAAAAGCCATCTCCATACAAGCCCGGTCTTGTTCAGATTTTGTTGATGTGGGGAATGCCAAAATATATCTTCAATCAAATAAAAATGAAATGGGGTGAGCTTGCTTACCCTTTTTGTTCCTGCACAATCACAACAAACAAGGAAAGAAAATTCAAGTAACAAAAGCTCTTCAAGAGCTTTTGCTACAGTAAAATCAATAAATAGAAAAGAAAGATTTTTAGACAAATCTTGAACAAATTTTTGAAACCTCAAACCTTGAAACCATGAAATAAGCTTAACAAAAGCCTTGGATTACCCTTTTTGAATCCATTTTCACTTCCTCAAAAGGGGTTTCTCCAAGCTTATGAAACAAATTCCAAAAACCTTACTGATTTTCTGAAAACGTTTTTAAAATACTTTTTGACAACTCAAAAAAACCTTTAACAAATAACTTTGGAACTCAGCTAGCTTTCAAACACACACCAACTTTTACAAACTATAAAAAGGAATTACTTTTGCTCTAAAAATACCAACTTCTATTAATTAATAAAAAGGGATTACAAATGTAGAAAAGCTAAAATTGGAACAAAGAAATAGGGACACATACGTCCTCTATTTATACAAGTTAATAGAAAATTCTAGATACTAAAACCCTAATAGCATGAAATTCCTGAAAAGCCCTTGGTCTTCTTGGGGAATCTTGGTCAAGAGTTGGTCTCATGTGATCTTGTACTTGATGACAGCTGTTGGAGTGATCTCAAACGTTCAAAACTGAGTAGGGACCAAGGAATGAAGGAGGGGCGTTCATCTTGTCTGCTCCTAGAAAATGAGGAAAAGTGATGGGTGCAGGGGTGGTTCGTGTGGGGTCCATGGGTTCACATGACCATGTTTAGCGAGTTGGGTTTTGGTGACAATAAGATTAATTACCATTCTGCACAAATAGGGGCAAAACCCCTTTGTTTTGATCTTAATTCGACATGGGGTTAGTTTAGGGTTTATGGGGGATTAGGGGGAGTTTTAATCTGATTTGGGGGTGAGTTTATTTTAAAAAGGTGTTTTGGTGGGAATTAAAGGGTTTGACTGGGTTGACCGAGTTTATTAAATAAACTCGTTGGTGGAAAGTGACGTGGGTAGGGAGTGTGAGGTGGTGAGATGCTATTGGCTGGTGGGTGACGTGGCAGTGGTTGATTGGTGGTGTGGTGTTTGATTTTCTGGCCAGTTTGGCCCCCCAAGTTTCTTCCTTTGCTATTTTAATCTTAACAGCTTTCAAACTCAGTTCCCGTTATAACAAGTTTTGCCATGTTGTCAGTTTTGGCACAAGTTTCTTACAAACTTTTATAAGGATCAAAAATGTCATTAGGGCATTCTTCAAGGGCTCATAGTGTAATTTCTTGACATTTAAGGGACCACAATGCAATTTATGAGTTTTGCAAGGGTATAAAATGCCAAGTCTTCAAAAGATGAGGGACCATTCTTGTACAATCTTCAAACTTCAAGGACCATTTTGGAAATTCATGAATCGGGTCCGGTTCATTGTGCGGCTTCGTTTCCCGTGTTCGTTTTTGCATGATTCTTGTGATCTTTTGTCATTTTCTCAATATTCGTACCTAAAATACACAAGCAACAAACACAAGCATATATTTGGCATTTTTGATGATATTTTATGCATTTAAAGCCCAATTTGGACGATGAGACTATGTATAAAAGTAGTCTCATCACTCCCCCATACTAAACCATTACCGTGCCCTCACGCAGTGCTAGAATAAAGTATCGCAGCACCTCCAAAATTCATTTTTATTCACTTTATTGAATGATAAACTAGCTACACTACTACTATTGCTACTACTTGTGTTTTAGACATAATGTATGATTTTCATCGCAAAATGGGACGTTTAGGTTCATAGAATAAGAACACGTGAATGCTTCGTTAGAAATAATTTCATCGTTCTCGATTTTCACCCCAATTCCATGCCAAGCGTGCAACGAGATCATTGTCATTATAAGTTAGTAATGCTAACACTACTCATATGCCCTAATCACGTACTTATCCTCCCATTATTCCTAAGTTGTATCTCTTATATTTTATTTTGTCTTGAATGTTTCACGAGGATACATTGTTTGACTTATGCGATAATAGAGATTTAGGTCTAAAAATAGAGTCCTAACGGTGTAACCAAGACCATCAAATCAATAACCCCTCCCAATAGACAACGATGTAAAAAAATTAAGTTGACAAGAAGAATCGATAAACACGGTTTTATAACGGATTTGAACATGAGACTTATTACCAAGACCTGTATGCGCCCCCTAACGGAAGGGCCTTATTATCTTTGGTTTACCTCCATCTTTTATTCAACTTCGCCATGAAGCTTTTATTATGACTTCGGTCTTGCCTTGCCTTTTATTATCCGCCTCATCGGTGGTTTTATTAGCCAAAGATGTATATCCTCACGCTAAGGCGAATTTTGGATCTTTAAAGCTTCAAAGATTAAGGCTCGATTCACTTTCAATTTGGGCATAGATTTTTCGGCCTTGTGAGCTTCAAATTTTTGCTTCATTTAGGTGAGCACTTGAAATCTTATTATTAGGTGAAGCTTTCGATTATTCGGGTGCCAATACTTCAAAACCGTGACGCTGGCGATACCTTAATGTCTTCCCAATTTAATTACACGGAAGCTACTAGAAAAGACTAGAGACCCAACAATCAAGACTAAACCGCTAAGTCAATATTTATTAAGCAAAAAATATTTACAAGCGAAGGGAGAATAAGCAAACAACGAGAACACATGAGTTTTTGAAAGAATACGAGTACTATACGTTTAGCATAGTAACTTATAATTAACCCTATCATTTCTCGTCCTCATTTAAGAGACTTAGCCTAATGTGTAGTTAAGGAATCAAAGCTAAGTGCTCACACGCACGGTCGAGTCAAAAATTGCTCTTATTCTGGCCATCGGAAAATCTACATTCGTGTCTTCAAACACTTATAAAATATTAGAAAAAATTTAAAATTTGGCCATTTTTAGCCTTATTTTGCAACAAAAATGATAAACAAAAAGATAAACTTTGGAAAGCGTGAGGGTTTGGCAAGGAAAGTATCTATTCACCCCCCCCCCCCCATACTAAAGTTAAACATTGTCCTCAATGTTTCGAGTCTAGGGGTGCAAACACCCCCATACTAGAGACGTAGTCGAATGCCTAATGTAGCATGAAAAGGGTGTAACCAAAAAAATTAATAGCCGTTTATGAAGTGTGATAATAACCTAAGGTTAGAACATCAAAAGGATATATCATGGATATTGAGAAAGTCTTCAAAGCAAACGATCGAGTGCTCCCATAAAACGAAAACGAGAGGCTCCAATCGTGAAGATCATGATCTAAAAACCACAATTCACAAACAACCACGGAACAAAGGTTGGAAGGGCACAAATCCCCTCACATTAAACTAATTAGAAAGCAATAATATGTACATGGATAAGCATGGGACTCCCCCACGAGGCACCTCGTTTTTGATTACCGAGTCATGAGCTCGACTCGATCCCCTCAGTACTAATTATCATTGGGGAAGGTGACTTGGTCGAGGTAGTTCAAGGATGGAACTTCCCCGCCAAAGTAGTGCTTCAACCTATGTCCATTCACCTTGAAGTTAGGACCATCATCTTGAGCTAGCTCGATGGTCCCATACGGAAACACTTGAGTCACGGTGAATGGACCGGACCAACGGGATTTCAACTTACCGGAAAAGATTTTCAAGCGAGAATTAAAAAGCAAAACTTGATCCCCAATGTTAAAAACCCGGTTTTTAATTTTAGAATCATGCAACTTTTTAGTTTTTTCTTTGTAAATCAATGAATTTTCATAAGCAATGTCCCTTAATTCATCCAATTCATTCAATTGCATTTTCTGGTGTTTTCCCGCGGTCTCCATATCATCATTACAATGCATTAGGGCCCAATAAGCCTTGTGTTCTAACTCGATAGGCAAATGACAATTCTTTCCATACACAAGCTTATAGGGAGTGCACCCAATGGGCGTCTTATGAGCGGTCCTAAAGGCCCATAAAGCATCGTCCAACTTATCCGACCATAATTGTCGGTTTTCCCCAACGGATCTCTCCAAGATCCTCTTCAACGCTCGGTTTGAAACCTTGACTTGCCCACTTGTTTGTGGGTGATAAGCCGTAGAAAGCCGATGTGTAACCCCATATTTCCTTAGGACCCTTTCAAGTTGGTCCTTACAAAAATGGGTTCCACGATCGCTTATGATCGCACGAGGGGTTCCAAACCGAGAAAACAAGCTTTTCAAAAACTTGACTACCACACGAGCATCATTGGTGGGCAAGGCTTTGGCCTCCACCCACTTAGATAGGTAGTCAACCGCAACGAGAATGTACTTATTACCACGAGATGATGGGAACGGCCCCATAAAGTCTATACCCTAAACGTCAAAGATCTCACACACTTGGATGATGTTTTGTGGCATTTCATCTTTTTGTGAGGCTTTTCCTTGTCGTTGGCATGCATCACACGACTCCACAAGATCTTGTGCATCTCGGTAAATAGTAGGCCAAAAGAAGCCGGCATCAAACACCTTCTTAGCCGTGAGATTAGCACCGTGGTAACCACCCGTGGGTCCCTCATGGCAAGCTCTAAGGATGTTAGAAGCTTTGGTGCCAAATACACAACGTCGAATGATTTGATCCGCACAAGTTCGAAACAAGTAAGGGTCGTTCCAAAAGTAGAACTTGACGTCACGAAAGAATTTTCGTTTTTCTTGAGTCGTCATACCCTTAATGATGAAGTTACCCGCATGGTAATTTGAAAAATCCGCAAACCATAGGGTGAAAGAATCAAGCTTAGAATTCACTACACCAAGTGTCTCGAGCGGAAATGTTTCGGTGATTTCCTTGGGCTCGTAAACACTTTGGTGAGGATCTTCCAAACGAGAAAGATGATCGGCCGCTAGATTCTCGGCTCCTTTTTTGTCAATGATGGTGTGATCAAATTCTTGAAGGAGGAGAATCCAACGAAGTAATCTAGGCTTAGCATCTTGCTTTGCCATGAGATACTTGATAGCCGAATGATCCGTATACACTATGCATTTAGCTAAGACGAGATAAGGTCGGAACTTCTCAAATGCATACACCACGGAAAGGAACTCCTTTTCCGTTGTAGTGTATTTTAGTTGAGCCTCGGTCATCATCTTGCTAGCATAGTGAATAGGCAAGAAGTGCTTATCATGACGTTGCCCCAAAACGGCCCCAATAGCGTAATCACTAGCATCACACATGAGCTCAAAGGGGAGGTTCCAATTGGGAGCAACAAGAATGGGAGCTTCGGTAAGTTTCCTCTTAAGGATTTCAAAGGCTCGTACACAATCTTCATCAAAGACAAAATGTGCCTCTTTTTTTAAGAAGATGTGTAATGGGTCGAGAGATCTTTGAAAAATCCTTGATGAATCGACGATAAAAGCCCGCGTGGCCTAGGAAACTCCTAACTCCCTTAACGGTTTTGGGATGAGGTAATTTGGCGATGACGTCTACCTTAGCTTGATCTACCTCAATCCCCGCTTTCGAGACCTTGTGCCCTAAGACGATTCCACTCTTAACCATAAAATGACACTTTTCCCAATTGAGCACAAGGTTGGTTTCCTCACAACGTTTCAACATTCTCTCGAGATTCGACAAACACGAAGTGAACGAACTACCAAACACGGAAAAGTCATCCATGAAGACTTCCATCGTCTTCTCGATCATATCATGAAAAATAGCCATCATGCACCTTTGAAAGGTTCTCGGTGCATTGCAAAGTCCGAATGGCATTCTACGATAGGCAAACGTTCCATATGGACACGTAAACGTAGTTTTTTCTTGATCACGAGGATCGATGGGAATTTGGAAGTAACCGGAAAAACCATCTAAAAAGCAATAGAAATCGTTTCCCGCAAGACGCTCCAACATTTGGTCCATGAAGGGCAAGGGAAAATGGTCTTTTCGAGTGGCTTCATTCAACTTTCGATAGTCAATGCACACTCTCCATCCGGTTACGAGTCTAGTGGGAATTAACTCGTTGGCATCGTTTGGCACAACGGTCATTCCTCCCTTCTTAGGGACACAATGGATAGGACTCACCCAAGGGCTATCGGAAATAGGGTAAATCATTCCCGCGTCAAGGAGTTTAAGGACCTCCTTTTTGATGACGTCGTGAATTTTAGGGTTCACCCTCCTTTGACATTGGATTGCGGGCTTGTAATCCTCCTCCATTAAGATTTTGTGAGTACAAAACTTGGGATCGATTCCCTTAATGTCGGATAACTTCCACGCAATTGCCCCTTTGTGATCCTTTAGAACATCGACAAGTGCGGTTTTTTCATCATTCAAAAGTTCCTTCGCAATAATAACCAGCAACTTGTCGTCCTCCTCCAAATAGACATATTCGAGGTGAGGAGGTAAATCTTTCAACTCGAGGATAGGTGGTTCCTCAAGTGAAGATTTGGGCTCGATACTCATAACCTCCTCGGGTGGAGGAAATGGGAAATCGTTAAGAAAATCCTTGATAATCGAGAAGTCCTCATCGTTGTCGAGGTCTTCGTTACAAGTACGTGGAACATTGAATTCTTCCAACGTTAAACCACCGCCTTCAAATGGAGTGAAGGTTGGTGTCGAATTATCAAGGATTGGATCCAACATAGTGGGATTGCCACTATTTTCAACATCACCAAACCCTAGAACTTCTTGTGAAAATTCCTCGCAAACCACGTCGATCATATCAACGAGGTTTATGGTAGCAACAGAATAAACATGAGAAAGTTGAGAATTTTGAGTTGCGTTTATAACAAGTTCCTCGTCGTTGAAACGTAAGGTGATCTTTCTAGCATGAACATCGATCAAAGCCATAGACGTATCTAAAAAAGAACGACCTAAAATGAGAGGAACTTGAGGATCCGTGGTGATATCGACAACGATAAAGTCTACGGGATAGTAGAACTTCCCCACTTTCACAAAAACGTCTTCCGCCAATCCACATGCGTGAACCGTGGAATGGTCGGCCAACTCGATAGACATTAGTTAAGGAGTAAGATTAGGAAGATTGAGCGACTCGAAGATTGCAAGTGGCATCAAGTTAATGCTAGCACCAAGATCGGCCAAGGCATAGCATTCTTCCATATCTTGGATTGCACAAGGGATCAAAATTTTACCGGGATCGCCGACTTTTTGAGGTATGCGATTAAGATAAACCGACGAACAACTAGACAATTGATGCAATTTCTCCTTCTTGTTCAACATACTCTTAAAGTTAGCGGCAAATCGAGGCATCATGATCAAAGCATCGGCGAAACTCACATTAAAGTGTAAATCACGAAACATTTTCATAAAAAGCTCAAATTGATAATTGTCGCGCTCTTGTCGTTTCTCCTTTCTTAGTCTCGATGGGTAAGGTAAGGGTGGTGTGGGTTGGGGCATAGGCATAGCCTTTGGAATCTCGGATTCCAATGTTGGTAATGGGTCAATCGTAGGTGTGGCATGAGCGGTACTTTGTGGGCTTGAGATATGCTCCTTTTCGACCACCACCTCGGGTTCTTCCTCAATTTTCTCCACCGTTGGAGTAATTGGTTGAGGAGTCGGTTCTTTAAGTGTCTTACCACTTCGTGTGGTAATCACTTTCATCTCTCCTTTCGGGTTTACGATGGTATCACTAGGAAGACTACCCGAAGAAGAAGGTTTACACATGATAGCTTCAAACATTTTTCCCATTCGGTCTTCAAACTTAGATTGCCTAGCATCCGCTTTTAACAACTCTTGCTTAATCTCATGTTGAACTTGCTCCATTTTTTGTTGATTTTGTTGGAGTCGTTGAACATTTCCTTCCATTTTATTAGCATGAGTCTTAAGTTCATTAGCAAGTTCGTTTTTAAGCTCGTTTTTCAACTCGGATCTTAAGCTAACCATTTCACGTTGCATATTATCAAACTTAGCATCGTTTGCTTTGGCATAATTTAAAAATTCTCCTTGAAGATTTTTGGTGTGATCATTTTGAAAACCTTGTGTGGTAGTTTGAAAATCACGGTTTTGGTTTTGGTTTGAAATTTGCCCATTTCCACTTTGATAATTACCCTTGTTGTAGTTACGTTGATTGCCTTGATAATTACCACCTTGATTGTTGTTTCGATAGTTATTAGCATTTTGATTTGGTGGAGCTTGATTTTGGCGGGAACCTTGACCGTTTTGGTTGTAAGTTCCCGTTGCTACATAAGCACTCGAAGTGTTACCATCCGCGGTAATGCACTCGGAAAGATCATGAGCTCCACCACAAGACAAACAACTCTTAGCAACCGCTTTAACCGAAGCGGAATTCGAAGCTTCTTGAGCTTTCCAATGGGACATAAGAGTCGAAAACCTATCGAAAAACCGATTCTCCTCATTTGCTTCATCTTGTAAGGCATTAATGCTACGAGACGATGATGACGATGACGAACCCAATTTGGCAACACTCGGTGTGTTACGAGGGCTATAAACCTTAGACCTATTCTCAATTATCACCAAAGCTTCCTCAACCGTTTTACACAAAAAATTACCACCCGCGGCGGCATTTAAATAATCCCTTTCATGATCATTAAGTCCATTGTAAAACGTGTCAATTTGATGCAAGTCGGAAAAACCGTGATGAGGACATTCATGTAACATCTCCTTAAACCTATTCCAAGCCGTTGAAAAACTTTCGGTTAATTCTTGTGAAAATTTTGAAATCTCGTTTTTCAAGTGCGTAGTCTTAGAGGGCGGAAAAAATTGGTTCACGAATTTTGAAACGAGATCCTTCCACGTCAATATAGAATTGGGTGGCTCTTTCTCTAACCAAATTTTAGCGGGCCCCGCTAAGGAATACGGAAAAAGCATCATCTTAATCGAGTCATTCGAGACATCCTTAAATTTGCAAGTGGCGGTAAGACGATTAAATTGGCGGATATGGTTGTGTGGATTGTCCTTCTCATCACCTCGGAATTTGTTGTTTTGGATCATCGACAACAAACCCGTTTTCACCTCAAAATTCTCCGCAAGGATAGCGGGGATCACAATAGCCTCTCCATAACCCTCGGTGGGTGCTTGAAGTAACTCCATCATAGTTCGATTCGCCATGGTTGGTGCTTCTCTTACAATGGGTTCGTCAATAGGAGACTCTTCACTAGAAAGATTGGGAGTGGGAATTTTGTTCTTTCGTTTACGTGCACGTCTTGCTTGATTACGAGTTAGCATAAACGTCACGTACAACGAGGGGACGAGCAAAGTAGATTCTTTTTGGTGTTTTGTATTTTTTCAAAAAAAAAAAATTTTGTGGTTTTTGATTGTATTATCCTTTTTGGATCTTGGTGAATGTATTAAGTAGACAGAAATCTACAAATCTCCTCCTTAATAAAATCTCTCGATTAAAGAAGCCTCAAGGAATGAAAACGATCACGTGAAGTGAACGCCTTCGATGACTTTAGAACGTTGGTGGAACACCAAAACGTTCAAGAGGGTTTAATCAATGGAAACCAAGAAAATATATATGATACTTAGTAATACTTTGGGCGGCAAAACCCTCGATTAGCTCTCAAAATCAAATACTCACAAGCAAGCGGGGAAACGAGGCGGCGCAAAGCACTTAAGAGCCTTTTTCCTTAGGATATATTTTATAATATCCGCCTTATACCCACCTTATAGTTTGTATTTTCAAAATCGAGCTTCACGGAGTATTTATCTATTTTTGCCTTTTTATTTGGTTTGAGATTCGAATACAATGATTGGGTAATGACCTCCCAAGTCAAGGTTGTGATTTCTCACGTATTTGGAGTACTTGTGAATTTATTGTTCTACGTATACACTATAGTAATAGTATTCACACAAAAACCGAAAACCGATAATACGTATTAGTAGAGTGCTACTAATACAAATACTATTTATGGTTAGTATATAAAAACAACAATGTCAATCAAAACACAACACGCCTCCTCGGCAGCGGCGCCAAAATGATTGTTGAGTTTTTGTATACCCTTTAGGAAAAGAGCAACACATAGGGTAAGCACGAGGATTTAGGAAAACCGTGTATTAATGACCCTAAAATGAGTTCGTTCTCAAGGAGGCTAGTGTGTTATGTGTGTAATGAATTGGATTAGATTTGTGATTATATTGTTGAGAAAGAAAAATAGAAATGAGATTAGAAGAGAATGACGGTTACGAAGACGAATTAAGCTAAGACGAAAAGGTCGTTCACGTAAAACCGTAAAAAGCTACAAATTAAAAATTTATAAACCTAAAAATTAATTAAAAGTTAAAACTAAGTCTAAAATAATATAAATAAGAATAAAAATCCAACAAAAATATTTTAAAACCTTTTATTAATTAAATATTCAATTTTAAATGCTAATTAAAGCCCTAAAATTAAATATAATTAACAAAATGTCCACAATATTATTTTATTGAACTAATAAGTTACTTATATTATTTAAAGACTAAAAAGTATTTTTCCTAAATTTTCAAAACTATTTTTCTATTTTTAAAACACTAAAAACTATTTTTAAACTAAAATAATCTTAAAAAATAATAAAATAATGCTAAAAATAATTTGACAATTTTAAAAATCCTAATTTATACTAAAGAACAGTAGAAAAATGAAAAAGTTTGAAAAATATAAAAATTTTCACTAAAAGAAAAAAATTGTTTGAAATTAAACCCTAATTAAACTAAATTAATTCTAAAAATTAAATAAATAATGAACAGTAAAAACTTTTTAAACTAAAAATCTTAAATTATTTTTCTAAATCTATGAAAATTTTTGAAAATGAAAAATAATAATTTTTGTCACTAAAAGACAAAATTCAAAAATTAAAAAGTAATTAAAAATAGCTATTAAATGTAAAAAATACTAAATGAACAGTAACAAAAAATCTAATTAAACAGAAAAATCAAAAATTAAATAAGAAAAATAATGCAATTTGTTTCAAGTCCTAGTTCCTATTTTAACCCACAAAAGATAAAAAATCTAGTTTACTGAAAGTGACATGTGACAAGGTTTTGTCCTTTTGCTGAGCAGTGGAAACAGATGTGTTAGTAGGGGGAACTTTGTTCCCACCGTTAGTGCAAATTCAAGGTCAGTTGATCAATAAGCTTAGGAAAGCTTATGTGAGAGCTTATCTTGGGCAATAAGGCACCCCCACAACCAGTGGGGTTGTGGGGAGTCAAGAATTGCACAAAAACACACAATCACTTCACAAGATCAAACACAAAATGCACAAAAATGTGACTGATTTAGCTTGAATGTTTCTGATGAACAGTTGACTGAATCAAATGGCACAAAAGTGAATTTCAAATGACCAAATCTTGCATACAAGTCTACCATATCACATATAAGCTAGATATATTCCTAGGTTTACCTACTAACTAACAACCCTGCCACAATCGTGATCAAATAAATCAAAAATCAAGCAGAAAAATGGACTTTCTGATTTAGCTAGTGAATACCAATTTAAAACATGCAATTTTCTTTGAAAACCTACCAAACCAAATGCTACCTACTGATATCTTGTGACACTTACAACCTAAGTGTATCTAGACAATTTTTAACTCAAAATCTATCACTAAATCCTAGCTAAAACTTAAATCCAAACACTCCCTTAATTCTGAAAATCAATTTTTAACACACCAAATGCTTTTTAATCCTACCAAATCTGATTACAATTATCCTAAGCATGCATATAAACATCAAATGACCATAAACAAACCATAAAAAACAATGAAAACACAGATTCATAAAAATTCACCAAATCACATTTCTAAGCTTAATAAGAGGATTCAAGGTTTATACCTTGTGGGACCCACATCCAGGCCCCACTATGGCTGAAAAGCCATCTCCATACAAGCCCGGGCTTGTGCAGATTTTGTTGATGTGGGGAATGCCAAAATATATCTTCAATCAAATAAAAATGAAATGGGGTGAGCTTGCTTACCCTTTTTGTTCCTGCACAATCACAACAAACAATGAAAGAAACTTCAAGTAACAAAAGCTCTTCAAGAGCTTTTGCTACAGTAAAATCAATAAATAGAAAAGAAAGATTTTTAGACAAATCTTGAACAAATTTTTGAAACCTAAAACCTTGAAACCATGAAATAAGCTTAACAAAAGCCTTGGATTACCCTTTTTGAATCCATTTTCACTTCCTCAAAAGGGGTTTCTCCAAGCTTATGAAACAAATTCCAAAAACCTTACTGATTTTCTGAAAACGTTTTTAAAATACTTTTTGACAACTCAAAAAAACCTTTAACAAATAACTTTGGAACTCAGCTAGCTTTCAAACACACACCAACTTTTACAAACTATAAAAAGGAATTACTTTTGCTAACAAAATACCAACTTCTATTAATTAATAAAAAAGGATTACAAATGTAGAAAAGCTAAAACTAGAACAAAGAAATAGGGACACATACGTCCTCTATTTATACAAGCTACTAGAAAATTCTAGATAATAAAACCCTAATAGCATGAAATTCCTGAAAAGCCCTTGGTCTTCTTGGGGAATCTTGGTCAAGAGTTGGCCTCATGTGATCTTGTACTAGATGACAGCTGTTGGAGTGATCTCAAATGTTCAAAACTGAGTAGGGACCAAGGAATGAAGGAGGGGCGTTCATCTTGTCTGCTCCTAGAAAATGAGGGAAAGTGGTGGGTGCAGGGGTGGTTCGTGTGGGGTCCATGGGTTCACATGACCATGTTTGGTGAGTTGGGTTTTGGTGACAATAAGATTAATTACCATTCTGCACAAATAGGGGCAAAACCCCTCTGTTTTGATCTTAATTGGACCTGGGGTTAGTTTAGGGTTTATGGGGGATTAGGGGGGGGTTTAATCTGATTTGGGGGTGAGTTTATTTTAAAAAGGTGTTTTGGTGGGAATTAAAGGGTTTGACTGGGTTGACCGAGTTTATTAAATAAACTCGTTGGTGGAAAGTGACGTGGGTAGGGAGTGTGAGGTGGTGAGATGCTATTGGCTGGTGGGTGACGTGGCAGTGGTTGATTGGTGGTGTGGTGTTTGATTGTCTGGCCAGTTTGGCCCCCCAAGTTTCTTCCTTTGCTATTTTAATCTTAACAGCTTTCAAACTCAATTCCCTTTATAACAAGTTTTGCCATGTTGTCAGTTTTGGCACAAGTTTCTTACAAACTTTTATAAGGATCACAAATGTCATTAGGGCATTCTTCAAGGGCTCATAGTGTAATTTCTAGACATTTAAGGGACCACAATGCAATTTATGAGTTTTGCAAGGGTATAAAATGTCAAGTCTTTAAAAGATGAGGGACCATTCTTGTACAATATTCAAACTTCAAGGACCATTTTGGAAATTCATGAATCGGGTCCGGTTCATTGTGCGGCTTCGTTTCCCGTGTTCGTTTTTGCATGATTCTTGTGATCTTTTGTCATTTTCTCAATATCCGTACCTAAAATACACAAGCAACAAACACAAGCATATATTTGGCATTTTTGATGATATTTTATGCATTTAAAGCCCAATTTGGACGATGAGACTATGTATAAAAGCAGTCTCATCAGTCGCACTCTTATTGATGTAGCCGCGGGCGAATTAATCATGAGATTTGGTGATGACAAAATCGTCTTCAACATGGGTAAACTTTCTAAACAACCTTATGAACACGAGAGCGTTAATTTCATTGACGTACTTGATGAGACTTGTGAAGAACACTTCAAACACGCTTGTAAAAGTGGTTTTTCTTCTCTACCCATTGTTGATACCGTTGCCTCTATTGCTCCCTCACTGACTCCATTTAGAGAAAGTGATTTCCTTTTGAAAGAATTTAAAGCAACTTTAGGGGATGTGCACTTAAAATATGACGATTCTCCCTCGAATTGGGATGAAGACATTCGTACCATTGAGAAACTTCTCAATGAAGACCATATTTCTCCACCATCTCCTAAGGAAATCTTTAACGATGATCCGAATTTAACTACGCCTTCCATCGACAATCCTCCGGATTTATAGCTTAAGGATTTACCGTCTCATCTCGAATACGTTTTCCTAGAAGACAATAAGAAGTTACCCGTCATCATTGCAAAGGACTTAAAAGAGGATGAAAAATCTCGACTTCTCGATGTGCTAAAGAATCATAAGAAAGCAATTGCTTGGAAAATTTCCGACATCCGCGGAATTGATCCGAACTTTTGTACTCATAAAATTCTCATGGTAGATGACTTTAAACCCGCAATCCAAAGACAAAGAAGGGTTAATCCAAAAATTCATGACGTCATCAAGAAAGAAGTTATCAAACTTCTAGATGCCGGGATGATTTACCCTATTTCGGATTCGACATGGGTTAGTCCCGTCCATTGTGTGCCTAAGAAAGGCGGAATAACCGTTGTTCCCAATTAAAACGACGAGTTGATTCCTAATCGACTTGTCACGGGTTGGCGAGTTCGCATAGACTATCGCAAGCTCAATGATGCCACTCGTAAGGATCATTTCCCTCTTCCTTTCATGGATCAAATGCTCGAGCATTTAGCGGGTAATGATTATTATTGCTTCTTAGACGGTTTCTCCAGGTATTTTCAAATTCCCATCGATCCAAAAGACCAAGAGAAAACCACATTCACTTGTTCTTATGGAACATTTGCTTACAAAAGAATGCCTTTCGGCTTATGCAATGCTCCCGAGACTTTCTAAAGGTATATGATGGCTATATACCATGACATGGTTGAAGAAACTCTAGAAGTCTTTATGGATGATTTCTCAGTCTATGGTGATTCTTTCTCTACTTGCCTTGCCAATTTAGAACGTATGCTCAAACGGTGTGAAGACACTCGTCTCGTTCTTTATTGGGAAAAATGCCATTTCATGGTGAAAGAAGGTATTGTTCTTGGTCATAAAATTTCCAAAGCCGGTCTTGAAGTCGATCGTGCTAAAGTTGATGTGATTGCTAAATTACCTCCACCTTCAACCGTGAAGGGTGTGAGAAGTTTTTTTGGTCATGCGGCTTCTATCGTCAATTCATTCAAGATTTCTCTAAGATCGCTCTCCTGATGACCCACCTTTTGGAAAAAGATACTCCTTTTTTCTTTTCTAAAGAGTGTATCGAATCTTTCAATCTTCTTAAGGATAAATTAACTATGGCATCGGTCTTAGTTACCCCTAATTGGGAGTTACCTTTTGAATTGATGTGTGATGCTAGCGACTTTGCTATTGGAGCGGTTTTCGGACAAAGAATCAACAAACATTTCCAACCAATCCATTATGCTATCAAGACAATGACGGGGGCTCAATTTCATTATACCACTACCGAAAAAGAGCTTTTAGCTGTAGTGTATGCTTTTAAAGAATTATGCCCCTATCTTGTCCTTTCCACTACCATTGTTTATACCGATCATTCCGCGTTGAAGTACTTGTTAACAAAACAAGATTCCAAACCAAGACTTCTTTGTTGGGTTTTACTCCTTCAAGAATTCAAAATTGAAATTCCTTCAAGAATTCAAAATTGAATATGTGTTGACTCAACCTATGTTGGACGCTCTTTGCGAGAAATGTTATCTCCCTTCTTGTGTTCATCCCATCCTAACGAGTCTGAATAGCAATATTCATAACGCTCCTCCTGCGAAAATTGAGGGTACACTCGCCTTTTAGATTACGGGTGTTACCGTATTCCTTTTCTACCTTTTTTCTTGAAATTCTTGGTTATTTTGGTATCCACCTTTCACAATTGCATGCCATTGCTCCCATCAAAATTTCCTATTTTGAGGTATGATGTCGTACCGGTGGTTTTACATCGACGGTCGGGCTTTTTCGTGTGTTTTATGTGAAAAATTATAATAAGGGGTAGATGTCCTTTAGTAAGCGTTTCCATTTTGGGCATGTTTGTTATACAAAGGAATTGGATTCCGTCAAAAATTAAATGGATTACTTCTTTTTGTGGATTCCTCGGCGTTTCTTCCCATTTCATGGTCTTCTTGGAAATTGCCGAGGGATACTGCTCCTACTCCTCATGAATTTAATTCGCGGGAGGCGAGTTACCTCATCAGGGACGAAGCCAGGATGAAATATGACCGAGTGCAAAAAAAATTTTGAACCATAACATAACATATGTAAAAACTGAACTGAAACAAAAGGTAGAAACACGTTCCGATTGACTGAGTGCATTTAAGATGCATTTAGAAAAAATCAATGTTTTCTTCACAAATTAACAATACACATAAAAAAATCCATAGGGGTCACGGTCACCCGCGTGAACCCCTTAGCCCCGTCCCTGTATCTCATGAATCATCCCGCCCCTTCCCAGAAGTATTCAAAGTCTTTTTTTTATGTGTAGTTGGCATCAGTCGCCACTACATGCTTGGGAGGGATTCTTATCCATCCTTTCTTAACTCTTCTGAAGAGGTTGCGTTCTTTTACTCCTCTAGTTTCTTCTTTTTTATGAGTTTTGTTAGTGAATTTTCCTTTATTTTTCTTGTAGAAATGTCTTTCTTCAAGTTTATTACGTGCTCTGACCCTAGTAAGGTGAGAATTGTTAGTCAGCCTCTGAAGTCAGATAAAATCCCAGTTCTTCATGCCACTGTTGGCCGTACTGAGCATTTGGAGGGGTTTATTGACCCAAATGATGAAGTTGGTAATTCATTTCAAGGTAGTGCTGGGACTAGCGTTGTTGTTTCTTTGGACGACGATCAGGTTGTTAATGCCAATATTCGGGTGTTTGAGGTTGTTGCTCCCGTATCTATTCCTCCTCCTTCCTCCACTGATGTTGAGCATGCCACTAGGAAAATTCAATATATATATATATATATATATATATATATATATATATATATATATATATATATATATATATATATATATATATATATATATATATATATATATATATATATATATATATATATATATATATATATATATATATATATATATATATATATATATATATATATATATATATATATATATATATATATATATATATATATATATATAGAGAGAGAGAGAGAGAGAGAGATAGATATATATATATATATATATATACTAGCGTCGTAACCCGCCCAACGGGCGGGGTCGTTTTTTTTCTTGTTTCGGAGGGTTTATGCTTCGTGTGTTTTTACTTTCTTTAATTTGTAATTTAACCTTTAGTATATTTTATGTTCAAGTAACGTTTATTTTTATGGTCAACGGGCGGGGTTGTTTTTTTTCTTGAATTGAACGAACCGTTAACGATGAACCCGTGACCCGATGACACGATCAGCTTGATTCGACAATTTTTTTAAAAGTACGTACGTCTATCAATTATATCTATTGGCAGTGGGACCTGAAAATATAGTGATATTGTTCTCGATCAAGTAATATTTCCTTGGAAACAGAGAGTGGTAGATATTAAATAAGTTGTTTAAACATATTCATCTACGTTACAAAAAAAAGATGATCGGTTCCATTTTATTTTATGTTAATCACACCTTTTAGATATATAATTCAGAAAATGCGTTTAGTTGTATCTAGAAATAAGAAAACCGTCTTTTAAATCATATCGATTTTTAGACCGTTTCAATTTTGGTCAACCGGTCAATAAACCGGTTTAACTTAATCTGATTCCATTTTTAACCGGTTTGGTTTTAACTTGTTTTAAACCGAATTGGTTTGGTTTTAACCTGTTTCTAACTGCATCAGTTCGGATTTAAGAACCACCCACCCGATTGGTTAGAGAAAAACTGTTTTGAAAATAACGGCTTTCTTTTTTAAACCGGTTCCGATGTTTTACAAAAGGTGATTGAGTCTACTTCATTTTATGTTAATCTCACCTTTTAATATATAATTCATAAAATATATTTAAGTTGTATTAGAGTTGAGTGGTGTCTTTTCAAAACTTAATTGGTTTTTAAACCGGTTCAATTTTAGTCAACCGGATAATAAACTGGTTTGACCTAAACCAAATCGGTTTGAAACTGACTTCATAAGATTTTTAACAGGTTAACCAGATTGGTTTGATTTTAACCTGTTTTTAACCGAATAATTGACAAAATTTCACCCCGACTCTTCCTCTAGTGATCGAGCAAGATCTGAAAGACCGACCAGCATCTAAGAGCATGAATAATGGTCAAGTTTTTGAAAAACTTTGAGCATTGAATGCATTAAATGTAAATTTCATTTAAACACTACAACTTTTTTCAAAAGCTTTTTGTTTACCAAGCTTTTATGAAAAGCCTTTCAAAAAGTCTATCTTGCAATGCATAAAAATACATCAAAACACTTTTTGGCATAGTAAAAAGCTTTTACTTGTTTTTAGCATTGTAGATACTTAAGCCATTAGATGGCCTTTCTGACTTAGGTTTTCAGTCGATATTTAGTTGTAAGCATCTAATTAGCCTCTCTATTCGAAGAAGTCAGAAAAGTCCTTGCATTTATTTTCACTTGGTGGACTGGTGGGAGAATGGTTTTGCTTGCGAAAGGTAGGAATAAACTTCAAAGATAAAGATATAATTCATAGGCCGATGCTGATTCTAAACACCAAGAAAGATCAGATTCAGCTTACTACAATAATTCTCAATTGTACTTCTGCTTATATCAGCTAATATAAAGATCAAATTCAGCTTAGGATCATAAATAAATTATTTTTGGTCCATATAGAGTATCTTGGGAAACAAAATCTTGCATTACCATAACTAAAACACAATTTGAAAAGTAAATCAAGTGCAACTAAAGGCGTTAGTATTTTCTAACACATCCATGCTCTCAAAGATAATCTCTAAGAGTGTCTTTGATGAACCAAAATACCTTTTGCTTATCTGCATTGACCAGATTGGGACAATTGAATCATAAGTAAGCTAATTATCATTTATAAAAAACACAATGAATCACATAAATCATCACCGGAGGTGAGTTCTTACCTTATACCAAATGGATGATTGCACTGCCAAGGGTAAAAGTCAAATCCTCACTCCATTCTTGACGAAAATTGGGCGGGCCAGGTGGTTACGGAATCCAGTGGCAACATGACCATCCTTAAAGTGGACACCAATCATGCTGCATATAAATACCACATAAAATTAAACTCAATCAATGTCCCATTTATAGATATTATATCGACAACATTACTATCATGTTATATTTTCCGTCATTCAAATCACTCTTCTATGCCCTCCAAAAGCCCAAATCTGTAGCAAAAAGATACAGATATTACATTCACGTTTTCCTTCTCACTCTTTTTATACTCAGTATGATTTTGTGGTTAGGACCAACAAAAGAGAGAGAACTGTTTTGAGGCAAAACAGTGAGTGAAGGTGGCGTGACCCAACACGTACAAAAAAGCTACAAATTCAACTTGTTACCCAACCTACCTATTTAGCCATCAATGTTTTAATGGATTTGGAAATATAATACATGATTTCAAGATAATATGCATCGGAACATTAAGATGTTAGAGTTAGAGCTAACCTTCAGATTAGTATCCTAACTTCCTGTACACTACGCACTGCCATCAGCAGACAAACCCAAACAGTAGATACGACCCTCGTGTGAGTGCTAAGGAGATCCGAAGTTCAAACTAACTATAACACAAGACCACAACTCAAAGTTTAGAATAAGCCTGACTGTCCCATGTGTCAGAATCGTAATTGACCTATATACAAGAATCATCGCATATTACCTTTGCTAATTAAGTATCCCATACAAAGCAATCTCAATAGAATAGGTAACGAAAAGAAGCTGATCCAATATTGAATAAACATGTTGTTGCTAAGTAGCTTGATAACGGTTAAATGTATGCTAAGTTCCTTACCACCTGAAGAAAATATTAACCTAGGAGAATCATTTGAGCTATGTCGATCTCTACTTCCCATAATACCCCTACTGTTTGCTGATGAAAGCCTAGCCATCGCAACAACATCAAACCACATTCAACCCCTTGAAGCAAAAGAAATTGGACCCATAACCTCTGCGGATTCTATGGCCCGAGCAGGAGTTTCTCTACTGCTAGAACCAAAGGTTGGATTTGTCTTAATATCACTTGTTGTAGGGCCTGAGCGGCTATCCTACGTGGTGTCTCCCGGTTTAAGATCGTGAACATTTGGCAAGCAAACTGGAAGTGCATAATCCCTTAGCACATAAAAAACACGAATCGTGTCAGAAATAATATATAAAATAAATACAATACTGAAGATGATAAAAATATTAATAATTGCCCTGAGGAGCACCAAATTCAAATTTTTTTTCCTTCAAGCAAAGTAAAGTTAAGTAACAAATAGTATTTCAAAACAAATTCAAGGTTTACTATCTAGAAACATCATAACCAGCTCTATGTCTTTCAAACATCTGCCAGATTTAATAATATATCAGTGACTAATAAACTTAAGGGAGCGTTTGGATTTTCAATTTGGATCTGAAGAATGCAAGTACCCATATTCCGTCAAATATCCGTAGATGCATATTTGAAAACCAGAATCGTTACATGAGGTGCAATCCCGTCACCAGATTTTTCATCCTTCTTTACACATTCTTTCAATCAATGTCTACAATAATACAAATGATATTACCAGGAGTTCTAACTAAAAAAAATCACCAAGCGTTATAATCAAAGTGTCTATATCACTCCATCTCTGTAATATCTCCTGAATATTTTGCACTTCATCTGGAAGCACAGTTGTTGCAGCCACCATTGCTCATCCTAATTTTTTAAGATTCACAACATCTCGAACCAGGACTCGACTTGAACAGGAAATTATTAAATGATGAACCCCCCGCGGCACACTTGGTACAACCGTACAAAGTGTAATACTGAAAAGTCTATTCCATCTGGAAACATTTCCGAGCCTACATGACCAAGTTCCATAGTGGATCTTACACTTGAGCTTTTCACTAAATTATAGTGGATGGAATAACATTTATTTATGGGGAACCCGACTCAATGTACAATTTCACTAAAATGTAAGTAGCTTCGGTTATTTTAGATGAACAAAAGTACACTGTGGTTAAACTCCTTAAACGCCCCTTTATAATTACACGAAAAGGGTCCCAGTTAGGCTGCATTAGTATTTACAAATTAAAATCACCAAAACAACAAAAATAATATGGTTATAAATACCCCAAGGAAGTTGAGTGGAAAAGACAGCTGGAAGCGAGCCCATTTACCATTGCCTACACAGGTACACATGTCATAAATATTTAATATTACCCATCAATAAATTTAAATATTTGTTATGAATGAAAGCTACTGTACAGAAATAACGCAAGTGTGCCAAATCAAGAACATTCGCCACGTTCATGACACCATTTGAACTCACTACCATTGAAGGTTTTAGAGTTGTTCTAAATATTAGAGTCTAGCTGAGCTACTTCAGCTTACAATGCGATTAACATGAGTTTATTAACATATGTAAAATCTAACCAGTAAACTAAATTCCAAAATTATGTAAACCTTTGTGTGGCTTTCTATTATAAACAGGTAGTTAAGGCGATCATTTCTATTTCTCATACCCTCTTTTTCTGCAGTTGATTGAAAACAATCGGTGACAACATACAACTACTCATACCAGTCTGTTCTTGGAGACTGAAACTTGTTCAACACAACCTTCATAAAGCATCAAGAAAGCTATAAAATGGTACTTTTTAAAATATTGGAACCCTAATACTCACTCTGAAGACGTCAATCGCCAAATAATTATTCAGATTGCAAGGTCTTTTCTTCGTATCATCACGGACACCTTTCTAGAGCATCACTATCAGACTCCACATCATCACAAGAGAAGACTTCAAAAGATTCGAAAAGCAAACATGCATTAGCCGTTACATCATCAACCTGCAATGCCATAACATTAACTTGAATAAAACATCTTAAAATCATGAACTGTTCTACTTGCATTTCCTGTTACCATTAACCATAGTAGGATTGAAAGTAATTCTAAAAGATGCTGAAATAAGAATGATATCAATACTTAAATTTAACTGAATTTTCTTTTTCTTCTTTTTTAGGTTGTTGACATCGATGAGCAACATCAACTACAATATTATACCCCATAACCAAATCCAACAGTAACTGTGCTTGACTATGTAACGCTTCATCTAGAATCCCAATCGTCATGTACTCGTAAACAGTCATGGCATTCATGTCGTCGTGAAGATATCCAAATAATCTAACAAAATCAATAAACAAAGAACAATAAAAAAAACTTATTAATTAAGCCCTACATGCACTGAAACCTCACCTAGAGGTCGACAAACCCATATGCACACAATTCATATCTTGATATAAGTAGTGGCTTTAGTATCAAACAATTTTATTATACTTTAGCTACTGTAAAGGCATTTTCAACACGACATGTGATTATAAATTAACAAAACTATTTTAAATAGTAAAAGCGTAAACTGTTTCAAAACAATGAAACTACATTAGAGGGGTCCAAGGTGATCCTAAATCTTAACCACGCTCACATATAGAGTTCATAATCACAGACTATAACGACAATACATCACATAATGTAGCTTGTTTAAAATGTTGAAGCTTATATTTGGGCTTATGGCTCATTTTTTCAGCAAATTGTCAAACTGATAAGCTTGAGGACAAGATCACTGACATTGAGTCACAAAACCAAGTTCTTCTTCAGTCTGGTTCAACGAAGTCACGAAATAGCAGGAAGGTTCCAGGAAGTACTCGATATCTATTAAGGTATTTTATATTCATGTTGCTGTTATAATACCAAATGATCCTTACACTGGCGTTATTCCAAACACCATTGAAAAAGTATCAACGTAGGAATGTTGTAGGATCTGCTTTGTCTACTGCTGTTCAGGCAGCTCCTGGAGCATCCATAGTTCCTGCTTCGGCTGTTGCACGAACGGTTCACTCTCTGCTCTTCTTGGTGTCTGGAATAGGTGAGTGTCCATCTTATGTGTAACATGGAACATTACTCACTATGGTAAGAGCATGTTCTAAAGCATTATCATCTCTAAACCAGTTTAAAAATTCATCATTTGCTTGCATAATCGGTTTTTTATTTTAGTCCTCAGAAAGGAAAAGTAATTTAAAATATCTGATCTAATCTTAATGAGAGTCGAGCAAATTATTTTCCCAAAAAAATAGGTATCTAGGTTTTGTCAAAAACTTAAACATCAATATGGATAATATATTATACCAACAGAAAATAAGTTAGTCTTGAAAGTACAAATAGGTCATAGCAGATAATATGTTTACCAAAAAAATGTTTGATATAAAAGTGAGATGATGAGAGTAGCTTACTTAATCAGTTAGTTTGCAGGGCTTTGGTCTCCCTTTAAGTTTTGAGATGCAAAATATGTAGATATTAAAGCTACCAAAAACGAAAAAAACATTAGGTTTTATAAATGGATTCGTGAATGTTTGATAAGGTTGGAACCAAATTCAGTTGATAAACCAGAAACAAATAGATTAATGATAGCAAAGTTTGACAAAGAAAGATAGAAAAGATACCTCCTGTTATTAGAGAAAACAAGAACAAACTCCCAAAGATCGACTCACCAAAAACATGCCAGACTTATGACCCTAAAACCCTATATATAGTTAACAATGACTTGGAGAACAAGCCTTATTCTAAATAAAGAAACTAGTGAAACAGGAAATACTAATATACTTAATTAACCCCTTCCAGCTTGAGTAATTGCAATCCCACCCTTGTAGTTATTCCTGTTGCACCTTTGATAAACTTCTTTAAATCGGGTCTTACCAATACTCCCCTCCCAAACAGCCACCTTGTCCTCAAGGTGAAACTCGGGAAATTGGTTCTTAATTGTCACAAATGGCTCCCAAGTAGATTCAAAACCAGGCAAATCCTTCCACTTGATTAAGACTTCTCTTTCAGCTTCATACACACCTCCACGAAGTCCCTCTACCCGTTCAGGTTTTAGAATAATTTCCATATCTTCAGTTAGAGTAGCAGGCAACTTTAAACCATCATTATTCCCCGTTGCTTTCTTTAACAAAGACACATGAAAAACTGGATGAATAGAAGTTGTTTCAGGTAACTCAAGCTTGTAAGCAACCTTTCCAATTCGAGCAATAACCTTGAACGGCCCATAATATCTTGGTGCCAACTTTTCATTACGCCTTCGGCCAATGATTGTTGTCTATAAGGACGAAGTTTGAGATAAACTCACTCACCTTCATCAAACTCTACATCCCTACGGTGCTCGTCAGCATGTCGTTTCATTCGTGCTTGTGCAGTATTTAACTGCTCTTGTAGTTCTTCCAACACTCTATCCCTTTCCTCCAAATATCGATCTACCTCAAACACTGGAGATGAAGCTTTTCCATAATGAACCAGGTGCAGAGGATCTCGCCCATATAAGATTTTAAAAGGGGTCATCTTTGTCGAGGTGTGGTAAGATGTGTTATACCAATATTCACCCCATGAAATCCAACGTGACCATTGCTTAGGAGTATCTGATGCAAAGCAACGCAGATAAGTCTCGATGCATCTATTAACCACCTCCGTTTGCCCGTCGGTTTGCGGGTGATAGGCGGTACTATACTTGAGTTGAGTTCCTTGTAACTTGAAGAGCTCTTTCCAGAAATTACTTAGAAAAATTTTATCACGATCCGACACGATGGATTCAGGAATTCCGTGAAGTCGGATAATCTCTCGCAAAAAAGCTGCTGCTACAGTGATCGCGGTGTAAGGATGTCGCATTGGTATGAAATGAGCATACTTGCTCAACCGATCAACAACCACCATAATCACTGTATAACCATCTGATTTTGGTAACCCGTCAATAAAATCTATGGAAACTTCTGCCCAGATCTTTGTAGGTAACTCTAAAGGTTGCAGCAACCCTCCGGGCGCCATAGTTGAGTACTTTTGACGTTGACAAACCTCACAATCTGCAACTAATTTCTCGATATCTTTTTTCGTACCTATCCAATACAACTCCGCTGCCATCCTCTTAAAAGTCTTAAGTACCCCAGAATGCCTACCAACAACACTACTATGGAATACTTTAAACAACTCTGGAATCCAAGGGGAGGATCGAGGCAAAACAAGACGACCTTGGTAGAGTAATCGACGTCTATCGAGTTGATAATCATCCGAATTTTTTTCTCCCTTTAACAACTTCTGACGTATAGTCTGTAAATCAAAATCGTTCTCAATTTCTTCACTTAACTTCTCCCAATCTAATACCCATGGAACCGACAAAGATTCAAGTTGCGTTGACTCCACCCGACGAGACAATGCATCTGCCGCATGATTTTCTTTCCCCGGGAAATATTGAATTTCAAAATCGTAACCCAACAACTTAGAGACCGAACGTTCATGCTCACCTGGCACGATTCGTTTCTCCAACAAATACTTAAGACTCTTTTGGTCGGTACGCACAACAAACTTTCTTCCCATCAAATAAGGACGCCACTTTTTAACAGCTAACACTATAGCCATTAGTTCTCGCTCATAAACCGACTTAAGTCTAGCTCTAACCCCAAGTACCTGACTATAAAATGCTATTGGCCTCTTATCTTGCATTAAAACAGCTCCAACACCATACCCGGAAGCATCCGCTTCGATAACAAAGAGTCGATTAAAATCTGGCAATGCAAGCATTGGTAACTCTGCCATTGCCTTCTTCAAAGCTTCAAAGGCAGTAGTAGCATCCTCTCCCCATTTAAAACTATCCTTTTTCAATTGATCGGTTAAAGGAGCAGCAATAGACCCATAACCTTTCACGAACTTCCGATAATAACCCGTAAGACCTAGAAAACCACGTAGTTCTTTCAAAGTTCTCGGACTAGGCCACTCAGTCATCGCTGAAATCTTGGATGGATCAGCCGATACCCCCTCTTTCGTAATTAAATGGCCCAAGTATTCTATTTGATTTTTAGCAAAAGAACATTTTTTTGGATTGGCATATAACCTATGGTGACGTAATTTCTCTAACACAGCAGTCAAATGTGCATGATGGTCTTCAAGTGTTCGACTATAAACGAGAATATCATCAAAAAAAACTAAAACAAATCGACGTAAGAAGGGTTTAAAAACCTTGTTCATAAGAGACTGAAAAGTGGCTGGCGCGTTTGTGAGTCCAAATGGCATCACAAGGAACTCATAATGACCCTCATGAGTTCGAAAAGCAGTCTTAGGTATGTCACCTTTCTTCATTCGAATCTGATGATAGCCCGATTTTAAATCTATCTTAGAAAATATCCCTGCTCCTTGCAATTCGTCCAACAATTCATCAATAACTGGTATAGGAAATTTGTCAAGGACAGTTGCCTTATTCAAAGCTCTATAGTCCACATAAAATCGCCAACTTCCGTCTTTCTTTTTAACAAGTAAAACGGGACTAGAAAAAGGACTCACACTTGGCTGAATGATTCCAGCTTCCATCATCTCACGTACTAACTTTTCAATTTCATCCTTTTGAACTTGCGGGTAACGATAAGGACGGACACTAACAGGCGCCACCCCATCTTGTAAAACTATCGCATGCTCGTGCTCCCTGTTGGGAGGTAAGGTATTTGGCATCTTGAAAACGTCTCCATAGTCATTTAACAATCCTTCCACCGCCGCCTCTGGTACATTCAGAACCCCTGGTGTCTCATTGGTCGCCAAATTACGTAACCCTACCCAAAAACCTTCCCCATCCATTTGCAAAGATCTTGCGGCTGCTTTATATGACACCTCAGAACGACATAATCCATGATCTCCTACTAATGTGATTTTTCCCTAGTCTCCCATAAAAGTCATGGTTAGTAACTTCCAGTTCACCTTTACATCACCTAAAGTTTGTAACCACTTGATTCCCAAGATTACATCTGTACTCCCCAATTCCAATGGCAAAAAATCATCTATTAATTGCATTTCTGGAAGTGAAACAATCACTCCTTTACATATGCCTTTGCTGTGAGCAACCTGCCCATTTCCAAGGGTCACACTAAACTGGCTCGACCCTATAACCGCAATTCCCAATTGTTTTACGACCCGTGTGGACAAAAAATTATGAGTTGCCCCACTATCAATGAGTATCACCACAGCCACATCACCTATGAAACCATGAAGTTTCATAGTATGATTAGATGTGAAACCCACAACAGAACTTAAAGATACCTCGACAACGTCTAAGTGTGCATGACCATCATCTTCAAATTCCCCTTCTTCGTCCATGTTATCCTCATCATATTCATTAACCAGCAACACTTGAAGAGTATTGCTAGGACATCGATGACCAGGTCCAAACTTTTGGTCACAACGAAAACACAATCCTTTCGCTCGCTTTTCTTGCAACTCGGAATCAGTTAACCTTTTAAACTGATTTCTTCCACGACTATTATTACTCGAGCTCTCAGACCCCAATGGTGAACTAATAGTGCGTGACGAAGTGTTCCCTACATTCTTCATACCACTTTGCCCCGAATTATACGATGATTTTCCCCCTAACCATGAACCTGTATTGCTTCTTCCTGTTACCTGATTGTCCTCTATCATTTGTGCAATCCGCATGGCCTCTCTTAACCCGTTTGGCTGTAGAATGCGAAGTCCCGCTCGTATCTCAGGTTTCAAACCCTTAATGAAAGTACTATATAGCACTTTTTCAGATATCCCCGTCAATTGTCCAGCTAGTTTTTCAAATAAACTTTTGTATTCCCTCATAGTCCCTGTTTGCATAATTGATAAAAGTTGCTGATATAAATCACCTTCTTTTGTAAACTGGAACCGATCCAGCAATTCTTCCTTTAGGTGATCCCAAGATTCAAATGGTTCCTGTTGTTCATACCATCGATACCACGCTAAACCTTCTCCTTCTAAACATAATGCAGCTGCCCGAAGTCGTTCCCGACGAGTGATACCTTGAATCTCAAAATATCGCTCCACCCTGTAAATCCGTCCCTGAGCATCATCACCCTCAAAGATCGGCATCTTGAGCTTCCTCATTCGGTAATCAGATCCATTAATTCTGCCCCCTCCACTACCATTACCAGGTTGGAAGAATGTATCGTCCGTTCCATTGTGCTTACCCCCGTCATCTGATTGAGTGCGACCAGAGAATTTTCTGGTCACATAAGGGAGCCCGAGATCATCAAACTGCTGTTCTGGTTTGTTCACCCCCTTCGTCTGGTCGGCAAATAACTCGGATGAACTTTCATGATGATGAATTCCTGAAGTATTCTTGATCACTGAATTTGTCCCCTTTGCACTTTCAGTTGACTTTAGAATTGCCTCTAGAATTATTTTTTCCATTCTCTGTTCCATTGCTGCAAATTGTTCTTGTGATTCTAACCTAGCAGCAACAAACTTTTCATCAATATTCTTCCTATCCTCAGCCATTTGTTCTTTAATCTGAGCAATATCTCCTTCAATGGTCTCAACCCTTTTGATGGTGGCGGCCATTATGATCACTTTTTTTTTCCTTTTTTTTTTTTCACAGAACCCTAAAATCGATTGCTCTGATACCAATTGATAAGTTGGAACCAAATTCAATTGATAAACCAGAAACAAATAGATTAATGATAGCAAAGTTTGACAAAGAAAGATAGAAAAGATACCTCCTGTTATTAGAGAAAACAAGAACAAACTCCCAAAGATCGACTCACCAAAAACATGCCAGACTTATGACCCTAAAACCCTATATATAGTTAACAATGACTTGGAGAACAAGCCTTATTCTAAATAAAGAAACTAGTGAAACAGGAAATACTAATATACTTAATTAACCCCTTCCAGCTTGAGTAATTGCAATCCCACTCTTGTAGTTATTCCTGTTGCGCCTTTGATAAACTTCTTTAAATCGGGTCTTACCAATGTTACCCACCGATTGCCACCAAAAGCACCCAACTGAGCATCAAAGACATTCCAATATCAATGAAAAAAATGATTACCTTTATTCACTAATGAGTTATCTTTTTCCCTTTCAGATTTCATCTTGGCGGGTTCCGTAATTTTCTTTCAAACTCGGGTTTCCTTATCCGTAAGGTACACACTGAGTTAGTCCTCTTGACCAAATTTATTAATGTTTAAGTTACTAATCTTATAAAATACGAAAAAATATAGGATCCTAGAATCATGCATATTATTATTATGTGATGGAGATTAGTGGTGTCAAATGGGTTGAACCAACACCGATAAAGCCTACATATGATATCAGTGAAGACACACTTTAAATATAACAAAACTGCATTGATGGGACATACAAATACGTGAATAAGATTACTGGGCATAAAGGATCAGATAATTTTACTCAAATAGAAGACTTGTTAAGTCACTAAAGATCAAAGCTTTTCCTTATTTTGTGCAAAAGACGCCCATTGATCCATGATAAGTATGGGCCGTGGGTCAGATAGGAGCAGTAGATGGAGGTGGGGCAAATCAGATCAGTAGCCAATCCCATCCGATTATGTTTCACTTTCATGTCTAGCTGCAACATCACGTCCAACCTTTGAGAAATCTCTGTTCTAATCTAACCCACGACAGTTGTAGTAATATATTTTAGAAAGCCGTCTTAAAAAGAGCTAAACACAACCATACCATTAGATAGATGATGGGATTTTCTCAATAAGTGATATACAATTAAATAGAAGACCGACTTTTCTCAATAAGTGATCTAGGATATTGTGCAGCTAAACGGAACTTTGGCCAGTTTATGGACTGTTTCACTCTAACACTTTATAATAGATCTAACTTTTCTTATTCTTATTTTACACATCAGTCGGAATGAAGAATATGTATATAACCAAAGTCAACCTATTTTGGTGTAACTGGGCGCCACAACAGCATCATCTACAAAACTATATCCATATAAAAAGCACATAAAGCAGATAAAAGGTATGCTAAGAGTTTTTTACCTTCTGCCTATCCCACTGCTGCCGACGTTGAAGTTCTCCATCCTCACCATCTCGACTGGCAAAAGAAACACGGCGATCAACGCCGTGAAAGTCACCTCGAGGACCACCATAGCCACCACGTCTCTCAAAAGATCTACCATCAAATTCCTCATTACCACCAGGGGATCCACAGTTACTATATGAACCCTCGTTGTTGGTTGAATCTCTATTGCAGATAGTCAAAAACTACTAATTACATTTAAAAATAATACCAAGAACACACAAATACACTAAACATATTAAGTGAAGACAATACCATAGTATGCTCTGCACTGAAAGGAGGAATACCGAAGATCAACTCAAACAGTATCACCCCAACTGACCAATACACCTACGCAGTTAAAAAGTTGTAGCAAAAAACTTGACTTCATAATAATGTTAAATGAAACTAAAAAGCAATGGGAGCTATTCACTTAGAGATTAAATATAAACTATCGTATGATATTGGTTTTTCAACTAATCATGTCTAGTTTCGAAAAGAATCTGTGGTGCGAAATAGTCAAGTGCGCCCACACAGTAGACGTTTTTTACGCCTTTCTTACTGACTTTCAAATAAAGATGGTTCACAATTTCACATTCATTATGTTCTCCCATTAGTGATGTCCCACTAACTACTTGGCCCTTCAAATCATTTGTACTATTAATCAGACCAACCTTTGACAGCCCAATATCAGTCAACTACAAGCCATGTAAGAGTTGCTATAAGAGTGACTCATTAACAATAAGAAAGATAAATGAGCTAAATATTTAAAATAAGTTATCAAATGTTCTCTTTTTCTAACTATTGCCTTTAGTTTTGTAATCGTTAATTAACATATGTCATCAAAGTCGTATGCAATTAACATTAGGCTAAAGAAGGTTAAATTCATCAACAGGTTTCGATAGTGCATGTTCTTGCGGAGCTCAATGTTTGGTCTATCACACGACCTGCCCCTTTTTTCCTTTCTAAAAAAACATGTCCTTTTTTTATCCCATGCCAAGAATTACACAGCTTAAACCAAAGATAGTATCAAGTTTAAACTAATGGGTAAGAAAATTAGGGATTTTGCTACTGATAGACAAGTGAAGAAGAGATGCACAAAATAATTTTGGTAATCCCAACAAAACAGAGCTGAACGATGATAAGGATGGCGTTTCCAACGCCAAGTTGACCAACACTATTGTACATTCCAGACAGAACATAGGCAACAGCCTCCCCAACAGCAATCAAGATACCAAGCAATTTCTGAGCACCGTTCCTGGAACAGGTTTAATGGTAACTTAATTGTACACTGCACTTCTGAAACTGAAGAACTTGTACAAAAAGGTGGAAACCTAGCATAATCAACTTTATTTAATGCTCTTATTAGGCTGTTCATTAATAATATCGCTCAAATTTCTAAGAAAAGTGTGTTATACATTAATAGTAATGACCACATGAAGAGGCACTATAAAGAGAACAAAAGAAGACACTTACAATAGAGCACGATCCTCATGAACATTGTTGTCAACTTCAATATTTTTCGACCCAGCTAAAATCTGCATAACCAATCCAGATGTCACAATAGATTCTTATTTTGATAATCCCGTTCAGTTTTTTAGCCTTTTTATCACACGAATTTGTAGATCATTTAAAAAATTAGAGAAACAATTTATTAAACAAACAATCGACAGATCTATATATGATGTTCATAATGTTCATACTAACTGTTTATTCTCGACATATCTCATTCGACATTGGCAGCCTCTTCATACTTCTGGGACCTAAAAAATCTTGTTAACATAAGCATTAAAATATTGTAATATTTATCTACAACTATAATAGGATGTTTGACTAAATAGTATGATCATTGACAGTGTGTAGCCTGCTCTATTTTAGGGTCCTTTTTTATTTTCGGTTGCAAGATGATATTAAGAGTCTGATTATGTATTTTTTTAGATAGATCAGTGAGTAATTAAAATCCAGCTACAGAGATCGAGTTGTTTGAGATCTAATATCAAAAAATGATAAATTAATTAAAAGTAGGTAGGATGTAATGTAATTGAACATGAATCCAATTAATTAAGAATATAAAATAAAAGAACTAACCCTGCTAAGATCCTGCTTGATATCCTTTGACATCGAACATATACGGGCATGTGTCATTATTGACTGCATCATTGACCTTAGATCTAAACGAAGTCATTACAAATATTTGGTTATTATCCCGATAATATCCATCAAATGCTTGTTTCTATCAAGTTCTTTAATGACCATGATTAAATACCTGGAGATCAGAACTTTTCCACCATAAGGATTAATATTTTTAGGGTTTATGATGAAAGATGTATGATGAATGATACGTTTATGAATCAGGGTTTTGATTTAGGTTTGATATGTATTATTAGTGATGGCAGAGGTTGAGATCCATGGAGGAGGGGGCTAGGGTTTTATTGTGTGTGTGTGTGTGTTTTTCCCGGCTTTGGCTAAAATAGAAAAAAATGAGTTTAGTAATATTATAAATAGGTGTGGTATCAAAACGCCGCCTTTTTTAAAAGTGCGTTTTCAAACAGCCAATTTCGGAAGTTTTTGAGATTTTTTAGGAAAAAGTGAAATCCTATTGGTTTAGAGGTGCCATGTCACATATGACTGGGATTAGGGGTGTGGTATCAAGTCATAATTATACCTATATATAATATAAAGATATATATATATATATATATATATATATATATATATATATATATATATATATATATATATATATATATATATATATATATATATATATATATATATATATATATATATATATATATATATATATATATATATATATATATATATATATATATATATATATATATATATATATATATATATATATATATATATATATATATATATATATATATATATATATATATATATATATATATATATATATATATATATATATATATATATATATATATTTATATATATATTTATATATATATATATATATATATATATATATATATATATATATATATATATATATATATATATATATATATATGTATGTATATATAGATATATATATATATATATATATATGTATATATATATATATATGTATATATATATATATATATATATATATATATATATATACATATATATATTTATATATATATATATACATATATATATATATATATATATATATATATATAATATATATATATATAGTGAGGTTCTTTTCAAAACCAAATAAATGTACAGAACTGCGAGAACCACCTTTTACTCTTAACAATGCATATGTATTTTCATTGGTATGTTAAAATTAAACTTTTACTAATTGTTTTATTGGTTATACATACGTTTATGATGAACGATATGAAGAGTGCACATGTGTTTTCATACTATTTATCGAGAAGGTAGTTACGATACATGCGAAAGAAAATACATGTGCATGCTCCTAGACTACATGTATCTAGTGACCTAAGATGATGAAAATTCATGTACGTCTGCTTGGTGAACTAACACAATGAAAATACATGTGCATTATTAAGTAAAAAAGTGGTTCTCGCAGTTCTATACATTTATTTGGTTCTGAAAAGAACCTCACCTTATATATAGTGCATAAAGTGTTGTAGTGAATCATACTTAAAATTTTAGTGCATCAAGATTCTAAATATGGTGCATAAAGTAAATAAATTATTTCTTTATTCTTGATGTACTAGATCATCTAACTGTGATTGCACAAGATTTTTTCCATAATAGTTTCAAAAAAAATAATTTTGAAAAGAAAAAGCATTCGGAAATAAAATTTGAAACAAAATTTCGAAAACAAAATTTGAAACAAAATTTCGAAAAAAATTCGAAATAAAATATATTTTGAAAAACAAACATTTTTGAAAAAAAAAATTTAAAAATTTTACAAAAAAAAATCTTTTGAAAAAAAAATTATTTTTTAAAAAAATTTTTTTAACAAATTTTGAACAAAATTATCGAAAAAAAAATATTTTTTATTATTTTATTAAAGAGAAAATGTTTGATAATGTTGTGAGAATGTGACACATGTCACTCCCACATTTATCCATTCTTTTTTATTTATTTTATTATAAGGATTGTTTTATTTTACCCCAACTGTATATATATATATATATATATATATATATATATATATATATATATATATATATATATATATATATATATATATATATATATATATATATATATATATATATATATATATATATATATATATATATATATATATATATATATATATATATATATATATATATATATACTAGTTGCGTAACCCGCCCAAAGGGCGGGTTGGTTCGTAAAGCGTCTTTTGATACAATGTTTGTCGGTTAGTTATGATGGTTGCATTGCCTTCGCTCACCGTCTGGTTCGGTCTAAAACTCATGTTCTGGTATTATTATCCGTTTATTTAGTAGAGTTTTATTCGAAAGCATTTTTGAATTAATGAGATTGTTACTAATATTAAGGGTGATACAAAGATTCTTAAAGAAACAATAGATATAGTTCATCCTTTAATCGATAAGTATTAGAACCATTCTTTAAGTCGATAAGCATTAGAACCATCCTTTAATTCAATAAGCATTAGAAGCAGCAGCTTTCGAATAATTGTTCTTTTTAAATCAATAAGCTTATTTATTAGTGTGTCTCTTTTAAATATCATTTTTATCGTCAACAAAGAATACCAATTTTATCGCAAACTTCATACTATATAGTATTATTTTAAAGGCATTCTATCTACTATTTGCATCAAAATGTAAGAATTTAATCACCATCTTTAAAATGCAATCCCAAGCATCATATTAACAACATTTCCACACCCTAAAATATTATATACTTTCAAAGAAGTTTCCTTGTAAAAGGTTATCTCGTGGTAATCAAAGGCTCATTCTTCTAACTATAGTAATTCCGATAAGATATAGCAATTTAAACCGAGGTTCATAATATAGATGTCGAAAATATAAATAGTCCAAAGCATTTCTAATAACGAAAAAAAAGTTTAGTACTTTTTTCTTTGCTCTCTTTGGGTTAACAAGCAATGTTGAGTTATATTTGATAAGTTATACGACGCGACTGGTCAAATAAAGATGCGTATTTTGGGAAAAAGCAGTTTTGGGTTGCTACTTTGTAGGAATAATATTCAACTTTCTTTGTGAACGTGATTATTTCTTAAAGCATTTATTAGTTCCTAGTTTTTCGAGATATGCATATATCTCATACGTGTTTGTTTTGGAAACAATTGCATATAATTATATCCTTAATAAAGAAGGGGAATTGCGCTTCCCAATGAACAGTAACACTACTCACAAACGAAATTAAAAAATAATATACTTCTCCCACTCATACCACACTAATATACTTCTCCCACTCATACCACACTACTCACAAACGAAAAAAAAAATATACTTCTCCCACTCATACTACTCACAAACGAAATAAATAAAATATACTTCTCAATACCCATTTATCTCTCTCTCATCCTCACACAACTCTGTCTCTCTCTCTAATCGATCTAAGATGATCTGATCGATCTAATCGGATTCGTATGACGGAAGCGTGATCGTTTAACCGATCTAATCTGATAAGTCGTGGTTTTTAGGGCTGTGATGCAACCATGGAAACCTAATTTGGGTTTGATGAAAACCCTAATTTTTTTATGGGGTTTCGCTTTTAATGGATGCTTTTTTATGGGGTTTCGCTTTTAATGGATGATTTACTACTAGCTTGGTGAGTTTTCTGCTTTGGTTCATCCTTTTGATGGAAACCCTAATTTTTTTTGGGGGTTCGCTTTTAATGGATGCTTTACTTCTGGGTTGGTGAGTTTTCTGCTTTGATTCATCCTTTTGATGGAAACCCTAAATTTTTTTTGGGGGTTCGCTTTTAATGGATGCTTTACTTCTGGCTTGGTGGGTTTTCTGCTTTGATTCAGCCTGATTTATAAGTTAATAGAGAAATCTGTGTTTTTTATGGTTTGATAGACGTATTTATTCTTTGTGGTTTGACCCTCTTTGTTGCCACCGTCATATTTGTTGCCACCAACCTGATTCATTGGGTTACGGTTACGACCTAGAAATGGGTGTTTGGAACATTATGGTTCTGATAACGGTTAGCTGTGTAATTCATTGAAACCCTTTTTTTGAAGTTTGCTGGAAACCTAATTTTTGGGTTCGGGGAAAGAGGTGTGGTTTGCTGGATACCTATTTTTTGGGTTCAGGATAAGAGGTGTTTTATAAGTTGTTTTTAAAAAAGAAGTATAGCCGTTCAATTGAAGGTTCGTTGCCGCTATTCGTAGCAGGCGACGATATATAGTCATTCAATTGAACCTTCGCTGCCGCTATTGATAGCAGGCGACGATAGTAGCACTCTTATGAGTGGGAGAAGTATATTTTTTTTATTTCGTTTGTGAGTATTGGTACTGTTTATTGGGAAGCGCAATTCCTCTTCTTTATTAAGGATATAATATAATATAATGTGATCCCCGAATACTCACTATCGGATCCATCTTATTTTGGGTGGCGTATATCTCTATTTGGTTGTCTCTAACGATCCTTTGGTACGGTGTCTTGCTGGGAAAGTGGAACGATGGCAGAATGCGAGCATTGCTCGATTCAGCAACCTCCACAAACCCAGCCACGACATCAGTTAATCTGAGCCAATTATTGTGAGGGGAGTTATTTGTGCGAGAGACACCTAGACGAAACAAAGCAGTGAGAGGAATAATATAGAAGCCGATCGATGCCTGTGGCCACTTTTGAGGGCCAATGAGAGAAGAACCGTGAGTTGTAAAGGAAGTTACTATTCATAGGCTGTGATGAGTTTGAAAGGCCCAAGGTGAGATATGAGATTGCATGTATCTTGGCGAGGCAACCTCTCGGGGTTGCAGCCATGGCATGTGTATCCTTTCTGCCTGATTCGTGCCCTATCTGAGCCTCATGTGGCCTTAGATCTATCTTACCTATCTCTCAAGTCGATGTAACAGAAGGTTTTAAATCAAAGGTATGTTCATTTGTTTGTAATTGTATGAGATTCTCAAAATAAATTATATTTTGCTTATATGCCTTTTTTGTGTCTTTCTTGATCAGATCGGTTTGATCAGCTTATGCAGCCGACTCATAGCTTACTTGATTCTGGTCTATGGTTCATACGCTAAACCTCATGCTGCTACATATATATTCTGAGGCCATGATGAGTTTGAAGGGGTCCGCTTAAAGCTGAGATTACCTGTATCTTGGCGGGGCAACCTTTTGGGGTTGCAGCCATAGCAGGTGTATCCTCTTTTTCATAATGTTACCCTATCTGAGCCTTATGGCGTTAGAGGCGGTCGTTACATTGAAAACTATGAAAACGTAATCACTCGGTGAAACCACTTCTTTTTGTGATGAGTATTGGTGTGCTTTTATAATTATGTCGGGCTGTGATGGGTTTGTATGCTTATATAGTTATGTCGGGCTGTGATGAGTTTAAACGGGCGTGGGTAAAGAAAAGATAGCCCGGATCTTGGCGGGGCGACCTTTGAAGGTTGCAGCCATGCCGGGTTATGATTCTTTTTCCCTAAAAACGCCTTATCTGAGCCTATGCTAAAACCCGGAAAAATCAGGAATGAAGTTCAAGAATAAAAACAGAATCTCGCCTATGCTAAAACCCGAAAAAATAAGGAATGAAGTTCGAGATGATCTTGAACTTATAAAGTCACTGTTATAAGTTCCTTTGAATAGAGCGTCTGTTGTTCAAGGACATACAATTTACCTGCAGAAAACTTGAGCTTCAGTTTTATGGTCTTAACTCTTGAGTTCACGTGGTCAACCGAGTTTTTACATTTCGTGATGGAGTCCACTGTTTTTTTATATCCCGAGGAAGGTTAGTAAAAACAGAGGTGTTTGGATATGTTCAGGGTATAAGTTGTTTTTAAAAAATAAGAAGTATAGTCATTCAATTGAAGGTTCGTTGCCGCTATTCATAGCAGGCGACGATCGTGACAATTGTGGCTTTTAGTGCCGCTCTTGACGCCTGCTGACGATAGGCTGTAAGGGGTGTTTGCGATTCCCAATGAACAGTACCCTTCTTGAGGATGATTGATGTGTTGATCGGTTTTATTGGTTTTTATTTAGTCTGATAATTGATGATGATCTAATCTATATTGATGATCTGGGTATACCCATTTGGCCAGGAGCCCCTTCATTGTCATTGGCTGCTTCGTTGCCCCGTTGACGGTGTGCGGCGTTCATTGTCAGTAGGCGGTGTTGGTGATCTTAGGTATGGGTGATGGTGGTCGTCTGTCGGCGCTGCCTAATGTTGACCATTGTCAATCCTCATACCAACGTTTGTGCTTTTCTGAGGTATTCTTTTGACTTTGCTTTTATGTTTCAAGCTTTATGTTATTTTAGTGTGCTTAGCTTGACTGATAAGTTTTGTCCGGCCGACATACATATGATTGGTGACGCGACATCTTGGCGGTACAACACAGAAATGTGTTTGCAGCCATGGCAGTTTTAATAAGTGTACAAAGAAATACACTTTATGACAGTTTTAATAAAAGAGGGGGATTACGAAAACTAATGTATGTGATTACTCAGGCTATGATGAGTTTAACGGCATGGGCTAAATCTGAGATTACGCGTATCTTGGCGGGGCAACCTCTTGGGGCTGCAGCCATGGCGTGCCTATCCGTTTTTTCCCTTAATGGTGCCATATCTGAGCCTAGACGCGTGGAAACTACAACGAGCTTCGTAAGTTCCTTTCCTGTGTTTAGAGGTAGCAGTTTTGACCTATTTACTTATAAATTTGGGTCGGTTCTGGTTGTCTTTTCTCTGGAATGGACCAGCTTAAAAAAACTAGGTATATGGGAACGGGTTGAAGTCGTTAAGAATCTTTTTAATGCATACATCATTCTAAATTGTCTTTTAAGAGATTTTAATAGTTGTACTATTATTGTTTCAAAATGTTAATTAGGTATATATGTTTTTTGAATACAGAATATGGAAAAACACGCAACTACTGTATTCAGGAGACGAGAGAGGAAGCCGTCGGATTATGCTATTTTTACATACGTGTCACAACTCCGCCAAGAATCAACGAACAAAAACTAGCCGCGGCGGAGCGCGGGCACCTTACCTAGTATACACGATGCGAAGAAAGGTTTGGGTTGGATATTTAATGACTTTGAAGTTGAATTATGATTTAGGAAAAACAACCTTTCCTTCTATGGGTATGTCTGTATGTGTGATTCCAAAATTCAAACAATCCACCGTTTAAAAAAAATTGTTTATTGACAAAAGAAAAACATTGACTATAACTTTTAATAAGTGTGAGTCTAAATTCCAATTCCCAATACACTTTGTTTCATGTCCCGTTCCAAAGGAGTATAGATTTTTTTATCTGTGTGAGATGGTTTGTTATCTGAAGGGAAAATTTTACCTCCTAAACTGTGTAAGTTGTATTTAAACTTTGATCATCCTTAGAGACTCGGCCACAAGGGACATCATTTTTTTCCAATTTGAAGCAGAAATTGCTTCTTTCACCAAGTGAGGCTTCAAGGGCAGACAACAACATAACACGATACCATATAATATTATGTTATATATAGATAGGAAAAGAGTGACAAAATGTTGAAGGCACACTATTACTGTTATAACAAAGCCAATAGCAGCAGTAGTAAGGATACACACAACTACGTGTTTAAGCTCATGAGATATATACAACAGTAGTAGTAAGAATACAAACAACAATGGGTGCGTAGCTCTGAGCTTCCCTCCTAATTGTTGGTAAACAATCTAAGCCACCTCCACCAAACCTTTGTCGCTCTTTCATTGCTTTCAGCAAGAACAATTACCTTCTCGGCAAACTGGAATGCCAATGCTTGGACCGAATGTACCTTCTTAATTCAAGCTCAGCGAGCCACGTGGTCGTGTCAGCTATGACCCCAAGTTGTAAATAAAAATATAAGCAAAACATAAGTTACATGTCCAAAAGACAATCCGTTATATTCTCTCAAGTTGTAGACCCGTACTAATGTAGTCTGATCCGAGTACATGTCTAAAGCAACTATAAAGTTTACAAATATCTGCAAATGACCATGTAATGAAAATGAAGGGAAGGCTCTTAAAACAACGTAATTCAAATGGCTTAAAAAGAGGTAACAAAAAATAACATGTAGCACAAGCTTTTAGACCATCTTGAATTCTAGCACCAACTCTTGAATCGGATCCAACAACGGTAAAACATGATGTACTTTTCAAACAGTCGAACCGTTTGGATGATTAAAGTATTTTCCTGCGACATTGCCTTGACACATAAAGAGCTGAACCTTTGAAGGCAACCCAGATTATCTACAACATGCAGCAATCTCTTAGCAAAATTCAGCATCATATAATAGAAAATTATAAGCATTAAATATATGAACAAAAAATAAAATATGGCCAATAAAGATGAAAGTTGTATCGCAAATTTCTTTGCCTTCAGAAGTTACTTTTTTTGCAGCAATCTTTGCCTTTGTTGTTGCTGGAATTGTTTATGTTGTTGTCATTGTTGAGTTTGATGTTGTTTTTGTGGGGAGGGTGTATTCATCATGTTTGCAACAGGTCTTGGTGTGTTTGCATATGGTTGTGGTCATGTTGTCGTGTTATCAAAGGATTGTATCCCAATTACACCGGGAATTCGCTGCTCGTCCAATTATATGTTATCCAAAACACTATTGATTTTTATGTTAGGAGTAACAACACCTTGAAGTATAAGAAGACGTGATTTCTAACATGCATTAATGCTCCTTGGTTGTTTAGAGCTTTTTTAAAGACATGAGAGGTATTCTTCATGTACATTCGTGTAAAACTATCAGATTAACTCATTGTCAACGTTTATCTTTACGAATAAAATAGTCAGATTATTATAGGAAGACTAAAAGTACCGATGATCCAAATTTCTAGATTTAGTACAAAAATTCTATCACTGTTTACTGGTCAGTTTGTGTTTGATAATAATACAAAAATTAGTGCTTATTTTACCTTGAAATAAGCAGATGATAAGCAATTCTAAAGAAACGAATGTTATTATTATCGTGAAACTGGTAATGTAACGGAGATGTGTACCAGATTGTGATGAAGAAAATAGACCTGAATGATGAGTGAGGTTAGTTTGCAGAAAACATAAAATGATGTGCTTTTTCAACTTAGCAAGCAGGGTTCCATGCGTAATATATCAGGCATGGCAGTATCACACACTCTTGATCAATAACCAAAAAAAGCCTGTAAAGCTCCTGATATGATTGGTTTAGCCCAATCACAATTAATCAACAACCCAAAAAAAGATCGGAAAGCTCCTAATAAAATTGGTTAAGCCCAATCACAATTGATCAAGGAGTACTTAGTCACAACCTGTCCTGATAAACCTGTAACAAAAACGACACCATACCGACATGCCATTTTACCACCTTTAGTTGAAATGAATGAGACTTCAATGACTAAACTTCTGGTTGCATTATATAAGCATCAACATCCCCATATCAAAAATAGTGGAGCAAAAATACAGGACAAAACTTAAAACACTACCTTTTTCCGTTTGTGATCATATTTATAAAGCATAATAGGAAGATTTTGCCACACGTGTTCAGCTATATGAGGTTGAATTGAGGCAATTACTCTAACTATCGAGGGTAAATGATCTGCAAGCGTTACAAATCAAACACCCAAGATTAAGAAAATATACAGAACTGATCACGTGGTAACCTTGCACAGTGACCAAAGTTTCACACACAAGCAAGATAAATAATCAATGAAAAGGAAGACGGCAACACCAGTATGGTGAAAAATGACATGCATTATCGGTTCATTGCTTATAATTAAGAGTTGACAAGATTTTGACTAAATACAGGAAACAATACAATAGCGGTGAGTGGAAACCAAAATATGATTAAGTATAATTAAGAGATGACTAAGGTATGTATTCATGTTTGGAATCCTTGTAAAAGATTTTTCATACCATCAACAACAAGTTGGCGTCCAAGAACCAGCAATGTAAATAAGGAAAAGAAAATCAGATACATCGATTGGTAAATTACCTTTAGGCGTTCATCTTTCATGAAACAAAAATAGCTTCTATCAAGATCGAAAACAATTGGGTCTAAATCTGCAGTCTCAAGTATCAGAAGTATCCAATCTGCTAAATCTGCTGGTTTAGAAGTGAACAGCAGTTAAGCAACCCCAAGCACCCCTAAAGCAGAAAGTATCAATTTCTATCGACTATAAAAAAAAATTTAAAAGAACACATTAATATATTTAATGTCAGGAGTGTAAAGGATAGACGTAAACACCTTCAGAGTCATGAACAATTGGCACTACAGATACTTTAGTACTTCGTGACATGTCCACGATCTGCAAAAACAGAAAAGAGGCACCTTGAAGTTTACATAACAAAAACTGTTTGCTCGATTAAGGTCTATTATCCTCTATTACATAAGAAAAAGATGATCAGCGCGAAAAGGCCATTGTGATAAGGATCCCCGATAGTCTGATAACTACAATTGTGTGGTAATCATATAAAAACAGACTATGAAATTAAGTTAAAAGAATGGTAATCAGACAATCAATTTGTAAAAGAACAAAACTAACCTCCTTCAGAATTAACAAAGATCTCGCTTGCACTAACATTGTGTAACATAAATCATAAGCAAAAAGATATAAACGAATAAGCAAAAACGAATAAGAAAAAGAATTCAGTTACCTTGTTAAGAAGATTTGAGGTTCGAGCCATCTTTACACTTGAATGAATTACTGTGATCATATTCATAAATAGGTTGAATAACATATTAGGCGTTTGATACTAATAATATTAGGGGTTTGGTAAAAAAGTGATATATATACTTATTAGTGGAATGTGTAGATATATTTTGGATATAAATCTTTTATATATATATATATATATATATATATATATATATATATATATATATATATATATATATATATATATATATATATATATATATATATATATATATATATATATATACTTATTTTCACTTATTCAAAAAGGGTTTAACCAAAGTTAGTGATGTGAATTAAGGGTCACATGTCAGGTCAGGTCATGCACAGTCAGGTTAAGTCTACTTGGGTCGGGTCAGGTTAGGTTGATGTCTAAAGTAGTGTGGGTTCAATCCTTTGCAATGTAAATTCTGCTCAAGATTCAGTTTCAAAATGTTAGTTGTGTATGTTTATGTATCTAGTGTTATGAATGGAGTTTGAGTATTGGTGTGTGCATACCTGACAGCACAAAAATCAGAAAAACCATGTTAATAAGTTAGAAAAAGGTTAGTCGATCCCTTATACCGGTCGAGATTGGCTGACTACTCGATTAAGTTATCCAATACCGGGACAAATGTGATTTGTTCAAGTTTCTAACCAATGTCAGTGAGATAAGCAGACATCACTTACATAATATCATAGTATCTCAATTCTGAATACTTGGGTGTGCTTGACATCCATCTGCAAACAAAGACTTGAACTGGAAAAACACTATACCTTGACAAACTGCAGTTAATTATTTGTGATAAAAAACTAAGAACAAATTATTTTTAATATAGAATAATATTAAAATCAATAACATTAATAATAAAATCTAGTTCAGATAAAAAAATGCGCCAAAAACCTGATTGCACAAAAACAGAAAAACCATGGTAATAAGCTAGAAGAAGGCTCGTTGATCCCTTATACCAGTTGAGATTGGTTACAACTTTTAATTGATCAAATCTTGTATCAAGATAAAAATAAAGGCTTGTAGGCGTTGTTGGATCAGGTATGTCCCTCTTGATCTTTGTACTTGTTCAGGTTAGCAAGATGGTTCCTCATTATCTCACAAACCTTGCGAAACTCATGTGTCCTTTTGTATTATTTGCACAACTAACACGATGATCGATAATTTAATTTATATCAACACAAATTCATATTAGATAAATAACTGCAAACTATATACTCGCTATAACAAAATAATAATTAATCAGAAGAATGAATAAGTGATACACCTCATAACCTAAGAAGAACAATAACATCAAAAGATGGTTATCTAGTGATGGAAAGATCACATGTCAATATTACTTCACCTGCTGCAAGGGGAGCGGGTTCTGTTGATGGGGCGCCTGTAGGTGGAACTGGCCTTGGTACTTCACCATTTGTTGGAATTGGTTTGGGTGGTTTAGAGGGTCTGGGAGGCAATGGTGGCTTGTTTGGAGCTGGACTTCCAGGTGCGGAACAAATGCAGCAACAGTAGTTGACTCAGAACCCTAACATGATGTGAGAACGAAATATTGGGGAGATCCTGACCAGGCCTGTTGTACAAAAAACCGTTAATCTTAGTGACGATGTTATCAATAGTTTGATAATAATCAAAAATTTAGATTCGAAGTCGCCTCAACGGAATTCAAAATCTTCACTCAAAATTTTTATCAATGGCTTTAAATTAAGCTAATAGAAGCCAAAATGGTTGTAGCATAACTCAAATTAGTGTGTAATAAAAATGTTTACATCGTATGAAGTCAGAGCCGAAAGGGGATTGAAGGTCTTGTAGAAGACGTTGAAAATAGTCAGGATGCTTATACCTTACAACACAGTTGCTCCATCGTTCCAGCATGTCACCAAGATTTACCAAAAGCACTCTGAGACATGCATATAAGCCATTCAACCGTACACAAAAGTAAGCTGAGAACACATAATTTACCATCTACATGTATCAATCTTCTGATTATAATAATACAGTCCCCTAAGCATTGTACAATCAGAAGAATAAATCAACGATACACCACATAAACTAAGAAGAACAATAACAGCTAAAGATGGTTATGTAGTGATGGAAAGATCACATGTCAATACTACTTCAGTTGCAACAAAAGCACACCCTCAATAGATTAATATTATTTAGAATTATAAAAGACACATAATTGAAATCATAAGGTGATTCGAGAGCTTGCATGTGATTGTAAGAACCATAGGTTTAGCCATCTGACCTTCTGTGACAATCCGTCAATTTATGGTTGATATTTTATTCTCGAATATTATTTAAAAACATTATTTTAATGTTACATTATGAACTCACTTATTTTTGGGAAGAAATTTGGATTTACGTCTTGAAGTAGCATCGACTACGTCTAAACCGGAGGATTCTACGTTACGTGCTCACATTTACATACACCGTTTTGGTGACAGTCCGACATTTCAGAAAATAAATTTATCCGTAAATATTATTTTGGAGTTTTAAATTTGTGTTGGTTCATAAACTCACAAATTTACGAGAAGAGATTAGGACTTACGATTTTAATTTAACGTCCTTTGCGACTAAACCGGAAACCCTAGGATTATGTATTTACGTTTTCGAACTCCGTTTTTGATGAGACAATTTTTATTAGATTCGTTTTGTGTCGTTGATTCATAATTTATAAAAACGTTTTTCGTAAAACGACCCGAGGGCAAGCAAATCGAGGAAACTAGAATCGAGGAGTACCCGTAAATTAGTGGAGATGAGACAAGTGGGACACTTGTCCCACCCCTACTACTAGACGGCCAAGACAAGCTTGGTGGCAAGTTTTCACACAAACTTGCTACACATGTAACTTAAGCTTACATTGTAAGCTAAAGTTTCTACCTAAACCACAAAACCACTCCAACTTACCATTTGCTTATACCAACACATGCAAAACAACTTCATCTCTCTCATTTCTCTCCAATTGTGCCGTCTCACCACCACCTTAAACACCCCATTTTGATCAAATTTAACCATAAACCTTATGTTGTTTCTACATATGATGATGCCCTCTTGAAGCTCTATTGAATGGTGGTGATTATAACATCCAAGGAGGAGTTTCTATGGAGTCTTGGGGCTGATTTTCCACAAGAGGTTCATGAAGAATGGTGGTCTTGAAGATGGTCTTGGTTTATCACAAGTTGTGTGATCAAAATTCATGTCTTGATCACAACCTACATCATCATGGTGGTATAAAGATTGTTCTCCTCATCCTCTTGTTATTTTTGATTATGTAATCTTGTATTTATTTTACTTATGTATATTTATATGATGATGAATGATGATTAAAAATATTGTTGGCTGTATAAAACAGTAAAGAACCATGTGATAAAATGGCATAGATTAATGGATATACAGTAAGTAATATGTCTTGTACACATGTGAGAGTTGGCCATGTAATGGAATCTTTAGGATGAGTGAGATATGATCAAAACAAGTTTAGAGTACAAATCTGAGTTCACTGTTTTGGACGATTTTTAGAAAATACTTAGAGGCTGATTCAACAGTAGCTATAGAAGAGTTAAATGGAGCACATATCATGTAGTTTATGTCATAAAAAGTTGAGCTTCTATCTTCATAAAGAACTCTAGATATGGCAGTTTTGGTGAACATGAAAATAAAAATCAGATTTTGGGAAACTAAAGTATAATAGTATTATATAAGCACTCAACTAAAAATAGTATAAAATGTGAATTAAAACCCACTAACTTATATAATACATTTATATAAATATGTATAAGGATAAATAAATGGACATTTTATAAAAGTGGTAGTTTGATAAGTTTTATAAGTTATAAAACTATAAACATGACTTTTACGACTTTTTCGGCTATTACCGTAAAATTAACGTTTTTGTTAAATAAAACTT